>OY735142.1:25537675-26213217 GCA_963457615.1 Nicrophorus investigator
GCAATTCCTCCAATAAACTGTATCAAAAGCTAACGCTGCAAACCAGTAGCAGGACCGCAATCAAGCGACGCGATTGGTCGGAACCGGCTGCGGGACTTGTTCTAATTACGCAATCAAGGGCTCCCATTGGTCGGGCCCGAGGATCGTGGGGTGTGGCCGTCATCGCTTTAATTACTGGCCTCCGCTTACTTTCTTTTACCGAACTGCAGAGACCGGCTTGTACATAAGAATTAATGCCTTTCTCCCCTCTCGCTCGCTCCTTCTCATCCTGCGAACGAACGCGACGATCCTTGATTCCGTTCCATCTCTCTTTCTCTTTATATACACGCGCAGGGACGTAACCAGTTTTTGTACTTCAATTATAATCTACATCGCAATTAATACAACTTAGGCTATTACGTGAAAAGTGCATTAATTCAAAGTAAAATGAATTTAATTACAATAATTTGAATACATTCACTACTAAATAAATATTTAAAATAAATGGAATAATATTTTTGTTAAATATTAAGTGGTGTATGTTTACGTAAGAAATATAATATTTTGATTAAAAGTTAAGTTTTAATATTTCAAAGATTGATTATGAAATTGTGAAATTTTGTTTACTGCGTTTGGTTGATGTTGTTTATTACTTTTTTTTCAGGACGATGGAGTCCCTCTGATTACGTCCCTGCGCGCATACATATACATAAGGACAGGTAACAACTTTCCTGCTGAAACGCCGATGATGGCTAAGAAGGATCATTTGGTATTCAGATCATGCCAGCCTTACAAAACTTGATCATTTATAAAGGTTTTTTACGACAATAGGACGGACACGTTCCCGGCCGCGATGGCTATCTCAACATACACACTCATACATGCTTGCGCAGGAGTACACACAAACTGTGCGTGTGCACTCATACATGGGACGTTTGAAATTTTAATTAACCTCGAAAACGAATCTAATTGCGAAGCATCGCGTAAATCTGCGCGAATAATACGGCCTCACGGACCATTAGGGTTTAATGGTCCATCCGCTAAACCGTTTTACGTTCCGAGGAAAAGCTTTTTGATTAGATCTCCCTCCTCTTCATCTCCACTCCGTTAATGCCATCTTCATAACCATTCCTTTCGGGACATTTATTTGATATTATTAAGGGAAAACGCTAATTCGCTTTTCCATTTTCATGTGTGTGTGTGTGTGCTCATTTGCTCGAGATCAAAGGTGTTTCGTGTGAATCGGGCGAAATTTGCAGGACGAGTGCGAGGGTCGCAGGATCGCGCATCGTCCTGGACGCAGGCGCGCCGCATCCAGTCGATAACATTGCTCTGCATCTATTATATTTTAAAATGTGACCGGAATAACTTAACATTAACCAAACAAAGGCCCTCATTTGCGTCGCGAAAACCTTTCTGTTGCGGCCAGAGGGACGCCCTTTTCGGAAACACACGCATACGCGCAGGGAATACGACCGCAGATGCGCGCGACTCCGCAACTTCGCGGGTTTTATTAAAACAAGGGCTACACGAAAAGCCCCAAAAAAGAAACACAATAAGAGTAATGCGAAGAATGTAAATTATGTAAGAATTTGTTATTGCTACTCGGAAGAGAGAAAGATGGAGATAGTAAAAAAATATTGAAAAATTCCTTTATAGCACTGTGTGTGTGTGTGTATGCGGAGGAAAACCTCCACAGTTCTCTATATCTATATAAAGTATTAATACAGCAGAGTTAATATGAAGTCTGCATGGAATATTAATATTGAACTTTCTACATCCCGCGCGGCGGGAGCAAGGGATGAGAGAGGTTTGCGGAGGAAAAGGAAGAAGCCGCCCCCCGAAATCAGCATCCCCGGTTCAATTCCTCATCCCAGTACTCCTCTTGTCTTCCGATGTATGCGATGATATATAGAAACACACGCAGATAGTATATCATCTCGTCTTCGTGTTTGTTACATTTTAATAATTCACCGCAAAGCACTGTCCGGCTCCTGAAATTATTATCGGTGGCCCAGGACGGTCGTACATCAAACGTGTTTTGCCTTTTCGGGCTCTTAATTGAAACGCAAACGAAAAATAATAATGCGAGCAAAACGAAACGAAAATGCAGAACCTCTCTTTCTAAAGAGATGCGAGGGCAGACCATGATTTATAAGGACGTGCTTGCAGCGCACGAAATACGAATTGTTTTTTTTGTAGTTTAAGGCATTTCGATGGGGACGTTTGCCGGATTAAGTGTAGATGGTGTTGCATCGGCCGTTTTCGATAACAAAATGGAAACGAGATACGGTGACCCTAAGCCCGATCAAGACACGAACCCAACAACATAATATTATTTATCACAAAAATTACTAATATCTTATTAATTAATAATTAATCATAACATAATTATTTAAATTTGACCAAGTAATAATTAAAAAATAATAATTATAATTTTTGATTCATTTAAAAAATACATATTTTTCTTATAAAAAAACTAAATTAATAATGATAATAAAATATGAGAAGATGTAATGAGAAAACGTGTAGGTTGTAATAGTAAAAAATATGTAATTTAGCTGTGAGGAAATAAATAAAAATGTGGTCGTAAACTGATGATTAAAAAATAAATTAATTAAAAAGTTCACGCGATGCCGCAGTAATTTGGAGTCGGGAATGCGGGGTTGGGGTGGTAGAGAAAGGAAAGAGAATGCCATAAATTATGAAATGTTTTTTGGGTAATTTCGCTGAGATGAAGGAGGATTGTTTGTGTCCGTCTCGGGATTTTCCTCTTCTTCGGCGCGGTTATAATTTATGCGTACTATGTGGAAGAAGAAATAAACAGAAAAGAAGCAGGCGAAGAGACAGAGAAGTAGGAACAAAAAAGTGGAGAGGAAGGAAAGAAAGAAATAAAGAAATACAGCACAGGGGGAGAGGTTGGATGGAATGAAAGAAAGAAAGAAAACGAGAAAGCGTGCAAACCGAATTACACCGAGTCATAAATAAATAATCTCGCATTCCCGTAACGACAGCTTACAGAATACGAGAAAAATTTGATTAAGGATCTATGCACATTTCGCAAAAAGAAAAGTAAAAAGTCGACCAGTCTGTAGTATGTCTATACGCAGCGGAGCAGCTCGATTCGATGCTCGAGCCTAGGTCCGAACCACGTCGAAGCCTAGGCATGGCCGGTTGCCCAGAGGTTAGCTATAACTCGCGAGGTTACTTTGCAGCATATCGCGACTTATCTCGCCTTTGTTTACTTGTCAACATAATTTTTGTTGTGAATGCATAAACAAAATATTTATATTGTCCCCTCGATTGGTTTTTTTCGCGAGGCCGGCCACAGGGACAGAGTGAAACGGAGAGAGAACGAGAGACTTTTTTTGTTCTCGGAATTTAATTTTTGCTGCCCAGTTGGGAATAAAACTAAATCGTGATTGAGTTATTGTAACTATATTTTAAACCTGCTGACAGGCGCTCGACCGTGTTCCTCCTCACCCGCACGGATTATTGCATTGTGTGCTGCGGTTGTTACTGCTGCTGCTGCTGCTGCATCCTGCTCCTTCCGATCCTGATGCTCAAGAGCGCAGCACCATCACCATCGGTCACCCCTTCACGTCCTTCTTCAACAAGAAAAAATCCAAAAGGAATAATAAGAAATAACAAGAGGAAGAAACGACCGAGGGACGAATAATTATCCGAAAGGCCGAACCCCTTTTGCTTACATAATTTAATAGCCTTATCGCTCCGGAGGAGGGCAGAAAAGAAAAACATCTTTAATAAGCGCGCGGCCAATTTCCAAACAACCTCGGCAACCCCCCTTTTCCTGGTAATTATATTACCACGCACAAAAGAACTTAAACAAAGAGTTTTATATTCAAATCTTCTAATACAAGGGACGAAATACACAACAACGAGAGTAAATTACATGCTGTACCGAAAATAAAGAAAAAAGTCGGGTGAATAATAATGACTTGCTGAAAAAATACAATTTAATTTCATTACAGCTAATTGGAAAAGTCGGTTTAAATATTGAATTTTTCACAATATTTACAATTACGAAAAAGATTATTAATGAAATCAGAATGAAAATAAAAAAATATCAAAAAGGAGATTCACAAATTACGATATTTTACAATTCAATAAGTTTATTTATGTAAAAAGTAAAAAAATAAAATCAAAAAAGAAATTTAAAATGTAATTAACAAAAATGTTTTTATAATTTTGCACCCTTCTATTTTTTGGTAATTCTATTAAACCGTATAAAAGAACTTAAATAATGACTTTAGATTCATAAAAGAATAACGAAGCGTAACCCAACAATAAATTATGTAATATAAGAAAAAGAATGAAAAGAATCGGGATGAATAGTAATAAAGACAGAGGAGGTGGTGTGAAAAAAATGCAATTTATTTTCATTAACGCTAATTGGAAAAATGGAAATAAATATTGGATTTTCATTAGGGACGCTTTCAGCTCGGAAAAGGTGCATTTCTTTTCTCTCCACCTCCTTTTCCTCTCTTCCTGCGCCTTCCCGATATCCATATTACTCCGCTTTCCATTAGGCTTTTTCTATCTCTTCGCTTCATTTTTTCTTTTCACTTCTGTTGTTGCCGCCCCCCTTCCTGGCTCATCTGGAAGCCATTAATTATATAAAAATGGATGATGATTCCTAAAGTCAATACTCATCGTTTTCATTCGTAATGGAAATTTATTCTACGAAAGGAAACTGTCCCCGGAATCCACGTGATGCGTGGAACCGCCTCGAACCCGAAGAAAAATATCTTTCTCTTTGTGCAATTCATCACCGACGATTCTTCTTTGATAATGGGACAACCTATGCTCATTTCTCTACATTAATCAACTAGAATACATTATGTATATAAATAGATATATTCAATACTTTTGCAAGAGATTTTTAGACTTTTTATATAACACTAAAATTATCTTATAATTACAGAGACTTAATTTTGTTATAAAAATTATTTATATTTATTTTTTTAAATATTTATTATTAATATCTTGTATATATTTATTTTGTCTACTTTAATATAACTTTAGTAGTAATATTAACAAAATTTATACAAGGGTAAAAATATCTTAAAATATTTTATAATAAGAGGAATTTAGTAGAGTTTTGATTTGTGTAGTTGTGTTTTTGAACAACTGTTGTAGATTTATTGTAAAGAAATTAGTCGTAGCAGAATTTATGTTTTATTTGTAGGAAGACGAAATGTTGTTAAGCAAACGAAGTCGAGTGGAAAATAAAAGGACATTGAGATGTTCCACATTGAAATATTGAATCTGAATTTCATTTAGAGCGTGTTTGTATTTGTCGTGGAAACAGCGGAGAGACGAAGCTCCGGTCTTTCATCATGCACGTAGTCCTGCGAAGTCCTCTTCGTCCTCGTGTGCAGGACGAAACGAGTCAAGCCGATACATCTTTTTAAATTACAAATATTGATACAAGATAAGCGGTTTATGAAATTTCGGACAAAATGTTGGAGAGATATTCAACGGCACGTTCGGAAGTCGATATTGAGGGCCGCGCCGCATCCTCTCTGCTTCTGCCCCGATGTCTATCTAAAATGCCTTCCTTTTATATTTATACACTATATAATTTATATTCACCATCTTGGCCAGAAATATTACCGCGCGCCACCATATACATCCTCGTACTACACACTGTCTACTAATGTTTACTTCGAGTCCAGAACACCGAAAGACATGAAAAGACGGAGAGGAAGAGGAAAAAAGAAGAAAAAACGAGGAGAGACTGGTCAACGTTTCGCACCGCATTCCATCCTTTCCAATACCTCGTAAACAACTGCTCGGAAAACGCTTGATTGATTTCGAATCGATCTCGATAGAAGTTGAATGTGAAACTATGATCACAAGAAACTAATTAACACATCAACCGTTTAGAAACTAGACAGAAATTTTTAGAAAATTAAATTTTATCATTAAAAAATAACCGGCTGAATTTTTGGTATAAAATGCACTTATTTGTTTCTGCTCGAAATTTGTATAAATTTGAATATTAAGAACATTATAAAAGAATCTAAAAATTTCTGTATAGAAGTTGACTCTGAAACAATCTGAATCTATGATCATAAGAAACTAATTAACACATCAACCGTTTAGAAACTAAACAGAAATTTTTATATAATTACATTTTATCAAAAAAAAAATTAACACAAAAGGTTGAGAAATTCTGATATAGATTTTAATATTAAGATTGATGGAAGAAATTTGAACATTAAAAAAATTACAATTTTGATACAATATGTTTTTGAGTTTTGGAGTAAATTATTCTTATTTTTATTATAAAATCTACTTATTTAATTTTCCTGAAATATTAAATCATAAAAAATCTAAAAATTATGTAATTAATGTTAATTTTTTATTTTCCTTTTGAATTAAATATGATGGAATTTATTTAAGTAAATATTTAAATTATATGATCTGTTCTACTTTCTATTGGAAATTTCCTAATTCATAATGTTAAACGCACTCGTTTGCAATAGTAATAAATATAATACTTTTCTGGAAAGTTCAAGACGTTAAAAAAAATTGGAATATTTTGATGAACTCAATTTAAACCCAAGTTTTATTACTTGTGTATAATATTTAACGATGTGTTAGATTATTGATACTTAAAAGTAAAAGTAAAATAAATTAAATTTGCTGAAAATTTCTTAATATTTAAAGTTAAAACGTTAAAAATTAAATTTCGAAGTTTATAAAAAAAAATATGAAATTATATAATTTTTTTTTTTTATTAAATATTAATGAATGAATAATTAAATGAAGTTGTAATATTTTTTACGTCTGTATTAAAAATTATTATTATTGCGTCTGTAATTATCTAATACTCTTTCGTAATTAATTTAGATTTTCTTAACTCGTTGAAAATTTGTACATAAATATATATTTTTTAAAAATGTTAAAAATTTAATTTAGAACTTCATTAGAAACAAATTGTTAAAAATACGTAGTTAAAGTTAACTTTAGAGAAAAATAATTAAATTAAATTATTATATTTTTGTGTTCAATATTAATGAATTAATAATTATATAATTACATATAACTGTTTTTTTTAAGTTCAAAACGTTAAAAATAAATTAAATATTTATTTTGTTAAATATTAATGAATGAATAATTAAATGAAGTTGTAATAATGTTTAACGTCTGTATTAAAGATTATTATTATTGCGTCTGTAATTAACTAATGACAATTCTCTTTTGTAATTAATTCGGATTTTTTCAATATATTTTTTGAAAACGTTAAAAATTTAATTTCAAACTTTATAAGAAACAAATTGTTAAAAATACATAATTAAACTGAACTTTAGAGAGAAAAATCTATATTAAATTAAATAAATATATTTTTGTGTTGAATATTAATGAATTATAGTTATGTTATTTTTTTTAAATTTCAAAACGTTAAAAATTAAATTTTGAACTTTATAAGAAAAAAATTGTTAAAAATATGTAATTACAGTGAACTTTACTGAAAAAATCTATATGAAATTATATAAATATTTTTATGTTAAATATAAATGAATGAATATGTGAGTATTAAAGGAATGTAACAGATTAGTTGAAATGAATGTTCCTTCTTTGCGTCTGTAATTATCTAATGACGTTTCGTCCCTCTTTCGTAATCAATTGGTGTAATGAATTCGGATTTAATTTCCAGCTCGGTTCAAATTAATTCGGATTAATTGCCGCGTGAATGGTGTAAATTGGCGTCAATGGAGGAATGCGGCCGTTAATTAATTAGTTAATTGGTTGAAGGAGGAGGAGGATGATGATGATGGTTATGGGAGGGCGGTCGACATTAGCGAGGCGCGAGGATTGAGCAGCCGCCGCCGCTGCCGCCCCTCTTCATCCGCTACATGTAAATGGGGAGGCGAACTACTCTCAGTTTTAAAGATCGATGCAAAGCAACCACGGGCCAGCTCGTTACCATGGAGATGTGATGAGACGACTTCTTCTTTTTAACCTCCTCGGTGTGTCCACCGATGGTGGCGGCAGCGGCGCGGGGCGGCGGTGGCCGAGGGGGGGCATATGCAAACCGCGACACCACCGTCGGGCCTCCTCCACCTCCGCCCGGGGGGGCAATGAGAATGGGAAGAGAGAAGATCTAGCAGCAGGGAGGAAAGAAAGAAAGAAAGAAAATAAGAGGATGCGCATCACGTGACTAGCGTGTCCTGCCGCCCGCAGGACGAATACCACTCTCCTTTCGCTACGATAGCCACCAAACTAACAAATGATAGTCCACGGCCACCGCTCCTTATAAATTGCATAAGAGAGGGACGAAAGTGTCCTCTATTTTCTCTATCTGTTTACTTATTTACCCTTCTTCGACGTTTTTTTTCTCTCTCCTCTTTCCATTCTCGTGCGTTTTTTTTCTTCATTCTTTCCACCCTGCATCTTTTTCCCTATTCCCGCCGCTTTCCCATCCTCCTGCTTTCCCTCAAAACGAAACACTACTAATCAATAGAATCCTCCATGCGGGATGCGCGCATCCCATTATTATTATTATGCATTCAGACGGCGTACTCCACGGAACGCATAATATGGAAGCCCGGGCATATTTCTTTGTATCCATAATTGACTATTAGCAAATGTGTATCGAGTTTAAAGCGAGAGGAAGGTAGTTCAGGAAGGTAGATGTAAAAGTGGAGGTTGCAAGCTACGCTTCGTGCGATCTTTATGAATCCAACAAATATGGTCTTGCCCGGACTACTTCTTCGCGTAAACCGCTCGCATTCCCATGAAACATTACGATCTTCTCTTATAAATTAATTGCAATAACTACGTAAATCACGGCCGCTGCGGCTACATCAATCGAAGACCTAAACTCCAACTAATTTACTACACAGCGATAACCACCTTTACATTTACATCAATCAATTCAATTTAAATTTAATTAAACCTACAGTTAACTTTATATTACATTCAACCAATCTTCTTAATTAATTAATATAAAATTTAAAAGCTACTAAAAAGTTTATAAAATAAAATTTTAATATTTTGAAAAAATATTTATAAAAATTTACTATAAAAATAATTAATTATATCTGAATATTTAAAAAAATTAATTTTCAGTTAAGAAAGAAAAAAACAATTTGTATAATTTATATTAAAAACAAGTACTGTTTTTGTGTGATAAAAGGTGTTGATTGTGAAAATAAGAAATATTGTAGTAAAAACTATGAAGTGATATGGGATGTAGACTGAGATTTAAAATTCCATCCGGGAAATAATACGAAAGTTATATATGCATAGCCCCACCAAAATCTAAAACCAATTTCTGCGGAGGATATTCTTTTGGGGGAAGAGAGAGAGGAGAGGTTTTCTTGGTGAGAGTAAACACTCGGGCGAAATATAATAGCCTTCAGATATGGACACTGCGGATGGATATGGATGGATGCGTCCATCCTCCATATACGGCTTACGACTAAAATACAATTAGAGCGTGATGGCGATATGATTGCTGGAGTATAATACAAAAAAAAAAATAGAGGAGGACGAATTTATGTAGATTTGAAAGGCCCGAAGGATTTTTATTTTACTCGTCGTCCTTCGTCTTGCGAAAAAATCTAATTTGAAGGTGTCAAAGAAAAGCCATTTTCCGACCGGTCTATATGCAGATATAGAGTTGACCATCCGAACATTACCGCAGGGCTTTTATTCCAACGTAATTTATCGGGCTTTATCCACGAAACCGATATTTATACGGGAATAAATGTGTCGTGAGAGAAAAGATTTTTATTTTGGTTTGTTGTTTTTCTCGTTCGAGTTAGTTTTACATAAATCACGGGAATTCCCTTAAACCGCGAGAAGGACGAAGGCATTAATTCAAATCAAACCCACGGATGACATTTATTACGTCTAATTCCCTTTCTCCTCGAAGATGCGGGATTATGTATATATTTATACATATATAAATGTGAGAGAGGATGAAGGAAGGAAGGAAGGTCCAGCTGGGCGAGTGTATTTCGCATGATGTGTGTTATATGTATGGAAATAAGGAATTGATGAAAGACGGGAAGGATTTATTTCGATATCTGACCACATCCTCGATTCGCATTGCCAATACCAACACCCAATCCCTTCGACGATCCTGCTGCTGCTGCTGCCGCCACCCCCACCTTAATCAATGCGAAAATCGAATGCCTGAATATAAATATGAAGAACCACATCTACGTGTCGAGGGCAGCGAAGACAAGGGTTTAGATATATTTAAGCGAATGAATAAGAAAAAAACACAGAGGAATTATATAAGAAATGGGTCGTTCTTAAGTAGCAGGTGATGAGGCAGCAAAATGCAGTTAAATATTCCACCTACACGTCTCGGCGAGACAGATGTCAACGCATTAATGGAACGTGCGTACAGCAACTGTTATAAAATATGCAGGTGCCCAAAAATTAAATTAAGAATACCCACCCCAAAGACAATAAAGAAAGCCGAAGAGAATAATAAGAAAAGGAAGAGGAACGCCATAAAATTAAAATACCGTGTATACTTAAACGAAGATTATGTAATTAAATTACCGGCCTGTGCCGTGCCTGAGCGAGGAGGGGACCTTCGAGCGTTCTTTGTTGGTTTTACTTGGTCTTTTCCGTCTCCTTGTACTTGTTATAACTTATGATTAATTGTTCTAACGAGGAACAAACGAAATAATAAAGTGGAACAATTTGTAGAAGAAGAGCGAACGATTTAAATTAATTACGGCTCACGCTGTTTTCGTTATTTTAGCTCACAGTCCGAGGTAGGATTCTCACCAGGAGTTGGCCGCTCCGACTGTCGATGTCGAATTAATCATCGCCATCAAAAGCACGCATCACCTGTCAATCAACATCGCATCGGGCCCGTTAATATTCAATATCGCTTTCAGGAACAATCCTACTTTCTTCTTACACAATCCATCCCCGAATACTACAATAACTAAACTAACCACATTTATTAGGAAATAATCTTAAAAACTATGTATTTTCTTTATGTAATAAATTTTAATTGAAGTTAAAAAATCAAATTTTTCTTTTGGTAAAATTTGATATTTGGTAATTTTAAATCCTATTCCTTAAGCTATAAATAAAATCCATTTTCTTCTGAGAAATATAAATTATTTATTGCATCCTTCCAATTAAAACACTTGTAATAATAATAAAATTATAACAGATAAACTGTTAGAAATTAAGCAATTAAAATTGAACATAATTGAAGTAATTTTCTTCTAAAATATCTCAAAACCTAATGGCAGCTTAGAATTTTTTTAACAATTTAGAATACACTTAATTTGCAATTTGATATTTTAATAAATCCATCTCCTAAAAAATGCAATTAAAGCAATAAGAAAAATTTTACTATGACAATTTTGTTAAAAAAAATGAGTTATTTACATATATCTGCAATAATAATAATAAAATTAAAGCAGAAATACTGGAAGAAATTGACCATTAGAATTGTAGATAATTGTTAGAAGTTACGTTTTTCTTCTATTTATAAAAATCCTAATTGAAGCTGAAAATATTTTATTTAAAAAAAATTAGAATCCAGCATGATTTTAATAAATTCATTCCCACAACTATTCTTTATAAAAGCTGTAAGAAAAATGTAATCATATCAATTTTTTTGATAAAAATAAGTTAAATATTTTTTTCTCCAAAGTAAAACATATCTAATAATAATTAAATTAATGTAGAAATAAAATACAATAAAATTTTTACATAATTAAAGTAATGATTTTTTTTTCTAAAATATTTAAATAACAATAATAAAAATAAGTTAAATATTTTTTTCTCCAAAGTAAAACATATCTAACAATAATTAAATTAATGTAGAAATAAAATACAATAAAATTTTTACATAATTAAAGTAATGATTTTTTTTTCTAAAATTTTTAAATAACATAAAGCTTAGAAAATGTATAAAAATTTATATTCAGTAAATTTTAATAAATCCATCCCCGAAAAATACAACTTAAATTTTAATTTTAAATTTATTATTTATTTCTTCTAATTAATATACCTGTAACAATAACTATTAATCATTATAAAAACTATAAGAAAATTATAACAATGTCAATTTTTTTTGGAGAAAACTAAGTTGCAATAAAATTAGAAATGAAATACTCTATAGTTTATTATATTTATTTCGTATAATAATTACAATTAATTTCTTTTCTAATACAAATATTACAATAGTTTTAATTTAAAAATATAATAAAAAATATATAAAAATGTAATATATAAATAGGACATTAAGTAAATTCTTTGGCGGGTATTTTCAGAAGAGATATTATGTGACAAAATTAATATTTAAAAAAAAAATGTAATTAAATTATTTATATATTTTCTTTATTTTTTGATAATACGACAAGACTTCATCTTTTATTGTTTTTAAGGCTATTATAAGTTATAGTTAATGACCATTTATTTTATCCTTTTGTTTTCTCTATATAGCTTTTTCCCCATTTATTCGCGTTGCTTCCATCTCCTCATTGTTATTATATATATATATTTTTTCGCTTCCTTGGTCTCTCTTTCTCTTTTTTCCGAGAGATTAATATTTTTGGACACACTAATGGTGCACGTCACTGGCTATATATCACTTGTTTCAATCTAGAACTCGTTTTATGTTTCAACCCCCTCGAGCCGCCGCCCCCCCACATCCACCCTCCTGCGATTCCGCCTTGGCCAACCAACCCCATTCTGTACTCCAACACATACACACACAAAAATATATACACGTAGAAATCTGCAGCGCTTTTTATGAGCAAAAAACTGCGGAATATAATTCCACTTATGGATAAAAAATAAAGAGTAGAAACAAGAATTCGGTCCATGATTTATTTTACAAAGTGTTTCGTTAGAAGTGATTTTTATGGACGCATAAAACGCCAATCTAAACTACCCCCGTCGTCGTAAAATTAAAAAAGAGAAAAGAAACTGGATGAGAAGACTGAACAAAAAAATTGTATATATATACATAGATGTGAGGAGACAAAATGAAAATGAATTGGGATCTAATAAGGCAATTTCAGCTTGTTGTATGATGAACTGAAAGTAAATATGTTCGAAATGAAACTTTGGGATGAGTAGTAAAATTTTACACGATTTCGTGCAGATACGAATGAATGTTATATCGCATTTTAAAATCTGTAAAATACAATATTTTTCCTTAAAATTTACTTTTCATATCTAATTTCACGTTTTGAAAAAATAATTTAATTTATCAATGCATTTACATATTCTATTAGTTAAATTAGTTAAACTTGACAATAATGAAAATGCAACTTACCTAAAACTATTAAATTTTAGTTTTAAAATCTTTACTTTGTACAAATTATTTGAATATTTGTTCAATTTAAAAACTAGTTCATTTCTTAATTTTGTAATAATTGAAGTGAATATTTGCTTAATTTTCTAAATTATAAAAAAAGTTTTATTTATCAAAATGCAAGTTTTTTTAATGTTAATAATTCTTAAATTATCAAAATCTATGTAATTTTTGGTATGAACGTTAGTTTTAAAATTATGTGGAAATTTAAAATGGAATTTAAAATTAATAAAAATACAGATAAATTAAATTTAATAAAAATAAATGTTTTTTTATCAAATATTTTAAAAGTGAATTTGAAAACTAGTTCATTTCTTTTTTTGTATTAAATTATGTGAATATTTGCTAATATTTTTTTATAATTTTCTAAATTATAAAAAAATGATTTATTTATACAATTTTTTTTAATTTTATATTATTTGAATATTTTCTTTTGCTGAAAATTTATGGTTTATTTATTAAATTTTGTTTGAAAATACGTTTTGCTCTATTTTCCATTTTTTTTTATCAAAAATACAGGTTTTTGAATAATTACTTCAATTTTCTACATTTTACAATAATATTGCTAAAATTATTATTACATGTAGTTTTGGTGTATTTCTTAAACGTTAGTTTTTAATTATGTGAATATTTGAAAAATAATTATCAAATTCCATGTAATTTTAGGTATATTTACTGAACGTTAGTTTTAAAATTATGTGCGTGAATATGTGCTAAATTTTAAAAATATTGGATATTAATGGTAAAATAATTCAAATAAATGTTAGTTTTAAATTATGAAAAAAAATATGCTTAATTATAAAAATAGTGTTAAAATTATCAAAATAAATGTTTACTGTTAAAATTTAAAAATTTAAATTTTGTGAAAATTTGCTCTATTTTCAAATTTTGAAAAATAATACTAAATTTATCAAATTACATGTAGTTTTTTTGTATTTATTAAATATTTGTTTTAAATGATATTAAAAGTAAATAATGTACTTAATTCTACATAATTATATGTAATTTTGACAATAAAATTTACTGTAATAAAAATTTAATTAAATAAAATCTAATGGCATTTAAATCTTCATAAACGATACGAACGGTATAAATGCCATTTTTTATGTATTTATGAAATTGCACGAAACACTAAAAACAGAAATTAACTTTCCATATATTGGAGAGTATATTGGAACAATAAAGATTATGGCCGTAATGGCAGGACTCCGCGTAAAAGCGAGCATTAAAAAAAAGCATGAAATAACTGAATGTGGGATGGAAATGTATTTTTTTCACTCCATCTTAACTTCTTCGTCTTCCACTGTTGACGTGTTTGAATGGGTTTTCTTGTTCTTGTTGGTGCAGAAATGGGACTTGAACGATGATAATAAAACTGCGAAACGGACGTATGATACGCATATTGGACGAGGAGAAAGTCGTAATGAAAGAAGAGGAGGACCGATGCGGTTAATACGCAAGGAGGAATGTGCAATTACGAGGATGTCATTTTCAATGGAACAGACAGAAGAAAAAAAAAACGAATGAAATAATCGTAATGAAGAGAAAGTTTCTTTTTTTTTGTTGCACGAAGACAATTAAATCGTTTTATTTTTGTGAAACGTGGCAAGTTTCGAAATTAGATTATTTCATTATTCTTTTATGTAAATGAATTTTTTTCTTCAACATTTTAAAGTCGTGCCCCATTTAAGAATTTAATTTACATGTTTGTTTATTTTTTATGTTGAAAGCGTGAGAATAACGAATTCATTAATTTATACTAAAATTTACAAAACAAAAATGGAAAGTTTATAGATAAAAAATTTACTTAACAATATTAATTTATAAAAATTGTGCAATTAATGTGTAAATTAATTTGTATATAGTGAATGTATTCATTCATGAAATAAATCTGATAAAAAAATACTATATTCGACGAGTGTAAAAGAATGCAGCAAAAAACGCAGACAGTTCTCGGAAATACGCGCACAATCAATGAAGTGTGAATGAAAAGTAGTAAAAAGTAATAAAAATATGTGTAAAATTCTCGTCTCCAGTCTAGACGATAAGATAAAAATAATTTATTCCAAATAAAATCGACGAAGAATTATAAAAAAAAACTTCCATGTTTCGCCTATATTTCCATTGATGATTATCATTTTTAATTCGTTTTTCTTTTAATATAAATTGCGTAACCTAAGTAACCATGTGAAACAACGTTACGCAATGCGTGTCAAGTAACGCGTAAGCGCAACTAGGAAAATTATTTCTATTAATTTAAATGAAAGACGTTTCTTGACAAGTATATTGTTATTATATAAGTTTTATAATTAGGTAATTAAAAATTGCTTATTATTAAAATTAATAATTTATAATAATGCGTTATTTTTTTTTAAATAATTTCATTTTCATGCTTATGTAAGGATAGTTTGAATATTTGCATAAGCAGATTATTTAATGAGACACGCGTTTTTGTGACCATATAAAGATTGTTAAATCGTTTTAATCGATTTATAATAATTTCCGTTTTTTTAACTAAATAATGCGATTTTTGAATAATTTAATTTTTATTACTTTCTTATCTTATTTTAATGCAAATATAATTGTTTTAATGTTTGAGATTTGCAGGTGTGACTGCAGCTGCAAATGATTCATCGTCACTTCGGTTAGACGCGTTTTCGTGTCCAAATAAGGATTTGTTTAACGCACGCAGCTGCAGCTGATTCTCGTCGTGGAGATTCGCGAAGATTCGCATTTTCATAATTATTTAACGAATAGTTTAGCTTTCACATCTGTTTTAATGCGACTTCGACGTTTTAGAATCGCTGTTATTTATTGTGACGAAATCAACGTTATTTCCTGATTTTTAATTACTTTTTTAAAATATTCAATTAGAAAGTTTATTGGAAAAATGGAAAATATATAAAAGGTAAAAAAAATTGCAAATCTTATTTCATATTTTTTTTTTCAATTCATATTAAAATTAGTCTGATATTACCGTAAGAAACGTATAGAAAAATATAAAATTTATTAAATTAAAATTACGTTTTTAATAATTTATAAATTATATAAAATTAGAAATTTATTAGATTCACATTCAAATTAACCTTATATTACAATTAAAAATGTGAAAAATTAAAAAAAAAAGTTAATTATTTTATTTCTCTTTTAAATTATATGAAAACTAGACTCAGAAAGATTATTAAATTTACATTAAAATGTGTCTGATATTAAAAATAGTATAAAAAGCAGAAAATATACAGAAAAAGTATTGAAATAAAAATATAAATTATTAATTAGTGTGTACATGTTTTTAATTCTCTATAAATTATATAAAATTTGAAATTTATTAAATTCACTTTCAAATTAACCTTATATTACAATTAAACATTTGAAAAATTTAGAAACAGCGTGAAGAGAAAATTTAAATTTTTAATTATACAGAACTATATTAATTTTTCTATAAAACTTCACTTGGAAAGTTTATTGTATTGACATTAAAAAGTATCTAATATTAATTCTTTATAAATTAGAAATTTATTAAATTCACATTAAAATTAATCTCATATTACACTTAAAAATGTAAAAAATATAGAAATTCCCTTTAAATTATGAGAATTTTTTTATAAAACTCCATGTAGAAAATTTTAGTTTACATGAAAATATATTTAATACTAAAAGCTGTGTAAAACATAGAAAATATATCGAAAAATATTACACTTAAAAATGTGAAATATTTAGAAAAAAAGTTAATTATTTCATTTATTTTTTTTTTCAATTATCTTTAAATTATATGAAAATTTATAAAAACTAGACTCAGAAAGATTATTAAATTTACATTAAAATGTGTCTGATATTAAAAATAGTATAAAAAGCAGAAAATATACAGAAAAAGTATTGAAATAAAAATCTAAATTATTAATTAGTGTGTACATGTTTTTATTCTCTATAAATTATATAAAATTTGAAATTTATTAAATTCACTTTCAATTTAATCTAATATTACAATTAAAAATTTGAAAAATTTAGAAGAGAATTTAAATTTTCAATTCTGTATAAATTATATTAATTTTTCTATAAAACTTCACTTGGAAAGTTTATTGTATTGACATTAAAATGTATCTAATATTAATTCTTTATAAATTAGAAATTTATTAAATTCACATTAAAATTAATCTGATATTACACTTAAAAATGTAAAAAATATAGAAATTCCCTTTAAATTATGAGAATTTTCTAAAACTACATGAAAAAAAATTTAGTTTACATGAAAATATATTTAATATTAAAAGCTGTGTAAAACGTAGAAAATATATCGAAAAAGTATAGAAAGAAAATTGAATGTTTTAATTCATAAATATATAAAAAAAAATCTATTTAGTGTATACATTTTTCAATTTTCTATAAATTTATATTAAATTCACTGATATTAAAAATGTAGAAAAAATTGTGTAAAAAGAAATTTTTTTAAATGTTATATATGAATTTACTTTAAAATGTCTCTAATATTAATAGCTGTGTAAAACGTAGAAAATATTGAGAAATCGAAATTATTAATTCATAAATATTTTTAAAAAAATTAATATATTGTGTAAATTTTTCAATTCTCTATAAATTATATAAAATTACAAATTTATTAATAAAATGTATCAAATATTAAAAATTGTATAAAATGTAGCAAACAATGGAAAAAAAATAGAAATTATTAATTAAAATAAGATTTTTCAGTTTTCTGTATCAAAATTTTATTTAATATTAGAAAGTTTATTAAATTTTTTTTTTTAATATTTAATTTGATTATTTAAAAAAATGTTGTTATCATTGAAATTAAAATATAATAATGATATGAGATTAATTTATTAATTTAGAAATTAAAAATCATTGCAACAAAACACATTACATCATACCAAAGTGAATGAATCAGTGTTAATTAGGAAGCGACTATTTAGTGTGTGTGATATGTAACATTTATAATTGAGTAGAGTTGCAATCGAAGAAATTGAGTTAATGGATGTGGGAAATTTCGGTTATGATGAGAGAAACAATGTGTAAATGTTGAAAACGAGGAAGTCGTGTGTTTCAGAAAATAAATTATGTTAGTTTGAATGTCGGTGATTACCGAATAGACAATCGACAAACGATCCCAAAATGTTGTCGGTGCGTATATAAATTTAATGGTTTACGAGTTCGTCGGTTATTAATGGGGGGGGCAAAAAGAAAAATAAAGAGTGAGACCCCCCCGTTGAAAGGAGTTTCATTTCCAATCCGTGGCTGCATAATAAATAAATTATAACAATTACATGGAAAGGCAAGTGGGTATAACAAATGGCCGGTATAAATTAGAGGGGACGGACATCACGGTTAATGTTGATGCGGAGAAATGGTGTATGAGCAGGAGCGAGAGGTGCGTCAAGATGTGAGGAGGCGATAAGAAGTGTTAATCGCAGTTTAGTCAGCACCGGGTTACTAATAGTTAACGTTTAGCATAGCTAATGAGTTACCGGACACGGCTGTTGCGTCGTCTTCCGGCCTCTAAATTAAAGCGGACAGGGCATTGCGTAACATCCATTGTTAATTGCCTGGATGGCTACTGAACAATTCGGGCGACAGCAGTTCGTATGTAAAACAGGATCGGGGTGGTATATAGACCAGATGCCCATCGCGACATCTTCCCACCCTCTACAACCGCTTCCACCATTAATTCCACCATGCTAACTTTTACCCAAGTCCCAGATCCACGAACAAAGCGAACGATCGGCAATTATAATTCAACTCTCTTTCGACGATTCAGCATTCCCGACACGTCCCAACCAAGTGACGTTTTGTTACCAATAACGAATAGTCTGCATATAATTCGCTAGATCGGAGTAGTCGAAGCAAAAAACGAAATAGAGAGAGAGAGAGAGAGAGCTTATCGTCTTCTTCATCCTTGTTATTTCAAGCTCTTCCGTCTCGTCGCCTCTTTCGGATTTCCAATTACTATTATTATTTTATTACAAAGCCATTATCCAGTTTCTTTTCTCCGTTCAGGGTTTTCTGGAAGAGCCGTGGATGTTGGTAGGAAGGAAGGATGAGGAGTAGTAGAGTGTTATCATGTTAACGCGAGGAGGTTTCGTATATGCAGATAGGTGGGCAATTCATAGACGATTTCAAAGCGACGAGTCCGTTATCAGAGGCGGTGGATGGATGAGAATGGGCCCTTCGACCGTTTCCCAGAGGCGCTCCAACGTCACCGTCTGAACTCAAACAGATTCCGAATTGCCGTGGAGAGTGAGGCTTTTTTTTTTTCAATCACTTTCTGGAATGGCCACCCCACATAAGCCCTTCCTCCGATGCGCCCACCATTCAAATTGTTATTAGAAAATTACCCTGCCTCGCATACAGCCCTATCTGAGCATTAAAACTAAATTAGGTTCTTTTCTATACCTTTCTTCAAACTTTCTTCTACATCCTAATTACATATTATTTTTACTAATTTCATCAAATTTTCTTTAAAATTTTTACCTTATTTCATCAAATCCTAATACATTTTTGCATTTTATATGAAATTAGACAGTTTACTAAAATTATAAATGTAAATAATATTACAAACAAGTATAGAAATAAATTTCAATTAAAATTAATCTAAGATTAAAAATACTTAAAAACGGGAAAATTATATAAAATTAGAATTTATTAAAATCTATCTGATATTAAAAATAATTAAATATATGTTTTCTTTAAATTTATTATTTTTCTTCAAAACCCATTACATTTTCAATTAATCAATAAATTAATAAAAAAAATTCATTTTTTACTCAAATTATTACGATTATGCTAGAATATTTTCAATATTTACTGATGTAATTTTGAAATTATAGAAATTTTTATAGATTCTATTATAAGAATCAAAATTACTTTTGTAGAATTAATCACAAATTTGCATTTTTGAAGAAAGTTTAATGAAAATTTATAATATTATAAATATATACATTTTTTTATTACATAAAATTGTTTTCAATATTTACAAAATTTAATGTAAAGCTTTTAGTTGATTCTTAAAAATATACATAAATCAAGATTTTTAATATTTATGTAATATTTGATATTTCTAAATTTTTAGTTCCAATTTTAAACTTGATGAATAATTTCTTAAATTTTTTGAGAAATATCAAATTTCTAAGAGAAATATCAAATAAAAATGTGCAGTATTTTCTATGCAATGAAAATTTGGAGACAATGGGAAATAATTTGTAGGGAGACGAATACAAAGGAGGGTAAAAACATAAAAAAATCTTAATGAAAAATTTGTATATGAGATTGGATGAATCTTGGAGATAGATGCGAAACGAGTGGTCCTGGGGATTGGTGACATACGCGAATGTTGGGTGTATGGAAACCGAACCAAAACCCACCCCATCTCGTCTAATCAAGCGAGGTTCGCAACCGCCGCCGCCAACCGCCCCCCATTGCCCCTCTTCGTGTAATGCGTATCACGAGGGAAATTAACCCGCTAACTAACCGGAGTCTCATGAATATGCATCTTCATCAGCAGGAAATGAGAGATGAAATGGTTTGTGTTGAAATTCGAGCCGAATGCGATTTGAATATTAATTAATGTCATTACGCAACGTGTGGGGGTTTTGCAAATGAAACGACAGACAGTTGCTGCTATAAAGCAGAGAGAGATGGAAAAAAAGCAAATGAAAGAGAAATGATTGTAATGGAAGGAAATAGAGAGTGAGGGTGAGAGAGAGAGAAGTCTGGATATCATCGGATCGGCATAATCGGGCCTTAATGAACAATGCCGCCTCTGTCATGAGCATAATTAACAAAGAGCCCCGGCCGAGAGCCGAATTGAATCATATTCGGTCGCGATTGTTCAAAGTTCAATGTAAATTACTATTTACATACATAATTATGCTTCGCAGTTCAAAGGGAGGCACATGCATGCATACACATAGAAATATGGAGATCAAGAGAGACCGAATAAGAGTGTGTACGCGATGGAGAGAGAGAAAGATGAAAAGAGGATGCTGCAATGTATAATAATAATAATAGTAGTAGAGCGAGAGAGAGAGAGAATGGGGCGAAAAAAAGACACTTATTGTGGGCGCTCCGGGCTCTTTGTAAATTGTAAACGAGAAAAGGGTTCAACAAGTTCATAGTCCATCAAAACGCTCCATGTTCATAATGCCACGAAGCTTCTGGTTATTCGCCATTTTCACGACCACTTATATAATAACTGCCGCATAAATAGATATCGTACCATCCTGAAAATAATATAACCCATCCCATCCCTAACTCTACTTTTTTTCTCCTTTCTATTATTATACGATAAATATTATACTGCCCGACACAAAGATGAAACTATCACCACTATTCGCACCTATTATACTTTTACATTCACATCAATCATCAAAAAAACACTTAACTTCCACCATTAACTCTTTCCACATTTTCAATTGAAAACTTAGAATAGATCATAATACTTAGTAGTGATACACTCCTAAAAAAGTTGTCCATCACTAAATTAATTTTAAATTTAATTCTAGATGAAAACAACAATTTTTGTAAAAAGTAAATGTAAAGTGTGATTTTATAACTAAATTGTAAATTGATGTTTTTTTTTTAAGGATCACAGGAAAAAAAGCAATTCTTTAACAATGCTGTTGTTGTATTGGAAAATAAAAAGAGAATTTCCGTAACTGCGAGTCCCAGAGAAGTTGAGAGGAAAGGTGGAACAAACCAAATTCCGATCATAATCCTAAAGCGCCCCTACACGTTCGAACATGTTCGTGAACTATTTGCGAGCATGGTCAACGTGTCTACACGCATCTGACGAGCTTCAATGCAAGAATGTGCATATATTTAATCTCCTTCGTTTCTTTCATTTTCTTTTTTCTTCTCCTCTCCCAAGACAAAGGGTCAAAGGTGTTAAGCTGCATATAAATATTCGCCGTTTGTCTTCTACGTCTTAATAACACAACCTCATGAGAATACCTAACAAACTAATTACCACATAAGAATTCTTATAACTTATTAAACTTTTCTTAAAACTAAAAACTTACAAATTAATTAATTTAAAAAAAAAATGTGAGTTTATTTTTATGATATTTTAATATATTTTAAGAAGATGTCAATTTATGCAAATGCAATTAAATTTTGTTTGAAAAAGATCTGATAATGTAAAGATTACAATATTCTTTAGTGTGTATTGTTACAGATAAGAATGTGATTATTCCGGATTGCCGGTTGTTCTTTGTCGGATTGATTTCTTTGCGAGGAAGAATTAAAAATAAAGAAAATTTCAAAAGAAGAAATACGAGAATAATATGAGAATACCCAACAAATTCTTATAATTTATTAATTTTTTCTTAAAGCTAAAAACTTACAGATAAATTAATTTAAGTTCATTTTAAATTTGAACGCTATTTAAAAATATCAGTTAAAGTTTTTTTTGTGATATTTAAATGTATTTTAAGAAGTTGTTTTTTAGAAATAATTAAATTTTGTTTGAAGAAGGATATAAGTTTATGTTGATGATATTTTAATATATTTTAAATTTATGAAAATGTAATTAAATTTTGTTTAAAAAAGATGGAATAATGTAAAGATTACAATATGTTTTAGTGTGTATTGTTATAGATAAGAATGTGATTATTCCGGATTGCCGGTTGTTCTTTGTCGGATTGATTTCTTTGCGAGGAAGAATTAAAAATAAATTTAAAAATAAAGAAAATTTGAAAAGAAGAAATACAATCTGATTGGGAGAGAATGAAAGAAAGGAAGGCAGAATTGAAGCACGTTGGACGAACCCGATATGACGTTTCCACTGATTCAGGTTTCGATTATTAGTATCGAGGCATGGCTCGGAATTTTTATGTGTCCGGCAAACTCGAAAAAAGTGCTAATAGTGCGAATTCTTCTAAAGATTTATTGTTTAATACCGGAGGCTGCCGAAAATACGTTCCAATCTTCTTTTGCCCAACGCGAAATCCTCATCATCATCATCCAGTTTTTCGTCCCTTCTTCCTTGATATTCCGATGTTGCCAATTAAACAAGCGCCCGATAAAATCGATAGTTTCAAATGTCAATGCATCATCAAGCACCCCTGCGTGTTTTTTTTTTCTGTGTTATTTGGCGTCACTTTGTATTCTTTCTCGTTGCGTGTATAAATTGACGGAAGGGTGAGAGATTCGTGAGGGGTAATAATGCAATTTCGAAGCTAGATCCACCCTCTAGACTCCCCCAAACTTATCCCTAAAATAACAACTTTAAAGTATTTATTACTATCGGGGAAGAGATGTTACGCTTTCAGCGAATGATATAATTTTGCGTTTCCTTAGTTACGAGTTTGCTGTTATTTTTGTGATGTTGTACGGTGACGTTGCTAACAACAGTCGTTAGGTAACAATCGCAAGGCCAAAAAATCCAGAGCCTCCTCCTCATCCTTCTCCACCTCCTCCTTCCTCCCTTGTGAATTAAAGTAATTTCAAATTCGATTCCGTCGCTAGAGGGACAGATAGATGAGTGGTCCATTGGAACAATTCGTTCACACATCGATCTGTCGTCCGATTCCTCCAGAATTTATCTGTCCCGCCACACAACAACCTTAGCTCGGCTTAGCTATTCAAATCTCGCTTCGATTGCAGTTGAACAGAGCATTCCTCTTCCTGCCGCGACTTTAAGACCTGCCCTTGCCGTACACTCCATCATTGGCCAGTTCACTCTTACACACACTCACACACATAAATCCATACACAAATACAAACGCGTCCATAGGTGTGCATATATATATATATATATATGTATGTATATATGAGTGTGTGTGTGTAGACGTATATAGCTATTCCAATTGTAAAATCTAAATTCTACTTTGCATTCCCTTCTACCACACTTTGATTGTGTGTGTGCCAGGAAATAGTAAGTCCGCCTCTTTCTCTCTCTCTCTCTCTCGCTCTTTCTTCCTTTATTTTCTTCTTCATCCCACATAGTTCATCTCTCTCCCTCCACTCTCACTCCGTTTCCTTACTTTTTTCTTCTTCCATTTTTCTTCTTTTCCTTCGCCATCGCTCCTTCAAATCCGCACTCATCATATTTGCTGATTCCGTGCTCCATCTCCACCCGATGATTGGACTTTAAATATTCATCAATTGCAATAAACTCATCAGCCGCGTCTCACGCCCTAACTAACTAATTTCCATTCAAGCAGTCCTCAATCATCGCCAGAAAATTATTGTTCAGAAAATGAATGATTTACTCGCTTTTCATTTCATTATAATCGAATGTAAATTAATTTACTTTATTCTCAAAGGAAAACTTCATTAGTTTAGGAGATGCTTTGGAAATAATGTAAATAATGTTTTTAGTAAAAGTCAAATTTTAATTTCCATGAAAATAATACAAAAATCAAACCAATTTATAAATTCATGAGTGTTCTTGTTCTAATATTATTTATTTCTGAAATGATGTTTGCAATTTCAATAGAGAATTTAAGTTCATGAAATATTTCAATATTTAAATTATTGTTAGTTATATTTAAATTCTTATAAAAACGATATTTAAATGTAGTTTACTGGCTCAATATTGTTAAAATTTTCTATAGTAAAACCTTGTAGGTTCTTGAAAAAATTATTGATTTAAATTATTATTAATTACATTTTAATTCTCATGAAAATAATCAAATTATTAAATATATTTTGTAAACAAGATTGTTTTTAGTTTAATTCTGAAAAATATGTATTTCTGTAAAATCTTACTGAAATGTTGTGTGTATTTTTAATAGAAAATTTAAGTTTATGTAATATTTATATATTTAAATTATTGTTAGTTAGATGTAAATTGTTATAAAAATTGTAGTCTGAAAGAAAATGTTATTTAAATGTATTTTACTGATTCAATATTATTTTTGGATCTTGTGCTGAAAAAAAGTGAATTTTCATTAGTAAACTAGTTGCAGGTTCTTGAAAAATGTCTTTATTTAAATTATTGTTAATTAAATTTTTCTTCTTATGAAAATATTAAATATAATTTATAGACAAAATTGTTTTTGGTTTAATTCTGAAAAATATGTATTTTTAAAATCTTATAGAAAAAAAGAATATTTCAGTTTTTACAATTTAATAGTTTCATAGAGATTTTGTAAAATTAGTTACTAAAGATTATTGATAAAAAAATACAAAAAATTTTGATTAGTTACATTTTCAATAATAATTTTTTTTTTTTCTAACATTTCTGTAAGAGAAATTATGTATTTTTTATATATTTATCACAATTTTATTCAATATGATAGTATTCATGTTATCCACTGATACTCTTAAATATTTACAGAATATTTCTTGTAAAAGTTTGTCAATACAACTATTTATTTTTCTAAGGGCTATAGAAATCTTTGAACATAGAAAAGTAAAACTTTATAAGTTCTCTAACCTCATGTTTGCGTAAAGAAATAAATCGAATGAAAACATAATAAATAGTTATAATTGTAAATATTGCTAGAGATATTTTTAGTTTTAAAAGTGTTCTCTAATGATTAGTTAAAATTCAGGTTGTGTGAAGTTAATTGCGTTGCTTTTCCCATTAGTATCATCAATCCGTTGTGGCGTTTCTATCAGGATTTGAGAAATACTAAAAAAAAAACCTTAGGCGTCAGCGTTGACAAAAAGAGGGAAATTGGAGAACTTAATAAGATAATAAATTACGTCGGTGAATGAGGAGTAATGAGTTTGTTTGCATTAGCCGCGAAATATCCACTTCGTAACTGTCCTGTCAGTTGATGTTTGTGTTTTGCGGCATTTCGAAGGGTGGTGTGTAAATTAGTAGTCGACGAGCAGAGAAAAGGGGTTGTCGCACAGGGATTCCCCTGCGCTCGGCCTAATTGCGGCAGTTATGCAGATTTTGCGGGGAAACACACAGATTGAGCACTAAGCAAGAGAGAGAGAGAAAGATGAATAGAATTTATGAATGGATTCGTGAGAGCGAGAGAGACGGAACGTTGCGTTTAGCCAGCGGCAACCCCGACACTCGCAATTAGCGGCATTCATTCACCAATTAAACCGGCATGAGACTATTTTAATTGCGTCGAACGTCACCTTTGATTTATGAATTATTCTACTTATGCTGGATATTTGAACGGAATAATAACCCGGTCTTCGTTTATTTTATACACAGATGCACATGCATCTACATCGTCGCAATTAACACTTTTTACTGTTTTTAATTAAATTCCTGCGGTCGCGCCTTCTCTCCTCGACCATTATTATTGAGCTTTTTTCTTTAACTTTTTATATGCAGTAGAGGGGATTCGGTAACGCATACTTCCAGCACTTAAATTCCCGAAAGAAACGACCACAATGGCATTGCTCGCAATCACACGGAAATTAAATGAACGATTAATTTCAGCTTTTAAACAACTCCAGTTCAAACAAAAAAAAAATACTTTTTCACTCGTTAATAAACGACAGATTTACACACAAATTAATTGTAGACTCAATTTTTACACATCACTAAAAGTAATATTTAATTGAAATAACTGAGTACTTGAGTGTCCAAATTTACTTTTAGTAATCAACACTTTTAGTAGTCTCCTTTTTATAATAACTATATTTAATTAACACAAGTTTTCTTTACATTTAACGTCATTAACAAATTACATAACGTCAATAATTTGCTTAGTGTACACTAACAGAATTACTATGACTAATCAACTTTTTTTCGACACAAAAAATAAATCATTGAAAAAAACTTGATAGACTCATTTTTTAGTCTAACACAAAATATTACTTAAAGAACAACAGTCACTTAATAAATTTTCATAAATCATTAATATAAATTAATTAATTGTAAACTTTAGGCCTATTGTATTAATTATGATTCTTTGAAAAGTATAAATTCGTTCCATTTAAATGAAATAATACTGAAAGTAAATGATTAATTTGCATTTAGAGTTAATTAGATTTATGTAAACTTTAACTATTTAAACGTTATTTTGCTTTTGTGACTTTAGCTTCATTTTGCTTCCGAATGATGATGTTTTCACACGGCATAGGGGTGTTTGCAAACTACCAATGCTAGTTGTTAGGGGCTTTCCCCCATTGATCTTCAATCTTTATACGATAGATGGAGCAAGACGTATACTAAATAGATCCTAGTTTCGATACAAATAGTAATTTTCACTTACGCAGTCTTTGTAACATCAAAGAAAATACAATATATTCTTATTGAATTAATAGCTTAAAATAGAAAAATTACATGCAATAATTTTTTAATTATTATTATTTACTAAATATTTACGTTAACAATTATGTACATTATTCATATCCATTGCGTGCTTTCACTGCAGTCACAATCTGAAGTTGAGTATCTGCTCACAACTTGACCTCTCCAACAAATACCGCACTTCCTCTGTTGTTTTTTTCAGTCAATACTTTCATTGCTTATCGTTATATAATATTAATTTTTAAGTTATCTTATACATACAAAAATATACTTAGTTTAACTTAATAATAAAGTTTTTTTAATTAAACATTTTTGGTATGAAGGTACAAAAATTTCTTAATTTAATTTAAGTACAAAATTAAGAAAATTTGTGAACAAGAAATAATGTTAATTTTCAGTTAGTTTACATACATTTTAAAACTTTCAATAATATTGGCTACAAAAGATTAATTGTCTATATTTTTTTTATAGTTGAAATGTAAAAGAAAATTGATAATAAGAAGTTTATGTAGACATAAAAAATAATATTACAAAAAATGAAAACCATTTTGTTTTGGAGATAATCTTCTGTTTTACAGCTTTAGAAAATTAATTTTCAGGCTTAAAATTATTATAAATTTGCTATTTTTTTACTTAGAAATTGTGTAAATTTTTCTTAGAACTTGTGTGAATTTTCCAATTTATTTTTTTTGTAAATTATAATTAGTGTTAGGTTCATAAATTTTTAGTTATTATTGTTAATTTGTAATGATTGTTTAATGATTTACGAGTATGTTTTTTTTTGTAGTGTATATTTGGGAATGAAATTTTGAAACAATGTTGAAATGGGGAAGGCGTGACGAGTAAATCGGATATTATTGAAGGTATAATAAAGGAATGGCTGTTTAAGAGGTACCACGAGGCTGAGGAGGTCGAGTGCGTGATGGAGATGAAAAAGTGTTAAAAAACGCATTAAGTTTTACACTAAATAAAGATTGGAATTCGAGTGTGTGGGCCGTAAATAAATGTAAATATTTTCGCGTTAAAACGGTTTCGAAATGCATGAGTAATTTTTGTTTGTTGTGTGCGAGCGAGGTGCGCGCGCGAGAGAGTTGCATTCATTCGGCCTGGAAGAACAAGAACAACAGAAGAATAAATAAAAACAAGAACAAGAGCAGACGAAGAAGAACAATGGTCTGTTAAGGTTTTACGGCCGGGGCGTCGGCGCAAAAAACTAATTCCGCGTTTGAAAATTAAAACTTTAATTGCCTGGGCACGTGTTGTGCTCCGGCCAAAGGTCACGCACAGCCGGGTCGAAGAGTGAGGAGGAAGGTAAAGACAAAGATGGTACCGAGATGATGATGATCATCCTTTACAAATGAGTGGAATAAAGAGAGAGGGATTGAAAGAAAGAATGGTTTGAGAGCAGCAGCTTTTGACAGGCCACGGCCGTAAAAGGAGTCGAGGCTAAAACCAATAATGAATATTTTAACCAGGCGCGACTCTTCACCGATCTCCCAACAATCCTTATCCTTCGAACAACAATGTGCATGCAAATGTGCATTGTGCACTAATTACGTCGAAACAAATTTTTACGATTCTTTCCTATTTGCACTTCTTTCCCGTCGGTCTGTTTCGTCCTGGTGACCGCAAGCGTAGTTTCGTCCATCCGTGGATAGATGGCGCATGCATACTGACCAAAGGACGGCTGCTGCGGAGCGCTGACCACGACTCTCCACGTTTGATTGTTATGCTTGAATTATTTCATATACGGCCGCAACATGGAAAAGAAGAATACAGCACCGTCATCCGTGTACACATCTCTCTGTATCTTTACGATCCATCTAAATCTTCTCGTATTGACCAAAACATTTTATACATCGTCGGATGATCGCAAACGAAAAATAAACGAACGATCGAGTATCGAGGACGGAGGAGGAATAGTATAACATTAGGTTCATCCTTATAAATCTTACATTCTCATATGACGTATCTAAACAATTAAGCACGTTTCATCCTCAATCATATAGTACATTTACAATGAATCATTTTCATCATCTATACTTTTATAAATGATTCATAAAACAAATTTAATATTACTAAAAAACAAATAAAAAACAACATAAATCATGAAATATAAGACCTAGGTCATTTTCCTTTTCAAAAATAGTTATTTTATTTTGATTTTGATTGTTAGATTTTGAATTTCTTTGTTATATTTTGTATGTATTATCTGGCACATTTATTATTATTTACTTTCTGAAATAATTCGATTTTTTCTTAATTATTTTCGTATTTTGCATAACTTCAAATTATTACATTACTCATCAATAAATATACATATAATAAATGGTGATAAAATTCCCAATCTTGTCATCTGTTAAAATATTACTAATTAATCTCATGAATATAAAATATGTTTATTATATACTTTTTTCTGTAAAATTAAGATGAAATCAGTTTAAATATTAATAATTTAAAGAAACATACAATATTTTTTTAAATTAATTTATATTTTATTTTTAAAGGATAAACTTTTCATGAAAAATTAAATAATTTAGATAAAAAAAACTATTGATTTGAAAGTGAAAATGATTTTGTTAATGGTAAAGAATGTCGACAAATGGGTTTCCTCTAATAAAAGCTGTAACCTGTATGTAATATTGATAAAGTGTCAGCATGTGAAAATGCTTGCGACAAATATAAAAGACTTGTAAAGAAGCTACAAAGTGGGATGATTTTTTTTTAAAGCATTGAAAAATGTTGGAAGAAAACACAATTAATACACTCGTTAAAAGTATGTTATTGCATTATGTAATAACAAGATTTCATTTTAAAATTTACGTAATTTAAACAATTAATTTTTATTTTTATTATTTATAGGAATTAATTTGTAAATTTAAATAAAACATTTGTTATTCTTCGGATTAGCAAATATTTTAAGTTCATTTTAGTTTTCACAGATGGCAGCTCTATGCCACATAGACAAAATAAATTGTTTTTACAATTTCGATATTTATAAAATAAAATTGATTATTATTTTTATTATCATTTTGATTCAGTTATTATTTTTATAAAGAATTGTTATTTTTGAAATATTTTTGTAATAAAATTAATTAGTATTAAAATGTAAGTATTTAGATAAAGGTTTAAAAAATCTTGGATGTTGATCAAAAATAAATGTAGTTTATAAGAATTATTATAAGAAATTCGTTGAATAAAATAAAAGTGTAAAGCATTATGAAGAGATTCTTTGGAGTATATAAAAACGGATGTCTTCCATGAAATCTACAACAGTCTAATAATAACATGCATTTTATATGATGTTAATTGTTACGTGTTTACCATTGTGCTGTGTTTAATGCAAGTGACAATGGTAAACGAAGGAATTACTTGGTAAGTTTTGTTTAATAGGAAAATGCGATGTTGCGAAGGATGTAATTAGATCCGGTGGAAAACCGGATCCGGCGTTTGGGACTTGTGTGTGAATGCTTGAGTAAAATTTCCGTTTGCGAAGAGAAACGCGTATTTTTTGATACAGTTTTAATTATCGGGTCATCGCGGCGGTACCATGCGATGCGAGAGGTCGCTCTGAAAATAATGCTTCTCCGCTCCGAGACTTATCTCGTTGCACATAAAGACTAGCTGCTTAATAAAAAATGAGTTCCGAGAACAAAACAACTAGTATAATCTCGCGTTATTATTATTCCGGACTCTTCCTCGGCGCATAATGTTATTCCTTAAATAAAAGCAAAGGTACGTGTTTTACATATGTTCAGTTTTAATTGTCTAAATATGATAAGTACAGGTCCGACGCAACCCGGAGCAGAGCGCTCGTTTTCACGTGATTTATGGAAAACGCGGAGCGGCGCTCTTTTGTGGAGAGACGTTAACCCGAGGTCTTCCCTCTTCTAATTGCCATAAACTTATGGCCACTACTCGTACATCTAGAGTACATCGCCTTGTTGTTATTATTACTGCATTTTCCTACTTCTTCTTTGTCTACAACCTTCTCCACATTTCTGCCATCCTCTCCTACCTTCGCCCATGACCATAGTACGCATATGACCCTGATGAACGCCGCTAAACTCTTGCGAGATAAGCATGTAAATGTCCGACGACAGCTCCGCAACTCGCATCGCATTCATTTGCATACATGAATGAATACTTTAATTTCGACCATTCCATTTTATTATTATTATTATTATTATTGTTGTTATAACCTCAGTCGGTATTCTCGCATTTTTTTTTTATATTATTACTTGTTGTTACATTATCTTCCACCGCTACTATTTCTTCAACTTCCCGACTCATTTGAATTTATAATAAATTAATTATAATCATCATTGTTCTCTCCGCTTCTGAGATTCGGATTTATTACCGACAGATCTTTATCCGCAAGCGAAGAAAAATTCGTCTTCTCCTTAATCTTTCTCTCCTTTTTGTTCTCTTATATAAATGAAATAAGCGGAATAAACTAAACATAAACGTGTCTCCTAAGTATAGGCGTCTTTTAATACGAGCAAATATAAATTTCGATGGAAAAGACGTTCGCACTTTGAGGTAACGCTGTGTTAAATTTACAGACGCTTCAAAGAAGTCTTAATTTCAGGAAAACCACTTCTGGGTTATTATTAGCCGAAATCTTCTATCAAATGATCATTAAAACTGTCTTATATTCCTTATTTTATTAGTTCAAAAGCAAATTTTCTAATAGTTTTTTTTTCTACACTTTTTGAATTAAACATTGTAAGATATTTTCAAAATAACCAAATTTTAGTTCTTAAAGTTTTTATCCAAAAAAATTGTTAAATTGAATTTATTAATTTCAACAGTATTATTAGTTTAAAAGCAATTTTTCTAATAGTTTTCAACTACAATTTTTTAATTAAATATTGTAAGATACTGCAATAATTACACAAATGAAGCATTTTATATAAAAACTTATTGAAAATGACCAAATTTTAGTTCTTAAAGTTTTTATCCAAAAAATTGTTAAATTGAATTTATTAATTACAACAGTATTTTTAGTTCAAAAGCAAATTTTCTAATAGTTTTTGACAACACTTTTTTAATTAAACACTGTAAGATACTTTCATATTTACATAAATGATATTTGAAGCATTTTATATAAAAACTTATTGAAAATGACCAAATTTTAGTTCTTAAAGTTTTTATCCAAAAAAATTGTTAAATTGAATTTATTATCAATAACAGTATTATTAGTTTAAAAGCAAATTTTCTAATAGTTTTTAACTACAATTTTTTAATTAAATAGTGTAAGATACTTCAATAATTACACAAATGAAGCATTTTATATAAAAACTTATTGAAAATTACCAAATTTTAGTTCTTATAGTTTTTATCCAAAATATTGTTAAATAGAATTTATTAATTATAACAATATTATTAGTTTAAAAGCAAATTTTCTAATAGTTTTTAACTACACTTTTTGAATTAAACACTGTAAGATAGTTTCATATTTACACAAATGATTTTTGAAGCATTTTATATAAAAACTTATTGAAAATGACCAAAAAATAGACTTTTAGTACTTAAAGTTTTTATCCAAAAAATTGTTAAATTGAATTTATTAATTATAACAGTATTATTAGTTACACTTCGTAATTAGTACACTCTTTTTAATTAAATACTGTAAGATACTTTAATAATTACATAAATGATTTTTGAAGCATTTTATATAAACTTTTTTTTTCTACAAAATTGTACAATTGAATTTATTAATTACAACAGTAATATAATTTTTTGGAATGGACCACAAATGAAATAAAACATTTTGAACAACGTAATTTATTGTAAAGACTCAATAAATGCAGCTGTGAATGCCGTATCTGGCCCGCGGGCCATAGAATGCCCATCACTGAATTTCAACATCCAAATATAGAAAATTCTTAAAATAAACGTAACTATAACTTTCTTCAAAGTAATTTTTAAAAATAAATAAGTAAATTATATTTTTTCTGTTATTTTGTGTATTTTGAGGCAACAATATTAACTAAATTTGTCTATTGCTTTAGTTCACTGAAAATATAGTTAATGTTTAATTTACTTATTTTATGTTTTTCTATTTATCTATTTCTATTTTTATGAGTTTCTGAAACTTGACGTATAAAAAGTATAATAAGGAAAATGTCATTTTACGAACTAAATCCGATAATTGGAATTTACCAAATTGACGTTAAAATCGTTATAGAATACTTTAATATTTACACAAAACTATATAAATATTATCGAAAATAATCTAATTATAATACACTTTTAATAGTGTTACAATTCTTTTTTAGAAAATGGGCAAAAAAAATCATTATTTAAAGTAGAGTATTTTTTTTCTAAAAGTATTATTTTAAATTTAGATTTTGAAAGAAATGTCCACTAATTAAATTGATTGTTAATTTTTTTATTAAAATTGATTAATATACTAATTATTATTACTCAATTTTGATTTGATTTTTTGTTGTATAAAAACTGAGATTTGTTTGTGCTAAAAATAAAATATTGTGTATAATTTTTTTGTGAGTGCCAGTCGTGTTCATCCACACCGTCCTCATCACGGTAATCATCATGAAGCAACAAATAATAATAATAACTCATACAAAGAGAGCAACTCCGTACACGTGCGTACAAAGGGCATAATAACTATTGTTGTATCACGTGTGGTTTCAGTTAACATCTCGACGTTCTCGGAACCTCCGCATTATCTGACGATCTATAAACCCTAAAGTCGTCATTGTTTCTCCTCCGTTTCTATGTAGTTCACTCACGGAATATGAATTAGCTTTAATTGCGTCCACGAAGGGACGACAACAACGACGACGACGACGCTGAACCAGAAATTAAGCGTTTCTTTAGAATTTGTGCTTTCTGGAATCGTTTTTAATCTTTTGTTGTTTCTCAGTTTCTACCCTCGAATTTACTTTCATCCCTCCTGTTTGTACACTCACAGCTTTTTTTTATTCTTTGTCTCTTCCGTTCTTTACATTTAATCCGCTGTTTTCATACACTTTTTTCTCTCATTTTTTTCCACGTCGAGGGCGAAAATTCTTTAATATTCATAAAGGAAATTACACCTTTAAAATCTGATTAAACTTCATAACAAACTCCTGTTTATTTAAAGCAAGAAACCTAATGACTCAAGGGATTTAATTACAAAAAAAACTTCAATTTTCAAAATTAAATTTATTACTTATTAAAACTCAATTATATAATAGTTTTTATTGAGTAAAATTATCTTCAGGAAAATTATTCTGATTTAAAATCATAATTAATATAATTTTATGCAGAGTTTTATTTAAAACGTCAATTTTATTGTAAAATAAAAGGTGTGGTAGAAACTGTAGATGGGTTTTAATGTAAGTTTAATTAACAATGAGACAAGAAGATGAATGGTTTATAGAAAACGGTTTCCGCGCAAAGAAACGCACCCCGTGTAATAATTAAACGATACAATGTAGTTATACGAAGCATTAATCTCGGGAATGAAGTTAATTCCGAATGGAAGTTAACGGAGCTTCGGTTAATTGGATTCGAAATGCGATTTCTGCATAGAGCGTAATGCCGGAATTGCGAAATTCCCAGCTCGTGCCTTAACAACGCTCTAACGAAGCCAAATACTAAAAAAAAAGAATAGAAAACGAAGAAGAAGGCAAACTAAAGAATTCAATAATTATCCACGGTTGATGATGATGATGATGATAATAATAATAATGCAGAGGACGATCAAAATGGTAGGAGAATAAAAATAAATAAATAAGTAAAAAATATATGCATATATGACGGATCTTATTATGCCGAAGTTGTTGATGGAAATAATAAGCAGAAATTCCGCGCGCAATTTATTGCTTGCATGCGATATTATTATATTGTTATAGCAATTTGAATTAGCGTTATTGAATAACCGTACGGGTTGCGTATAGTTAGTGCCGTTTGTTGCATTGCATGTGCATATATGTGCGCGTTCGCCGGCTCATTTTACTTATTTTTTATTTTCAACCTTCTCGCTCATTATTGCTTGTTCTAGCATTAAGTCGTTTACTTCTCAGAGAAATGGTGCATTACTCGCATGAGATATGCATTACCATGGTTAAATACCATGCATGGAGAACGCTCCTTACCAATCGACTCTTTCCGTTCGGATAATCGAACACTCGTCTTTGCAACATCTCAAAAAAAATTACAGTTCTTAACAAAATTCTATATTTTTGCAATATTTCATTTTTTGGATAAATTAAAAATATTTAATTTAACCAATTTTATAATAATTTACAAAATTTCGATCATCTTATTCATGTCAAATAAATAATTGAGTTGTGACTATGGTCATTTCGTTATTTATTGTTAAACTTGAAGAAACATTTTTTTAAGCTTCGAAAAAGCAGTGTCTTCACATTTTTGCTTATATCTCGAAAAGTATGCGTACCAAATAAATAATTGAGTAACCAAATTAAAGTTAAATATTCACTCTTTAAAACGTATATACTGGTATAGTTGTGACGAAAGCCATTTAGTCGTAAGTTTAGTTGAAATCTAATATAAGAAAGTGAAATGACTCAAAAAATAAAAACAATAATCATAGTTTACAAATAAGAAAATATAATTCAAATAAATATTTGCATCAATTTAATCAAAATTTTTGTTACTTTTCTACTTTAACAATTGATTATTTTCTTTTTCATTATGAAATTAATTATTTTTACTAAATTGCTTAGGTTCGATACGAATTATCTAAATTTAGAAATTTACATCAAATTAATTTTGAAATTCTATCATTTGTCTTTATCTTAATTACTTAATTTTTAGTAAATAAATGTAAAAAGAGTAATACATACATTATTTTATATAAAAAATAAATTTGGAAAAATTAGATTAATATTAAAAATTTAAAGTTTTGTTTGACGTTAGCAAAATCATTAATGAAATCCTTTATTATGTTATTTTAAATAATTATTAATTCATTATATAAAATGTGTTTATTAAAAAATGCAATAAAGTAAATATTTTATATACAAAATAAAATTAATATAGAAACAATAATTTTACATTAGTTGGTAAAATTATATTTAAAAATTTGGCGTTTATTTTAACGTTTAGAAATCCTTTATAATAAGTAATTAAGTAAATATATTTACTAATTAAATGTTAGATAAGTAGCAATAAATTAATTATAAAAAATCTGTTTACTAAAATATGTAATAAATAAAATATTTTATATTCAAAATAAAATTATAATAAATACAAAGTTGGTAAAATTATATTTAAAAATTTGGCGTTTATTTTAACGTTTAGAAATCCTTTAGAATAAATAATTAAGTAAATATATTTACTAATTAAATGTTGGACAAGTAGCAATAAATTAATTATAAAAAATCTGTTTACTAAAATATGTAATAAATAAAATATTTTATATAGAATATAAAATTTTAATAAATACAAAGTTGATAAAATTATATTTAAAAATTTGGCGTTTATTTTAACGTTTAGAAATCCTTTAAGATAAATAATTAAGTAAATATATTTACTAATTAAATGTTAGACAAGTAGCAATAAATTAATTATAAAAAATCTGTTTACTAAAATATGTAATAAATAAAATATTTTATATAAAAAATAAAATTATAATAAATACAAAGTTGGTAAAATTATATTTAAAAATTTGGCGTTTATTTTAACGTTTAGAAATCCTTTAAGATAAATAATTAAATAAATATATTTACTAGAGAGATGTTAAAAAAGTAGTAAAAAATATCAAATTTGAAATAGAAATTAGGAAAATTTACGTTTTGAATTAAATCCTTAGTTTACTGTCTTAAGGTATATAAATGCTAAAAAAGTAGTTTATAGATGATTTTGTAAGAAAGTTTGTAAAAGTTACGTTTCATAAATGTTAAATTATTTTCTTATCGAAAGAAATTAAAATAAAATATAATTGCATATATTTTTTTTATAGATTTTCTATATATGACGTTATGAAATTGATGTCCTATAATTTCTAATGAATGTAAAAAAATGATTTACATTATATTTTCAAATCGAGAATCTACATAATGGTATGAAAAGTCGTTTAAAAGTGATGAATTTCATCGAGAGAAACAATCTCGTTGCTAATGATTCGCAGTACAGTACCTGCTGATCATAATTCCAAGGAAAGTTTCTTAACTCCAAAACTGATCTCGCGCGTTGTCTTCTTTCCTCCTCGTTCATCTTCTTCCTTGTTCTTATTCTTCTTCAAGTCCATCCTCCTTCTCTTCTGTGACAAGAACAACAACAACAATAATAATAATAATAATAATTTAATTTCAACAAAACGCGTAATAAAACGTAACGAGCATATGGGAACTGGACACGTGTTCAACTGTAAAAACAAGAAATCGTCCATTCAAATCTGGTTTACATTTGATTCGGTCCAGCCTGATGATGATAATAATGATGATGATGACTGGTGGTGAGGATGAAAGAAACGTTAAGAGTGAAAAAGGAGAGAAATAGAAAGAGGTAGGTATGCATGTAAGTACATGAGGATGGATTTGGTCAAGTCATATGAATGGGGACTAGTCTGGCTGGGTTTTTGAGTTTGTTAATTCGTAAAGCGCGTACTGTCTTTTAGTGATGTTTATCAGCCGTGCGCACTTGAATAGAATATAAATGCAAATGGACATCACAATTGTACCTTTGTACTTGGATCTGTGAGAGAGAGAGAGAGAGAGAGGTTGTAGAAGAAGAAGAAGAAACTGAAGGATGGGACGAAGCTGTGCGAGGCGAGAGGAAGAGAGAGCAGTCGAGGGCGGTGAAATAATGAACAATTATAACGTGCGGTGCTCGGAATCGTGAATGGGTTATCGAGGATGTCCTCGTCCTTTTCGCTTCGCCCCACCTGGAACATCAACTTTTAATTCACCAAGTAACCCTTGCCAGGACAACCGTCTCATAGCAACTGAAATAAAACAAAACGTACAGAAGAGAGAAAACAAAAACGAAAGCATTCCACGAATTGATGAATTTTAACTTTTTCCTTGGGATTAACTCGTTAACTCTTTTTCTTCTTATTGCCATAACTTAACTCCTGGTCTCGCATATAGATCCCACGTACTGATATTGTCCGACTTATTAGTTTCACTGTCACGTCCAAAGTATGAATGACTTTATACCGATCCTATAAGATGGAAGGAAAATATAAGGAGATGGTATTGTTGGTGTGTATGTGTGTGCATGGTAAAAGAGGTAAGAGGACACACACGGAAGCCAGGACGATTAATCATAAAGATTATACACGCATACACACAGACATCGGGACACCACACCGCATCGTTTTAAATATTCATTTAAATCTCTCATAAAACTGGAGCCAATTCCACGTTTGCTCCCACGCACGTCCCCAAATCACGTACATCTTTTTCCTCAACTCTCCAGTCCTTCAACCTATTACAATTTTCATCCCAGCAGTAAATTATTCATTTTGCATTATTAACTACCTACAAGAATTTCATTAAATATTACATTTAAATAAAAACATTCAAAATATATGTGTAAAAAGTAGTGTACGTTTGATTTGTTCAATCTAGTAGAATTGAGTAGTCTCGTAGCAAATCCTTGCGGTATTTTCAAGTGTTTCGTGGACGGAAGACCTGATGCCTCAGAGTTTCCACGTATTTTGCAGAAACGGTACGGCGGCAAACGCGAAACGCGGAAAATTACATTGCACGACACTACTTTTAATACTGCCGACTCAATGCAAATTGCAGCTCTGCTCGCATTCTGATAAATTATTAATTGCACGTGATGACCACAAAATTGTATATCTTTCAATTCGCACGCATGAATTTTGCTAAATACAAATCGAACAACAGAGTTTACCACAATTATATAATTATCTTTTTGCATCAAAACGGTCTTAAAAAAATTAAAATAATTTTATACAAATTTAAGTAATTAATATTGTTTTTTTTGGTTGATTTACTAACAAAATAGTTACAGTTACAGTTACTACTTACTTTTTTTAATTAACTTTAATGAAAATTAAGAAATTTAAAATTTAACATTGATGATAGAAATGATAAAATTTTTACAATCAACTTTTGGTATGTTCTAGTAACATTAACAAATAGAAAATTTAACATTAATTTTTTGGTTTGTTCTTGAAACTTTTTTATCTAGCATATCGTTATGAAGAAGTATCAATAGTTGTTTTTTTTTCTTGGATTTTTATTTTGTGTTAATTTTGAATACAGTTAACGTTTGAAAAAGTTTTCCATCTAATAACCTGTTTTATTTGTATGCAAAAGCACAAGTTTTAATTTAGAGTTTTGATGAATCTTTGAGGAAAGGATGGATTAGGAAAGATGCTTTGGATTCACGTGAATGTGCGGCACGTCATGTTTCCGAAATTGGTCTAATAACGTCGCTCGGAGAGGGTTAATGCAGGCGTCGATATTAAAACGCGATAAGGCTCAAATTGCACGTCTGCTTCCTATTAATTTCAACTCTATGCATTTGCAATTCTGATGGAAGAATTCATATTGCATTTCTCCATCTTTTCCGAATTCACACATATTTTTATATATCTGGATAAAGATGTACGGATAGCAGTGGAAGCCTTTTTCGCGGTCGCATAAAATAATGTCATAATCGGTTTTAATGAGGCCGAGGGCTTTTATCACCATTCCGCCGGTCGTGGCATTGCTTTACGATCGCCAATCATTATTAAATTGCCGTATTCGAAACGCCGTATTTCATGCACAAAAAGTAGCGGAGAGCTTAACCCAATTTAAACAGGCGACCGTTAAATTATAGTTACACTCCGGCTTTACGACACCTCTATTCCATTTGGATATCATAATTCTCGATTAGTCTGCTCTATATTTACATTTACTAATCGAAAATAATATACAATGTTATACTGTCTTAATCTACATTACTTATCTTTAACATTAAAATTTAACATTCTTATTGAAATATACAAATTTTTATTTTCGTGGAAGTTTATTTTTGTATTTTTTTACTCTGATAATAACTCCATATCATCTACTATCAAAATATGTTAAATCATTAAAAGATTCCAATAAATTCTTCAGAAATTACAGAATTATAGTCATCTTTAAAATTATATTTTTCGTCTTCAAGATTTGAGTTTCGGCAATAAAAATTCAATTTTGACTTTCCAAAATGAAATATGAGATTATTTCTTTATATTATGAGAATATATGTGAAGTTTTGCAATTTAACGATTTTTTATGATTTTCAAGAATTTTTGTTGGAATTTTTATTTAAATTAATAATTTAATAATATATATTAATTTTCGTAAGTTTATAGATTTCTTAAAATTAAAAATTTCATATTGTAAAAGTGTAACTTTGTAATGTTAGTTAAATTTAATAATTTAGAATATATACTTTAATTTTGGTAAGTTTATACATTTCTTAACATTGGATTAAAAATTGTAAAAATGTTTTTTTAATTGATTTTATTTTGTATATTTATTGTAGAAAATTAGAGTTAAAACTGTATTTAAATAATGGAATTGCTTGGAGGTATATAAAATATCCAAAGTGTTTATTAACGTAAATGCATAAGTGTAGCAGCAGTGGTATTTAGTTCATGTTCGTTGTTGAAAAGTTCTTAATGCTCGTTGCAATTGTAGTTGGAGCTATTATTAGATTACAGAGAAACGAAACATAAAGAAACGACAAATCGAGGACTCAAGCTGTTTAGCATACGCATTTAAATCTACTATATTTATAGATCGAACTGAAATAATAACCAATTAATACGAGCACGCTAAAATATGCGAAATAGAACTACGTTTCTGAAAATAATTATTTCTATTTCCTTATGTGTGTAGATATTTTTTTTTTGTTTGTTGTTAATAATTTGTTTATTTCAATGATTACTGATGATATGGTAATTTCGCTGCGCGAAAGCAAGGATTTTTCCGTTCCTTTTAATTAGACGGATAGATCCGCTCCCCTCGAGCGTCGGACCACGGCTAAATCTAATAACTCGGACGGAGATACAAGTATAACTACTTTGCCAATTTTCTTAACTACCCTATTTTCTTAATATACATCCTCCGTCTCGCTCTGGACCGATTTAAACGCGGCGGCGCTCCTCGTCTCCTCCACACTAATATCTTATACTTATAACATTCTTAATAAGTGAAGTTTTTCGCATTTCTCTTCGACTCTTGTTATTTCTGTTTTCTTTCATCTGACTGCTCCGAGAAAACACACCAACTTATATATATATACCTATATATAAGCCAACTTCGTTAAAACTAATTGCGTCGTGGCCAACTAATTCATCGTATTGTGTGTGTCCAAGTGGACAAAGTTAGTAATTTCGTTTAGAGTTTATATAGGATTCGGGGAGAAGTTGTGGATTTTGGATTGATAACGTTGGATGGATGATGCAGATGGGCGAGGTTTGAGAAGCGCGAAGGGCGATGCGGAGGAGCAAGAGGAAGAGGCATATCCAACTTGTGTCACGATCTGGTCTTCACGACCTCCGAGGTGTGGGAGTGATTAAGCTTTATTTAAATTATATTCATATAAAGGAGACAGGATCGTTGAATAATTTGATTCGCGCGATAGGCTCGGATTTAAATGCCTCTCCGAAAATAATAATAATATTTGTTCAGTGTGAATTGCTTTTTCGTGGATGCTTCAACCTCCTCTTCCCAACAACAGTTCATCAACTTCTGTTTTTCACAATTGAATCTATATTATTATTCACAAGAAAAATAAATATTTACCATTGTTTTCTTTATTAGATCAAAACTACTAGTGAGATGAAACATTTCTTTGTCAGTCTCATAATTTCCTAATTTATTGATTTTCCAAAAGTTAAGAAATTTTACACATTATTTTAAATAATATTTTTTTTTCTGAATGTTAAAGCACACGACATTATTGTTGATTCATTCATAAATTTACTCTTTAGTTTTTTTTTTTTGGATGAAAGAAAAATGAAGAAACTTTTAATAATTGGAAATATTAAAAAAAAATAAGTATCAAAAACTTAAGTAAAAATTTATAATTAAATTTGTACAAAAATAATGAAAATATCCTATTAAAAGTTAAGATATTTTACAATCACCCATTTTTTTAACTAATATTTTTTATCTTTCTGTACTAAGTAGAAAGGACTGAAATATAAAAAATAATCATCAATTTCAGATATTACTTCATAATTCCATTAATTAAATGATGATATAGTAATATACGAGTAATTTGTGTATATTTAACTACATGAAATGTAATAGTGTAGTTTTAAATCTTTTCTCAATTAATAAAATACAAAATTTATAGAAAATGTTATAAGTTACGACATTATAGTTGATTCATTCATAAATTTACTGTTTAGATTATTTTTCTTTGAATGAATGAAATTTTTGAACAAAATATGTACTAAAATTAAATTAAAATTTTTCCAAACGTGAAAATTATTTTTATAATTAAATTTGTAATAACTAATATTTAAAAAAGATTGTTACAAATCGCTTTTAAAATGATATTATTATCTTTTGGTATTGTCTTGTAGGATGTACCAGTTGTCCCGGGATTTGTCCCAATTTTTGGTTTGAAATCCCGGTATTCCCCATATGTATTTTATTCATTAATTATTGTTGATTAATAAATTTACTCTTTAGAAATTATTTTTTTTGGATGAAAGAACATAAAGAAACTTTTAATAAATGGTAATATTTGAACAAAATATGTACTGAAATTAAATTTTTTTTTTTTCTAAAAGTGAAAATTATTTTTATAATTAAATTTGTAAAAATATAATTACAAAAATGTCTAATCTAAAATAATATAGCTTTTAAAATGATATTATTATGTTTTGATATTGTCTTGTAGGATGTACCAAGTGTCCCGGGATTTGTCCCAATTTTTGGTTTGAAATGCCGGTATTCCCCATAGGTATTTTATTCATTCATTATTGTTGATTAATAAATTTACTCTTTACATTTTTTTTCTTTGAATGAAAGAACATAAAGAAACTTTTAATAATTGAAAATATTTGAAAAAAAATATGTACTGAAATTAAATTATTTTTTTTTTCTAAAAGTGAAAATTATTTTCATAATTAAATTTGTAAAAAAATAATTACAAAAATCTCTAATCTAAAATAATATAGCTTTTAAAATGATATTATTATCTTTTGGTATTGTCTTGTAGGATCTACCAGGTGTCCCGGGATTTGTCCCAATTTTTGGTTTAAAATCCCGGTATTCCCCATACGTATTTTATTCATTTATTATTGTTGATTAATAAATTTACTCTTTACATTTTTTTTTCTTTGAATGAAAGAACATAAAGAAACTTAATAATTGGAAATATTTGAAAAAAATATGTACTGAAATTAAATTATTTTTTTTTTCTAAAAGTGAAAATTATTTTTATAATTAAATTTATAAAAATATAATTAAAAAAATTTCTAATCTAAAATAATATAGCTTTTAAAATGATATTATTATCTTTTGGTATTGTCTTGTAGGATATACCAGGTGTCTTTGGTTAGATATATGATGTATTTTTGGGACAGTTGTATAAAAAGAATTGAGAGGAAAATAAGATTGAGTTAAGAATCCGATTGTCGATTGAACTCTATGTGTTGTTTAAGCATTGTCTTGTAGTGTTTCGCACATGAGAGCGACCAATTGTACCAAATATTATATTAAAATAAATTATAGTAATTTCTCATGGAGAGCAGTTCCTTCAGCTGGCAAATACGATATTTAACTTATTATCCAATCTTTTAAACAAGCAATCAGTGCTAAGTGTAGTTAGGAGGTCACTAACACTTATTAACTAACTACGTTCATATTAGCATCACTTTAAATCAACTCGCGAAATTGCGCAGCCGTCCACTCCACCAAACAATCATAAGCAATCATTGCCTCTGCCCGAGCCTACGAAACCTCCTCTTCCGTTCCTCATCTTCATCATCATCATACTGCTTCTTTCACCATTATCATTAATTAATTAATCAATCGTTAATTGACGCAACTAATTGGGCTTGACGTCAATCTATCAATTGCCATCACGTGGACACACACTTCATTCCGTATTCTGGACTCGCTCTGTTCACTGACCCACACACACTCTCTCAACCCAAATCATAATTAATTATCATTAGGTCGTGAGAGCGGAAAATGAAAGCGAAAAAGGCTTCAGCGTTAATCTAGATTTTAATCAATAGGTGGAGGTGTCCGTCCAGTTAGTTACATACTTTTTTATATATATCCGAAAAGGTCACAGATATATATTTTTCATCTCGTTTTGCGAGTGAGGGGATATCCAGTCTGTATGAATGCGCCCGTTAATTTATTGTTATTATCGAGATAAAAGGTGACGACGTATAAATATTAAATCTATTAAAACAACATTTATTTTAAAGGCAAGATACACAAATCAATGCTATAGATTCCGGCGAAACCTACGTGTGTTTATTTTGGACCGTGCATCATCGCACCTCTGTCTCTCTCCCTCTTTATGTGAATATATGTGTAGGACGACTATCACATGCACATTAATTTCCGCCGCTGGGATTACAACTTAATTTACTTAAAGGAAAAATAACGTCTTCATTGTGTCCTTGCCGACACAAGCTAATGCTATCTCCTTTTCGATTCCAGCAAATCCGATTTTTTTTTCTTTACATCAAATTTTATAATTGTTTCAATAATTTACATAATAAATATCAAAATTTAATTAAATAATAGTGATTTCCAGAAAATATGTAGAAATTAATCGATATGCATCAAAATTATGTAAGTAATTCAAATTAAGTTACAAAATAAAGTTTTCAGGAAATTAATGTAATTTTTCTTTTTATTGTAAAATATTCGTAAATAATTAAGAGATTTTGATACATTTTAGAAATCTCGGATACTTTCTAATATATCTTGAAAACATACTTAAATTGATTGTTTTTACATAAAAAAGTAATCTGAAAATTTATAAAATAATGTTAATGTAACAAAACATGTAGATATGCAAATTTGTTGATCAAAATTATGTAAGTATATCTATCTTAATAATTCACTAGTTATAATCAGTTAAGATTTAATATAAGTAAAGTTTCATTATTAATTAAGCTAGAAAATTTAAGTTGTTCTGGTCAAAATTAAATTTTCAGGAAATAAATATAATTATACTTTTTTTTTGTAAAATATTCTTAAATTATTAAAAAAAATTGATAAATTTTAGAAATCTCAGACACTTTCTAATAAATCTTGAAATCTTATTTAAATTGATCTCAAAATATGGTAAATATTATGGAAATTTATAACATCAAGTTAATGTTTATGTAACAAAATAAGTAGATATGCAAATATGTTGATCAAACTTATATAAAATTAACTATAAATAAGAGATTAGAAGCTAGAAAATTTAAGTTTTTCTGGTCAAAAATAAGTTTACAAAAAATTAATATAATTATATTTTTTTTTTTCTAAAATATTCTTAAATTATTAAAAGATTTTGATAAATTTTAGAAATCTCAAACACTTTCTAATAAATCTTGAAATCTTACTTAAATTGATCTGAAAAATATGGTAAATATTATGGAAATTTATAACATCAAGTTAATGTTTATGTAACAAAATAAGTAGATATGCAAATATGTTGATCAAACTTATATAAAATTAACTATAAATAAGAGATTGATGTAATCAGTTAAGATTTGTTTCATTATTAATTAAGCTAGAAAATTTAAGTTTTTCTGGTCAAAAATAAGTTTTCAGGAAATAAATATAATTATACTTTTTTTTTCTAAAATATTCTTAAATTATTAAAAGTTTTTGATAAATTATATAAACCTCAGACACTTCCTAATAAATCTTGAATTTTTACTTAAATTATTTCTGATAACTACAACTTTAGAAAAAAATATGTTACATGTTTCTAATGATACATTTTTTCTGGATTTTTTTTCTATAAAGTACAAATTTTAACTATAGAAAAATAAAGTATTTATTGTGTCCTGATTCCCGCAATCTGAAAACTGCTACACCTTATTTTTTTCTGTATCTAAAATTCGATAATTATTTCAATAATTTACATAATAAATTTCAAAATTTATAGTGAAAGTATTAACTACTTATTTAGAAATTCTAAATTTATTTCTTACATACGAAAATAATCTGAAAAATATGGTAAATATTTTAGAAATTTATAAACTAAAGTTAATGTTTATGTAACAAAATAAGTAAATATACAAATATGTTGTTGAAAATTATATAAGATTCACTATTAATAAAAGATTCACTATTTATAATCAATTAAGATTTAAAATAAGTAAAGTTTAATTTTTAATTAATGAACAACATTGAAGTTATTCTGGTCAAAATTAAGTTTTCAGGAAATAAATATAATTATATATTTTTTTTTGTAAAATATTCATAAATAATTAAGAGATTTTGATAAATTTTATAAATCTCAGACACTTTCTAATCAATCTTGAATTCATACTTAAATTATTTCTGAAAACTACAACTTTAAAAAAATTATGTCACATGTATACAAAATATAGAAAATAACGTTTATATTGTGTCCTGATTCCTGCAAATCTGAAAACTGCTACACCTTACTTTTTTCTGTACCTGAAATTCTATAATTATTTTAATACTTTACATAATAAATTTCAAAATTTATAGTGAAAGTATTAACTACTTATTTATAAATTCTAAATTTATGTCTTTACATACGAAAGTAATATGAAAAATATGGTAAATATTTTAGAAATTTATAAAATAAAATTAATGTTTATGTAAAAAAATATGCAAATATGTTGATCATTATTCTGGACAAAATTAAGTTTTAAAAAAATTAATATAATTTTTTTTTTAAATAAAATATTTATAAATAATGAAGAGATTTTGTTAAATTTTATAAACTAATAAATCTTGAAATTTTACGTAAATTATTTCTGAAAATTTCAAATTCAGAAGAAATTATGTCAGATTTTCCAGATGATAATTTTTTGTGGATTTATTCTTTTCTATGAAATAAATATTTTAAGTACAGAAAATATAGAAATAATATTACATATTTTTGAAGAAATGGAGAAATGAATAATTTTCTTTTATTATGTTCATGTAAAGCAATGGTCGTTAATTAATGTTGAAGTATGAATTGTATTTTTTGAAAGTAAAATAAAATTAAGAATAAGATAAGATATTCAATGGTAAGTGGAGAGGACGTACTCTACTATTGTTAAGCTTTCGTTGAATGCGTGGAGGCAGTTCGGACACCAACGATGTTTAGCGCATGCTGTACATCTCGCTTAAAGCTCGAACGAAACGGTTGAATTGGAAGCATCTAACATGATGAATTCGAAACAAACTTACATATTTATTTATGAGAGAGAGAGAAGACTGAAATATGGACACGTTTTAAATCCTGAAATTAATTGCGTCTGGAGGGATTATCATTTAAACTGGAAGAATGATGAAGAAAAAAAAATGGAAAGAAGAAAGGGGAGGTTGGCCCACGCGTTTCGAGCACACACAATTGGAATTAGCATAAATTCCATCGGGTACCGAAATATCTGTAAATTGATTTTATTACAATAAAATAAAAGTAATAAAGATTGAATAAGACAATAGCCGCCCACGCTTTGCACTGCGAGCACAGGTGCGCTCCGAGCGCTGCCATCGGATCGTAGGTGTACTAAATAGTCTTGCTTGGATTCAAATCCCCTTGCATTTCATCTTCCTCCTTCTCCTCCTCCTCCTCATCGTCATCATCTTCTCTCCTTCCTTTCTTTCCTCTTACCACGTCCTTTTTCCTCCTCTCCTTTTCATTATTTTATTTCTTCTTGATCCTCATTGTGTCGGGACATTAGCTCTAGATGCTATCAGTTACTAGTGGGCTTGATATTAATTTAATGCTTAGCCCGCGCGCAACCTCAACTCGCGCTCTCCAACAACAATCCAAGAAGAATTGTCTTGTATTAAACAATATACTACTCATATACTATATACCCATATACTATATAGTATATAACCACTGAAGCAACACGGCCGAGGCAATGTCATTAAATCACTTTTTCATAAATCACTTTCCACGCACAACAATTAATTATACATCTTGCCAATCATTTAACATCGTTCGATATTCTTTTTCATTTTATTTTAATATTTTCTCTCCGCTCTTCTCTCGCTCCTTCTTTTTTCTCTTCATTTCCTTTTTTATCAATCACGATCATTGCCTGTACAGCCTTATTCAAACACACGGACTTCATACATATTCAATTCGACTCCATCCATTGGTGCACATCTTGATTTTAAAGAAAAACACTTAAGAAATTTACAATTAAACCATGACCAATGTTTATTTACTTTTTTAATTTATATCCACACATTTCTCTTTCTCTCTCTCTCTCTTCTTATAAAATTGTCACAACTCTCAAAATTAATTAAAAATAATTCAAGGTAATTCAAATTTTCGTTAATTATAGTCAATTTTTTCAATATGAATAACTGACTTAATTAGTTTTATATTTTTTAATTTAAAATATTAATATTTTCAGTACAAATATCAAACTTGAAATGTTGTAGTTTTCGAATCTAGTATTAAATTTTATATCATTTTTTTAAAATTATTATTTGTTTTGGAAATACTCGAATTATATTAGAATTTTTTTTTTGTTAATTTTGTAAATATTTTCAGTAAAAATATTAAAAATTGTTAATTAAAATATTATTGTATATGAAAATCGGTTAAATTTTGCAAATAAAACAATTTGTTTATTTATGTGTTTTGGAAATACTTAAGTTAATTCAGTTAATATAATTTGAATAAAGATGTGAATTCGATTTATGAACTTGATTAAGTTATGAATAAATGTATCTGTATTAGCATATAACTATTGGAGCACGGTTTTAATTAGGAATATCTTGATCCCTCTTTCTCTCCCTTGGAGTAAGTAACATATGTAGCAGTTGCATGTAACGAAATTCCTGATAATCAGCAATGGAAGTTCCAGTTGAACTCGCTAATGTAGTTTGCATTTAAAGGGCCATATTATGGAGGGGAAGTATTAAATTTCTAGACTCGGCCCTTGGTATTTATCCTTGCCGCAAAATGTTACGTATGGTAATGAAATTGACTTGCTGGAATTCCTGGCATCGCATTTCTAGTAACGTGTGTTGTGTTCCTTTTTGTTCAATAGGATTGAAACATTTTAATCCTTAAATAAGTAATGTTAAAATTATCCTCTTAAAAAAAAATCAGTATGAATACAAAATATCCTTATTCAAAATTGTGTTGATTTAACAATAAATATTTATTTTCAAAGAATATATTAAAAATAACAAGATAAATGATTTTTCTTAGAAAATATTGCTAAAATAACAACAAAAATTATGCTTTTGTAAAAATATTATAAAAATAACAACAAAATTGATGCTTTTCTAAGAATGTTACTAAAATAACAAAAATTAAAAGCAAAAATGATCAGTCTCCAGAATTGTAACAAAATTAAGAACAAAAATAATCCTTCTCCAAAAATGTAAAAAAAAATAACAAAAAAATATATTTTTTACTAGAACGTAATAAAAATAACAATAAAAATGATCATTCTCCAAGAATGTCACTAAAATAATAACAAAATTGATTTTTTTTCTCAAAATGTATAAAAAATTATCTTTTTTCTAAAAAACGTAATAAAATTCAGGACAAAAATGATCCTTTTTACAAAATTGTGTTGATTTAACAATAAATATTCATTTTCAAAAAATGTATTAAAAATAACAAGAAAAATGATTTTTCCCGAAAAATATTGAAAAAAATAACTCCAAAAATGTAAAAAAAATAACAAATAAATATATTTTTACTACAACGTAATAAAAATAACAATAAAAATGATCCTTCTCCAAGAATGTTACTAAAATAATAACAAAATTGATTCTTTTATCAAAATGTATCAAAAATGATAAAAAATTATCTTTTTTCTAAAAACGTAATAAAATTCAGAACAAAAATGATCCTTTTACAAAATTGTGTTGATTTAACAATAAATATTCATTTTCAAAAAATGTATTAAAAATAACAAGAATGATTTTTCCCGAAAAATATTGAAAAAAAATAACAGCAAAAATTATCATTGTTTAAAAAATGTAACAATAATATGAAGAAAAATTGATGTATTTACAAAAATATAACTAAAATAATAACAAAATTAAACCTTTTCCAAAAATGTTTCTAAAATAACAACAAAATTGATGCTTTTCTAAAAATGTTACTAAAATAACAAAAATTAAAAGCAAAAATGATCAGTCTCTAGAATTGTAACAAAATTAAGAACTAAAATAATCCTTCTCCAAAAATGTAAAAAAAAAATAACAAAAAAATATATTTTTACTACAACGTAATAAAAATAATAATAAAAATGATCCTTGTCCTAGAATGTTACTAAAACAATAACAAAATTGATTCTTTTAGAAAAATGTATCGAAAATGATAACGAAAATTATCTTTTTTCTAAAAACGTAATAAAATTCAGAACAAAAATGATCCTTTTACAAAATTGTGTTGATTTAACAATAAATATTCATTTTTTAAAAATGTATTAAAAATAACAAGAAAAATGATTTTTCCCCAAAAATATTGTAAAAAATAACAGCAAAAATTATCCTTTTGTAAAAATATCATAAAAATAACAACAAAATTGATGCTTTTCCAAGAATGTTAATAAAATAACAAAAATGTAACAAAAATTAAAAGTAAAAATGATTAGTCTCCAGAATTGTAACAAAATTAAGAACTAAAATAATCCTTCTCTATAAATGTAACAGAAAAAAGAACAAAATTGATTATTTTTCGAAAATGTAACAAAACTAACAACAAAAAATATCTTTTTCCAAGAACGTAATAAAAATAACAATAAAAATGATCCTTCTCCAAGAATATTAGTGAAATAATAACAAATTTGATTCTTTTCCAAAAATGTATCAAAAATGACAATAAAAATAATCTTTTTTTCTAGAAACGTAATAAAATTAAGAACAAAAATTAATCTATTCCAAAATTGTATTTAAAATATTACAAAAATTAAGTTTCTGCAAAAAATATTATATATTATTATCCAAAAATGTTACAATAATAATTATTATTCAGAAATGTAACAAAAATTACAACAAAAATGATTTTTCTTTAAGAACGTAATTAAAATAACAACAAAAAATATGTAACAACAAAAATAATATTTCTTGAAACATGTAACATTAACAACAATAATTATTCTTCTCCAAAATTGTAATAAAAAAGATCCTATAATAAGAAAAATATCAAAAATTAATCTGTTCCAAAAACAATAAACATCAATAACACAAAAATTACAATGTTGGAAGTGTGTAATGCTAGATGTGTTGGCAGCCCGGATGAATTACGAACCGGGTATTATGAAAGGCATACACCATTATTATGACGATTTATGGATGACTAATAATCCATTCGTTTCGTGCTGCTCTCGTTATTTTCAGTTTATTTTTCGTTTGTGTGTCTCATCTCCATCTCGATCTTATTTAAATTACGGAGCAGCGGTTGTTTGTTTGTGCGTCCGTAAACAAAGAGCGGAGCTAATTACAAACGATGGTAATTGGTACACTTGATGCTGCTGTACGCATCCCTCACAACCGAGTTCAACTTAATTGGTCATAATTAGTAATCAAGGCGGATTGAGTAGAGAGAAAGAGAGAGAGAGAGCACTTGTGGATGCAGGTAGGTACTTGCTTTGAACTCGTTGCTGTAGTCTGCTGTTGTTAGCAACTCAAAGCAACAACGATATATTCAAAAATGCGAAATTATTAATTCCGACTACAACCAAATCCAAATTATCTTTTATTTTCTTGGATTTTGATTAAATAAATTACTCTCATTAAACGTAAAGTTTAAAGCCTCGTGGACGTGAAAAATAATTTGCTATAAATATTTAAAAAAAAAACAGAGATGAATAAAAGAGCATGAAGAAGGAGTAATGATGCGACGTATAATGGCATTAATATCAATTTGAAGCGGACAACATTGTATAATTCCTATTAATTGAGACAGTTATTACAATCAGCTGGAATTATGCGTCGTGATTTCTGCCAACTGCGGACTCGATTAAATGAGGTTGATTGCTTTTAATTATTAATTACTGGACGGTTTGTTGCGATCCGCGGTTCATGCCGGAGGCTCCCCTACAGGAGGTAACCTCAGGGTCTCATCAACTTTGATAGTCAAAATATTGAAGAAATGGTAGTAAAAACAACAGTTTATGAGATAAAATAGAAAACTTTGAATTACATCAAGGTACACTAGGTCCTATTTGAAAATAAATAAGGCATGTTAGTAATTTGTGTAAATTTAGGAAAGAAGGAATATTAATCAAAGATATTTTATTTTTGAAGGGAGTGCATTAATGTTTGGGATGTGTAGATTTCCTGTTTTCTTGGCTTCCGTGGTTGAGGACATAAAGAAATTAATGTTTAGTTGTTTTTGTCATAAACACCCTCGAGTTGGATTTGTGATAACTGCCACCACACGTAAGTAAAGGGGGTGATGGCATTGCGGTTGACAATCATTGAAATAAGGCCCTGCTCGGAGGGCGTCATAATGGCTACTCGGCATTAATGTCCCATCCTAACCGCATAACCTCCTCCCACGAAAAACCGTCTAATTGCTAACCCCTCTTTCTTCACCACTCCTAACATCCTTCAGAAAGAATGACGAACAAAAGGTTAAGGATAAGAGAGAAAAAAGGAGTGAAACGTGTGAGAGAGAGAGAGTGACGGATGGATGGATGGATGGAGTGAGGGCATCGAGTATTCAAAAGAATGTTTCTCCTCCGGAATCGGCCTTTGGCTCTCGGGGTAGGTCAAATTGAAAATTTCGAATTAAATATCCCATAATGCCTTTCAATATAATATTCGGGCCGATGCGTTGCGGTGACCGTTTGAAAATTGCAATTTCGTTTCAAGATCAAAGTTGCTTCCGGTAGAACGGACACTTTGTCCGTCGGCCCGACAGCTCGCGATGCCTTCCCTCCACCCCTCCTCCCACCCGCACCGAAGGCGGCGCGCATTCCTCCTACACCATCCTCCACCTCCGACGGACTCTCATCGAATTATTCCCCGAATAACTGCATCCGCTCGAATATTTTCCGAATCGAATAATACGGGGATATTGAAATAGAAGAATACTGTCTCACGCCGCCGCCCGTTCCCCAACTCTTAAACCACAAAAGAAAAACCGTATTCCTTTCCACCAATCTAACATTTCGCCTCTTCCTTCTCCCAGTCTCTCTGCTTCTTTTTTATACTTTTGCTATCTTATCCCACTCAACCCTTTTCATTTTGCACGCTTCATCTAACATTCCTTCGAAGTCATACTTAAATCAAATTCTCCAACGCCTCCAACATATTCTTATCATAATCCAATTAAAATATTATTTTATATTAAACACAAATATTTTAAAATCATCATTGAAAATTGAAATAATAATAATACGATTTACACTTCTTTTCATACAAGGGTCGTTTTAAAAGTTTTGAAATTGATATCTTAAGTTAATTATTATTATCTGCCATAATCTTGTGTCGCTTTCAAAACTTTCAAATTATAAATAAATGTTTATGCGAGAATTTTCAGGAGCAATTATTAATTCCTGACTTAAAGTCTATTTAATCAAAGATAATAATCTTGGACTTTGATGAAAATTAATTTTAATATGAAATTGAATTATTTAAAAATATGCAAAAACAATTTCGGAGATGCAAATGCAACAATCCGAGGATTTATACGAGCAATAATTTCATCGTAAATTTCGAAGAGGACACAGTGTCCTCTCTGTGTCCGAAGATTCGCGCAAATATTATTATTTTTTGTATCTTCCATTTCATGATTATATTTAATTTTTAATCTTTGTTGCCGATGCTTTGCGGCAAATTTATGTAAATGCTATGCATACGTTTATCCCATTTAAATTATTTTATGTTATGACAAAGAATGAATCAGTGGCGGATTAACTACAATGGTTCACTTCTCTCCACGACCTAACATTCCTTTATGAGCAGGAGGATGAAGAAGAAGAAGAAAAGAAAAAATATAGTCCGCCACGAAAACAAGTGTTCACGTTTATGCGGGAGATTAAAATTAGATAAACCCGGTTGGACATTCGAAGTTACTATTAAGATTTTATTTCGGTTTTTTTTTTCATCTAATATTTCTTAATTTATCATTGAACTTGGCTTTGTACAGTTTTCTCTTTCTTTTGACAAGACATGTCAACAGTCGTTTATAATTCTATATATTACTTCATAACTAGTAACTATTATTTCCTATAAATATAAAAAATATATATGTTAAGTGTCAAAATGTCACTTTTAGGTTAGGTTAGATTAGTATCATTTCTTATGCAACAATTCCGAATTTCTTAATGAAATTAATAAATGATTAAATATTAAAATATTACTTAATTTCAGCTTAAAATAACGTGCTGAAACTGAACGGTGAGTAAAAAACTAACAGAACTAACGAGATTCTTTTACAAATATTTATTTTCTTTATAAAAGTAAGGTTAGTAAAATGTTAGGTTAAGCCTATTAAAATTAACGTTTACAGTTATTATGAAACATTTACTTTAATCACAGAATTATTAACAAAAAAATAAAGATGCATCAGTTTATTACAACTTTTTATGAGTACAATTAAATTTTCAGATATATCACTTAATTATTAAAATATTTTTTTTTACAAATTTTAGGTTATATTTATTTTAATGGATTTATTCGAAATTTATTGTATATCAAAAATCTGATTCGTGATTTCTATACAAATATGAATTTTTATTACAAATGTTACGTTAGGTTGTGTTACGTTATATTTATGGATTTAATAGAAATATATTATAATTTCAAAAAACATGACTCCTATGCAAATATGTATTTTCTTTTATCAATTTTAGGTTATGTTTAGTTTTATGGATTTGTTAGACATTTATTGTAATTTAAAAAAAAACTCACTCATGATTCCTATGCAAATATGTATTTTATTTACACATTTTAGGTTAGGTTGTGTAAGGTTGTGAAATATTTTTGGATTTAATAAAAATATGTATTTTTTCTAAAAAAAATGGGTTAGATTGCGTTAGGTTATGTTTAGTTCGAGGGATTTGTTAGAAATTTATTGTGTTTTATTTGCAATTTACACATTTTAGGTTAGGTTATGTGTATATTTGTTGATTTATCAGAAATTATAGATATTATGATTATTTTGAAAGAATTGTTGGTAAATTACTTTCATTTTATCAATTTTAGGTTAGATTGTATTATGTTCATATTGATGATTTGTTAGACGTTTAACTGTAATGCAAATATGTATTTTCTTTATAAATTTTAGGTTAGGTTGTATTATGTTATGTTTATTTTAAGGTATTTGTGTAGTAATTTCAGAAATCGATTATAAAACTGAAATATAATCTTGGAGCATGAAAATCCTGATGTTCAGGAATGAATGAATCTTAGTTTGTAGAAGCTTAGTAGCAAAAAGCAATCTATAATATTGTTATAGTGTGGAAGGTAAGTATAATTGGAAATGGAATGGAATAGTGCATACAAAGAGCGTAAAAGAATGGGGGAATGCGTTCTGGGATGTGGTAATTTGATTAGAAAGTCTAGGATATGGACAAGTAAATGGTGCATAGACATAAGTATATATCCGAGGCGATATTATCTCTATCAAATGCTTATTGTAACCCGACCATTCCTTAATAACACCCTCGGCGCATTCACCTCACACCTACATGCATACACACACACATACACATACGCCTCACTTCCACTCGACCATTGTTCGAGAAGAAGACACAAGATTAATATTATATTAAAGATAACACAGTGCACGGTGTAATATAAACTTATGAATTTATAAATACCCATCCACGTCGTCCCTTTTCTCCGTCTTCCTCTTCATCATCAACCTGCACACATACCACCTCCACCAGCACCTCAGCTCTTCTGCATCATTTCCATCTCTCTCTTGCCTTCATCAACCGCGCACATCTTATCTCCTTCCTCAGCTGCATCCATTTCCAGTTGCATTCGAAACCGAAACAGGAAGCGCGAAGATATTTATAATAATTTTTCACTGCGGCAAGAATTATATACACCACACTCCCCGGTGGTCCTCCTGATGGCCTGACCAGAAAGGGAGTGTCGAATAAATACTTTCTTTTTATTTCCATTTTAATTCCACGCATAAATATTTATGTACGTGCGTATTGAATATCATTCCCGTTTCCATCGTATCATAGATGTTTCATTACTATTTCACCTCTCGCGTCCTCTTTCCTTTACTTCTCTCTTCCTTTTTTTTTTCTCGAACAATAAAATTTATTCAGTATTAAATTAAGAATCGAAAACCTCGTTCAAAAATACATGAAAAGAACACACACATTGCGTTACTATTTTGACAGCAATATTTTATTAATTAAAAATGAAAAAAATAAATACTATAATAGATTAAAATTAATTCTTTAAAGACAATCCTAAAAATCGTACAAAAATCGTTTTGATTTAAAGACAAAAATTGCACATGGAAATTTTTTACAAATTAATTCCTAATTATTACTAAAACTTTCCAACATTTAATAATTATTAATAAAACATAAAAATCTATTAATTAAAATAAATCGTTCAAAATTTAAAATATAATCTTCTCAATTCTTCTCATTTTACAAGAGATGTTGATAGTCTTAGTATTTTTTTTCATTAGCTATAAATTATAACAGCTTTATTACAGGAAAATTAATACAATTATTTCTTATATAATTGAATTTATTAAGTTATTAAGTAATAATTTAATTTGGTGATGTAATACAATATTTGAGTAATAAAAAATTCCAAAAATTAAAATATTTAATTAAGAGATATTTTGTTACTAAATGTTTGATTCTTAAAAAAGTATACGAAATTTGGTTTCCAATTTTTCAAACATTACAAAATCATATAGTAATATTTTATGATTTTGTCTTTAATTTGCAAACATTTGAGTAAATTATATAATAATATTTGAGAAGTAAAGAAAGTTAATAAATACTAAATTAAATTGGAAATTATTAATATTTGATATAAAGTTTTGTATATTTTATAAAAATTACAGGTAAATTTTTAAATTTATTAATTAAATAATTTTTAATATTTTAAAATAATTTTGTAAAGAAATTTAAGTTAGTAAAATAATAATTATTACGTGGCTGAATTTATTATTATTATTCTAGGTTTGAAATTACTAAATCATGATCAACATTAAGAAACAAAGAGTTATGTCATAAATGTAATAAAAAAAATTAAGAGATATTTTGTTACTAAATGTTTGATTTTAATTCTTATCAAAATTAGACGAAATTTGGTTTACAATTTCTCAAAGATTACAAAAACATATAGTATTATTTTATGATTTTTCCTTAAATTTGTAAACTTACCTTTTTTTGTGTAAAATTATATAATAATATTTGAGAACTAAAGAAAGTTATATTTATCAGTAAATTAAATTTGAAATTATTAATATTTTCATTATATTTCTAAATTTGTTTAAAAAATATATTGATATAAATTTGGTTTACAATTTCTCAAAGATTACATAAACATATAGTATTATTTTATGATTATTCCTTAAATTTGTAAACTTACCTTTTTTTGTGTAAAATTATATAATAATATTTGAGAAGTAAAGAAAATTATATGTATTTCTAAATTAAATTTGAAATTATTAATATTTTCATTACATTTCTAAATTTGTTTAAAAATCATATTGATATAAAATCATATTGAGGTAAATTTTAAAAATTATTAATTAAATAATTTTGAATATTTTAAAATAATTTTGTAACTTTGAAATTTAAGTTAGTAAAAAGGAAATAATTATTACATGGCTGAAACTATTATTATTCTAGGTTTGAAATTACTAAATCATGATAAACATTAAGAAACAAAGAGTTATGTCATCGTTGCGTTCGTGTATGTTTGTGTGATATTATCATTCAATTTGTGAATTTCCAGGCGAATTGAAATTCACGATATGATGGAAATAGTGGAACGCGTCGGAATAAAACGGGTTTTAATTTAATTTTAGAGGTAAACGGTTGAATCATTTCGCCTTATTAGTATGTGCAGGGCATGTGAGGTTAATCCAAGGAGTGTGAGACACTTCTCCAGTTCCTCCACTTCTTCACGAGTAAACAACAATTCACGTCTCTCTCTCTCTCTCTCTTATTTTGAACGTGTGCTCTTTTTTGCTGCTGCCTCCTTCTTTATAGTCGATCGTCATCATCGTCAGTTAATTTAACAAGAAGAGTCGTATTTATTATATGTATAAGAGAGATTGGTCGAGGGGCGGTGGAGGGAATAAGCACAAATCTGCTTAACATGAGTTTATTTGTATATTACAATTAAGGATACACACGTATGTGTGCGTGCGCGCGAGCTAACAACGATAAGGGGTCCCAGATTGGATCTGAATGTGTCCGTCATAATCGTAATCCCGGGTCCGATGGTTGATCTCTGTCCGACCCATGGCGGATCCTGACTGGGTCACACGGATGGTAGTGTACTCTTCTTCATTGGAGGACCAAGACGACGACGATGACTCGACATCAATGCGCGATTGCCGATGGTATCTGCGAACCCCCAACTGGACTCTTCTTCTCATCCTCATCCTCCACCTCTCTGTCACTCTCCTCGAATTATAACCAAACCACAATTAGTCTTCTTCATTGACACGGCCGGGCCTCGTTTCCGAAATGACATGTACACTCTGAAAAATGACTGGTCATAAGAATGAGAGAAGGAGAGAAAACTCGCGCTGCAGATGCGAAAGAGCGAGATCCTTACGGATTCTTCCATAATACGGCCATCCTTTTTACACACACACGGGAATTATTCATTATATGTAAATTCAATAATTAAAACCATTGTGTTCCTCAATGGTTTATTAAATCCGGGCAAACGCAATCTAATCTCAACCGAAAGCGGTCAGATCTCCAAAACCCTTACGCAACCCACCTAGATAAACACAAATAAAAAAAAAAAAACTTAATCATCAACCATATTTATTCGCTTTATTTATTTATTACATTTCTTCTCTCGTCCAAACAGTCCGACCATCTTCATCATCATTCTTCGCCTCTTTTCAATTCCACATCATTAATAATATATTCATTACATCTTATAAGCGTATTCATGAGATAAGTTTCGCAGCAAATATCCCGTACGAAATGCGCGAATCTCGCATACATTCCCACTGACACATCAATTAATATGTGCATTTAGCCGCGAATATTTGCGCCAATAAATAAATTACGGTGACTAATCGTCGTGCGGTTTGCGCAAATTAATCGCGCCGATCCATATTACCTTACCATCTCGGATTCTTCTCTCTCTTCCTTTTTTTAATCCTTCTTACATCAGTCCGGTTTTGCTTAAGTTCTTTCAACTTAATGAGATCTAATTACACATCACTATTAAGTATCACACCTTAACAAGTTTCTCGATTTGCATGCAAATCAAATATAATTAATATAATAAAATTTACTTTTAACTCAAGAAATATACTTAAATTATTTTAATTAAAGAAAATTCATTGCAAATCACTTTAAAATTACCTAATCCCAGCTATTCTAATTCAATTTTGTGTTCTAAATTTCAAATAATGAAATTTAAATTTACATTAGTTCTTTTTACATAATGAAATTTTATTTTAATCACTATTAATAATCAGTTAGAATACTATTGTTTTCACGAAATTCATTAAAATTATTTATAAATTTATAATTTGTTGGAAAAAACCAAATTTTAATTTAAAGAAATTAATATTTGATATTACATAAAAATTCAATAAAAATTCCATATTAAATCAAAATTCTCTAGAAATTAAAAAAACATTTTTTTTTATATTTAACTGTGATAAAAATAATTTTAATATTTTTATTAAAATTATTATGAAAATACTTCAATTTTAATTTGTCAATCAATTTTATCAATTACGCACTTAAATTAATTAATCAATTTTGAAATTGATTAACTACTTACTTAAAACTGTGATTTTATTTTCATTTATGTTTAGTAAAATTTTATTTATCTATAAGTTTTTGAGAAATACAAAAAAAATGGTTAAAATACAGTTTGAAAATATTGTTAAAATTATGTTGTTTTAAGGAATGAATAAGGTTTTGTTTTTGGTTTGTGAGAAGAATGAAAAAAAAGTTGTTTTGTTGAAAATCGTGGTGTATGCAAATGTGTATGTTTAAAGTACAATAAATGATAATGTTATTTAAAATCGTACATTATTTATGGTAGAACGAAGGCAGAAACACGCAAAGTACATATGGTAAAGACAGATTAGTGTAATATCGGAGTCAATAAAGATGTTTTTATTAATTTATTGCCACGTCGACGGCTTTTCGCGTCGGGTTCGTGGCCTGACCGGCCTTACGGTCGCCGGCGATTCTCGTCCTCGTAAAATCGTACGATTATAATTTTTCAGTTTAAAAACTTTTATAAATTGACCGTTCGGCATTGTTGATTGGTGTCCGGCCCCGGTAATTTATACGTGCGCACAGTTTCAGGAATGCCAATGGATGTATGGTCGAACCCATACCTCTATACCCATACCCATGCCCATGCCCAGACCGGACCAGAGCAGAAGAGATACGAGCACGTGCCTTAAGTATGATGGTGCTGCTTAGAGTGGATGCGATGCAAACGCGATGCACTGCAACGCAAAGCGTTCACATCGACCGCTACCACCGGCGGCTCCGGCTGGCGAAGGAGCGAATCCAATCCTCATGTAGGATGTGTGGAAATAACTAATAGCAGTAATAGCCCACCATATTTACCGGTTCTTGTAGCTTGCTGCTTGCTCGCACCAAGAATTATTGTATTCAAATTCCACGCGATCGTTACAATTATTTATAATCCACACACCACAACACTATATTTATTATTGCCTTCTCTCATCCTTTTTACTTTCATCCAGTTAACACACTCTCTTTCGCACAAAGCCCTCTTTATTTTTAACCCTCGACATGCATACATTTTTCACTTTTATTATTTATTTGTATTTCTTATTATGTCTTCTCCTCCTCATCCTCCACCTTTTTTTTTTTCAATAATGCGTGGCAATGATTAACCTTTTCGTTCGGATGGAATCATGCCGATGTCCGCGAGGTACAAAAGACAAGAGCGATATCGTGTTTTTCAGAGCCGATCAAGGATGACTCAGCGTTCAATTAATTACGAGTGTATATCTCTCGGACAGCCGGATTGTGATAAACAAGGGTGTGCATTCTTAATGATTCCTATTCATAACTAATGCACACCGTCACCCTGCGCACTAATGAATTTAACATCCTTTCATTTTTTCACTCTTCCAGTGTTATTGTTTATTTATTTACTTACTTACTTTCTTCATTTTCACTCTCAAAAAGGGACAACACTCACCATTATCATGTTAAACGAAAATAATTTTCCTTTCTTAATTGATTATTTCATAAACCTGACAAATTATATTAATACACGTAATAATAATTCTATTAAATAACACATCTTTTATACATCAGCTTAAGTCATAATACTAAATATTATTAACTTATTATGAACGAAGAATTCATATTTAACAATTTTAATTAGACATTTTCATCAAATAAAAAGTAAAAAATTAAAGCTGAAAATCTAAATTATTATGAATATAAATTAAAATATATTAAAGCTGTAAACCAATATTTAAACTGAAACTTATTTTATATTGAAAATCGTTGAAAATTGAATTACTCGTGTGAAGACGACATATTGCGTCGTCTACGAAATTTGTAATAGCATATTGATATTCCCGTGAAGTATATTGTGTAACATTACATAATGGGCCCATTTTTAGCGACGATAGGGATAGTTTAAGCATTTTTAGGGAATATATTTACGGCCCGTTGAGTCGCATGAAAAATACACGCAGACACAAGAAAAATGATGTCTCAAGTCTAACACACAATTTGAATTTTCATATCTTTAATAGATATTTGATTTACTTGATATTTTATACGTGTATTTTTTTTATTCAATCTATGTTTATTCTCAATTTTTTCATGAATTTTTATTTATTACATATATTAACATTTTTTTTTATATTAGATCTATGTTTGTTTTTTTTCAAATAAATTTTCATATCCTTGGTAGATATTTGATTTGCAATATATTTTATAGTCTCTTTTTTATTTAAAATTTATAATTAAAAAAAAACTTTTATTTGTAGACAAATCTTTAAAAATGTTCATGTTTTTAATACAGATTTGCAACATATTTTAATGTAATTTTTAAGTAGAATTATCCTTATTTTTAATCATTGATAAGTTATTTGAAAGTCTTTATTATTAGAGATACCCTAAAAAATCTTATCTTTAACATTAAGAGCTTTTTTAAAAGTACATAAATCTGTTAAAATTTTAATGTATTTTACATTTTATGTAGTATAATTGATTATTATTTTTTTACAGCTGTATTCAAGTTGTTAGAATTCCTACACCCCCATCATTTATTAACTTAATAAGAATGTATGTATTTTTGAAATTCTAATATTTTTGTGTAGGTCCCAAACTTGTAGGTCTTAAAAATAATCGTGGGCCCAAGAAACGATCTTGGTTTATTAGAAATTTGATGTTTTATTATATTTGTAACAAACTTAAGAATAAAATATGTATTTTTCAATTCTATTTTTTTGAGGGTCCTAAAAATTTTGAATACTACATAACAATTAGACTATAGCAGATATTTGCATGCTGAATTATTAGAATAATGAAGTTTCATGATTATTATTATTAAATTTGAATCCTTGAATGTAAAACGGTTAGAATAAGTCATCTAATTGCAAAGCAATAACCACCAATTATCGAGCGTTCTGTTCATCCTAATACAGAGATATCGCAATGCGATTTTCACCTATCGTAATTTAGCGATTCGTTATGCAATCCAATCCGAAACTGTGAAATGAATAATTGTGAACGGGTCTCTCTCGCATTGTGCCAAAGGATTCTGACCTATGCACGGGCTACGTACGTTGGCTTGGGTGGGTGCGGTAACGGCGGTTTTTCGTTTCATTAACTTGCGTAAGTAATTGCCGGCAATTAGGAATTATTAAGGCTGCGAGGTATAATTTTATAATTGCATATTGTAAAATAATGCGCCTGAAAGTCGAGTGCAGAGATAAAGAGAGAGAGCGGTCCTATGCAGAATCGTAATTCATAATTTTTGCCCAAACCAAATAAGCGCAACCGAGCTTCGGCAGCAGCTACAGCTACAACAACGAGTTGCTGCTGTTGCTGAAGAATTGGAAAGAGGCGAAGGATGGATGATGAAGAAGAAGGAAAAAAAAATAAGATTCATGCGGAGCTCCAATTAAAAATATCGAATGTTGGGAGCAGCGGGAAGAGTAATGAAGGAAAGTTATTAAATGCACGTACATTAATTATGCACGTTTAGAATAACTGGTTTTATGTGTCTGTGTCCGTACGCTGTGCTTGTATGTATATACGTGTGGGTTTAGTGTATGTTACACAGTGGAGTGTTTAAATATTAATATTTATAAATTGACTTAGCCATCTGAGGTGATAGGTTAAGTAGTTGAGGTGTGGCAGCCGCTGGACCTGGACCTTACCTTATACCTAAGCTGCACTCACACTCATCCAATGCAACAGCCTCGCTCGTACATATATACGTACATACAGACACACACACACTAACGTTGCGTTTCATCTCCTCACTCTCGCCTCTTATTACAATATAAATTAACTCACAATTTTATGCCCCTTTTTATAAGCCTTTCATAAACATATACCTACATCAAAATCTCGCTTCTGCAAAACCCACCCACGTCACCGCCGCCGCCGCCAACAATCAAAATGTAATTGTTTGCCCATCAGAAAATCAAATAAATTTTACGCCCCGGAAAATAAAATCAAGTTCGTAACGCGATTTGCAAATCAAAGAACACGAGCCACGTGCTTCAGACGGCAACATCCACTCCCTACTCTTCTCCACAAGACAACTCTCATTGTTGACTCTAACGAAGCAAACAAATATTCCCTACATCCTTAAGCTCTCTACACTCATTGACGAAACAATAATATAACTTATACATTCAAATAAAATAATTTACTTTATATTAAAAAAAAAAAAAATTAATATAAAAAATAGATAATTCTTATTAAATATAGTAATCTTAAATAATTAAATATGACCTTTGATTATTTTTTCTACAATTAATTAAAATTTAAACAATAAAACAATTTATTTGTTCTTTTAAATTATTTAGAATTCAAATAATATTTAGATTTTAAGATATCATTAGCAAAAATAAGTGTTTTAATTCAATTTTTAATTCCTGAAATTTTATAAAGATAAGAAAAAACAAAATTCTATAACTTTTAATTTCGATAATTTTCAAATTTTCTTTTTAAATTTTTATTTTCAATAAAACTGCAAATTTTCTGGTTTCAATTTATTTTTATCCGATTTATTAATTATAAAAAAAACTACTAGAAATATGTAAGATTAATTTAATGTGTGTTAAGATAATTCAAGATTGAATAAATATTTTTCTTTCGTAGATTTAATTTAAAGTAAAAACTGATATAAAAAGTAGGTTAATTTGATGTTGTATTTTCTTTGTATTTTTCTGAAAGACATGAGAATGTTGATGAAGTAAAGGCATGTGTATTTGGCTTCTACTTTTTAAAATGCTGCACGCAGCATTCTGACTTCTATGTCTTTGGAAGAAGCAGAGGAAGAAAAAGTAATTAGTCCGCTTTTGCGTTTCCCTGCGGTCCCCCGAGGCTCCTTGCTGGGGAATAAACAATTAAAGGATGCATATGCTGCGTGTGTGCAGCCGCTGACAGCTTGTTAGCAAAGCGGAGATTACTTCTCCAGATCGGAGAGTGCTCTATGCTTACGGCGATATCACACCATACATACACACAAGCGTTCACTCAACAGCACACATAACACGTACGTTCTTCGGGTCTCCTCTCCTCTTCATCCTACGACCACCTGGTTACCACAGAAAATTTATCATCACACAGCAAACGCAAACAAACCAAAGCGCACGAAGAGAACGAAACGTAGAAGCCCCATATCTAATCAATTACGTAATGATTTCCATTCCGCCCGGCAATCCATCAATAAATTGCAGATTCTCCGATTAATGGACGTCGGTTTAAGTGCGCTGGTATTACGCATCCATCGTATAAATTGATTAATTAAAACGCTTCGAATGTTATATCACCACTTTAATTACGAAATAAAATGCGTTTACCGTCTCCTTTTCCATTTTCCACTTTGTACTGCATTTTCAATTACTCTACTCGCCACTTCAATTTTATTATTTTCATTAGCTTCATTTCACTTAACACAACTTTTTTATATCTTCTTTTAATATCTTAACCGATTTAAACACATCCATTTCCTAATACATAACACAATATTAATTTGATTAATTTCATAAATTCATTTTAAAATTTAAAATTTATATTCTTGAATTATTATTTAAATATTTTTCGTAATGACGAAATTGATAAATTATTTAAAATTTTGTTAAAAAATGTTAATAATTAAATTAATATAGAAAATGATAATTTTGATGATTATAATATAGTAGCTCGTTGCTATGGTTACATATCAATCTAATTATTATTAATTAAATAAGTTTCCTTAGCAACAGATTATAATAAAAATATAGATCGTTGCTATGGTTACATATTCAGATGTATTATTTTCATTGAGTTTATTTAAACTAATAATTAATAATAAAAAAATAATAATATACTGACGTTTTTTTTTTAGTAAATGATTTTTAATAAAATTGTGAAAAACATATAAATAATATGTGAATATGTAATACAAAAAATGACGAAATGGTAAATAATGTACATGAATAAATTTGTGAACGAAAATTAAAATTAATAGAAAGCGTATATATTTTTTTTTTTTGGGGAAAAACGTAGCATAATAATTGTGGCGTGTAACGTTCGGTTAAGTGTTCAAAAAATAAAAATAATGGCCGATGTACAATTCCGAACAAAACAAAAAAAAAAACGGTGCCTCTCGTTGAATTATTTATTTAATACGTCGAAAGTCGATTTAAATTTTTCTCCAATTAGCCGTAAAACTAGTTTCGCTTTGCACGTGAAACCACAACTAGAAATGTATTATATAAAGGAAACAATACAGTTATAAATTATAAGAAATTTGTGTAAAATTTTTAACAAAAAAAAACCTTTTTTAGAAAAATATTCACAGTTTGTAAAGCAATATTATTTAATATTTAATATTATTATAATTTTTAGCATTATTAGAAAATTATTAAAAAAAATATTAAATGAAAATAAATATTTTTAGTTATTACATAAAAATAATAATAAAAAATGTTCAATTAAGTCTATATGAAATATTTATGAAATTTCAATTTTATTTATTTTTAACGTACCTTAGGTCAAAATGATTTTGGGTCAGACGTAATTTTGAGACTATTTCTTTATAAATGTATGTAATTTTGAGGAATGTTAAATTTTAATTGTTGGTTTGGATATGAGTTTTCCGTGATATTTGCATATGTGTTCTGAAGATGCGAGTAGTTTAGTTCTTGCTGGGTGAGCAGCACGAGTGGTTGAAGAGTAGAGAAGAGAGGAGTCAGAGAAAAAGAGATGCAGAGACATATGGTGAGGTTGTTGAGGTTGTGTCCGGTTGGTTGGTGTTCGTTCCATAAAGCAAAAAGGAATAACAGAAATACCGAAATCAGCAAGAATCCCGCGCGGGGTCAATAAATAACGAAAGGGGCCCGGGCCCCCAGAACAATAATATAAATAATGGAACTCAACACAACAATGTGCATAATAAAACATCGATACAGAAATTCAGATCAATACCGTGTGTTCCGTTTTATCAGATCCAGCGGCCTTTCAAATAAAATAAATTCACGGGAAATAATTGCGCACGGTGGTTTTTCCTTCCTTCTTTCTCTCTGGATGGTCGCACCGCGGCAAACCAACCCCGTCACCCCCCCGAGCGCCCCGCCGTCTGGGACTTCTCTTTAAGCTACCTTAACTCTTGCCAACGCCGGTAACGCACTTAATGAAATTTATGTTCCGGATTTCATCCGCGAACAATAGGGGAGAAAATTTCGATACATTTTCGAATTTTCAAACTCAACCCACCTTGGATGGATGCGAAATATTATTTACATCCGTTGGTAATTTACTCGAGAGCCGCCGCGCATATAAATTAAGAACTGCATGGGTTTAGCGCGTTAAATATCGGACTGGAACAGATAATTCCTGCTACGATGCATAAATCCCTTTCAGCTCTCTCTGACATATAAATATAGGAATGCCTTTTACGTCTTCATAATTTACTCATATTTGCACACATCCAACAAAAGGAATTACATTTTGTTGCATTAACGAACTATAATCAAATGCATTATGTCACCTCGAATATTTTTAATCATTTCATTTAATTATAAAAAAAAATTATAATAACTGATGCTACAAAAATTAATACATAGTGTTGTCTCAATGACAAATCTTATAATTAATGGAAGCAATAATATTTTAAAAATATACACTGAAAAATTGTTTAAATCTAGAAAATGTGATGTTACTTAATTAACTCTATCTAAAAAGCTGTGAAATCAAATTTTCTTTCAAAGTTACTTTTCTATAAAAAATAAAAATGTTGAAATTTTAATAATAACTTGAGCTTTTTCTATTTCAATATTATTATATAATTTCGTTCAGAATGTCGGCTTATTTTGTAAATGCAATTGTACTTATGTTTGTATTCTAAATTATTTACTTTTTTTTAAAGTAATATTAATTTTATTGAAATGAAATAATGGTATTTTAAGACTGTAAGATAGTATATCTGGTATCTGAAATAACTATACATATATAAGATATTGGATCATTAAAAGTATATATTCTTAGGTTACTAAACCAGTTATTGTGTTTTTGTTAATTCCCATATCCATGGATCTTAAATTACATTAAGAAAAGTAAAAAAAAAGATAAAAATACCGAAGCGGAGAGCAATGTAAATTGGTCCGGCCGAGTGTGAATTTTATTAATTACATTAATTATAAGGCGAGCGCGTTGTGGAATGACCATTACAACGGGCTTTTAGTGCGGCCGTAATGATGAGGAGGCCTGCAATAAAGCTAAAGGACACAATTCATTGCCATCGAGCTTCAGTTTATTCCACTTTATAGTTAGTTGCCTTTCGACTTTTTCCTTTTTTCAAAATCCACGTAGAGAGCGAAGAGTTCTTTTCGCCATCAACCTCCTACTCCCCCGGGAAACGCTCTTTCACGGGACATTAATTATTGGTTTAATTAATCGCCGCGATGCGTATCTGGAGGCTGGAGGTGCGAATGCAAATATAAATTAGTTTTTCAATTAAATTTTATTGCTTCGCTCCGCTCCTTTTTCCACCTCCCTATCTATCTGCCCCGGACCCGCTTTTGTTTAATTACCCAACACACTGCAACACTTGATCGCTCCGCAATGGTTTTATTATGCCACACCACGTTGCTCTCCTTCCTCTCCATCCATCTGTAACGTCAGGACTATCCCTTAACTCATGTAATTGTTCTTCACTTCACTCGCACAGCCATTTGCATTGCTAAGGAAGTGCGATAGCCGTACACGATGTTCATGTCATGTGTGCATTATATTTCCACGGCATTCCGACCGCCATCTCCGCTTTAAAATCAACCGCAGACTGGGACTTAATTAGCCCCGGAGAACAGAATGCCTTTGCCTCGACGACCACAGAAGAACAATGACAACAATACCAACTGAAAACAAACACAAATCAAATATTTATCTTGCAATTTACATTCATTTACACGAAACTTCCTTAAAACACTATCCATACAGTAATTAATTTTAATTTCAAATAGTCTATACTAGTAACCGTATAGCAATCATTATATCATCCTTAGCAACCGTATAGCGTTCTTTCAATTATGTAGCAACCGTATAATAACTGTTTAGCGTCCTTAGCAACCATATAATAACCGATTCGTAGTCTTAGTAACCGTGTAGCGTCCTTAGCAACTGTATAGCGTCCTTAGCAACTGTAATAATTTTTAAATTTGTGTACTTAATTTTCTGTAAACATGATGCCTGAATAGCGCAAAATAATATAAATGGTTTGTAGGATTTTAACACTTCTTCTGAATGGAATTCACGTTGAACGAATATAATTATGTAACTGCAATTAGAGATGCAAAGTAAACACCACTCTGCGAATTTAATTAGCGCAGATTAATGTATGATATGGAATTTCAAAACAATTAAGCGTTCATCTGCAATGAAATAAATAAGTAAATATGCACGGATCGAGCGAATGCATCTCGGCCGCAATAAATATGGTAACGAGCACGGTTTGCGTTTATTGAAAGATGAAAAAAAAGTATGCAGAAAGAAACTTTATTACGCGTGTTTAATTTCATAAGAGAGTAATGAGCAATTTGTAATTCTTTACGAGCTCAAATTAAAATATTTAAGCCGTATCGCTTAACGTTTCTTCCAACATTTTATTATCTCGCTCTCTTAGCAATAAGTTAAACAATCGTGTTGTGCGTTTTTTTTTTCTTGAAGGTGCGCCCTGATGTTAATTATCGTGAGTATTTTGTAAAACGTAACAAGACGTTATATAATACGTAATTATCGGTTTGGAATTGCCTCGAATTCTCAATAATAAAAAAATAAATAAATGTATATGTGTGAAAAATAAGCTGAAAACCCAATAAGCATTTCTGAAGTAGTTAATCAAAGTACTGCATTCAATCTCCTACAACTCTTTACAAGTTACTATTTCAGGTGCAATTAAAAAAAAATGCCAGACGAAATTCTTGTATCAAATTGGTTCCAATTCCACAATAATTGAAACATTAACATTTTATAACAGAAAAAATCATTTCATATTTCGTGTATAAAATTAATCTCCTTAGTAACCATGTAGCGTCCTTAGCAACTGTATAATAACCATATATAGTTCTTAACAAATGTATAGCAACCACATAGCGTCCTTAGCAACCATTTAGCATCCTTTAAAGTCATAACAACCGTAGTTGTAGTTAATATATTTATAGTGAATTAATATATAAAGTAGATTATTAAATTATCGTGAGTATTTTGTAAAACGTAACAAGACGTTATATAATACGTAATTATCGGTTTGGAATTGCGTCGGATTCTCGATGATAAAAAAATAAATAAATGTGCGTAAAATAAGCTGAAAATCCAATAAACATTTCTGAAGTAGTTAATCAAAGTACTGCACTCAATCTCCCACAACTCTTTACAAGTTACTATTTCAGTCGCAATTAAAAAAAAATCGGTTTTGGTTATTGCTTGGTATAATTTATGCATAGTTTTTTGTGTTCATGCTTTGTGCAAGCCCCGGTAATTAGCGATCAAGTGGTTGGAAATATATTTTGGGGGAGCGTTGCGTTTCAGTTTGCGCAAACAAAGAGATCCTAGTAGTAATAAGTACGTAACTAGCAAAAAAAAATAAGCAACGCTTTTGCACATCTGCCTAATGAGAAAAAGCACTTCTAATTATAGTAATAATCGATTATTAACCGGAATAGGAAACGCAATTACAGGAAAAACTAAACACTCGTCAAACGCAAATTAGTGAGATGAGCAATTATTATTATATGTAAATGTTACAATTCTCGTTGCGGATGATCCTCCAATAAAATTGGCAAGGACTATTACGGTTTCCGCAACATCTGCTGCAAAAGAAAAAAAAATACAATTGACCTAAAGAAACGTTTTTCTCGAAATTCGAAAACCTGAAACAGATTGCAAATGCTACAATCGGAATTAACTCATTATTTTAATTAAATTAATTTTTGTTATATTTGTAACGATTTTTGTATAATATATTAAATTTATAATAATTATTTATACATTTAATTAATTGAATATTTCTGCCGGTGATGACCGAATTATTAGTAATTAGACGTAATTATTGTAGACATAGTTTCGTAATTAAGCATTTAAAAACACGTCGCATTAGTTGGTTCCGGTTTATTTAAATTCCGTAGCAAATATGGAGGGAAACGCGTGATTCATTACGAAATTAATCATAGTTTATTATTAATTAGAGATTGCTTACATAGTTTTCTAATTAAGTTATTTAAATGCCAAACGAAATTCTTCTATCAAATTGGTTTTCAAATTCCACAATAATTGAAACATTAATATTTTATAGCAAAAAAAAAACATTCCACATTTCTTTATTACTATAATTAATGTCCTTAGTTACCGTGTAGCGTCCTTAGCAACTGTATAATAACCATATATAATTATTAACAAATGTATAGCAACCACATAGCGTCTTTAGCAACCGTTTAGCATCATTAACAACCGTAGTTGTAATTAATCTAAACAAACAAATACAATCATATTTAGTATTTACAGTGAATTAACAACATTTTGCAACTTAATTAATGTAAAAAGTAAATTATAAAAAGTTTAGTTAGGATGAGTGTTAGAAAGTGAAAGAAAAATGTTAGTTAATCTAAAATTGCTTAGAAAAAGTAAAATAACTTTACATAATTATTGATTAAATAATGAAAATGTATGTTTAAAGTAATTAGTGATTTATTATATTAATTAATAAATACTTTAATATTTCTCTAATTATGTTATTAAAATTCTTCAACGAAATACTTTAACTTTTCAAATGGATTGAAATTCCGTTCGGCGCTCACCATCCGAGACTGCATAATATATCCAGTATTAATTGAAACGATATTCCATCATTTACATAATTCTTCATACGCTTTACGAATGTATCTCACGTACTTTACACAACTGGGATTACAAAAGTGAATTCCCATAATTTACAGGTGAACTTGTTGTGCCGTTCTTTCTTTTATTTGACTTACAACAAAAATAATAAAAAATACAACGACATGTATTAATTTTTATAAATATATATGCGAGTACATTTCACGGATTCGTAAATTCATGCACGGAACGGTTAAAAGCATACACATTCTGCTCGGAAATTAATTATTAAGTATTATTCACCACAAAACTTATTAAAAGGTGTATACTTTGCGTTTCGAGACGAGTCCGCTTTTTTTTGTTGGAGACGCATGTAATTATCGAGAAAATTGTACTCGAAATAAATGCAAAAGTGGAATACACGTTTCTTTGTATAATTTTATGTAATGAAAAAATAAATAAATTAAAATTAACGATAATTACAAAAATAATTTTAATTTATATAAAAAAATTATAATGTTAATAAAAAATGTATTAAAAATCTATGTAATTTAAGCAATTAAGTTTTCTTGACAATTTTTATTAAAAAATATTAATAAAGTAACTAAATATATTTATTATATTAACAATTATTGAAACATAATAAAAACACGAAGAAAACTCCAGATAAATAAATTCTGTAAATAATACATTACAAAAGTTTTTAGTTAATTCTAATTGAAAATAGAATATATGTTAAAAAGTAATGTGAATAAAAAATTCAGCAGTATTATTTAAATAAATTGATATATTTTTAATTTAGTTTTTTTTTTAACTGACATTTGAAATAGTTTATATGCTTGAAAATAAAATGTAAAAATTAATGTTTGAAATTTAGAAACAACATCGTTATAAAATGAAATATTTTTATTATTTATTAAAATTTTTATAACCAATGTATTTATTATTCATACAATTACAGTGATAAAAATTTTGAAAACGTAACCTGATTATTGTATACATTTACGGTATTATTTTCTTTCTATTTTGTAAGACTTGTAGATAGTAAAATGGAAACGTGTTCCTCATTTTAGGTTTTATTATTTATATACAAAAAAAATTAAATCAAAATGACCTATGTCCTATTTCCATGTATAAAGTAGAAAAAATAAAATAAAATATTCATAGCAGTGAACTCTTTACTATTTTCGAATAAATTAAAAAGCCAGACTTTTTTTTATTATTTTTATATATTTTTATTAAGTTAACCAAGAAAATTGTTGTGTTAAAGGAAAATTAATTTCGATTAATGTAGTTTTTAAGTAAAAAAAAAATAAGATTTTCTAGTAATTTCTTGCAGCAATACCAACAATTATTGAATGACGTAGTTATATTTAGAGCACCAAATACATGATAAAAGTTGGTAATTCTGATTGACATTTATGTCACTTGTCACTTGAAAAACCGTAATTTAGAAAAAATATGTTTTTATTATTCACCATTTCTTGAGGGTCTCTAAATAAATAAATTATCAGAGTTAATAAGCGATATTTCTATTTACTTTATTAATTTAATCGATAATTATGTAATGTTCAATGAATATTACCATATGTGATTGAGAGCCTCTGGTTAGTAACCAGTAGTAAAACCATCATCAATGTTTCTAAACGATAATATTCATTAATTTAATCAATAATTATGTAATGCCAATTGTTAGAAGTCATAAATATATGCCAATAGTACCAACTATTAATAAGTGACATAGTTACATTGACTGCTGCATTGTAATTCTGATTGTCATTGACATATATCAGTGTGGGTACAGCATAAAAATACAATGAAAAATTATGTTTTTTAATAAATTTTTGATTGTGTCTCCACTTCTTAAGAACCTCTGGTTAGTAATTGGTAGTAAATCCATAATCAGATATATTAAACGATAATATTGTTATCTTTCTTAATTTAGTAAATAATTATGTAATTTTAATTGTTATAAGTCATAAATGCTTGACAGTAGTACCAACTATTATTCAATGACTTACTCATATTTAAATTGCCAATTGCATGGTAATTCTGATTGTCACAATTGACATATGTCATTTTGAGTAGAGCCTATAATTCGTAAGCGAAAAAAGTAAATCCATCATCAGATGTATTAAACGATAATATTGCCATCTTTCTTAATTTAGTAAATAATTATATAATTTTAATTGTTATAAATCATAAATGTATGACAGTATTATCAACTATTAATAAATGACTTCGTTATATTTAAATTGACAATTATATAGTAATTCTGATTATCAATTTCTGATTGTCATAATAGACATATGTCATTTTGGGTAGAGCTCTGATTGGTAAGCGGTAGTAAATCCATCATCAGATAATATTGCCATCTTTTTTAATTTAGTAAATAATTATGTAATTTTAATTGTTATAAGTTATAAATGCTTGACAGTATATAAATGCTTGACAGTAGTACCAACTATAATTCAATGACTTAGTTATATTTAAATTGACAATTGTATAGTAATTCTGAGTGTCAATTTCTGATTGTTATAATAGACATATGTCATTTTGGGTAGAGTTCTGATTGGTAAGCGGTAGTAAATCCATCATCAGATATATTAAACGATAATATTGCCATCTTTCAAAATTTAGTAAATAATTATGTAATTTTAATTGTTATAAGTCATAAATGCTTGACAGTAGTACCAATTATTATTAAATGACTTAGTTATATTTAAATTGACAATTGTATAGTAATTCTGATTGTTAATTTTTGATTGTCATAATTGACATATGTCATTTTAGGTAGAGCCTCTGATTGGTAAGCGGTAGTAATCAGATATATTAAACGATTGCCACCTAAGTAATTGTTCTAAGTGACAGTAGTACCAACTATTATTCAATGACTTAGTTATATTTAAATTGACAACTGCTTGGTAATTCTGATTGTCACAATTGACATATGTTATTGTGCGTAGAGATTAAAAAAAAAACAATGATTTAGATATATATTTTTGTATATATGAAATTTGTAGATTGATGAATATTTGGTTGCAGTTATTCTCCACTTCTTGAGAGGCTCTGGTTAGTAAGCGGTAGTAAATCCATCATCGGGCGTATTAAACGATAATATATTAATGCAAAACATTGAAAGGAACAGGCCGGAGAGGATAAAGGACGACCGGAGCCTCACGCAACGAAAAAAAAAAAGGATAGAGGAGGAGGATGAACGGGGAAAAAAAAAACTCTGAACCGAAACGAGTAAGTCCTGAATTTTAATAAGCGTGCCAGCAGCGCGAGTGATTAGCATGTAACTGGTTGTTACACACCACTCGTGTATATGCATATAAGATAGTCCGGTTAAATACAGCGGGTGCACTAATTGTCAATTCATATGCAAATTCGTGTTCATCGGAACGGTAAAGTATTAATCTGGACTCATTATTTCACAGCTTTTAACCCCCCTCTGCGTCGAGAGGGTTTTGTTCCGCATCTGCTCCCAATATAAAACAATGGCGACAATGTCTTTGTACCCACGTGATGGAGGGGAATCCCCGTAACCCTTCAGGCACCGAAAACGCATCGTTTATTATAATAAATGCATATTATTAATACTTTTTATAAATAAATAATTGCCACGTCTTAACTAAAGCCTTTTTTTACCCCTCGAGCTTGCATATAATAAATTCCAAAACCTAAATTAATTGCAAAAAACCTAATAATTAAGTCTTCACTAACGGTTCTTCTCTCAATCCAAGAACGAAATGCGAAAGCGATAATATTTGGGTCACACGATGATCTTTGATATTGTTAATTTGTTAAAAACGATGACGGCGCGAATTCTTCACGTCGATCGGAGCATAACAAAAGCTCTGATCTGCATATTTCAGAGGCCTCCGTCTTCGAAGTTCTAAACTTTAATTGCACGGAATAACCCCGTCGTCCGGATAAATTACTGTACACGCGGCTCCAATTGTCTATTCTAATTTCGCATTTAAATTTGTAATGTTCTTCATATTGTTAACACTTCGCCGAAGTCGGCCTGAATTATGCACGACCTCCGACAGACACTTTTCTCCACACGTCGACTTCTTACACCCGGACATGCACAGCTTTCATTATGGACACGTAATTACGTGATTATTAAGAATCGTTTCCGATATTTTCATTATCCCCATTCTACAACCAATACAAAAGATTCAATAAACTAATTATACATAATTGCATACTTTTTAAAACTTCACATAAATACACGAAAAATATAATTTTATGTAATATTTTGCTTCAATAAATTATTATATAATATGTGTATTTATCTAAATCTCATAAAAATATTGCGAAAATCATTTACTAAAACATAAATTTATTGCAAAAGATAAATTAAGTTTCGTGAAAAAAATATAAACTTCTTAATATGATATTTTATGAATGCAAATTTTTTTTTTTCATTTAAAATGATTTAAAGTAAAGTAAAATGAAATCAGCAATAAGGGATGTATATATTCCTAGCATTGAATCATTCGTAAGTCTGCAGCACGCGGTAGAAGGGGGTTGAAGTATAAAAATGTGATCCGAAGTTTAACACTTTGAACGCCACATAATTTCGCCGTAAACCGAAGCAGATTTCATTTGGAAACACTTTTTACTGCGCGTTGCAAAATTACATTTCTCAGCTCGGATCGCTTATCCAGTTACACTTATAAATAATCGAAAAATCTGGATTCTTTCCTCCTTTATACACGTATATTCTGAGAGAACCAAAAATAACAAAATCTACAATTTCTTATTTTTTTTTAAAAACATTTTTCTTAATAAGAAAATTAATAAAATGGATAATTTAAAAAAGATGGATGGATGGATTTTTATTTTGAATAATTTAATTTTGAATTAATTGATTGATAAAGTTGACAAAATCTATTTTAACAAAAAAAAAAAGCAACATTTTATAATAATTTTGTAATTATGTTGATTGATGTATTTCTTGTTTGAAATAATTAATCTTGGTATTATTATGGTTATTAAATAAGTAGGTTTAAATGACAAAGTTGACAAATGCAATTTACTATCCGAGCATAATATTGGTTAAAGCGAATGCAGCACATATTGAATTAAGCCTTCGACAAAGTATGTAGTAATAATAATATCGCATGACTTATTACCATTATTAATAAATCCATCACGAGAGCGAACAATTTCGTAAGCGAGCAATACTTTGGGTTTGGAAAAGCGGTTCTGATTTATCGTCGAGTCCAGTTATTTTGCTTAATTGCATAATTAGATTTATGCATTTATATATGAAGATGAAATGAGCAAAAAATAAAAGTAAATAGAAAATAAATTAAATTAAATTAAAAAAAATAAGTTCCCACTGGGCAAGTAATTAAGTTATTATTTATCGGAGTTTGATTAATTATTCAATTTGCAAGTCCGGCGTTTATTTCCAATCAATCTGTTGCAATATGCTAATCATCGATTTATCTATTTATATTGAGTGGTAACTCTTGGATAATCCATCTTGCATCGATTGCTTCATGTTAATTTATTTATTTATTTATTTATTAATAATGTGAAATAATAAACAAATTTTAATTAAATAACGGTCGTTTCGTGCTTAATTTTTTGTTTCGCTATATTTTTTCTTCATCCTGGTTTCGATGCTTATGTCCTGAGGATGGGAAAAAAAAAGGACACCCCTTGTGCGCGCAGCCCTCACGTAATTAATGCATTAAGCGATTTTTTTTTGTATCAAAACCAACAAAGAGGAGACCTCGGATTAGCTGAAACAAAAAAATGTGTTTTTCAAGAGAGAAAGAGGGACAAAGTTATATGAAAAAAAAAAGTAAATGAAAGAAGTGAAGGAAACTGTATTTAATGGTTCTACGTGATCGGGTCACATCTGTCACATTTCGGGTCTTTGTCCTGGAGGCATCAATGTGTTTAATTGCGAGTCTTTATTCATGGAGTGCTCGAAATGGGTCAAGTATGGCCCCGGGGTGCTACAGATGCCTATCTGGACGCACAAAAGACATCCATTCTTGTGTTCCATTCATTAAAGAGACCGAATGAATTTATATTAAAAGAAAAAAATAATAAAAATAATAAGTGTATGATGATGGAAAAGAAAACATTGCAATTATTATATACTAAAACTTCTATTATTGTATACCTCGGTTTCCAAACAGAATTTCGAAATACAGAATCATGTTCTTCCCATACAAATATTTTTTGGTTATTGCAATAAATGAAGTTCTTAAATTTTTATGCATTGTTTTTACATGATTTTACATTGATTCCTATGTGAGGAAGAAAGGACTGCACTAAATAGCCTTTATATGTATACTTATGTAGACATACAATAAATATTGTCTATAATTATTGTGATGCAAAAATTGAATTTTATTTTTGAATATTTTAAAGTATTTAGGAACGTAACATCTTTTAGTTTAAAAATGTTGTGGTTTTTCAATATATTTGAAATTTTATATATTTTTTAAATGATTTTAAATTAATTCTTATGCAAAAACTGATTTCGGTTTTCGAATAGTTTTTAGAAAGGTAACGTACTATGTTCGACAATCGAGGTTTTTATGTATTTTTATAATTAAGAATAATAACCTCGGTTTTAATAAGTTAAATATTTGTCTATGTACTTATTATGTTTATTTTATAAAACTTAGTATTTTTTGCAATAAATAAAGTTATTATTACGACATTTTTAAGATTTCAAACCATGTTTCTCTATATTAATTTTATTATTATCAATAATAAGGGAACAATGATGAAAAATAAATCATAATGTTTTATTATACTTAAACCTCGGTTTTCGAACAGATTTTTTCATTACTGTATCTACTCCACATAGAGAAAGTAATGTTAAATTTTCATTTTTATTATGTTTATTTTATAAAACTTAATATTTTTTGCAGTAAATAAAGTTATTATTACTACATTTTTAAGATTTCATGTATTTTTATTATTTTTTTATATGATTTTACATTAATTCTTATGTGAAAACTATTTTTGGTTTTCGAAAAAATACATTTTCTTTTAACATTTAGGAACGTAGAAAACTTTGTTCGACAACAGAGGTTTCACTGTATCTCTTACATTTAAAATTTCGTGGTTTTTGAAATGATTGAAATTGTTATAATATCTTTAAATATTTTTATTGTTTTTTAAAATGATTTACATTAATAATTGTGTGAAAACTGATATCATCTTTACGAATAGTTTTTAGAAAGGTATCAAACCATGTTTCCCTGTATTTATATTATTATTATCAATAATAAGGGAACAATGATGAAAAATAAATCATAATGTTTTATTCTACTTAAACCTCGGTTTCCGAACAGATTTTTTTATTACTGTATTTATTCACCACATAGAGAAAGTTTTTATTATGTTTATTTTATAAAATTTAGTGGTTTTGCTACAAATAAAGCTACTATTACTATATTTTTAAAATTTCATGTATTTTTATATTATTTTACATTAAGTATTATTTGGGTTTTTGAATAATTTCATTTTTTAAAAGCATTTAAGAACGTAGCAAACTTTGTTCGAAAACCGCGGTATTACTGTATCTCTTACATTTAAACTATCGTGGTTTTTGAAATGATTGAAATTGTTATAATATCTTTAAATATTTTTATTGTTTTTTAAAATGATTTACATTAATAATTGTGTGAAAACTGATTTAACTTTTCGAATAGTTTTTAGAAAGGTAACAAACCATGTTTCCCTGTATTTATATTATTATTATCAATAATAAGGGAACAATGATGAAAAATAAATCATAATGTTTTATTCTACTTAAACCTCGGTTTCCGAACAGATTTTTTTATATTACTGTATCTTCTCCACATAGAGAAAGTTTTTATTATGTTTATTTTATAAAATTTAGTGGTTTTGCTACAAATAAAGCTATTATTACTATATTTTTAAAATTTCATGTATTTTTTATATTATTTAACATTAAGTCTTATTTGGGTTTTTGAATAATTTCATTTTATAAAAGCATTTAAGAACGTAGCAAACTTTGTTACTGTATCTCTTACATTTAAAATTTCTTTGAATATTTTGTGTATTTTTATTGTTTTTTTTTAATGATTTTGTAAAAACTGATTTCGGTTTTCGAATAGTTTTGAGAAAGGTAACAAACTAAGTTCGACAAGCGAGGTTTCTCTGTATTTCTATTATTATTAATAATAATAGGGGAACAATGATAAAAAATGAAATCATTACGTTTTATAATAAAACCTTGGTTTCCATACAGATTTTTTTATTACTGTATCTTCTCCATATTTTTATGTTTTTGTAATAAATAAAGTTGAATATTGAATATTTATTATTATTTATATTATTTTACATTAATTCTTACATAAAAACTGATAGGAACGAAACAAATTATGTTTGACAACTGAAGTTCCACTATATTTTTATTCGATTTCCGAATCGATTTTCTGATTGCCTTATTTTTTCATACAGAGAATTTAAATTTTTATCAACTTTTTGCAGTGAATAAAATTATTATTATTGTATTGTTTTCTTTATGATTTTAATTAATTTTTGTATCATTTTAGAAAGAATGTAAAATTATTATAAATGAAATCTACTATTTTTTTTGTAATAATTCAAATATAATTTAATAATAATTGTAATAATTTGAATGAAATTATTAAATATGATGATGTAATATAAAAAATGAAGTCCAGGTGCGTATTGTAAATAATATATTTCTGTCTGGTGAAGGTAATGAAACCAATGAATTAGTGGCATTCTGCGTTTGCATCGGTGGAGGAGAATTTAAATAATCTTTTCCCGGGGTGTTGGAATGCATAATAAATGGTAACCCATTGGAATGGCGCTGGCTGATCCAGAAATGGTAAGTAAATAATTGCTCCGGAGTATTAGTGACAAGTGTAAATTGCACGAAGCGTGCGAGCGCGAAAGCCGAAGGAGAAGAAGCGAAGAGAAGAGAAGAAAAGGGAACAAATAAATAAAACTTCATGTGAAAGAGAAGGAGAGTGCGAGAGAAAAAAAAGGTGAGAGAAAAATGTATCAATATTTAACATAGGTGGACGGTCGTAATATAAATAAGGCTGACCAAGAGGTAATGTAAGAGTGCAATCTGATGTAGTTCAGTATGGAACAGGACCATCCAGCCTGTCCGATAAGTCCACTAAAACAAGGTATTACAACCCAATACAAGCTATAGCAATTAGCCACGGTGTCAACGAGAGTTTTTAATTAGATTACACTATCGTCTTAAGTACGGCTGTAACTTAAACCAGTTCAGAAACCTGACGTATTTAAACGAAATCTTGTATCAATAAACATAAATACTAAATCAGACTTAATGTTAATGTCGCCGGGATTTGTTCCTCGTGCGTTTATTTCTTTCCTCCACTTATCCTTCTCCTCTCATTTTATTTATTTATTTATTTATTTTTTTTGTCGCTCGTCCTTTTTACGGTTTTAAAATCTCATATTAACTCGCGTACAAGATTAGTGTGATGACTCATTGATCTTAACTGATTTTTATTGACCGATAAATAATGCATTTAATTGCTACGAATTACTATAAAATCAGGATTTCTTCTCTCCCCTTTTTCTTTCCACCTTAGCTGTGGGCGAACGACACAAATTTATTCCGTATAAATAAAATCCCAACTAATTCCACACAAAAGAAGAAACAACTACAATTATTACTTTCCAGACCTGATCTAACTTGTAAATGAGACTTCTTCGATAATTCAGCGAGAAATATGGGAAAACCCAACCCTTTTTCCCTTCACCCCTTATTTATTTTCTCAAACATCGCGTGTCTCCTTGCAGCGACAATTATCGATTCGAATTTAATCGCTGCGTAATTAATAAACATAAAGCGTGATTTGATTCGTTTTTATTAACATGAAAAACTGAGAGGAACCCGAAATTGAAACCGGTCATGCGAACGTATTTCGCATTTCTATATTTAATATTTAACCGAAACATTTTTCGACGAATTCCCTTAATTTATACACGATCCTTAATCTTAATGCGAGAAATATACTTAATTAAAGCTTTCGCTCCAACAATTTTCTTTGTGCCGAATCCAAATTAAATTCTTTACCGTTGATAATCGGTCTATTAATTTAGGTTTATTAATAGAACAACATTATGTTATTTCGTGTACGTTCAACGAAATGTAGGCTTCTACAGATTTAGCCCAGATAACAATTATTACTTATTTCAATGTTTTTCTTACTTAATTTAATAATAGAACTATTTACATTTACAATTTTATTTTTTGACTTTTTAAGTATTTAGAAATATTTAGATTTTTTTAAATTTTTTTTTTTTGTAAAGACTAACATAGATTATACACAAATTGAATATATATGAAGACATAAGGTGAAACTAACAAGGGACATAAAAAACGTTACGTAATGTTCGTCCCGGTAACTGGTGGAGAGTGGGAGAAAGAGTGAGTGAGAGAGAAAAAAAATCAAAATCCGGCGGATTGTAAATAATTTTTAATTAATTCTTTAAAAAGCCGTTTGGGTCCTTATTCTCTCCTTTAAGTGTGCGTGTATAAATACACCATAAAGGATGCATTCTCTTTTGTATAATTTGGAGATTCCTGGCGTAGATTAGGAGAGCGGTGTTATGTGTCCCTTTGTAGTAAAATATTGTTCAATAGACACCCCGATGAATTCGAGAAGACCAAATAGTGAGCAGGTATCAGGTATATAAACATTTTATAAACTCACCCCACAAAAAAATAATAGTAAAAAGAACTAAAAAAAAAGGGCTTCCTCTTCTTTAATAATGGCAATATCGAAAACCTAGTTTGAAACGTTTATATAACCACTTTTAGTTGAATATTAATAAAAATACGGTGGAAACTCAGTTCTGTCTCTATTATTATATTTTATACTTTTTCTCATTTATGCATAAAGCTATTATTATTATTTCTAAAGCCAAGAAATTGATCGAAAACCGAAACCTATTTTTGTATAAGAATTAATGTAATTACTGCATAAATTAAACAAAAAGTCTAATTGTATTAAAAAAAAATTCCTAAATAATTATTTAAAAAAAATTACTTTATATAAAGTTGATTTAAGTTCATCAGTTGATTATATAACATTTTAATAAACTTTAATAATATTTTTACTACAAAAATATGTAGTTGCAACTGATTTTATTCAACGAATCAGGTAAAATCAGGAGATTTTATGAAAAACTTTTTCTTTAATTTTTCTTTTACTACTTAAGAAAATGGTTAGGAATGTTCAACATTTTCTTAATTACACACATTTTTTAATGATTTTTTTTTACATATTTTCAATTCCAGTAAATTGTCTATAAATAATATAGTTTAATTGTTAGACTTTAACTTAGATTATCAGGTAAAATCATTTGATTTGTTAACGTAAAATTTGTACGACATTTTTCTTAATTTTTTGTTAAATATTATCAATTAAAGTCAACATTTTGTTAATTACACACATTTTTAATAATCTTTTTTTATAAATATTTTTAATTCCAGTAAATTGTCTATGCATGATATAGTTTAATTCTTCTTGGAGATTTGAAATTTAAGATTTTTTATCTAATCTTTTAAAAAAAATTGAAAAGAAACTTATCTTTGTTAACATAAATTTTTTTCGACATTTTTATTAATTTTTTGTTAAATATTATCAATTAAAGTAAATAGTCTATGGTTTATTGTAATTAATCTTAGAGATTTGAAATTTAAGATTTTTCATTCATTCTTTATTAAAACATGAGCCTAGATCATCAGGTAAAATCAGTTGATTTGAAGAGAAACATTAAAATTTTTCAACATTTTTAATTATGGTTTAATTTAATTAATCTTAGAAATTTTTCACTCATTGAAACTTGATTTAGGTTTATTATGTAAAATCAGTTAATTTGATGAGAAAAAATTTGTTTAACTACCTAAAATATGTTTAGTATTTTCAAATTCAAATTGATTTTTTATTATTAAGTATTTATAACTTTTCGTAAATAATTATTAAAAAATATTCTACTTTATACAAAATTGATTTATGCAAAATTTTTATAATATTTAAATTTCTGCAACTGGTTTTACTACATATTTGATTGAAAATTTTTGTAAAATTTAATCAAAAGGAGTGGTTGACTAACAGTGAAATAGAGCAATTGCGAGGCAGTATCAGAATTGAAATATTGAAGGTATTTAATTTACACCTTCATAACTCCGCCTTTAATCCGAGCAGACCGACGAAGAGGTTGAAGTTGTAAAGTGTTAAAAAAAGAAGACACCGCGTTTGTATGTGTATATATATATATATATACATTTATTTGTTAATAATATAAATATGAAATGTGTTAATAAATATGATATTTGTAAGATTATTGATGATGGTATCGGGGCAAACATGCAGCGAGTGTGTATCAATGCATGTGAGTGTGTATAGATATGTTTGTTTGCGTATGTGTGTATGTGTGTGTATGTCTGCAGTATGGCATAGCCCACTCGACGATGTGGAAGTGTAATGTATGGCATGTTTTGGTATAAGTTATATGCCAAAGCGGAGTAAGTCTGTCTGCGGAATTTACACCTGACAATGGTTTGATCCTCTCCCCCCGTTCGCTCGTTGCCGCCCACCTAGGTAATGAAATAATCCGCCACTCCTTCCTACCTTCCTTCCTTCCATACACTCAGAGATAGAGTTGTAATGGCCCTAAATACCTTTCTCTCTTTCTCTCTCATCATCATCGACCAAAAGCACAGCGTTTATTAAAGCCACACAAGTCTAATTAAAGCCAGATTACGCAACACGCCCTGAGCAGCGACCATAAACAAGGAGACCACCTCCGGTACCGACGCCACGAAGAAGTGCTCATTGCCGGACATCTTCGACGCCGCGTGGTGTGCACTTAAACGCACTCAAATACACGGTCGAAAATGTTACAAAGCATAAATTACTATGCCAATCTAACGATATTTATAAATCACAACCGAAGAGGAGACACAAATATCTGTCTCCTTCTCTCCACATATATTTATAAATACATGAAGTGGAGTGAAAATAAAGAAGAAAAAAATAAAGGGATTCGATACTCAACGTAGCATTAATACATATGCATGGGACTGCTTAACATACATATTTAATGAACAATTTCACGGAGATTTATTGCGTCCATTTAAATATGAATATCCATTAGATTCTATCTATGGACAAACAGTGGTTGGAGATTCCTTCCACAACTCGAGCAACAATAAAAAAAGCAATAAGTGTGAGTATACTAATAATGCTGAAGAGGTGGATGCAGATGGACGAGGGCCATTTAAAGTGGATTAACTCATTTCGTAGCTAATTTGAATAAAACACGGCTTGCAGTGTTAAGCATTCAATTCTGAACCATCGAAGATTGCAGTAGTTCTCAATCATATGCAAAGGAGCGTTCCTAAATTCATGGTAATTTTTCTTGAACTTTTTATTCAAATAGATTTCTTAATTTATTGTTAACCCTGATCGGATTTCTGACATTATACTTCACGCAAGTTTTTGTAATAATATAGGTGATGATTTCAAAGAATTTTGAACTACTTTTATTTCTCAAATATAATTTATTAATTTGTTGATAATTATGTTTAGATTCGAACCATAATATTTTGAACTACTTTACTTTGTTTAATTTCTTAATTTCTTGTTACTTCTGTTCAGATTCGAACCATAATACTTCATAAAAGTTAATGTAATACAAATGATAATTTTAGATACTTTAGAACTACTTTTACCTTATAGGTGTTAATTTCAAAATATTTAGAACTACTTTTTCTTTTCAAATAGACCTGACTATTTTGTTAATTATGTTCAGATTCGAACCATTATGCTTCAGATAATTTTCAAAACTCTTTGGATACCATTAATATTGATCACTCGATTTAAACCAATGACAATCAAAGGCTATCGCCATCTATAGTTCATAATTTTAAAATAGTTTCGATTATAAAGCTGATTTTTGATTAATTTCTTATTTCTTCTTACGTAATGCCCCAACAAGCCATCCACTGTCTGTTCTGTTCTCACCACTTAACTCACTTAACTTAATTAACAATTTCTTACTAAATTGACATCTATAGTACGCCATCTATTGTTATAAATGTGAAAGCAATTGTGACATTTGACATTCATTTTATGATTTAAAGATATTGGATTGAGTTGTAAAAAATGTGAAGATTCATTGATCCCAAGATAATTCCAATGTCATCTTGCGAATCTAAGATGCGATTAAAGTAAAAGCTCGTTGCATAATTTACCCACTTAGTGATTATTTAACAGGTTTTCGTTAATTTATTTACAGCTCAAAGCGAATGCATATTAATTTATGATAATCATATATGTATTATATCCGTTTCAAATTAATTTCGTGATTGTAAAATGTAAATCAATATTTCTACGAAGCACAACAAAAAAATAAATAAAATAAGAAACAACGAAATAAAGAAGAGATGGGTAATACGAAATGAGTGCAGGCGTGTGTTCTTTCTCTTATTTGTATCTGTTATATTTCTTGTTCTCTCTGTTGGTTGTTGGTTATTTACCTTCTTTTCTTCCATCCAGGCCTTAATAATCATTAAAAACAAACCGCGACGTTAAAGTGTCACGGTGTTATTTTAAGTGCGACCGGAAATCGTTTGTAGTTTTATAATAAAAACTCGTTTCTTATGGGATTAAAAGCTGTCTCTGGTTTCGTTATTATTATCACCGTCACCGTCGTCGTCCTCGGACGCGTTCTCGTGCTCGTCTTAAAGGACCAATCATTTATTTATTATGTTTCAACTACACACAATTTCTATCTCAATACTTTACTAATTTAAAGATACTAAAAATAATATTTTAATTACTTCATTTAAATTAAGATTTTGTTTTCAATTTATTAATTTTGACATAAAACATCAATTTATTTCAGACTTACCAACTATTAGATAATAATATACAATTATTTGTTATTATGGAAATAAGCATTTTTCAACCAATATTTAATGTTTCGTAAAATGACAGCTGTCACCGTATTAATTATTTCCAAATAAACTAATGATCGTTTTTAATTTACGTTGTTAATTTGATTAGATATTATTAGTTACTATGACAACGTTTGGGTTGAGTTAAATATTTAGAGGGAAATGAGAGAAATTATTGTAATCGTTTGTTGTTGCGATATTAGAATGTTTTGTTTAGTCGATTTTATGGTTGTTATAGGTAAGATTTGCTCGCACCCTTTTTTGGAAATCGGGGCGAAACGAAGCGAGAGGGCTATCATTAAATTTCTATATATCCCGATGATGGTGAACGGTGGAAAGAGAAAAGAGAGTAAGTTTAAATGTTTGTCAATTTAAATACAATGGAGCACAAATCTCGTTGTCGAAATAAATGTCAATTTGGTATAAATCTGTTGTTGTTGTTGTTATTACCGCGACTTCCTGCCCAGAAATTTATTGCGCCTGGATCGCGGTGTTGCCTGGAACGTGTAGGATTCGTTGTTATATAATAAAGATAAACATATTCGTCGAGTGCAAATATGTGCTTTTTTGAACGGCATTTATCGCCGGAACTGGGGTGTTAATAGAAATGGCAAACGGATTGAATGGTCCGAGTGTAAAATGAAAGTTTGTCGAGTGGAGCACGTATAGGTGGTCAATGAGGAAGAGCGCCAAGAAAAAAAATCGGCGAAAGAAAGAAAAACGTTGGGAGCAAAAAAAAAAGATTGGTAGGAAGAGCGAGCCATTAGGTAACTAATTGCGGCACTGTCACAGCCGAAGATATCGGAAATGAGATAATCGGAGTGGTACGCGACCTGGGACCCAGATGATCGGATCCGATGTACGGGAAAGAAGAAGGATGAGAAGATTCACATCCTGAGGAGGCGAATAAATGCGAGAGGGCAAACATAAATAACGATATAAATGAAACCTGGTGAATATGAAAATGAGCAATTACGGGGACCCTGTTAATCTTCTTAACACATGTAGATGGTGGCTGTTACACTCCGCTCGGGTGTACACATGTACACGAACATTTAATACTGTCGTGTATAAATAACAAGACTCCGCAGGTATAATAATGAGCTTAACTAACTTAATATGCATAACTGATTATGAGGCGGAATGCACGCGGCTTGCTGGTAAAGGGGGTGGAGGGAGCGAAAAGGGCGGCGGGCGAAGGGAGGAGCGGGTGTTGTGTGTGTGGTTGTGCTGTCACACCTCGAGGAATTCCTCGGCCGAACGGAGGACAATAGATGCCCGCCGCGCGAGTTCCAGTCTGGGACATTCGCCTACCGCGCGACAAAACCATTCATTTCAGAACGATGGTAACCTGAGGGTCGGAGATGGAAACGCGGAGAGTCTTTAATAGAACAATAACCGAAACCAAACAGGATTTCTTAAAATACCAACATTATTATCCACCACTTATACCATTATTGACTCTCCCAATTTTCAACCGACGCAATCGTTACGTAACACAACCTTTTTATTTCCACCTTAAACGTCATAAAAATAATTTATAATGAATTGTTATACTCTACACATACATTATTATCAATTACATAAGTTTCCATGACAACCAGTAGTAATAGTTGCTATGACTACGATGCACATTTGTTTGCAAATTGCCATATAAGGTTATAAAAACTACGTCACAGCGTTTTGTTAAAAATGAAACATGAAAAATTAATTTAAAAAAAATTGGGAAATAAGTTGCATAATTTATGTAAAAAAATAATTTAAAAGGAAAAGATTTAATTAAATTATTGGAAAAAAAAATAGACGAGACATAGAAATTGGAATAAATTATTTTTTTACCTCGAGACGGAATTTTCTACACATATTTTTTACGACTTTTACTACGTTTCATTCAATCGCCCATTGAATGCGCACTATTTCCACAAATAAAGTCTACCTTTTTTATGCAAGTATTTTTTATCAATTTTATTTTATAGCAATGCTTTCATTAATAATATTCAAATTTATTTACACAACAGTTGCATAAGTTACAGTTTCTTTTAAACTATTTGAAAAAGAATTAAGTAAATTAAATTAAAAAATCTTAATATTAAACCTCGGTTTAAGACTGTTTTTCATTTTTAATGAAAACCTTATTTTATAATGAAACTGAAATAAATAGATTGTGAAAATAGATATAAATGAAGAATTAGATTTTTGCACGATGCCTGGAAAATTAATTAATTAATTAATTAAGTGTCCTCCCGCCGCTGGGAAACTTTTAATTAACTTAATGGGAATCGTTTATAATCGCAAGTCATTAAAATGCACGACGTGCGTGAATAATTACAAAATCCGCGAACAATCCTCCGGCATTGATTGCTAATTAAAATATGATTAGAACTAAAAAAAAATCTAAAGCTATCGTTTCTCATCCTCGAGTACTTCGTGTCATTTTCTTGTTCGTTTTCTGCTTAAGTTATTTTTTCTCTCTTTTTCTGTGTGTCTCGACCGGCCGAAGAGGATCGACACCATTTAAGAACACAATAAATCTTTTGTCATTTGGTCTTCGGGTTACATACATACATACATATATATATATGAAACAATATAATTAATTGTTGAAAGTTAATGATGAATGATGACTGGACGCATTCGAGGAACATTAAGAGGAACGGTCTTTCTCTCTCTTTGGGGTCACGAATTTGTTAATTGCCGACGATTACAATCTGTACGCATTAATTAAAAGGAGACAATGCGCGCTGCTCTCCTCACGAGATCCGAACGCCCGATAAATCGTCCTGCAAGGATTTCATTATAATGTATGATCCACCTTCGAGGCATTATTGTTAGTGAACAAAAAAAAAATAAAAATGAAGGAGCGGGGAGCTGTGACCGTTTTACAATATTTGTGGTGTGGCTCGAAGCATTAAAAGCCTTATTAAACCATGATTATAAAACATTGTAATAAAATTTCACACATTAAAATAAAATTCGAATAAATTATAAATAAACTGGTCGTCATTAAGAATATGTTTATGACACTTAACGTCGGGTTGCCTCATATTTTTGTTAATAAATTACTGAAAACGAAAATAATAATCATAAAACTATAATGTGACTACTGAACCACATGCGTTGCGTTCCAAGATTTCTTCTCCTCCTTCAACCAAAGACACACCAACCTCTTCTTATGATTTCGATTTTTTCTTCTCGCTCTTCATTATGCGCTTCTTCTTCGGTCATCTCTTTTTTTTTTATCTTCTTCCTTCGCTGTCCTTCGGCCTCAAATAGGTGTATAATATTATTAAATGCATGCGGTTTCCAATGAAATGCACCATTCATTTTACATGCATTTCGCGGCGATACAGTTTCCACTCGACTTTTTATGCCTCCTTCCCCCAAATATTTGCATACCTATGCAGATGCCTCGAACACCTGCATTCCCCCACACCTCCTTTTTTCAATAGATTTCCAAAAATTATTCAATTCAATCTCCCCACATACCTGTACAATATTTTATTTCTTATATTATTTATAATATACACGCCAGCTGCTTCCAATCGTATATTTCAAATTACACAATTTAGAAAAGTTAAGCAACACATACTTTTGAATGGGTTATTTCGCAATTTAATAACAAAAAATATAATAAATATAAAAAAAAATAGTTTTTATTAATTTTTATATAGAAATTTTCACTTAATCAGAATTGTTCGAAAACCGAAACTTCATAACATCCAGTTTCACATAACATTCTTACAAAAATTTCCTTGAAAAATTAATAATTCAGAATCTAGAAATAATTTGTAACAAATAGATTTTTATTCCAAATTCCAAAATTAAGAAAAGTTAAGCTACGCAAATTCTTGAATAGCAGATCCTGCTTTTACAATATAAGCAAAAAATAAAGGAAATTGTAAATTATAAGATTTTTTACAAAAAAAATTAATAAACTATTTTTCAATTTTTAAAGCTTTGAAAAGTAAAACAATGCCTTTTAATTCTTTACAATTAAAAATGAAATTTTCATTTTATTAAAAAAAATAATTAAGTTTCAAAATATAAATAATAAATATGAAATTATGATTAAATTAATTTTTGGTTTTTATTGAAAGAAATTTTGAATTTATTTTGTATAAAAAAAATGTATAACAGTTTTCAATTATAAAATGCACCATCTGATAAATGGAGTCGGCCGATGATAAATTGGATTAAGTTATCCTTGAAGGACTTAATAGGATTGGGCGAAGAGGGAATCAACATAAATAAATTAATCCGTTGCCCCCGCATTTAATTTCTAAACCACTTAAACTTGCAAATCGCTGGAATTCCAACGTATCAATTTTCAAAACAATAAATCTCTCAATTTTTTTTAAAACGACTTTGACTGTGCAATTTTTTTTTTTATTAATTAATTACAGTCAATTTATGTGCTTTAATCGAGATTATTAATAATTATTGTTTGCGAATGGAATGTGGACTTTACCAAATTCGGAAATGTTAAAGCAATAAATTATTAGCTCGTTTATTCATTTTATGTTATTTTTCATCTCTTTCTCATGAATATTGGGAGGAGAAGGATGCGAGATTCGAAATTAGAAACTCATTGTCTTCATTGGTATACATCTGTTATAATAATCGTGTAATCGAATCAAATCATTTCACGGTTGTAAATTTTTATGGTCGTCTGGTTATTTATGTCGATTCCCAGAATAGAGGTGTATATTTAAAATGCAATAAAAATCGACCAACGTGCACTCAAAACTGTTAACTCTTTTAAGTATACTAATTACAAAACGACACTAAATATCAACTTCAATAAATTATTTTCAAAATTTCAAACTACAATAATTTTACAATTTATAAAATAAATACTATTTAAGTATTAAATGAGCAAAATTTTAGTTCCCAAATATATTTAAAAATTTCGGTTTTCGAACAAAAAATAAATTTGTTCGAAAACCGAGGTTAAACAAAAATTGTTTTACTGAAATTGATGAATTTTTTATAGTTTTTTTTTTGTTAGAACTTTATTGAGATGTTGCGTAATCGATTGATAATAAAGTGATCGAGGAATGGGGCCAACGATCCGGATCGAAATTGATTTCGAGCACTCGCGCGGGCCAATGACATGAAATATTTTCTTCGAGACGCATTAATTATTTCATTTGTGATCCGCTAAAAACTATAATCTCGACCGATTGCGATCTAACCGTGCCTACCTATGTACAATTTAATCAATCATTAAGTTATCCCACACAATAGCATTTAAATCTCCAATCCAGATCCCGGAGATATCGACACGAATGTAAAGCATTTGCATTGCAAGATTTATCGTTTAATTGTTAAACCAAATGAAATATAAATTAAATTAATCTTCAATTCAATATTATTATTTTTTTTAAGTTTATTCAAATTCATAATTTTAAATATATCCTCGAAATTATTTAATATTTTCTCTTTTTCTAAAATTAAATAGTTAATTTCAGTACTCGAAAATGTCGGTTTCTGAACACTAAAACATAAATAAAATAAATTCAGTTTTCAAATCAATTAAAATAATCTACATATTTTTAATTGTAATTTTATTCTTGAAATTATTGATTTTGTAATTCAATAATATTTTCTGAATTATAAATGTACTCAAGAAATTATGGTTTTCCACTTCAATAATATTTTCGTATTTTTTAAATTATTGTTCTATAATTAATTAATTTTTTATTAATGTAAATTTACTTTCTAATTTATTATCTTCAATAATATTTTCGTAATTTTAAATATATTCTCGAAATAATATATTTCCTGTTTAAGTAAATTGAATTTTCAGTTCTCTAAGGACTCAGTTTATAAACAAAAAATCAAGTTTTCAGAATATAATTTCAGTTCTCGAAATAAAATTAATTCGGTTTTCGAACAAAATAATTTAGTCTTTACATTTATTTTCGTAATTTTAAATATATTAAGTAAATTGAATTTTCAGTTCTCTAAGGACTCAGTTTATAAAAAAAAAATCAAGTTTTCAAAATATAATTTCAGTTCTAAAAATAAATTTAATTCGGTTTTTGAACAAAATAATTTAGTATTTATATTTTAATTACTTATTTATTTAAACCTTAATTAATTTAGTATATTTTTTATTTATTTAGTGGATTCCAAGTTCTCGAACATCTCAGTTTCCGAACATAAAATTAAAAGAAAAACATCAAAATTTCAGAATTTTCATTTAAATTTTTAATTTTTGTATTGATATATATTCAATTATGAAATAAAATAAAATAATGATGAAATTTAAAGTTTGAGTGAGTTTTTAAGATGGAAACGTACGAGCAATTCCATAAATTAAATTAATACATTTTCATGCAAGACGTTCAGAAATTTTTATAGCTTCCAGGTGTTTAACCGTAAAGTTGAGTACCACTGATCCACAAAGATCTGGTTTAAGCATCAATTAGAACGTGTCGACTAACTCGACAAATATGTGCTGGAGATTAGTACACTGGACATACTAGATTCTCAGCATTCCTATCCTTCCATTCGGTACATGCATTTGTACATTTCTTATCGAATCAATGAAATCTTATTGTATTTCATATAATATTAGCTTTAATATTGTATTATCAATGAATTTAGAAAAAAAAAACATTTTTTTATTGAAATTTAAAAAAATATTTTAAGATTATAATTTTTTTTCTTAATTAAAGAACTGAAAATAATATTAAATTATATGAGTTTTTCAAGTAACTTTAGAATTTCTCTTAAGTAAAGTTATTTAATTATGAATTAATTACCATAAGCAGCATTTAATATGCACATGGAAATGCGAGTTAACGATTTTCCTTTTGCGTGTAACGTGGAAAATATGAAAAAAAGTTGTTCCAACAAAATCGAGGAAAAAGAATCGCTTTAAATAAAAAGGAGTTTGCAGACGGCGTGTTGCTGGCCTCTCCGCATAATTATCTTGTCTATTAAGAGTTTAATATTAAATTTATATGTAAATGTTTTATTAAACACTTATCCGTTTTGAAATTAACGTCCAACTTAGAGGCTAATAGCTAAATCGATAAAATGCATTGAATTTAATGCAGTTTTTATTTAAATATTAGTAGAATTTATAATTTAATATTAATATATTTGAAAAAAATAAAATTGTGTCAAGACATTGAAGTTTTCAATTAATTTATTTAAAATTAGAAATTTGATTAGATTGAGAATGAATAATCATAAATTTTTGTGTCCATCGAAAATTGAAGTTTAGAAGATTAGAATAAATTAATTCGATGTAAAAGTGCGTTTGATAAAGTGATAAATCTGGAATTGGAGGCGTTTGGGTCGTAAAAAAGAGAATAGGAGAAATCAGTTTGTAGGTGTATTACCATTAGGATTATTGAACTTTTGTGCATCTAACGACTTTCCAAAAATTATTCAACTCTTATCGTGCTTTTCTATTGAGTTCGTTTTTCCTCCTCTCGACCAGAAACTCTGTTCGAATCCTCTGCTTTTATTTTTGCTTCGCTCTTTGAATATTAAAAACACAATAGGATATTCGATGGAGCGGAGAGAGACTATTAATTTAATAATGGACGAAAATTCCATCGAAAATCCATTTGTTGTGCGATTTAACAATTAAAAGGTGCGGCTGGGTGACTGACTGACTGACTGGGAGACTGCCTCAAATTACAACCGGGCATGTTTGTTTGCCATATCGCATTGGATTAGTACGTACAAAATTTATTAGCCGATGGAAATGTTGAATAATTAGCGTACGTAGTTTATTGCGCTTTTACTTTGGACACACGTAACGGGATCGAAAAATAAATATAACATAGCGCAGACAGTGTGAGTCATGATGAAATCATTAGAAACTGTTCCTTACTATATTAACATTAAGACATTGTCACTTCTACAGTTACAATCTGGATTTTACTACACAACTTCTTTTATTCAACAAAATTTATTACATACATTCATATTACTGCAATACCTCGATTAACGAATATCTACGAAATTACTTCGTTTTTATAGATAATTTTACTAATAAAATTGAAAAAACATTTTAAACAGTGAGTTTAAAGTTGACTTTTACATCTCTGGTTCTTTAATTTCGTCTGCTTTGTCTTTATTACTAAAAATATTTTCCAAATCTTCAGAAGAAAAATCATCATTTTCTGCATTCCTAATATTATTTACTTATTCTTACATAATTTTTGAGCTTGAAAATATTTTCTGTAGTTTTTCTTGTAAAATTATTTCTTTTTTTGAAAAAAAAGTTGTATTGCAAAATTTTGTTAAATAACATTTTTATAAGACTGTTATAATTTTTAGCTATATTTTACTTGAAATTGCAGACTTTGTTAAATCGAGGTTTTGTTATCAGAAGTAACGTTAATCGAGGTATGAATGTATATTTTTCAGAATTTAAAATTCATCGTTTTAAATTAAAATGTAAATAATTAATTAATTCTTTAGGAAAATTAAGGTTAACTGTTAAAACAAAAATGTTATTTCTAGGAGGAAATATTTGTTGTAGTTTTTCTTGTAGAATTATTTAGTAAAATTTGTATTGGAAAATGTTGTTAAATGACATTTTTATAAAGCAATTATACATTTTTGGCTGGAAATTGCAGACTTTGTTATATTGAGGTTTCGTTATCAGAAATAACGTTAACTGAGGTATGAAAGTATTTTTTTTAGAATTTGAAATTTATCATTTTAAGTAAAAATGTAAATAATTTAACGAATCTGTACAAATTTGGGAAAATTAAGGTCAAGCTCTTTTATAAAACAAAAATGTTATTTCTAGAAGGAAATATTTTTTGTAGCTTTTCTTGTAAAATTTTTTTCTTTTTTTGTAAGAAAAGTAAAATTTGTATTAGAAAATTTTGTTAAATGACATTTTTATAAGACTTTTGACTGTTTTAATTCTAAGCCATATTTTAGTTGAAATTGCAGACTTTGTTATATCGAGATTTCGTTATCAGAAGTAACGTTAAGGAGTTATGAATGTATTTTTTTTTTCATAATTTGAAATTTATTGTTTTATGTTAAAATGTAAATAATTTAACTAATTTCGTCTGTAAAAATTTGGGAAAATTAAGGTCAAACTCTTTTATAAAACAAAAATGTTATCACTAGGAGGAAACACTTTTTGTAGCTTTTCTTGTAAAATAATTTCTTTTTTTGTAAAAAAAGTATGATTTGAATTGGAAAATTTTGTTAAATGATATTTTTATAATTATGGGTCATATTTTACTTAAAATTGCAGACTTTGTTGTATCGTTATATGAAAGTAGTTTTTGTAGATTTTGAAATTTATCGTTTTAAGTTAAAATGTAACAAAAAAATATTAATTCTTTGGGAAAATTAAGTTCAATCTCTATTATAAAAATGTTATCTCTAGGAGGAAATATTTTTTGAAGTTTTTCTTGTAAAATTATTTCTTTTTTTTTTGGAAGAAAAGTAAACTATTGAAAAATTAATTATATTAAATTACATTTTTATAAGATTTTCAGTTCAATATTTTATAACTTAAACAAATTTGTATTTAAATTGATGTATTCAATCAAACTAGTTGAGTTTTGATTAATGAAGTCTACTGAGAATAAAGCGTGAATGAAATGAATAGTTGTGAAAAATCATTTATCTTTTTCAGAGATAAGTTAGGTATAATTTTATCATTTATAGGAGTCAGCAATGTTGATGATAATAATATATTTATTGGCGAGGATTTCATGCGATTTTATGGTAAAGTTTATGCCAGTAGTTTACATTTAAATGTGGTTATGGGAGAATGAAGAAAAAGGCACGAAGTGTTATTGTTGGACTGCGAGATAAGTCGGTTATTGGCGCTAATTAAAGTATCGATAAAATAAAGTATGGAAGTGAGCAGGAATTTATAGGAAAGGCCGTAATTATGCGTGCGAATACGAAAATTTTTTCAGAGAGCGAACCAGTAATGCACGTACATAAAATGATATGTTTATAGGTGCATATGCATGTTTTATGGTGGTGCAGTCTTTCGCTCTCGCACCGATGGTGCAAAAGGCTTTGGAGAAGGAATGAAGAGAGAATCAAAATAAACTACATCCAATTGCAATCTTGATTTCTGCATCGTCTTTTTGTTGTTTTATTGAAATCGCGAGAGGCCGTAAAGTGTCTTCGTCGATCTCTACTTTTTTTTTGTTGTTGTTGTTGTTGTTGTTGCTCTCTGTTCCACCTGGAATTATTTTCTGGTGTAATAAACCAGCATTAAAATCCTCGGCCCGGCTATATTGTACCTACATGTCAATTGAGTCAATTGGCAGAAATATGCTCAATAAAATATCGGGATATAAATAAAAGCGAGAGGTAACGATTCGGAAAAGGGGGCAGAAGAAAACCACCTACGTTCAAGAATTAATTCCTGGGTGATAATTTAAACGGTCACCTGTGACACTTTTTTTTCTTTTTCTTTTTCTTATTTCCTTCGATGAAGCTCTACAATATGGTTGTAGTTCGGTTTCGGTTTGGGTGTCGGATGGTCGGGTGAGCGGAGTGAAATAAAATAAATATCAAAACGATCCAAAGATCATTATTACAAATCTCTTTAAGAGAAATGATAAATGATCGAGGACCAGCCGTGATCTATTGATTAGCTCGTTAAGGTCGGCAACAGTCGGCCACCACCATGACTTAGGTATGTCACATTGTGAACGGGTCTTCGGAGGACCACTACCAAACTGACCGGTTGCCCAAGATATATGTATATATAATGAATTCAATGTATTTATGTATTTTGTATACGATACCCCGTGGGGCCATTGTTAATAGTGTAAGATTGTGGACTACAATGGCACAAACTGGGCACCGGGCAATGGGATGTGGGAGGCCCGAGACCCAGGCGTGGCGACCTGTAACGATGTCATTTTTACCTATTACCCCCTCACCAACAACAACAACAACAACAACGACGACCCAACAACACAACCAACAACAACGTCCAAGAGATTTCGCTCAACTTCCACTCTTAAACTTGCAACCGACTTATATACACCGTTCCGCTACTTCAGACTTAAATCAAAATGATCTTAAATCATACAAAAAAATACAGTGATACCTCGATTAACAAAAATTTAAATTTACTGCTTTTTCCAGTAAGCATTATTAAATAAACATTAAATTTACATACCAAACTTTCATAAATACCATATACCTAAATCAAGATCATTTTGACTAAAAAAAAGTTTTATAAATTTCTAACATCCCCCAACAATTTTCCTTAAAATTGCTGAGTTTTTTTATATCCAATCTTTGTTATTAAAATTAACTGAGATATGAATATACATACATGTGAAAAATATTAAATATTTTTTTTAATAAAAACTTAATTTTTCATTTACTTATTAAACTGAAAATTATATAATATATTATCATCATTAATTTCAAGAATAAAGTTAAGTATTCAATTTTTTATACTTGCTTTTAGCTAAATATGAAATATGTTTTTATATATTTTTCTTGTGGATGAGGTAGGAAATGTATGGAAAAGCGGTGAAACATTTCACTCTGACCGAGACAGATATCGTTCTTGAATTGAATTTCGTTCTAAAAAACTATACGAAACGCAAACAACTCTGTCGCATTTTGCAACAATTTACTGCTAAACCCAAACCAATTTTTACCAATAGAAAAGTTTAATAAAATTATTTAAATCAATTTTCATATTTATTTATATTGCTTCAATTTTAATAATTTTTGGGTTTAAGCAACACTATTACGTACTATATAATTTTCTTAAACTGTATTTTCTATAAATTATGTAACCAATAAAAAAAAACAACTAATTTAACTAATGTCGAGCAATAAAAGAAATCTTTTCCGGCTGAAAGATTATTTATATATACTAAAAGCTTGTCATAAAAGAAGCGTTACTGTTTTATTTTATGGCCATTTTTTATCTGTGAAAGTTATGTCAGTTTTCATTTGATCGTCTTGTAGTGAGAACTATCGAAATTTATCCTTTATAGTGAACTTAATTAAGTACACTTACAAATATATTCATTATTACACATATTTTTTCATTCAAATTTTATTGGAATTCTTATAATAGAATAATTACATATTTTTACTACTACTTGTAAGTAATTTATAAGGTTTTTTTCATGAAAAAAAATAAATTAAGTACTTGAAAAACGAGTTGGTATAATCCAAAAAAAAATAATAAGTTTTTTTATTATTAATGTAAAGATTAATGCTTTTTCTGAGCAGATTTATGAAATAAACGAAAGGATGATGAAAAGAGAACAGAATGTAATAATGCCTAATATTAAATGGTATTTAATTGAGCCAATTACTTTGCGAGCTGGGAGCATCCCCGATTTGCATACCGGGGAAAATTAATGCTCGAGTATTAATAATTCATATACGTATTTAAGTGTATGTATAAAGGTATACACGAACTGGCGTGTAAATAATTTATATTTAGTGGTGATTTTCGATACGCCATTAAAATTCATCGCAGGATTATTTTTTATTTTCATTAATTATTAAGTGAGATGAGCATGGTAATTCTTCGACGATTATTCATCAATGAATGTTGGAAATATGAAAACGAGAATATCAGGATTTACAAATCGAGGAGATGAAACACACTTGTTTTGGCGCGAAGATTAAAATTAATTCTGCATACCTTTTATGGATTTAAAAAAGTGGACAAGAGAAATTGTCTGCTTCTTATGCAGATATTCAGGTAATTTAATAATACGAAAATTTAATCATTTTGAATAATATTAATTCATTAATTCGTATTTATCGCTTTTATAATTTTACTGTTAATTATCAATCAGATAAAAGTTAAGTTAATGATAAATTTAGATACGTAACTCTCAAATATAAACTTACATAACCTCAAAAAATAGGAATCGAGAAAATAGAAACGTTTCTTTTATGACAATTTCTTTTTTTCGTTAATTATCTATAAGAAAATGTCATTATGTAATGCGTTGTTTAATGTCACGTTATAATGTATGACAATTTTAATATTAATTAATCGTAATAGCTGTTATAAAGTCGCTGTTAGTTAAAAATAACATAAAACTTAAGTTTATTATATATTTAGATACGAAACTATCATTTTAAAAGTTAGATAACTTAAAAAAAAATGGAGTTTGAATAGAATAGTAACGTTTCTTTTATGACAATTTTAATTTTAATTATTCGTAATAGCTGTTATAATGTCACTATTAATTAAAAATAACATGAAACTTAAGTTTATTATAAATTTAGATATGGAACTATCAAATTAAAAGTTACATAACCTCAAAAAAATGAAAATCGAATTAAATAGTAACGTTTCTTTTATGACAATTATAAAATTATTTGGTAATGACTTTCAAAATGTCTTTGTTAGTTAAAAATAAGATTATAAAGTTAAGTTTGTTATAAATTTAGATTTCATCTCCAATGTGATTTCCAAAATTGTTCAAATAAGACTTCAATTTTTTTATTTCACATGTAATAAGCATGGGATGATTTCCAAATAGTTTCTTGTGATTTCAAAATGTGATTTCTAAAAATTTTCATGTGTAATTTTCCAAAATGTTTCAAATGTGAATTATTTTATTACATCTGTGTCTTTAAATAATTTATAAATTTTGTAAATTGTTTTTTTTTTTACAATTTGCTAATTATTAATTAGAAAGTGCGGTTTCAGGTAATGACTTTTATTGCGTCACAATTGCCTATAAACATGCAAGAGTTACTGCGGTTTTATCAGCGGAATTAAGAAGGATAATGCGACCCAGATAGATATCGGAAATGGCTGGAAACGAAAACGCACTTAATCGTTTATTCGACTCTGATAATGTCGCATTTAGTAAATGCATAAAGTAAATGATTTCACCCGTTGCATATGGTCAAGTCGAGTGTGGATTTAAGCATTCAGAGGGAATAACGCGAACAACGAGACACGTTTCGTCGCAATATGCATACAAATGAGTTTTCGTAATTAAAGCTCGCCAAATTTAGTAAGGCCGGAGCCAGACAGGCCAGACGGTTTCATTAATTAATTAATTCTAATGATCACAGTTTGCGCCGCTTCTATTTCTTTTTTTTTTCTTCTACTGTTTTTTTTTGTCTTCGTTGTTTGTCCTCATGTAATGGAACAATGAATGAGACGCTCGGAATTATTATTAATAAAGGAGTTGTCCTGTGAATTATTCAGGAGGACGATTTTTTTTTTCCTCTGCAATTCTTACAGTTGATCAAATTTCCGCCACGATATTTCGGTCTAGAATGCTTAAGCTCTTCACATGTATTATTTATTTATTTTTTGTATTTATGAGATGATCCAATCAATGGATTTATATTAAATATCAAACATCAAAATAAAATATTTATTTCATATATTTTAAGGTTTATTTCCTAATTTATTTATCTACTAATATTTTGGTTAAAAAATAGAAAAAATAATTCAGTAACAAATTTTCAGAATTCTTATTTATTTGTTCAAAACTTTGCTTCCTATAATTTTGAGTTATAAATTTTCTTATTAAACGACATACAAAAAAATAACCAAATTTTACATTTTCGGGATTAATTTGTATCCTTTTCCAAATTTAGTTTAAACTAAAAGTAAAAAAAAATAATTAATAGTTAGATTCACGAAGAAATAATCTATGTTCTTCTCACACTCAAATATTGATATTAACTTCGATAAATTGTATATTTTCAGACAATATTTTTGAAATATTTTAACAATCAATAATTCAAAATTAATAAAAATATTAAGAAGTTTTTTTACAACATTTCAGGTTTCATAAGTTTTTATTCAAAAATATAAAGGAATTAGTTTTAAATTATTTTTATATTAAACGATACACATTAAAAATAAATAAAATTATCTAAGCAAATTTTACATTTTTGTTATTAATTTATACTTTTCTAAATTTAGTTTAAACCCAAAAGTATATAAAGTAATAAAGTAATCTATTTAACTTTCCCACACAAATATTCAATTTAACGTAGATAAATTGAAATTTTTGAAGAAATTCAGTTTATAATCCTTACAAATTTTACAAAATTTTACTTTTCAGGTTTCATATTTTTTTGTTAAAAAATGTAAAGGAATTATTTTTGAATTATTTCTATATTGAGCGACACACATTGAATAAAATTATCTAAGCAAGTTTTACATTTTCGGGATTAATTTTTAAACTTTTCCAAAATTAGTTTAAACAAAAAGTAAATAAAATAATTAATAGTTAGATTGATGAAGAAGTATTTTCCCACACAAATATTCAATTTAATTCTAACATTTTCATACAATATTTTTGAAACATTTTGCCTAGAAATATTCTAACAATTTAAAATTGTAAGAGAAATCGTTACAAATTTTACATTTCAGAATTTTATGTTCAAAAACATAAAGGAATTAGTTTTGACTTATTTTTATATTAAATATTATATTAAAGGAATGTGTCGTTGAATAAAATTATATAAGCTAATTAATCTTATTCCAAATTTAATATAAACAGAAAGTAAATAAAGTAACAACAAGTTTCATTGATGAAAAATTATTTTTTTTAATTTGTAAAATTTTGTATTTTCAGGCTCCTTAATTGTCTTTAAAAAAATGCACTGATAGTAAATATTAATTCTATATGTTACTTTCTTGAACAGATGAAAAAATTAGAGTTTACGTAATACCTTCATGCAGATATCGGCGAATATTAAATTGCTGTAAATATTATGTTGGCTGGATGCAGCGTTTTGCGGATGATATATGTTGACACGATCGGCGAGAGAAATAAATTGAAAACATCGGATTTATGATGTGTCCTCGCTCTGTGTAATACACACAAATGTGTGTGTGCTTAGTATACAGGAATATATTTATGCGTATTGAATGGTACGGATGAAGAGTGAGTATCTGTTTAGTGTGTGTCCGGGAGTCTTTCTCGCTTTAATCCTTCCCCCCGGTCCGTTTATTACGAATATACCCAAACAAGGTATAAATCACCGCGTTAAAACGGGATTCATTTGGATCCCAGAAATTGAAACTTTAGCTGTAGCGATAAATCCAACCTATTGCGAGTATATTTTGGTCGTGGGAGTGCATATGATGATGAATGGTCGATACCCGATATTCAGTGTTTACTATAAATTAGTAAAGTTAGCACTGCATTGTGCGACTGGATGAAAATGCATCCGAGTCGATATATCACTGAGGTGGATCGATCGAAATGAACAAACAAACATATTGTGGCAGAGCGAGAGAGTAGAGATGGTTGAAGATCAAATCGAGTTTCCAATATGAGTGACAGGTAGATGGACAAGTTGGGGTTGGAGGGAACTGATTCGGAGCTCTCCAGCCAGGCCGGGACACCTGGGGCCACCGAGATCTCTCCGATAACATCTATCCGATATAATTAATTGTGTTTTTATATTTTTGTTTAATCATTCTATTAGAAACGATCTTCGATGGGCCCGAGGTGGGCAAGATGTTGATGATCTTGATGGTGAAGAGGTTGCAGAGGAGGTCGCAACACAATGCATACACACACACACGCACGCTCCGCTGTACATTTTTGGAATGCCGATGCAAAGTGTTTCTGATTAAAGATTAAAACCGTTTTTTTTTTTTCTTCTCTCCTCTCCTCTCATGGGCGTTCATTAGGTCCGCACTTTTTTTCAACTGTGGATATTTTCTTTTTGTGTTGCTGTTGCTGTTGTTCCTTCCTCCTTCATTTTATATATTGATTCGATTGCGTGATTGCGGTGATTTATTTGATATCAGATATGTGTAACGCAACAACACATGCGTTTATCCTATCCAATACCGTTGCCGTTGAATGATAAATTACATCGCATCAAAACCACTTACGGTCTTTTATTTGTCAACCATGAAATAACACACATTACGTCGCTAAACAACGCCGTCCTTAAATATATATACACACACACACATTTTTATTGTTATCCAATTGATAAACCTTTCGCGCTTACTTCCTTGTCTTCCACCAATATTTAGCTTCGGGCCGAACGTACAAACAACCTCCACCATTTATTTTATCAATTTTCAACTATCAATACCTATTATCAACCATAAAATAACTTTGCCAACAAAATTGCATTACTAAAACTTTGATCACCAAACATTTATTTTTAAAATTTATAACAATTTAAGTTATTTTTTTTTTATTGTTTCTAAAATGAAGAACGTCAGCCATTAGAGGATGCAACTATTTAATTATTCGCAAATTTTGATCACCAAACATTTATTTTTAAAATTTATAACAATTTAAGTTATGTATTTTCTAAAATGAAGAACGTCAGCCATTAGAGGATGCAACTATTTAATTATTCGCGGCGATGCGTTCATTACTTCCATAGAGAATGGCGTCAAATTATCATTAGAATTAATTGTTGAGCCGCACGGTCTGGTCTTTCTGGCTCCAGACATCCAAATTCGGATAGGTTTAATAGCACCTTCCATTCTGTTCATCCAGCGGTAACCTTCCGATGTGTCACATGGCCATTATTACATAATTACTGCGTGACGCTAATACATAATCGACGCATTTTCATATTTAATTACGAAAAATATTCATTATTATTTTATTAAAAACAACGCCAGGCACTATAATTCAATTAGTTTTTCAGTTAATCGAATCTTTTATATTATGATTTTTAGTTTAATTAGAAAATAATTTATTAAAAAGTTTATTATTTATTTGTACAAATAATTTGTTTACTAAAATCAATGATTGTTGTAAATTTATTCCAATTTTATAGAAAAACTAATGTATTTTTTTATTTATTGTTAAATTTGGTAATAATTTTATTTAGTATTTAGTGAAATATTAATAAATATTCTACTAAAATCCATCCATCCAAAGTTATTATGAATACCAGAAAATATTACAAAGTTTACAGAATTTTAAACATTTTCAAATAGATCATAGTTTTAAATTTAATTACAACTAAATTAAATTAAATTAATGAGTGTAAAAAGCAAAACCCTATTTGATAAACTCAATTTTCATCAATTATATTATAAAAATAATAATGTACTAACAGAAAATGTTAAAAAATTTAAAGAAATCTTTTTATATTAAAAACAATTATGGGGATAGAAATCTTTATTATATTAAGACTGTAGTTAGATTACATAATTTACAAAAAATGTGATAATTTAATTCTTAATCTCTTTCTGTTAAAAAAGTAACACAAAATTGATTTTAGAAATTAATAAAAATCATGAAATTTTAAAAACAAAAAATTATTATTTGTAAAGTCTATGGATTTTTTAAAAGTTTGTTAATTTCAATAAAGAATATTTAAAAATTGACGTAAATGTTTTGGAAACGTTTGAAAAATAAAAAGTAATAGAAAATTTTGAAAAGCATTATAAATATATGAAAAATTCTTTAGAATGACTTTGGATGCAATAGATAACTTGCAAAAAGTGTTTTTTTCCTTGTTTAGTCTATATTAATAAATATTAAATGATTTTGCTAATAGAAATCCAGAAAGCAAAAAATGTTGAAAATCATTATAAAGAAATGATTAATTCTTTAGAAATACTTTGAATATATTAGATAAATTGCTATAAGTTTGGTTTCTTTCTCATTCAGTATAAATTAATGAATATTAAAGAATTTTTGTAAAAGATTTGGAAAGATATGCAAAAAAAAATATTAAACAAACAGAAATCAACAAATTTTCTAAATAATTAGAAATATATGAACATTTTTTTTAACAAGATTTTGGATACATTAGTTAAATTACAATAAATATGGTTTTATCCTCCATCAGTATAAAATAAAAATTTTAATTAATGTTGGATTTGATAAATGAAATTGAAAATGTAATAACTGAAATGGGATGAAAATAATGTATATATTTAACTGGGGTTAAATGTAATTTAAATTTAAATCCGCGTTATTTAACGAAGCGACAGAGGAAAAAGCACGCCGCTTTACGTTCGCTAAATTCCATCCAGCGCTATCGTCGTGTGCAGGTCAACAATTTAATTTCCGAAAGGCATACACTATCATAATTAACGAATATATCACGAATTCAAATTAGTAAAGTTTAATCGGAGGGGGGTCCCATCCTGGCTTCGCATCCGGTACACCCGCCCGCGTTTTGACTCGCCTGCGTTAATTTCCTGCGAACTGATACCGACACTATTTTGCATAATTGAGTTGTAATTGCTAAATGGAGTGTACATTTTCAATGTTTCACCATTTACATATATACCGGTTCACCAAAAACATGCAAAAGCCCGCGCGCGCGCGCGCATCCATCCTGCAGCATCATCATGATCCAATCCCTGAATACAATCCAGATCTTGCAATTAATGCCACTCCGGCAATGAAATGGTACGGAAAGAAAAAGATCTTGTTTGCTTGATGGAGTGGAGCAAGTAGAGATAAAAAAAAAATGTGTAAAGGATAAACGCTGATTTGCATAATGGAAACAATAATGGTTATTTAAAGTTGTTGGGTGTAATCCTGCTGATCAAGGTACACCATCGCATCTCTCGGCGCCCGAAGTGCGATGTGGAGCCGTCTATCAATCACGCCGCTGACCCCCGCTTGTTTGCATAACTAAATCATAATTGTGGCCAGGCCAAATAGACGTTTTGACTAATGATACCATCGGACCCATCCGTCGTTAGCATCCATCCACAACCCAACCAACACATGGTCTTCGTCGATGGATATCATCGTTGCGTCTTGCAGAGATCCTTCCAACCATTGCATCTGGCTGGTACTGGAAACTTGGCGCTGATGCCAATTAGTCTACCTGCCCCACCTCCTCTCATCCAATAACACCTCGACCAAAAAGGTGCACGCACTTATCGTTTAATTAACGCAATCCCTCTTCGAATTGCCGCACCGCATCGAGCAGAACTTTAACTTCGTTAAATTTAATCCGACTCTCCACTTACATTTACAATCCTCCTGCTCTTTTATTGTTATCACCATTATTGTTAATTTGGAATTAAATTTACGACGTTTTAAAACTCAATTCCATAAAACTCGTACAGTTACGTATCAAGTTATATTGAATCAGGTTACGTCACATTCAATTAGATTAACATACCTTATAACTTTAAATATAAACAATTATATAATACTTTCATCAACGCAAAAATCTTAAGTGTAATTCTAACATTTAGTAAATCTTCTATTATTAATACCAAAAGTATAGTTAATTTAAGTAAACTTAAGTTAATACCAAAATATTATTAACATTCCTTATAACTTTTAATATAAACTATTTTATTATACTTTCAACAACGCAAAAATCTTAAGTGTAATTCTAACATTTAGTAAATCTTCCATTATTAATACCAAAAGAATAGTTAATTTAAGCAAACTTAAGTTAATACCAAAACATTAACATTCCTTATAATTTTCAATTAAAACTATTTTATTATACTTTCATCAACACAAAAATCTTAAGTGTAATTGTAACATTTAGTAAATTTTCTATTATTAATGCCAAAAGTATAGTTAATTTAAGTAAACTTAAGTTAATACCAAAATATTTACATTCCTTATAATTTTTAATAAAAACTATTTTATTATACTTTCAACAATGCAAAAATTTTAACTGTAATTCTAACATTTAGTAAATCTTCCATTATTAATACCAAAAGTATAGTTAATTTAAGTAAACTTAAGTTAATACCAAAATGTTCTTAATTTGTTTTACAAATTTTGTCCAATTTATTTCAGAAAATTTACTCATTAGGTTTGGTTATATCATTTTACTTTAATGTTATGTTTGATTTACATATTTTATCCAAATTTATTATAAAAAAATAAACTTGTGTATTTACTCATTAGTTTATAGTTCTTTAAATTGTATTTAATTTAACACAAAAGTTTTGTCTATCATTTTAATATAAATACAATTTGTATATTTTTGAATAAACTTAAGATTTAGTTTAATCAAAAATTACGAAACGTGAACTTCGTTAAATTTAATCCGACTCTCGTCTTACATTTAAAAATCCTCCAGCTCTTTTTTATTGTTATTACCAGTATTATTAATTTCGAATTAAATTTACGGCGATTTAAAACTCGTACAGTTACATATTGTGAATGCAGCGAAATTTTTTTTTATAGCCTGTGCATCGATAAAAAAGAATCCAATATACATTTCTTACTCATCTTCTTGGAATTATACACGTTTTATGTCTTACATTTTTATTTTTAATATCTTCACATTACTCAAACATTTTATTCCTTCAAAAATAAATTAATTTAATTGCATATTTTATAAAGAAAATTTATTTTCTATATCAGTTTAAAACATTCTTTTTACTTTAAACTAATTTAGAAAAATCAATTAATAAGTAATAATAAATCCTTTATATTAATTTTTAGTGAATAAATCAAATAATTTCATTTTAATGTATATTTAAAATATATTTCTGATTAATAAATGATATGAACGAATGATACAGAAATAAACTAAATTTTTAAATGCGAATGAACGGATAAAAAATAACAATATGCGTTCAGATAGTGAAGAGAATTAAAATTAAAAACATACAAAAAGTATCGATAACACTCAGCAAATACGACTCAGTTTAAATATTTGTAATCAGAACACCATTAGCACTCATTGCATATGGATTCGGTTCTTGATCTTATTTTCTTAAAGTAAAGTTTTACGTGATTTCCATTTTCAAATCTCATCATTTCCTTACACATTTAGTTCATGGAAAACATTCTGGAAATTCAAAAATTAAGAGAACAGCGCTCGGAGAATGGTAAGTTTTTAAATACATTTAATAAAGTAAATATTAAGAAAAATTCATTTCTTTTATGTTTCAATTTCAAATCATTTCTTTCATTATGTTTCTCTTTGATTATATAAATAATAATTTGGGTAAAATAATAATTTTCTTTCTAAATTTGCTTTTAATTAATTTTCTTCTAAAGAAAAGGAATTTTTAATATGAATTTTTCTTATATATAATATGATATTTATTTTTTCTTATTTTTAATTGTTATGTAATTTAATTGAATCGAATGTAAGTGTGAAAATAGAGGTGAAATAATTGAATTCAATTGAAAGTTCAGTTATTGAGAAAACTAGTTTTCCTGTTGGAAAGATCAAGCGATATTTGATAGAATTGCTTATGGAATAAATATTTTTTTTGGATAAAACCGTTCACCCCCTCGAGGTTTGTTAATGGGTGGAGATCAAGTTGTTAAATAAAAGTGTTGATGGCATTTATGTTGGATTAAGAAATAGATAGTTTGCAGGAATAGAAGGAGAAGTGGTAACAGTTCAGTTTGGTGGAATTAGAATAGAAATTTGAAGCGTTTCCGCGAAGAAAGTAATTTGCGGCACGATTCGAAGCGAGGAATCATACGAAGATTTCGATGACATTTATCGCGCAGTGATAAGTTTTAAATGGTTTGCGTTTTCCCATGTCGGACAAGGAATGGTAAATTAATCCAGAATCATTTCGGATTCAGGACGATCATCCGTCAGGCAATTTGTTTTGCGATGCAAATCGGCAGTAAAAATAATTTCGCATTGGTTCTTTGTTCTTTCCTTGTCTGTTCTTATGGTGAGTAACGTTACCGTTAGTTGCCGATGGTCTGAGTGAACTATTAAATCGCCAATCGACTTTATTACTTACACTTATCGAAAACAGAAATTGGAATCGGCTGCGGTTTCAGCGGTTTTCATGGACACGGCCGAAAGAGTAATAAGCGAAACAAACAAGAAAAATCCATGATGATCATGTTGGGATGATGGTGATGAGCTGGAGAGGTGGCGGATGATTATTAAAGCTCACGTAAACATCCCATTGATGGGTAAAGTTCTCATGAAGTGGATTCACTTCGATTGTGACGGCCATCGACCTTCTTCCAGCAGACACAGAGAAAGAAAGAGAAAGAGTTATAGTTCATGCACATACAAATATATATATAAAGACAATAGACACTACTATTTCGAGAAACCCATAGCGATTTATTTCAAAATTTTCCACGAGAAAATCTCTTTTTATTTATTTTTTTGGTGGACAATTATTATTATGCAAAGCGGAATCGAATCCCCGCAGAGTATCGGGATCACACAATTGTGAAAGTCGGATCTGATATCTAATAGGCCATTGTTAGACATTTAACTCTGATTATAGATGTGGGCGAGCTTATTTTAAACTGGAAAAAAAATCATCTGCACACACACACTCACAAACACACATATACATATACGCATACACACAAACAAATATACAAACAGACAGTATAAAGAATCATTTCCTGTTACATTACAATACATGCATAATTACCCGTAGAAAGATAATTGTCATAATGACATCTATTAAATGTATCACAGGCATTAAGGCCGTACATACTTACTTACTTACTAACATGAATGCCGTGCATCTATTTAAGTAAATCATTCCACAAAACGAAATCCCGTCTTGGAACGGTTCAAGCTTTAATTAGCATTTAGTTTTCATCTAAGAAACGTTTAGTCTTCCCCTTAGTCCGTGCTCCCAAATTAAGTTTGCATCCGTAAACATAGATAATACTCTATACTTTTCCAGTTCCTCACTCTTGTTTTATTCGAGAACACATCAATCTTACATTTTTCTATTCATCAAATTTCCAGAATTTCTGCAAGTGATATTACTTGAATTAGTGACGAAGATAATTTGTAGGATGCAATAATTATGAGGAAAACAGCTTGTAATAGTTAAGCAATTTTTACGAATAATATTACTTGAATTATGATAATTTGTTGGATGCATAAGTCTCAACATTACAATTGTCACAGTAGAATTACTTCAATTATGAGAAAAATCTTGGATTCAAAAATTTATCATTTCTTTACTTCACAATTTTTTCAATTATTTAAATTCTGAGAAAACAGCTTTTAAGAGTTTAGCAATTTTTACAAATAATATTACTTGAATTAATGACGAAAATTAAAACTATACTTTAATTATTAGGAAAATCTTCGATTCAAAAATACTTCATTTTAAAATTATGTAAATTCTTAAAATGCAACTTGTAAGAGTTAAGCAATTTTTAGTACTGATATTACTTGAATTAGTGACGAAGATAATTTGTTGGATGTATAAGTCTCAACACTGCAATAGTCATAGGAGAAATAATTTAATTATGAAGAAAATTTTTGATTCCATAATGCATCATTTCTCTACTTATTACATATTTCAATTATTCAAATTCTAAGAAAACAGCTTGTAATAGTTAAGCAATTTTTACAAATAATATTACTTAAATTAATGACGAAGAAAATTTGATGGATGCATAAGTCTCAACACTAAAATAATCATAGTAGAAATACTTCAATGAGAAAAATCTTTGATTCAATAATACATTACCATTTCTTCATTTCTTACATTTTTCAATTATTCGAATTTACAAAAAACAAAGAGTTAAGCGATTTTTACAAATAATGTTACTTGAATTGGTGACAAACAACATAAGTCTTAAAACTATAATGAACACAGTAAAAATACTTTAATGATTAGGAAAATCTTCGATTCAAAAATACTTCATTTTTTAAATTAATAAAGCAACTTGCAAGAGTTAAGCAATTTTTAGTAATTATATTACTTGAATTGGCGATGAAGATAATTAGATGCATGCATAAGTCTCATTACTACAATGAACACAGTACTTTAATTATGATGAAAATTGTTGCATATTAAACTTTATTTAATTCAAATATTGAAAACGTTGCAATTTTTAATATGATATTACTTAAATTAGTCTTAACACTATAATGAAATCAGCAAAAGTTCTTCAAGTATATGTCTATTTTTCGATAATTGGAATTCTGAGAAGTTAAGTAAGTTATGTAGATGATTTTACTTGAAATGGTGATTAGTAGCCTTTAACAATTTGGGATAATTGAGTGCTGTAGTAGAATATATGTAATAGTAATTTTCAATTAATAAATTTATAAATTCTGTATATATTGTTTTCATTCATTCGTATTCTCAGTGCGATGCTTATTAGAGTTAAGCAAGTTATGTATATAATTTTACTTGAATTGATGATTACCAATTTGGATTAAATATACGCGATAATAGTACAGAAATAATTTACTGAACTAATAAGTGTAAACACTAAAATGGATACAGAAAAAGTAATTCATTTAAAAATACATCAATTTTTAACTTATTTTAAATTTAAGAATTTTATATTCGTTAAGTTTAAGTTAAATAATTTTAATAATCTCTTAATATTTCTTATTATCTTTCACTTCTCAAATAATTATAGAATTTCTAGATTTTTTTTTATATTAAAACTACAGCATAAAAAAATAAAAGTTTTACAGACTCTTAAAAACTGATCTAAAAAGAAATTATTCATTGAATAACATTTTATAGAAAACCGATTAATGAAATTTGTATTTAACAATAATCTTAATCTTTATCTGCAATAAATCAATAATTAAAATAAATATCGAATAATTTAATAAAAAAAATAAAAAATACTTGAAAAATGTAAATACATATTAGTTAATATTTGTAGGTAATACTAGTTAATATTTAATTTTTTATTTAATTCACAATATATCTGTGTTATATAAAAGTCTCGAAATATTTGGATAATAATTATAATAATTCTCTTGAATTTTTTTTATTTTAAAACTCAATTTTTGATTATTTCCAAAATAATATTTATTTATCTTCAAAATTAAAATGTCATACGCTATTTTTTATATGCATATTACTTTTCTTAGCAGAATTACAACATTTATAGAAGAATTTACAAGATTTTTAAGTCGTAATTGTAAATTATGTATAAGAGAAGCCTTTTTTCTTGTAGCTTTTTGCAAAACTGAAGCAAATTTATTAATATTATAAATTAATATTTTACTCATTTCCATTATAGCGTAGGTGAAGCTGACAGAATATATTTTAGAAAATAATAGATTTAATTTATATATTTTAAATATTATTTTATTCAAAATTTGCACATAAATTTATATTTTTTTTACTATAAATATAAATACATTATTATAAAATATCATCCATTATATTTAATAAAACATAAAATAAATCTTAAATAGATACATTTCTGTTATATAAATTTAATAATATTTAATAATTTAAAGTATTACATTTATTATATTATAAATTATTTATTTTTTGTAATAAAATATAAATAAATTATTATAAAATATCATCCATTAAAATTAATGAAACATAAAATAAATCTTAAATTGAAACTACTAGAATTTAATGAAATGATGTAATTTCAAAATTATACATAATAATTTATTATAAATCGTTTCATTTTGTTTCCTATTATTATAATTATATTTTTATTTGCTAAAATATAAATAAATTATTATAAAGTATTAAAATTAATGTTAAAATTTCGTTTTGTTTAATATTAATTCAATTATATTTTTTTATTACAAATATGAATGTTTTTGAAGTAAATTTTGGTATGTTATTTTGATGATGCAGAAATGTTTTTTTTTGATGCAATGTTGGTTGTAGCAGTAAGAAAGAGAAACAGTAGACAAGTTGAAATCGACGCGGACGAAATGCCAGGAATATAAATGTCGTATCTGTACCACTTGTAAAATGTTCGCAGCGATTCGCTCGGAATTATTATAGTATTAGTGATTTTATGGTTCAGAACCGAGTAAAGTTTATATAGAGACATAGAGAGGAGGAACGGGATGGAAGTGGTGCATGCATTAGGCACGATAGTTGTAACAAGCATTGGACCCACATTTGCATAGATACCTTTTGTTGGGCTCAGCGCGAATATAAATTGGCAATTATGGCATATCAACATACGTATGTAAAATGAACGTGCGGAGAGTAAATTAAATTTCCGTTTATAGCGCAGCTACCGAAGTGGTCCTTGATTTACGGCGGCCAGATCTGCCCGAGCTAAAAAAAACTTTATATAACACATTTGCAAATTTATTGCTCGGCCTTTAATTGAAATATACCGTATCGAACCGAAACGAGGCTCGCAGCGAGCATGGGGTGTCTATATAGGTATATATATATACCCTTATGCAACGAGCGAGAACTTAAATGAAGAAATAACAATTATTGTTTGCAAGTTATAATAATAATAATAAAAATAAGTTTGCGTGCGGATCTCCGGAGCGGCGATAAATTAGCCCTGAAAAGGTAATAGCAATAAGTCGATGAAGTGGTATAAATAATAAGAGAAAAAGTTGTGGAGAGGCGGGAATTTTAATAATGGACGCAGGTGCGTCTCGCTGTTGTTCGAGATGTAATTACAAGTAGAACGGCTAAATGCCATTACATATTCTAATACTAATAAGTGTATTTAATAGATATGATCCCGTGAGAAACAGAAACGTGACTCTTCTTCTAGTGGGGAAAACAATAACACGTATTTTAATAAGTCTGAAATCTACCAATAATAATTTTAATAATAACAATATCTCTATCCTACCATAACTTACAATAATTGCTAACCGCAATCTGGCGCAGCGCAAATTGTACAACGGCGAATTAAGGATGCGAATTGTAGGATCATCTCGGTTAATTCCATTCCCACAACAATTTAAAGGATATGCAGAAGCGAAGCGGAGAATGAAATAACACACACACACACACAAAAAAAAGTTGTGTGTATGTATGTATAAATGAATAAATAAATAAATAAATGGGTAGAGCGCATCCATCCACCCACGATGTTTCCTTTGCAACGGCTCAATTTAATTTCAACAAAACCTTGCGTTGATCATGCCTAAATCTGGACGCTTGATTGCGGTTAATCTTAAGTTATGTTCATGACCAATCTAAACATGAAACGCACACGCAATTTTTTCTTATATTATTATTATTACTTCTCCTTTAATTAACGTGCAATTTCCATGCTAAAATCACAAAAAGTCTACAACTAAGTAATTGCTACGATATAAAAAGACTTATATAAATCACTGAAGATTAAATCAAAATACATATATTTCCTTTAAATGCTGCATGAAATATGAACATACATAAAGGAGTTAAACAATTATATATTTTTATATTAGAAATCAAGTTTCGTGATATTTTTTTAGTGTGTAAAATTCATTAATAATAAATAAATCTGTAGACGCAATTTTTCTATTTAAGTTCGTTTCTTATTACTTGTCCAATTTCTATGCTAAAATCTCCAAAAGTCTACAACTAAATAATTGCTACGAGACTTGTATAATTCACATAAGATTAAATCAAAAAATATATATTTCTTTTAAATGCTGCATGAAATATTATTATATAATAGATATAAACCAGGTTACATGATACTTGCCAAGTAACTTGTTTAGTGTGCAAAAATCATTAATGATAAATAAATCTGCAGACGCAATTTTTCTATTTCGTTTCTTATTACTTGTCCATTAATTAACGTCCAATTTCTATGCTAAAATCTCCAAAAATCTACAATTAAATAATTTCTACCATATAAAAAGATTAAATCAAAATACATATATAAATGAATTAAACAATTATATATTTTTATATTAGAAATAAAATTTCTTGATAATTTTTTAGTGTGTAAAAATCATTAATGAAAAATTTGTAATTTTTCTATTTCTGTTCCTTTCTTATTACATATCCTTTAATTAACTTGTAATTTCCATGATAAAGTCTTATTACTAAAAATTGATACAATATCAAAAGTCTTATATAAATCAGAGAAGATTAAAATACGTTAATTTATTTTAAATGTTGCATGAAATATTAACATTCTAAATATATAAAAGAACTATGAAATTATATGTTTTTAAATAATTCAAGTTACTTGACACTTCCCAAGTAATTTGTTTCTTATTACTAATCCTTTAATAATTTACGTGTAATTTCTATCGCATTACTTGATACTTGCCAAGTAATTTGTTTACTGCATAAAAATCATTAATGTCAAATACGCATATTTTCTGTTTGTTTCTTAATACATTATTAAATCCTATATTAATCACAGTAGATAATATCAAAAAAAACATATATAATTTTAAAATTCTGCATGAAATATCAACATATGTAAAAGAATTACATACATAATTACATACAGATACTTGGCAAGTAACTTGTTTAGTGTGCAAAATCATAAATGATAAATCTACAGTCGTTTAATAAAATTACAATTCCTGTGCTAAATTTTTCAGAAGTATAATTATAAATAAATATTATTGTTACAATATAAAAAGTCTTATATAAATTACTGAAGATAAAATCAAAATACATATATTTCTTTTAAATGCTGCATGAAATATGAATAACAATTATATTTTTTTATATTAGAAATCAGGTTTCGTGATAATTTTTTAGCGTGTAAAAATCATTAATGACAAATTTGTAGACGTAATTTTTACCTCTGTTTCGTATCACTTATCTTTTATTTAACATGTAATGTTTATGCTAAAGTTCCAAAATTTTGTTACTAAAAAATTGATACAATATCGAAAGTCTTATATAAATCACAGAAGATTTAATCAAAATGCGTTCATTTCTTTTAAATACTGAATGAAATATTTACATTCTAAATATATAAAAAAAATCAAGAAATTATATATGTATTTAGATAATTTACCTTACTTGATACTTGCCAAGTAACTTGTTTACTGAGTAAAAATTTTTCTACTTTCTATACTAAAATTTTCTAAATCCTAAAACTAAATAATTGCTACGATATAAAAATATTTATAAAAATCACAAAAGATAAAATCAAAATACATTTCTTTAAAATTCTGCATGAAATGTTCACATTCTAAATATATTTAAAAAAAAAAAGAAATTATATATGTTTTTAGATAATTTCCGTTACTTGATACTTGCCAAGTAACTTACTTTCTAAGTAAAACTTATTAATGACACGCAATTTTTCTATTTTATTATTACGTATCCTTTAATTAAGGTGTCATTTTTATGATAAATTTTACATTATGTAAAGTTTTATATAAATCACAACAATTATATATTTTTATATGATAAATCAGGTTACGTGTTACTTGACAAGTAACTTGTTTAGTATGCAATATCATAAATGACAAATCTACAGTCGTTAATAAAAGTGCAATTCCTGTGCTAAATTTTCCAGAAGTCTAATTCTAAATTATTATTATTATTACAATATAAAAAATCTTATATAAAACACTGAAGATTTTTAAGATTATTCATCTAAGTAAAGTTTCTTAATACTTGTCAAGTAACTTGGTAAGTATAATTTATTATGGAAAAACTATTAATTGCATCTACTAGTACAATATTTCTATTAGTTTTTTTATTTACTTGTATGTTAATTATTTTAGAAGATTTTCCAATAAAATATATTTGTCAAGTAACTATTCAAATATTGTTTAGTTTTTGAATACATGATTCGTTTGTAAAAAAATATTCCAAAAACAATAAAACCTACAAAAATTTGTACTTTTTTTTATAAAATATTAACATTCATTAAAATTTTAAACAATCAATAAAGTAAATAATATATAATATTTGAAATTTTGTCAAATTTACTAATAATTAACAATATTTAATATTCTAAAAAAATATTTAGTATTATTTGCAGATATTTAAAAATTTGTAAGTAATTTCCAATATTACTTAATGAAATCATAAGTAAAAAAATTATAAAAATAAAGTTGAAATTAATTATTTAATTTAATTAAATTCAGAATTAAAATTCACAAAAAAATTATTATATGTTAAAATAATTAATTAAATAAATATTTGAAATTATTTGATTCATGTTACTAAAACTAGGTTTTAAGTTAATAAAATTTGAAATTAATTTATAATATTTTTAAATTATTGATGATAAATTATGTTTTATATTGATAACAAATTTAAAATGTATATAGTTTCGAATATTTTCAATATAAAAATGATAATTGTATATTTTAACAAAAATACATTTGAAATTTAAATTTGTAAATGAAATATTTAATTGAACATTTCAAAAGTTCATTATGTTTAATGCGAATAAGAAAATGAGTTTTATTCATTATTTACAGTAATAGTTTGTGTTACCTTGGAAAGTTTGGTGATGATTTCGGCAGTTAGTAGACAACAACAGGGATAAGTCAAAACTGAATGGAATTCCAATTAATGTCGAATATGCCGAGAAGAATGAATAAACGAGTGGCAAAACGTTTAATGGTAATCAGTCTGCTTACAAAAGAATAAAAAATAAATTTGTGAGAAACTAAGCTCGCTCTGTTTACCAATGCCAGTAAAGCGCAAAGAATACGACCAGAAGGGGAAACAACAGAAGCTTGTATGCAAATCGCCGAAATCCAAAAAAAAAATATATATAAAAAAAAGCGATTGGTATTAATAATAAGTAATAACGTCCCAGGTCCCAGGCATTTATTCAAATGTCGCGAAGAAAGAGCGGAATGCTAAGTGAGGGCACGTCTCTTATTAGACGCCTCTAATAATGTTATTTTCGAAAATCGATGCCAATTAATATGGGTTAAGTTTGGAATTTAGTTAACACGTGTCGGGAATTTATATTTCTTAATTTACGCCAAGGCCGAATGCGCGCTCTCCGAGGGAATTAAACATCCTCCTAATTAGTAGCCACTTAAAACATTAAACGTGACGTCAAACACTCGTCCAAATCAATATTGGCAATAGCATTTAGCAAAAACGATCCCCAATAATTACTGCCTATTTAGCGCGCACTCTCTTAATGGCCTATTTGCAATTTGCCAATTGTCATAAACATTCAGTTTTTTTCCATCGACTTTGTTCATACATACACTTCATTCCAGATCGCTTCTTTTTTGTGTTTACCGGACAGGACGGACGGACGGACGGACAGACATATCGCACGCGCTCACCCTAATTCAATTAGCTCTTTGCAATTATATTTAGCAGCTATGTAATAAGTTTTATGTTTTCCATCGTTCGCTAAATACCGCACGGGTACAACTAACTTACAGACAACAAAAAATTACTAACAATCTCGACTAACCAATTTGTACTTGAACGATTTCTGTTTATTTGTTATATCCTTAAAAAACATTAAACAATTACATAATTACTTATAAGTTCTTCATGCTGGCACAGCCGTTTTAGACGGCCCCACACGTTATAATTGTCATAACGTAATTAAAAATTTTACAAGTAAAAACATTATTTTATAAATTTTCATTTAATTTCATCTATATCTAATGATTAATTTTTTCTCGCTTCATCGGATTTTTTTAAAACTTCGTATAACATTATGAAAGTCAATATAGTTTATTCCTATAGGATATATAAAACCATATAAAGTAAAATCTGGTGTACTAATTTGTACTTGCGTTTTCTGTTTATTTCTTATATCTTAAAAAAACAAATAAAATTCAAACAATCTGGCACAGGTTTTTTAGAAGGCCCCACGCTTTATAATTTTCATAACGTAATGAATGATTTTACAACGAAAATACCAAAAAAAAAATTTTATAAATTTCCTTTTAATTTAATCTGTTTCTTAATTTATTTAAAAAAAAATTGTTGGCCCCACACAATTTTTAAACCGGCCCCACAAAATTATTAAAACCGATACTGCGCTTTTTTTCTGGTTTCCCTGTATTTTTTTAACAATATAACTAACAGTTTTCGTGTATAATTTTGAAAGTCAATCCAGTTTATTCGTAATGGTTATATAAATCCATGTAAAGTAAAATTTCACATACTAACTAATTTGTAATTGAAAGATTAATTTTTATTTGTTATATTTAAAAAAAGCAAGCAATACCTATAAGTTTTTCATGCTGGCGCAGCCGTTTTAGACGGCCCCACACTTTAAAATTTTCATAACGTAATTAAAGATTTTACAAATAAAAATACCAAAAACATTATATTATAAATTTCATGTATTTCTAATGAATAATTTATTTAAAAATGTTTTTTGTTGGCCCCACACAATTTTTAAACCGGCCCCACATAATTTTTTAAACCGACACCGCGGAATTTTTTAACATTTGAACTAACAATTTTCATGTGTGATTATAAAAGTCAATCCAGTTTATTCCTATAGGATATATAAAACCATGTTGTTTCAATCAGTACGAATATTTGAAAAAAAAAAATTTTAATTGAATATAAATTCTTTGAAAATATTAAACAGATTTATGTTTTAGTAAAAAATAAATAAAATTGTGTAATATTATAAGAAACAAAACAAAATTATTTTTATATTTTACAATTGTCCAAAAAATTTATTGAATTTTATTATGAAGTAATCATACTCGAAAACTAAATAATTAATAACACAAAGCAAACACGGAAATCTATTAACAGTATTTAATAATCGCTATACAAATATGGTGTCCTTTCATACATAAATAAGGTGAGTAACATTCGATTCGAACATCGACCAAAAAAAAATAATTAATAATTATAAATTATTCACCTCCGCCATAAAAAACGAGACAAGTCGATAATTAAATACGTATGTTTTAACACCTCGCCCATACTTCGATGAAATTGTTGCCTGAATAAACACAATACCTCTTAATTAATGAACGAAAGGAACCGAATATTAAGGCAACGCAAATACACAGACAATTACCAATTTTTTTTCCTCTCTTAGTATTAATTGGCGTGTTTCGTAATCGCTCTTCACCGAAGACCAGGTGATAATTAATGTCTATAATTTTTTTTCTCTGTATATTTACGGCAACATCCAATTGCGAAACATAAATAATATTTAATTAACACTTCATAAATCTATTAATGTATTTATGTCAAATTTACATTTCAATGTTAATTTGTTTTTGTTACTTACATATTATTAATATTTTTATTATTAGTCAGATTTAACGAAAAAGAAAATAAATTTCTTAAAAATTGTACTAAAACTAACATTAATGTTAAATTTTTTTTAATTTACGATTTTTCAGTTTTTTTCTTTCTTACTCATCATTATTATTGGAAAATTAATAATTTAAGATTTTTAATATTTATAGGAAATAAATATGTATTAATTTTCTTTTTGTCTTGATATTTTTAATAATATTTGTTATAAATAAATATTCCTTATAATGATTTTATTTTATAATTATGATGATTATAGAAAATAATTCGAAGTGAAAAAATAAAATGAACTTCTCTTTATTATTGAACGAATAAAGAACGCTTTCTAAACCGTTGGTTAAGAAATTAACGCCAACATTGGTGCGATGAAGAAATGTTAGAATACACTTTGCATATAAACGGTTATTTCATTGATGGCTTTACATGAAAATAATATATAAAATAAATAACAATAAACTCTTTTATTTCATAAACTTTGTTACTAAATAATACCGTTTATTTCAAAGCAATATTTATATATCTAATTTATACATTTTTTTTTAAATTAGTAATAAATAAAATTGAAAAACAATTAATTGTTGGAAATCAGATTCTAAATTTTAAATAATTCTGACTTCATTATTTATAATTATCCTCAAGAAATTCTACTAAAAATTTGCAAATATTAAATTTACAAAACTTTATAAATTATTGTTACATAAATTAGATAGAACATAAATTACATAGAATTTTCATTCAAAGATAAGTTTAATTATTTTTTACAAAATGAGAATGAAATTGAATAAATTTATATCTTTAAGAGATATAGAATACTTTATAGATTTCAGTAGAAAATTAATAAAACTTTTTCAATTTTTAGCATAATTTTCAGTAATAAAAAAACTTAGAGGTTGATTTTTTTTCTGTAATCGACTTAGCTTAAATTTAATGCAAACTGTAGAGTCTTTAGAGATTTTGTATAATTTACAGTTTTGAATATTACAATTTTCAGTTTCAGATAATTTACAAATACTGAATTTGGACAATTATTACTAAATGTAGATCAACATTAATATAAACTGTAGTATTTACAACAAAATTATATCTTTAGATGTTTAGTTTACAGTTTTCAATAAAAAATAAAAAAATTTAAATATTACTATTTCAGTTTTAGATAAAGAACAAATACTGAATTTATACAATTATTACTAAATGTAGATCAAAAATACTATTAACTATATAATTTACAATAAATCTATGCCTTTAGAACTTTAGTTTAGTTTAAAGTTTTCTGTAAAAAATTAAGAAATGGAAATATTATTTTTTCAGTTTTCAATTTTAAATGAAGAACAAATTCTGGATTTGGATAATTATTACAAAATGTTAATTAAAATAACTATGAACTGTAGTATTTACAATAAAATAGTGTCTTCAGAGTTTTAGTTTATCTTACAGTTCTGAACAAAAAATGAAAAGACTGAAATATTACTTTTTCAATTTTCAGTTTTAGATAAAATTATTACTAAATGTACATTAAAATAACTATAAACTGTAGTATTTAAAATAAAATTGTGTCTTTAGAGTTTACACTTTTCTGTAAAATATTATTTTTCAGTTTACTGAATTTAATCATTTGTTACTAAACGTAATACAAATTCTAGTATTTATTAGACTATCTAATATCTTTAGAGTTTAATCTATATAGAATACATAATTAAGTTTGGAATAGTGTTTAAGAGGTTTGGAATGTTGGATCTTGATATGGATATTTCCATACAAAGATTCCATAATGAATTATTGCTCCCGGATTTTCGTGTACGCGTTTCGGTCCGTGTCCATACGAATCTTATAGATGCGATGCATGATGGATGGAAAACAGTTCAATTTGTGAGAAGTGTAAATGCAAATGAGTCCCAATTAGGGGCCCGGAGGAATTGAAATTCAGGACATATTAATAAACAAAATCATGCCACCGAGAGGATGGAGGATGTAGGAAGCATTAAAAACAATTATCTAAACTAAAGACGCTCAGACGTTATTTTTAATCTGTATAAGTTGATCCAATTTATCAATTAAGAATTCGAAACGAATAATCCGTCATCAGAGAGACGACGAAGAGACACAGAGAGAGAGAGAGATTTTTAATAATAATAATAATAATAAATACACATATACAGAGAGTGTCACTTAAAGGATTATATTGTATAATTGGTTTTGATAAGGGCACATGTGTATATAGTTGTTGAGTAATGTGTGCATGACTGTGGCCGGAATACGCAGTTGTCTCGTCATCTTAAGTGACAAATAATCACGGCTATTCTACTTAATTAATTGGTAAATGTGTGTTAGTTTTGATTTCTTTTTTCTTTTCGTCTCCGTCTCCGTCGTTGGACTTTTATCCAATCGGACGCGTCTCTCTCACCATTTGCATCCTTAATGAACAATCAAGGTCCCCTTTACGTAACGTAACGCAACGCTCCTCTACTCTATTCCTTATTTTTTTTACTTGCATCTCTTACTTCTTCATTCTTTAAAATGGGACAAACAATATGGAAATTGTGTGTTTGCGCTAAAACTAATATTTACACAGAAATCACATTCGGCCTAAACTCATTAGGACGATTACGCATCACTTATTTACTAATTACATTCGTCGTGTATTCATTAGGCGACGTTTGTTTGCACTTTTCTTCTTTCCAGCTTAATTTGATTAGCGGCCTTTTGAATAAATACCATTCTCATCTAACTAATTACTACACACCTTCTATTAAGAACTGTTAATGCGATGTTAGTCGAAGGTTAAAAACGTCCTAACCATTCGAATTAACGCTGCCTGCGCCCATCCAGGCCTATTGTTTGTCTCCTTCCTCGCACGTTTTCTCTTCCTTCTTCTTCTTCTTCTTCTTCTCCTTTTTTTTTCTCCACGCTTTCCTAAAAATAGACCACCAACTTTTCCGCTACAATAAACACACCACTTGGCACATACACATCTTTAATTATTCAACTCATTATTGTCAATCGATACGTTAGAAAAGCGACGCGTCGCAATTACATCCACGTTTTACTATAAATGGACATGCTAATTGCATATCAAGGTTTCCGCTTCATTTATTTAGTTTGTTGTCCTTACGATTATTTCAATCAATTCAATACAAATCAATGCTCATTACTCCTTCTTCATCTATCAATTTGTTTAACCGTTTTCACACTACACTTTATTAAATGCAAACAATTTTACTTCTCAAACTAATCCTTACTTACTACCTTGTAAATCGCATAATTAATTAATAAATTTAGTTACAAACTTTTGGAACTATAATTGTTTAATTTTCCGTCTGATCTAATTGATCAAATTTAAATTTTACTTAATTTAGTAAACAGTAGATGGCGTAAAATCTAAGCTAAATGTTGCCAGTTAATTTTTTTGACTTTTTTCTACCAATAACAAATAATTATTATAGAACAAAGACTTAATATTAATTAACATATTTTAAAATGTGTTTGAAATATTATTTTATATTCATAAATAAATTTCTTAAATAGTAGTTGAAATAACAAATCGTAGATGTCGCAATAATTTAGGTCAACGTTGCCAAATCTTCCTATAGGAATTAAAAACTATTATGCCATAATAGTTAAAAAGATGATTTTAATATATTAATATTTATTGTTTTGAAGTTTTTCATTTTCTGAAATTGTGTGTAAAATGTAATTTGACTAAAATATTTTAATAAATAAATAAATGAAATTTGAAATTGATGGGACGAAAGATGGAGTTACATCTGAGGACAAAGTTGCCAAAAAAAACATCTCAAACCAATTTGACAACGTCCCGTTTCTAACTCGATCTTTTTGCTGTGACCTCCAGACGACGTGCACATCGTACATATTTGTCCCGTCAAATACATTATTAATTCTGATAAAACAAACCAACTGTGTGAAGATTATTTAATACTGGTGAGTTTATTTACTATCAACGTTTGAATATTACATCATTTTTGTAAATGTTTATGGCAAAATTATAATAGTTAAACAATTATTGATGGATGATAAATTTGCTTTTGATTCATATTTGCTTATAATATAGATAAATATATTTGTTTCACATGTTAGTTATTGGGTGAATGAAATGATTATGTCATGATTTAAATTGACAACACTAAAGACTTTACGTGAAACAAGCAATCTTTGCTTGCGATTGAATCTAGTATAGAAACGTCATTATGATATCAAGTGGGATGTCCGGCGGATGATATTATGGTATAGATGTGGTGGCCGGGTTGTCTAGGCTAGAAAGACATGAATGGAAGTAAAATCGTATGAATGGGTCACACGCAACTTGTGGGGCCACCGCAAACTCCGCACAAAGTGGCAGGACACTGCAAATGTATACGTGAGAGAAAGCGAGAGGGAGATAGAGGAGCAGCAGGTCCTGCTAAGACCCGACTAAGCCCCGAACGTAAAGCCTGGACGCGCAATGAACCACCGGACTAATCCTGCCGGCTTGTCACTTGTCTCTCACTCTCAATATTAGGACACGCCGTATCCTGTTAACGCCTGCCCTCGTCCTTGCATTTGCACAAACCTTTCCAGGATTTACACTCGGAATTAATAAATTTAGCCTAACAAGATCTCATTAAGCATACTTAATCCCAACGTCGATCTGTAATGCTGACAGATGGCGCCTCCATCCCATCCACCACAGTTTTCACAACTTGAATTGTACAGAATAACACCAAATATTTGCTAGTCATTGCCATTTCATAATAGTTTACTATATTTTTCTGCGTCTTATATTCCGATATAATAAGGTAATTGCAGTTTAAAATTAAGACGATCATTATTATTATAAATGTTTTTTTTTGTAGAAAATGCCAATTTTTTTGTTAAGTCTAAATGATATATAGTTTCATGGAATTAATAGAAATAAATGAAAAGACAAAGAAGAAAATAAATTTACGGAAAAAAAATATATGTAGAGGAGAGAGCATTACGAATTCCGAGTCGGTACGACCATCCTTGTAGAATTCTTATTACCCATCTACGGCGAGGCGCACTTTGCATATTACAAATTAGAAGTTTACTAATTCCGTCTGCTGCCTTCGGGAAGGCCCATACCCGAAATAATAAACAATTTCGATGATTTATGCGAAAAGAATTCCGTATTATGATGGGAATCTGTATTACGATTAAAAGTCACGCAATTACCGTTCATCAAAAAAAAAAATAGAAAAAACGAATAAAAGACGTGGAGAAATTATTTTCGTGTGTTGTTCGCTTCGTTTCGTTCCATCACCGTCTTTCTTCGGCGCGGTGAAAACGCTGCTGCTCTCCTAATGAAAGTTATTTACCCAATTAATTTGAATAAACGCTTTCGATATGTTCGATCATCGATCACGACATTACAATAATGACAGTTATTAATTAGCTCATTGTGTCCGCGTCTTTTTCTCGGGAGGGTCGTGGAAATAAAAAAAAAAAGGGAACGAGCAAATATGAACTAACGCTTTTTTTTTTCGAGTTAATGAATCATTTCCTTAATCAAACTAAGGTATCATTTATTACACTTATAAATGGATGGAGGGAAAATTGTGTAGGCGACATTTGAAGTTGAAGCTTACACGTGACTCCTTATCACTTATTTTAATTAATCTTTGGACGGGAGGAAAGAACGCTTTTGCGTGCATTCGTTACGTGGTCGTAATTAATTACGTTCGCGCTCCGCACGAGATATTAATGAGCGAGATTCGAATTTGAATTTGAAGATCAATTGCACGGACCTCCACCGGTGACCCACAAAGACGTTTATTTTTATGCAACAAATTTCAATTGCAAATTTTCTTATAAATTCTTATATTAATATTGATTTTAATCCCTGTTATTTTTTAAATATATTTCAATCAAAATTTAGTTTTTTTCTCTTCTAATTGATGTTATTATGACATGAAAACAAATATTCAAAAAAGATTATAATATAAAAAATAATACGTTTTTTTTTTGTAAATTACAAAAATTAATTACTAAATTTTTCAAAATTAAATTATTATACATTTTTTTTACATGAAATTTTTTCATTATGAAATTTTATTGAAGATGAAATTTTATGAAATATTATTTATAGAAAATGAACAAGTTTGATTATAGCTATTTTTTCATAAAAATATTTTGCAAAACTAAAAATATTAACAAATTTTCAGATTAATGTTTTATAAATATAAATTTAAAGTATTTTCAGATTTAATTTTTAATATAAGCAATTTCTCTAACAAACAAACTTTTAAAAGTAAATCTTAAAATATTTTCATTAACTTAAAGTACTTTACTAGAAATTAATTTTCAGAGAATGTAATTGTTGGATCCTTAAACACTAAATGCTGTGCCGTGATCAATTATGTAAGGAAACATCGATGAAAGAAATAAGATAACCGTTACGGAACACGAAAGATACGTCAACAGTTTTAAAACGGTCGGATGAAGTGTGTGGATCGAGCTTGAAACGTACAGCATCCAAGTGCAACAACGTCAACGTTGATTTGTTGGTATCACTTTCTAATATTTTCCCATCGCTAATGCTTTGTTTAAGGCGCTCACGAATCCATCATTTCCACGCTTTATCTACACTAAATCTTACCACAGTTTCATGTGCATAAGTTAGATAAGTTAGAAGCCAGTTCACGGATTCGACCCGATTAAATCTATTACCTCAACTTGATGAATCAATCAGATTTCTTAAATATTTACATAATTCTTTATTGATATATTTACACCCGAAGAAGAAAAATCTACAAATTTCATTCATAATTATTGTTCATTTATATTTAATTTTTATACTTATATAATTCTATGATTTCACTATTCTACACTTAAATAAGCTATTAGATTCCAAGTTTTTTCCTATGGTTTTCCTGGCTTTTAAACTATAATTATCTAAGCATGAAATTATCTTTCAATAATAACATCAATTAGTAAGAGGAGTTAAAAAATTGTAAAAAAAAATGAACTGGTTTAACAGTTAATTGCACTGTCATTTAGAAGGAAACCCGAGTGTTTGTAAAATCATTAAACGGTGAAATCCTGTATTATTCTGCAGGTAATAAAGCCGATGGCAAAAATCAAAAACAATTTGTCTATAGCGAACATCAATTAATAATCACTAATGAATGCTTAACCGCTAACTGTTAATGAACTTTTTTTTTTCTTACCAAGCCTTCGGCTAATTAAAGTTATAAATATCACTGATTATTATTACTCTTCGCTTTTTTTCGTGAAAGAATGATTGGTCAGATTCATTAGCTTTTATAGTTTACATAAATTACAAACAGTGGTTGTTAATTGCCTATTTGAAAACTGATTACTAATTGAAAATTCCACAGTTTTATATTGTAAATGTTTTTTTTTCTAAATTTTTAAATAACTATTGTATATTTAATGATAAGTTTGAGAAATCTATGTTTTGGAATTATGATTAACTTACATCCATAATTTTAAAATTCTACAAAAAATTATCTGTCCTCAAATGTCCTCACACTAAAATTGAATACTATACACTTTATTCATGATAAATTATTGCTGAAATGATTATTATTAGGTGTGACGAAAATAATGGATTTTTCAACTGTCCAAATGGCACTGCATTACACATAATACTGGATTAGGCGGATATATTTGCCGTAACTTTTTCTTAAAACTATCTATCCAAAAAGTTTTCTTTATTTGGTGTGAAACAATGTGAAAATTAACAATGTGTAGAATTATTGCTGAAATTATTGTAATTAGGTGTGACAAAAATAATAGATTTTTCAACTGTCCAAATGGACACAAAATAATGGATTGGGCGGATATATTCGCCGCAAATTTTTCTTAAAATTATCCATACAAAAAGTTTTCTTTATTTGGTGTGAAACAATGTGAAAATTAACACTGTGTAGAATTATTGCTGAAATGATTGTAATTACGTGTGACGAAAATAATGGATTTTTCAACTGTCCAAATAGACACATAATAATGGATTGGGCGGATATATTCGCCGCAACTTTTTCTTAATATTATCTATGTAAAAAAAATTCTTTATTTAGTTTGAAAGAACGTGAAGTATTATTGCTGAAATGATTATAATTAGGTGTGACGAAAATAATGGAATTTAGACGAGTGCAAAAAAAAAATGTAAAACTAGCATAGCTCAACATTGAAAAATTGGAGTAGGATATCGTATTGCGTTTGTAATTTAAATATAAACTAATGTGTGTATAAAAAAATCGCGCTCGATCCATTTAAAAATACTTTAGTTTTTTTTTTTCCTTCTTTTTATCAATCCCGATGTAATGAAGTTGGCACAAAACTCAGGGCTGCCCGCATTATCATTGTATCCAATACACACATTCTTATATGTATATTAAAAAAAAAATAAAGAAAGAGAGACGCACCTAAAAATAACTTTTGGAAAGAATTAATAATATTACTAATAATAATAATAATGAAATTTCGATTACGTAAGATCGTAAAATTTAAATTATCCTCGCCGAATCGCAATGCTCTTCACCGGTAAAGGACGAAACTCGTTAGCACACTTTTGCCTCTCATTTCGACTCTTAAATAAATTTCATTTCATCTTCGGATCCATCGGAGCGGGCACACCTTAATGACATTAATAACGAGCTTGAATGTTAATAAGGCACCGAATTTCCCTCAATATCATTACGAACAATGGGAGACCGAACCATATTTCACAGACTCTTATTAACTCGGATCTCTTCTTATTCTTCTTATTACACGAGAAAAAAAAATAAGATTAATTCGTTAAATATCTCATTTTTTATTCATTTTAGTTTAATTTAAAGAAAGCTGGATCATTTGCATTACCGAATTCCAAATTTCTCATCACATTTATTTATATACTGTTGTGTGTTTTTTTTGTTGGAGTCGTTCCATAATAAATATCAATTAACGATTGTATCATGTGGGTTTATTATCGCCGTAATTTGTATAATGCCCGTGTAATGGGATCAATTTTAATTTATAATGCGGCAATCAATTCACTTTTTATTATTCTGTTTCCTTTACGTAATAGAATTTCTATAAATAATTTATTAAATTCTACTCCTGTTATATATATTTTTTCTGTATTACCATAAAACCATTTACACATTCGATGTTTCCTGAATTTGATATGTTTATGCGATTCCAATCGAAAAATTATCTAATAAATTAAGACAAACAAATAAATTTAATTACAAAACAGTTATTACTAATTTTACATCGTAAGGAAATTCCATGTTTTCTTTACCAAATTTGAATAACAAACTAATTAAAATTATTTATTAATATTTACAATGTTTTGTCCTTTTAATTTACTTAATTTATATTTTTTATAATACACATAAATTTACTACAAATGTTTGTTATTTTTCAAAAATATTTATATAAAATAATAAATAATAAAAATATGGAAAAATTGTTTTTTTTAAACAAACATCAAAGTAACTTCAACTTCAATATTTTCAAAGAAGGAAATTGTACATTTTCCATAAAATAATTTTAAATAGAATACAAATAATTATTACATATAAAATTTTCGGTTTGAAATAATGATGAAAATTGTTCTTGTTTTTTTTTTATTGATTGATTTGTTGTAAGTGTAATAAAAAAATGCGTTTGAAACTGGCTTCCAAATTTTAATTAACCTACTGAGATTGTGTTTCGGATAAGGTTTGGACAATGATCGATCAATTTGAGAACGATTTAAACAATCCAATTAATAAAGTTTAAATACTAATCTAGGGGAGTGTTGAAAACTAATTAATTTGTTCAATTTGGATAGAACAAACATGTCCAAGAAATTATACAACATGATTGATTTTTAATGATTCGAATTGTATTGAAATAACTGTAATAATTAAAGATTAGTATCATTTTTGTATGTGAGTGGATTTGATTGATTCATTTTTAATTATATTATTATTGTTTTCCTATTATCATTGATGAGTTTATACAATTTGTTAAAGTGGTACAATTTGTACTTTTGTACTCATAATTAATGAAAATATTATGCGATTGTAATGAAAATTATGAGTTAAAATCTGTCTAAAACTTCTAATTTATTTTTATGAAATTAAAATAAAACTGTAATTTTATATTATTTTACAATTAGAAATAAACTAATTTAAATTTATGTAATAATAACATGTAAATATACAGTATTGAAATCTGGTATTTCATTGGTAAATTCATGGAATTAAAGAAACATTTTGTAATAATTTGAAAATGTTTTTTGTAATCTATAATTTATTTTCAGTCAAAATTATGTAAGTTATATTGAATCAATGTTTTTTTGTAATCTATGATTTATTTTCAGTCAAAATTATGTAAGTTATATTGTATCAATCATTGATAAATTCAAGGTTTTATTAAAGGAAAATTAAAAAAGTAATATGTAATAATTTTATGATTGAAATATTTGGTTTCTTTGAAATCTATGTAATTCTCACTAGAAATGTAAAAAATGTAAATATGTAGTAAGTAATTAACAAATTTAACGAAATGATAGGAGGAGTGTTGTAAAAGCATATATCAATAAGAATTTGGTATTTACAAATAAAATTAAAATGTTACATAATAAACAAGTTCAAAGATTTGTATTTTTGTACATAAATGTATATTATATAAGCTTCTACTTAAAATCTATTATTTGCTGTATTGAAAATGTTATAGTTGATAAAATAAAATTTAAAGTTTCATAAAAATGGAGTTTGAAAACTTTCTAATATTTAAATATTAAAGAATATTTTCATGAAAAAACATATTTTTTATCAGCGTGTATCTGAAATCTATTATTTGCTTTTTTGAAAAATGTAATATTTTGTAAATAAAATTAAAAGTTTCTTAAAGAAACAGTTCCAACATTTACTAATAATTGATAATATTTGAATATTAAAGAAAAATGTATACTTTATCAGCATTTACCTGAAATCTCCAGTTCTCTATATTAAAAAAAAATTCATAAAAAAAAATTCATATTGAAAAATTTAATATTTCATAAATTAAAATTCAAAGTTTTATCATAAAAGAGTTCAAAAATGTATTAATTATTTGAATATTTTTATTACTAAATCTATATTGTATCAGCATTTATTCGAAATCTCTAATTTTCTATATTCAAAAATGTAATATTTCATGAAATAAAATAGAAAGTTTCATAAAAATGAAATCGAACTTTTACTAATAATTGATAATATTTTAAATTTCAAGAATATTTTTTTGAATAAATGTATTTTTAAATATTTACTCGAAATCTATAATTTGCTATATTAAAAAATGTAATATTTCATGAAATAAAATACAACGTTTCATAAAAAAATGGAGTTCGAATATTTACTAATAATTGATAATATTTTAATATTAAAGAATATTTTTATGAATAAATGTACTTTTTAAAATATTTACCCTAAATCTGTAATTTGCTATATTGATTTAATATTTCATAAAATAAAATTCAGTTTCATCAAAAAAAAAAGTTTTAATAAAATATAATATATAATACTAAAATTCAATATTTCATAAAACGTTTTCAGTTTATTTTTTCATGATAATGTTTGTACACACTACACGATTATATGAATTTCTCAATGAAGAAGTAAATCATATTAGAAAGAGTGAATGAATTAAAATTAATTAATCCATGATTTTCTCAATTTTTACACTTTTACAAAGTGTTTTTTTTAATATGTGAGAACTTTTTTAAAACAATAAATTATGATAAGCTGCAGTGGACAGACAGAATGTAAAGAAAGAATGTTTGTTGGTTCGATTCGAATGTATAATAAATAGGTGTCCATAATGATGCAGTTTCGTATTGATTTTCATATAATTAAAGTGACCACGCGGAATGTCGCCAAGTTTGACCAAATACGTAAACATCGGAGAGCCCAGCCTAATGGTGGTCATGTTTGTAAACTTTACGAAAGCATTGAATTCAAATCCGAAACCGAATAATAATATCGCGTGCTCCGATCTCCCGAATGCTAATTAAACTCCCCAAGTTTTGTTTACGGCGAATATTACCATCGACACTCAATCATTATTTCCAATTTTATTACATTCATTTATTTTACAAAATAACTACATTTTCTCAACAATAAACTGCACACAATTTATAATAATTATAAAATTTCAATTATTTTAAATATAATTATCTCATTACAATTTTTTAGAAAATAATTATTAAAATTTTCAATTATTCCAAATAATCATTTTCTCCACTTTACTAATTTTATAAGGTTATTACTTATCTTATTTTTAATTTTCTCTTATTAATTTTATGTTTTATGTTTTTTTTTTCGGTCTTCGGGAAAGTCGATTACACAAATTACACGTAATTAATGCGAATGATAAATTATGATACAGTCAATAATGAAGTAGTAATTAAAAGTCCGGAGGGATTAATGTTCGGTCGTGACATTTGATGGGCCAATGCACTAATCAAAATAATGATATGGCATTAGCATTACCCATGAAAACGTTGATATAAATTACTAGGAGCTGCTATAGTATTTACTGCAACTCGGACAGTGGAAGAAAGAATGGAAGACAAAGCGAAATGAAAGAAAAACTCAAAGATGACAATTAAATCGGTCGATTGACAATGGCGCATTTCCGTTTAAGACAATTAAAAAACACATCAGGCTACGAATTAAACTCTTAGGCATTACGCACAGTGCATGAACATGCAGGAACCGAAGATGTATCATTATAAAAATTGGCGACGACGATTCGCTCGGCCCTAAACTCCGCATTACGCAATTAGTCGCAATGATAGAAGAAGGAAAAAAATTGCGTATTTCCTTTTTCGATACGTAACATTATTAAATCAAAGTAAGTAAACTAATTTGTGGGATTGCATGCATGCAGAGTGTGCACTATTAACTTGTTCATATCCTTGCTCTCTCTCACTAGCTCTGCATGTGCAAACTATATCTGTATAGATGAGTGAGTGTATGCAAGCAGCGAGATGGAAATTGCATCGCTAATGCCTTTAACGAACCGACAATCTGCCCTGCAAATTATTGTGTTCCAATGTTACGCTGCTCGTGTTTTCTCTTTATGTCTTTCTTTTTTTCTCTTGTCATTTTGGTAAAGGGAAGGATGCAGGATGAAAAAGAAGGTTGGTTGAATGCGGAGAGAAGTAGAAAAGGTAGGATGGAAAGTGAACGGTTCCCTTGGATTCATTAGGTCCGACGCTTATTCATGGCTCGCAATTATTTATTGGACTGCATGAGAAATGCAGAAACGTTGGACTTCTTCGCGCCTGATGATGCCACCGTATTATGCGGGCATCTCGAAATTAGTTGCACAATTCTGATTTTCTTGATTTCTTTGGTCACTACACAACATTATCAATTATCAATAAAAGTTTCAATTTTTTTAAATTACTGTTAAAATTTCTTTATTTTATAATTAATAACCCTAAAGTATATTTTTCTTTAAATTCAATTCATTAATTTTATAAATTATTATTACATTATTACTAAATTAAATTTATATATTAAAATATATCTACAGTTGTCATCGGGAACTTGGTTTCTTGATTACTAATAATAATTACTGGTCGTGAGGCGCGCGAAGCGAAAATAGTTTCGGACTTCTAAAAATACCGAAGAAAGATCAAAGTTGTACGGCCTTGGACGTTGAAAATAAATGAAGAAAAAAAAAGATGAAATGAGGGGAAAAAAACGGCCGACCGTTTTATTTATTTATTTATTTTCGTTCTACATAATTGCAAAGAACTAAAGACAGATGAGAGACTGAGAAAAGCAAAAAAGATATGAAAGAAGAAAGAGTAAGGTGTTGAAATTTTCTCTGCGATTAATTTAAAAATCTGGATGTTACACTGTTTTATTGGGCCCCAGAGGCGTTTCTGTTATCACTCGGATCTTGTTTTTAGAAAAACAAATTTTTGTTCGATTCCAAATTTCGTCGTGACTCATAATTATTTCATAAGTTTTGAGATGATTTTATTTACAGTTTTATTTCTATGAATTTATAACTATATTGCATTTTGATTGCATAATTCTATAAGAAATAAAGTTTGAATCAATAATTTTGAGAAAGTTAATTTATATTTTTTTAGATTAAATTAAATAAAATTGAAATAAATTGATGAAAATTGGGGATTAGTTTGCACGCGTAACATTACTTTGGAAATATTTAGGTTTCTTTTTGCTTTCTTTCTAATTAAGAAAGTATTGCGAGTTATGGGCATACATTGTGTACACTTTAATCGGCGGAATAAATCGGCGGCTCGTGTGCATGCGGCTTACGTAATTTATCAATAATTTAAGGCGAGTTTTCAGAAAAGCGGTGGTCGGCACGTGATTTCAGGAGGAAGAAAAAAAAAATGCATAAAGCATAAAGTCGAATTAGCGTCGGAAAGTCGATGCGGAAAGAAGGACGACGGCGATTAATTATGAAATGATTTTCAGCTTTTCCGATCAATCGCAGAAAAGGCAATATGACGCGAACCGGGGAAATAGGGGATTCCCCGCCTCCGCCACCCCAAATATATATAGAGAGAGAGTATATCTGTATATATATATATTGGATGGGACTACAATGCAACAACAATGCGAGATAAGCGCGTGGACAATGAGACGGTCGTTAGGCCTTGTTCTAGACCGTCATTGTCATTATATAATATCATGCTTGATACAATATGTGCCGAGGAGCAGCCATTATGTCACGTAAGTCGATTGGCCATTGTGTCGTCGCCTTTGTTCTTTATATTAAAGATGAGGACTAGCGTCCTCTTATTTCATAAAAGCTTATATTTTGCTCCCTTTGACTGGATTCGAGCGGCCGATTCGAGTCGAAGAGAGGATGAAGAGGACAAAAAAATGTTATAATAATGATAATAGATATAATAATAATAATAATACATGTGACTTTGTATTTCTTCGACTCGATGCACCGAGGAAGAGATGTCGCGACGCGTTGAAGATGTGAAAAGAAGAGGAGAGGAGAGGACGGTTTTCCACTTCAGTCTTCCGCACTTAATTCACCATTCATTATATTTATTCATCAAATAAACGAAGGGACATTTCTAAAGAATCGTTTCAAACGTCCCTCCCGTTTTGTACTGTGATGATGATGATTATTATTATTTTATTTTTTTGTTATATTGTGCGACGGCGATTCCTTTTGCCGTGTCTGCGTTGTCCACGACAATTTTCAATTCCTCCCTCATTTGTTATTCATTTACTCTTTGAACGCTCACCGGACGGCTTCTCCTCCCTTCATTCAACATCCTCGAAACCGTCTGTTCTTGTTTTTGCTTTTAATTAAAGCACGACAAACTTTGAAACGACATCACTTGAAATAAATTTGTAGATCTTCAACCAATATTAATTACTTCATTATTAAAAGACTTCCCACCTAAATCATGAAATATAGATTTCAGAATTAGAAAAGTTAATAATTGCTGTATCACTTCTTAAGGAAATTCCCTTTGTCTTAAATTTGTTAATGATGCAAAATATCAATGTAAAAATGAAGCTTTCCAATAAAGCTTCAGCACAATTCCTATTGTTAATTGTGGAGCAAAAAGCGCCTATTGGGATATAAGTTACCGTTATTAATGCGATGAAGTGTTCATAGAATGTTAAGACAAGGATAAAAAATTGTAGATTGAACGAAACGTAATTATATTGATTAAGAGTGGACGAAGGATGAGCATGTGTGTTTGTATAAGTGTGTGGATGTGTAAGGGTGGGAGTATTGTCCTGGCGATTCCTTAAAGTTTCTCCTACCGGCCGACGGGGCGCACTGACGTCAGGCGTCGTCGACGTCTCGGCCGGCGTCGCGACGTCCACGCTGGCTCTGCAGTCCCACATATGATCGCACGAACATTTAAAAATACCCACGTCGACTGCAGACTAACCGTGGCCGACGGAAAAGCGAGGGTGGGCAACTATGTTAAGTTAGGTTCAGTATAGCTACTATTTCTGAATTCCACACTTTATTTCACTTGCGACTCGTAATAAATCTAATTAAAATCATTCCGTGGGAGGCCCGGACCGAGAGTGTCGTACACAAAAAACCGCCGGTGCTCTCCTTCAATTATTATTAATAATTTTTTTTAAACATTTCCTTCAACCGAAATTGTTGCTGCAATCAACGACAACAACAACAACAACACGAAGAAATAAGTTTTTTTATTGTTATTATAATTATTTTTGTTGCTCAGTTCTTGTGTTTATTCGAATCCTTTCGCCTCGCGTCTTCAACTTCTGCTACATTCTTGTATTTGGACTATTTGTTGTGAGCTGCTACTGTCGCCGACTCTTGCATTCTCTAATTAATAATTAAAGATGCTCTCGTGTGTGTGTGTGTGTATGTGTAAAGCGAAATGAGTTTTAATTTCGGGCGTACTTTCAGTGCGTTTGGATTTGCTCCGGCGATGATGTGTATTTTCGATACTACTCGTGTGCAAGGTGTGTTTTGAAAGTTTGTCAAGTTCCTTCTTCTTCGCCGCCTCCGCCGTACCTGTTGATTCTTATCTAACCCGCCGTTATCGGACGCGTCTCGGATTTACCCCCATCGTCACCATCTTTATATTCAGATCGAGGTAAGAAAATTGCTAACGCAATTTTGATTAAACATCTTTTAGCATATTTTCATTAGCATTTTAGTTGTTAATTTTTCTCCACGCTTCGAATCCCATTCACTCGGAATGCGTAATCCGACACCGAGTAACCATAATTTCTAATTATAGTATGGGCGTTAATTAGTGCGGTCGCCTTAAGGAGAGTTGTGGGATTCTGGAAGGGAATTAATCAAAAATCGCTCTTGGCTGAAATATCATATAGATATACACGCACTCGTATATATATATGAAAATACATAAAATCTAAAAATACGAATTATTTAGAACATTCCGAGTGGCGACTCGCACTATATTAAATTAGAGAGAGGCGAAGAAGCTGAAGCGAAATGAATATAAAAAAAAAACGAAGAAATATAAATGGTATGGCCGAGACGAAGAAGAGGAGGAAATCGTCCTTCTCCCTTTCTCTTACAACGTTTCGTCCTCCTCCATCTCACTCCGGCTTTGGGAAGATGTAAATTAGTCTTAAACTTATTTTAAGAACAGAGTATACTTGTTATTATACGTTTGTTCCACCATTAAAGCTCGTGCGATATTAAGAACAGTGCAATAATTAAAGCGGTTGCTACGACGCACGTCCAATCTATATTACTTATTGCTATTTATAGCAAACCCCTACACTTAGTCGTCGTTACGATGCCGAGATTATTTTAATTTTAGTTACTACTTCTATATTTGATTTTTCTTTCTGGAATTTAATTATACACGTGATGTAATCGCGACGGCACGGAAACCGGACCGCGTCGCTTCGCTTCAAATCGTCTCGGCGTTTCCATAATTTATAAATTTATTGGAAACCCCATTGTGTTTTCCTTTTCTTTTCCGAAGCTTTCCATGAAAAATACGCGCTCGACACGCTTTTCGCATACTAATTCAACGATGGTCACTCTCGACGCACCAGACCCAGATTTCGACTAATTAAATCACTCGCTTTGGTGATTCATTTGACCAGTTGAATCAACTTCATTTAGCCTTCCTTCGATGACTAAACTTAACTCTCTGAAAAAGAAAAATAAGTTTGCCCTCAATTACTTTACCCAAATATAACTTACAAAAAAATTTAATAATAGAAAATTAAAGGATATTTCATTATTTTTGATTAATTTTAATTGAAATAATATTTTAAAAAAATTACTGAAAATTATATAATGTTGGAATACAGAAAAATAAAACAATTGCATAATTTAACTAATTCTATATGTGTATAAGGGAATGCAGGGGAAGTAATGCATGGAATTAATGCAGGTCGTTTGTATGAAAATTAATAAAGCGAGCTGAAATCGCAACAACTGAAATTGAAAATCCGAGGAAAATTTGATACATAATTAAACTGGAAATGAGTATGCTACTAAATGGATCTACCTGGAATTACAACGTGGAAGCACGGAATTACGACGAGGAACAATACACAATGAATACACAGCATTAACTTGCTCTATTAGACGATAAGCAGGCTGTTCCATGCTATTATGCACTTAACTTATTTACCAATTTGTTGTTATTATTTATTTATTTATTTATAGTTTTCTGTCATTCTTTTTTTTGCAAGTATGGATCATCATCATCGATCCGGCGAAACGCACTTTATTTCATGCTTATTGAATCCAAATATCCTGTATACTTTTCTGGACTATGAATCGTGGGATGGGCAGAATCGTTGCAATTCATTCGAAATTGCATATTCTTGATTTTATTTATTTATTTATTTATTTATTTCTGCATGTGCACTACTCTTTTCTTTTTCCTCTACCGAAACAATATAATGCCACGTTACATAAAAGCGACCACAGCGAATGGTCGTGTCGTTAATATCCTGCAATTCACCATTTGATTTTTAATCCCAGCAATAAGCTATTTATACCGTGTTAAACTACTTTTGTACAATTACTTAAAATTACTTCATTATTTTCAAATATTAACATAAATTTACAATCAATTTTTCAATATTTTTCTATGGTTGGAAACAGTTGGAAAGTTTTGAAACATTTTCTTATTATTCATTTATATTTGGAGATTTTTGTGATAATCACAACTGTGTATAATTAATATCTTAATTTTTATATTGCATAATCGGTTTCGATTAAATTTTATGTAATATATTTATTTTTTTTATAAAAAAAAATGACGAAATTGTGAAAAAGTGACGAAAGTGTTAGTATCAATCAACTGTATACAGTTTTTTTTATTATTATTTATAAATGGAAAGACGTAATTAAAGTATAAATAGTTAAGTAAATAAAGTATCAGAGTCGCTTGTTTACATCAGTTTTGATTGGTAAACAGTTAAATTAGAAAAATAAAGCGTGAATTGGAAGCCAGTCAAAAAATTCATCTTAATTTTTTGCAAAGCTTGCAAATGCATTTTGAAAATGATATTTTTGTTTTAAAATAAAATAACTTTTCCGAAATGAAAATTTTAGATAGTTCTAATTATTTTTTTTTTTCAAAAGAAATCTTTCAGTTTTACCATTATTGAATTGTTGTTGTCCACAATACGAATGTAACAATTTCAGTTTAATTATAAATTCTGTTTAAAATGAGTAGAAAACATGTGATTTATAAATCTTTTAATATTTTTTATTGTAAGTTTTATAGGTTATTCCACACAAACGTTTGTCAATGAAACTTAGTACCTATTGAATTGATCACAATATTTAGTAACTTTGATGTGACATTTAAGTCTTATTTCAGGTGAAGTGATGTTAAAAATGCGAATGTTTACAAGGCAAATTCTAAAAGTAAAGATATATTTACATATCGCTAAAAACTGATGGAAAAATGCTTAACGAGTAAACAAGTCTTTACGAGTATTGGGAGGCGAATTAGTGCTTACTAATAATAACTCCGCGCGTTACCAAAGTGAAAAGCGATAAATTTCCAACCCGAAACGTTTTATTTTTCTTCCTCTCGATTTCTTTCTTGCATTCAACCGTCGATTTTGTTTTTCTCCCCCCGTTTTCATCGACGACGGAATGCGATGCTTAAAGCCTCCAATTAAAACATGCCAAATCTTCAGCTCCTTCTATTTTGCGCGCTCTCGGAACGCACATCCACATATATTTTTGCGCGTTCCTGAAAGTTTAATTAGAGCGGAGGATTTCGGTCGACACCGACGACGGTGAAGATATTTTACTTTGTTCTCATCTTCTCTCTTTTCTCGTCTCTCTTTTACTCTCGCATTTACTTTTTTTTTTCGTCCTGTCGAGTCTTCCCCGTGGCCGGTATAATTCAGCGGTTGACCTTAGACGGTCAATTTTATTTATCGTGAGTAGAGGGTGGTGGAGGTGTCCGGAGGCTTTGAGCTAAGAAAGCGACAGTGCTTAATTAGTGGACGGTTTGCGGGGGTTACGACGATCGCTCTTTCTTGGTGACTAATGAACTTCTTGATTACAAGTAAGACACCCTCCCGTCTTCCCACTCTACTCGCACACACACTCATTCCTCTCTCTCTCTCACTCTTTGATTAATTAAAATCCCCAAAAAGAAATCAATCTTTGAATACCTACCGCAAAAAGGACGATAATGAAGAGATAAATCGAGTTACGAAAAGTTCATTAAGTTACGACAAAGAAAAATTACAAATATTAACTGAAATTTCACAGAAAAAAATATAAAATTGATAAAAAAGATAATACTAAATTTTTGTAAGTTACTTCATTATTATTAATCTTTCATAATTTGTGCTAATAAAAAATAATTATTAAAGATTACTTTATATTATTATTTGATTGTAATAATATTATGTTGTTTCATAATATTCAATTAAAATAAGGTAGTCGGTTGTAAAACGTTTTTTATGATGAGTTGCATTTGTGTTGAATGTAGTGTGCATAAATTAGGTCAAGGAATGATGATCCCTTTTCGATTTGGATTTGGTGAAAGACGAGTCAGGGAATTTAATCCGAGCGGTCCGCTAATGCCAGAACAATAAGAAACAAAAGCAGCAGCAACAGCGAGTGAAAGGAATGAAAGAGAAAAACTGGAGTGAGAGAAAGAAAGAAGAGTGCTCGAGAGAAGAGGTGGTTGTAAAAATCATAGGAATCTAGATAGTTGACAGTTCCCATGTCATCGAAACAAAAGAAGGGGGAAGATGTGCCCGGCAAAAACTGGCCACCTTTTGTTTTCGACCTCGGAACACTTGATCCCAGAAAACTGGACTAGTGTTACAACACGCCGTTGGATCAGCGACCCTTCCTTCAAAAACTTCCTCCCTCACCCCTCCGCGCATCCTGAAACCCTTTTTCTGCGGGGACCGCGACTTGCTTGCATGTCGGGTGCTTTGTTCCGTCTGCAAATTGTGCTGACCCCCTCGGACATATGTTAATTGTTCCGGGGAGGGTCGAATATTAAAGCAGGAACGTTATAATAACCCTTTGCCGTGATTAAACACCAGATTACTAAAACACATATGCCTAAACCGTCGCTCGTTATCTCGAGTCATGTGTCATTGTTTTTATTTCACTTATTTAGGGGTGAGATTATGAATAATTCTGTATAACTTAGGCCCCACCGAAACATACTGGGGTACGTACAAAGCGTTATGAATTATAAAAAGAAAGGGGTGCTTCGAGCATTTCCATACGCAGGTACTTTTTAACACGAAACCTTACAAACCCACCGGATAAGAGAAAAATATTAATGGGAACTAAAAAAAAAATGCAATTAATAAACATCAGACGTTGAAGTGATCCGTTTGGCACATCTGGAAATAGCCTAACTATTCCATACTATAAACAGGACGGACAGAAAAACATCAGACACTTAAATCATATTTCAATAAAATTATTATACACAGAAATGTTTACGTTTCAGAGGTCCAAAGATCGCTGTAAAACCAATACTTTAATTACCAAATTTTTCCATCTGCTGTGATGTATGCGATCCTGCTCATGTCATGTCCTGTCGGACGTCGCTGGGAACGAGAGAATAAGATACTTTACTCTCCTCCGCTGGGTTCCAATCCATTTGGCAAGAGCATAGACTGTGTAAATATTTTGCAAACTGCAATTTATTTTTATTATTCCTTCTTTTGTGCACAGTAATTTGCGAACTAATAATATCTAATTGTCATGAATACAATGCACAGTTTCATAGCCAAACATAATTACATTCAAAATAAGAAAATTTACTGTCTAAATGATGAATCTTTATATTTTTAGAAAATTACAGCAAATTCTAATAATAGAAAGAATTAACTTCTGATGTTATTGTTGGAAAGGCAGGATTTAGTTGCAATTTTGGGTTAAGATAAATACGAAGCTTGGTTCGGGGGTGGCTAGAGTGTCTTGACACGGGGGTAAATTGCAGACATGCAAGGGGTAAATTAAGTTAGATATTTAATTACGGCGTCGGCGGTGGCGCGCGTACATTTATTAATTTCACACGTGACCCTGGCGGCGACAGTTTCCTGGATGGTTCTTTGTTCGAAGCCAAACCGCCACCCCCTCTGGAAACTACGGGGGGCGGCGCGGGTCGATCGATGGACCCAGAGCCACCAGGTACGAACCATTGTTTTTACTTTGTTAAAGAGGCAACAGTTACACCATATTCGATGATGATTTGGTTGTTTTAAATATTGAATTTGGTAATAGCAGCTGTTATTACTAGTTGGTACACCTGATAATTTTTCTTATTTAATGTCAATTGAATTTGATTATGATATTGGTGTGGATGCACCTTTATATGGGGGAGGATTCGGTATAGGCAGCGATTTAATTACGCTAAAAGGTCGGATCCAACATACACATTCCATGTATATATTAATTAGTTGTTGAAGAGATGCATCGTACAGGTGTACTGTGCGAGTGCGAGGAAGAGGATCGCATGCATCTCTTGTAGTTGGCGCTCGGGGCTCGTTGTAGGCATGTGTGTAAAACTCGTACGCAGTCAACTATATCAAAACTTCTGGTACATGTGTGTGCACAGCATATGAAACATGTATGAAAGCCATAAAGTTTTGTAAAATCTTTATGGCGCATTCTTTACACGAGCGCGTGCCATATTTTTAAACATATGTATTAATTACGCAACGGCCGTTCTTCGTTCCACCATCTCGCGATCTCTGCATCGATGCATTTCCATTTCTTCTCGTTCCAACGACCAAACGCACATTCCAATCCTGGTCCAAACAAAAAAAAAGCACTACATAACTTGTCATAAAAGAAACGTTACACTTATTATTGATTAAATTTACTATTTCTGTTCAAAGTTTGAAGCTTGGATTGTGGTATTTGTTAGAGTCAAAGTATTGATCAGTTTCTTTATTTATTGTTATTTGAGTTTAATGATTTCGTGCGGAGCAGGGGAATCCCCCGGTCCAACTGTACATTATCAATAGGCGATCGCGTAATAACTCAATCACAAGTTTCTGGTGTTCGATGCTCGGTCACATATTTGCCCTTCTAATAGATATCTATCGCTCCATCTGGATGCGTGTGTGTGCTTTCTGTATGCTTCGTAATTGTGGCCATCCCTAGGAGACGGCACGGAATCGCGGAATTAGCAAACAAACTCTCCTCATCCTGCAATTCCTTCTTCCATCACCACATCCCGTCTCCTCTCCTTTCCTCCGTCGCAGACGAATCATCAATGAATGATTCGTCCAGGACAAATTAAGCTTTATTACACTTTCCTTTCCCCCACGTCTCCAGATCCGCAAATAACTTATATCAAATAACGCACCACGTATCCTCCGTGATTCTGTTTGGTAACGTAACACCTACGCTTCTTAATTGGATTAAGCGAAAGTTGTTTTTCTCTTTTAAAATCGATTCCTCGCAATAATAACAGATTTAATCAATATCAATATTTTGGTATAGGTAATATTTTCAGTTTCATGACATCTCATAAAGAAATCCAATTCAATTAATTTATGATCAACTTGGTAATAAAATGTACAGGTATAGTTTTTGTAGGTATTAGTTATGCTAAGTTTGCAGATGTGCAGTTAGGTAACGTTTTAAGAGTTTTCTTAGAGATGTCTCTGATGTTCGGTCATTACCGATTATTGTTGGGTATTGTAAAACGACCGAGAAGTGGAATATGTCAGCAATAACAATCAACCGGGAGAACCGTGATTTTGATCCAAAAAGGCGCATTCCCAACGGAGCGTAAAGGAGGAAGGAAGGAACTGTTCTTCGGGCGGATTGCGAGCAGTTTTTTTTTCGCCGGAGCAAAATTACATTTATTTAATTGTACGCATAGAAAAATGCTCGGTAATGGCACGGTAATTATCAAATATTTTTTTCCATCCACGTTGATATTGTTCTGCGGCAAATTACCGCTTTTGTGCGTTTCGTCCACGAACGTCGTGGATGGCGTATTTGTACATGCTGATGATAGATCTTTACTCCTGTGCATTCACACTCGGCTAAACACAACCGGCCAAGAGACCGGACCGTTTCTTAAACACACCAAACACTGATTACCGACTAAATATAAAGTTAATTAGACTAATTCCTCTAGCGTAGCACGACGTCAGTTACTTTAATTAATGTAATTAGGGACGTTTACTGACGAACCGTAATTGGCGAGAAGAAGCTCAGCTGCGAATTGAAATGTTCACGTAAAAATAGATATGAATATAGAAACTTTGCCAACTACTTACACAAATCTCAATTTCAATATCATCTACATCTACCTTTAATTAACAGAAATTACAACAACATTGTCCAATTTACACTGAAATTAGGTTACTTATCTTGAAAATGATAAAAATAGCAGTTAATTCATAAAATAACAAATATATAAAGTTCCAAGTACACCTATCATCCGATTTACACTAAAAATAGATTTCTCAGAAAACCGAGTAAATCAAAATCTCAATTTTTATGCATGAAATCTTGTAAATAAAGTATCGTATAATTTAGGGGATAGACGTAATTTAAAAACTATGTAGAAGCGAAAATTACCGTTAATTTTAAAATATTGAAAAAAAATACTGTAAATTTCAAATGATTTAAAAATACCATACATTTAAAAAGTTTCGAAACTTTATAAGTTTTAAAATACCGTAAATTTAAAAAAAAATACTGTAATTAACAAAAGTTTTAAAAATACTGTATATTTAAAATGTTTAAAAATCCGTAAATGTAAACACTGTATTTTCTGTATTTTTTTAATTAAAAGTGCTTTATAGGATGTTAATAGGAGATAGAAATATTTTAAAATGTAATTGTGAAAAATTGTAAATGTAGTGTGAAAATATTTTATAAAGAAGAGGTTTGTAAATCGTCGTACGAAAATGGAATTCACCCAAGCATTAGTTGGGTGCGGGTGATCAAGAGGAGCAGAGCAAACAATTAATCAGCAATCATAAAAAAGAGGACCGTTTTGGTGTTTGTGCTGGTTTAATTGGAGCTTCGGAGGGTGGCGGCGGCGAATACAAATAATTAAGAAGACGCCGGGACGCTCTTTCTCTCTTTCAATGTCTCTCTTTCCTCACATCTTTCTATTTCTTTTCAACACACACTAGTTGTGCTGTGGATGTGTGTTTATCCTCGAATAGCTCAATATGTCCGGCAGATGAGACCTCGACGCAAACATATCTAATGGCTCTAATTTAATTAACTCGCGCGATCTAATTAACACTTCTTCCTATTCTCATATTATTGGACCTCGCGCCTTCTCTCGCCACGTCGTCTAATTAAACTTCTGACAACCCACCACTCGCTCCGTCCACTCCTTAATTGCCTCCGTAATTACTATTCTTTTTCTGTATCTTGCCACAACTTCCTTCCCCACAAAAAAAAAATAAAAATAAAAGCAGCGAATTTCCGAAAACTTTCTCCTCCAGAACAAACAATCGAAATACAACAAACAAAAGAGAAAAAAATCAAATTAACTTATAATCAAAACGCGGGGGTGCAGCTCCGATAATGGTATTATAATAAGGAATTCCTTTCCTTTCTGGAAACAATTAAGGTAACAACGTTTTGTTCTGACCGTGTGTGTATCTGCCTAAATTATATAATGGCAGCTCTAATTCATTGTGCGTTTAGTGGGTATGTAGATATTTTCGAAGCGAGAGAGCTTGTCTCGTTGAACATCATAATGGCCCTAATTACGCCATTTCAGCCGTAATTATTTCCACATTAATTTCACAGAGCACTGAATTAACCATCTCACGTCATGGTCTTTCCTCTCCTCCACTCTCCTCGCGCTCTTTAAGATACTCCTCCGGATAGTTCCGAGTGAGTTGCCGCCTCTTAGCGTTGCATTAATTACCGCAAACAATTATCGCGTTTTCCTTAATGAAAGACGATGGATGCGTTTTACGGCGAGACTAAGATATTCCAACGCAGCGATTATCATATGCTAATGCATTAATGCTCATTTACAATTGTCCAAATATTGACGAGACTCCAGGTGCTAAATATTAGTTAAACTGACTAATATATCTTAAACGAGGAAAATAACTACGCTCTTATATAATTTCACCTTAGCTATGTCTCTAAAGCTTTCTAATTCCTGCTGCCTGCTGCTATTTGTATTGGGAATTAGATGAATTATTTAATACACTTGAAAAATCAAGGAGATGAAAATGTGTTTTGTAATTTATCATCACGTGCACCTGTTTATTCACTTCGACGTTCGTATTTATACATATCTATTTTTTTTGTCTACGCTGAACTGTTAATTAAACTATTTTCTACCAATTTACAAGCGCATTCAAATTTATCATTTAAACTAGTTAACATATTACACATAATAATATTACAACTTCAACAAACAACAGTATTACTTTAAAAAAAATTATACAAGAATTTTTATATTTCCAAAACTAAAAAATTATAAAAATTGAAACATAATTCTGATATTTTTGTATTTACACTGAAAAAAATAATTAAACAGAATAGAATAACAATGAACATGGAAAATCCTCACAGTGTAAAATTTGCAATTTGTATTCAGGTGTAATAATATTTTGTGCAAGAAATTAAACTGCAATTACAAATTACGAAACGGAATCTGCATTCGCGATCGTACAACGTGCATGGTTGTTGCATGATTTTCCGGAATTTATGAATTATACATCCATCATTGGAAATTCTGCATGTGCGTAATGCCTGCAGTAATTAGTCACAAAAAAACTATTTCTATCCTGGAGGTACTGTTTTTTTGGTCGTCGATGGAATTAAATTTGAAGAGGATGAAGGAGAGCGAAACGGGGATGATGGATAACAATAAAATTGGGCGAAGAAATCTGTAATTGCGCCTGGAAGTGTAACGATAAATTACCATTGTTTGGATCATTTAGAATTTCACAGAAATAGAATACATGCACACACACTACTGACGCAAGCGTAGGAGGAGGAGGTGGAGGAATGAGCGACCATTGTGTGTCTGCGGAGAGAGATAGAGAGAGAGAAACATAATTGCCGGAATTAAATATGGAGAAGAGCTCACAGGTGGATTATGTACACACATTGTAGGCACGGAGGCCTAAAACTATCTGCTTCACATGTTTTAGTAATTATCGATGCATTGAACTAATGAACAATCCGACTAATTGCCGGAAGTGACGTCACGCCGTACCTTTCTGTGTGTTTTCGTGTGTGTGTGTGTGTGTGTGAATAATAAAGGATCGCGTTTTGTATTTTTAGTCGAATTGGCGCATTCCCCCCTGATTCACGCTATGAAATTAGCGATAAGTAGCGCGTTATATTCGTACACAGGTCGTAATTAGAAGTAAAAATACACATAAATTATTTAAACAATACTCCACCACATCACGTGAGACCAATCACAATTCTTCTTTTTATTTTCCAAGCACATACAAAATAGGTTTGTACAGGGTGATTCATTTTACCTTACTTATGTAACGAAGAAAATAGTTATTGAACGAATTTCAATAGTTATTTCCTTTTAAAGTTCATAGCTTTATAGAGATTTGGTTAGTCTATTTTGAAATCTATAGTTATAGTAGTATCAACTTCATAGTTATTGTTTCGTCTAGTTTATAGATATTGCTTTAAGTTATAGCGTTTTCAAGGTCAAATTTATTTTAAGGTTATTTTCAAATTGCTTTATTAAATTTATTAATTCTTTGTAAACTTCATAATTATTTAGATACGTATTAATGTATTTCGTTGTTCACAGTTTTTCTTTGTTCTTATTTAGATATCAAGTTCAGAATTATTGCATTTCCTACTTCATAAGTTTTGCTTCCTCAAGTTAACAGTTTTTTTTATTTAGATATGAAGTTCAAAATTATTGCATTGTGAAGATCATAAGTTTTGCTTCCTCATAGTTTTTGTATTTTCAGTATCATATTTATTTAGATATGATGTTTAAAATTATTGCATTTCTTAGTTCATAAATTTTGCTTCATCAAGTTAACAGTTTCTGTATTTTCAGTATCATATTTATTTAGATATGAAGTTCAAAATTATTGCATTGCGAAGATCATAAATTTTTCTTCTTCAAATTTATAGTTTTATAGCATTGTCGAGTTTACAGTTTTAGTTACGGCTAGTTTATAGTTTTTGTATTGCCGGAACCATACTTATTTAATTATAAAGTTCAGAATAACAGCATTTCTGAGTTTCTAAATTTGACATTGTCAAATTTATAGTTTTTGTAATGTCAAAATCATACTTACTATTATAATAAGTTCGGAATTATTGCATTGCCGAATTTATAGTTTTTGCTTCATCGAGTTTATAGTTTTTCTATTAGCAGTATCATACTAATTTAGATATCAAGTTCAGAATTATTACATTGTAAAGTTCATAGTTATAGATATGGCTAGTTTATAGTTTTTGTATTCCTGGAATCATATTTATTTAGTTATAGAGCACAGAATTATGGCATTCCTGAGTTCTTAAATTTTACATAATCAAATTTATAGTTTTTGTAATGTCAATATAATACAAAATTATGAAATTGCAAAATTAATAGTTTTAGCCACGGATAGTTTATAGTTTTTGTATTGTCAGAATCATACTTATTTAGATATCAAATTCAGAATTATTGCATTTTATAGTTTATAATTTTTGTATTGTCATGATCATACTAATTTAGATATCAAGATAAAAGTTCTTATATTGTAAAATTTATAATTTTTACATTATTTTCTCTCTAACTAGTCACAACAAATATATCACACTGTATATTTAGCATCTAATAACGCGCAAAAGCGCTTTAATTACCACCTCGAATAATTACGTAAATTGCCGTTCCAGAAAGAGCAGATTACGAAACGCTATTAATTAAACAACCAAACAACAATACTCGTGATTAATCAACGGTATTTCCTAAATCAATAAACATTATTACTTCTTTCCCATTTTTCATTATAAAATACATTTTGCTGCAAACACATCTGATAAATGAATTCGGCCTGAATTCCTCTCGGTCCGAAAATCTTATTTTAATATGATGCCAATATAAATCCGCGATTTTTTTTACTCATTCGTATTCCCGTTCTCTTTATAAATAGAACTTTTCATTTGAAAATAAGTGTTAATTCGTAAGCGCAGAGAATGAATCACGGTTTTCTGCACTTAAAAATACATTACACGTTGCCGATTCTATTTTTCCTCCTACATTTGTAATACACCAGTATTTAAATATTTAAACACTGTTAATTTTTTTTGTTCTTGTGCGTCTGCGTTTCCTTAAAGAAGCTACAATTCCAGAAGTATTTTTATAGCAAAACGATGAGGACTTGTATGTATAGCAAATTATGTTATAAAAAAATGGACAAAAAATAAAATATAAGATATTTAATAAAATCTGCGGTACAAAACAAACAGAATCCTAGGAATCGTACATTTGACATTTTAGTAATTTAGTAGATGTAATTGATAAAATTCTATAATTCTAGTAAGTTAAGATTACATAATTTTTGATTATATTTGTGTAAACTGAAGATCTGAGTTGAATTGATGATTGTTATATGTAGCAGATTATAATAATAAATGAATAAACGTCGACTTGTGTAACTTATTTCAATACACACACATTTATTGAAATAAGTGTGGAAAAAGGAGGACGTTTGTGTGTTTCAAAGTGTAGAATGGAAAGTTGGGGAGGTTGTGCCAAAAAGCAAATTGTGAATGGATTTACAAAGGATCTCAAATCAAAATCTTCACGAGCTCTGCCAACGATGTCCACTGTTAAGATAATCTACAGTTCCACATCTGCACAGAAAGTAAGAGTAGTTATTCTAGCAGTTATATTTATCATCATTCAGTCGTAAAATTTAAAGAAATTAATTAATTTTACATAATTTTATTTATTAGTTGGAATTGAATTAAGCTCTGACTGAAGCTAAGAAATATTTGGCTATGATCGACAATATGCATATAGGAACAGATGTAATTTACTGCGAAACATTTATCATGTTTGTGCAAAGCAAATAATACGAAACGAAAATGTTGGCACGAGAACATAAAGTAATCCAAAACCGAATGAATAATTTCTATTAATGAGAAGAAAAAAATAAAAATAATTTTTTCCCAATTAGATTTGAAATAAGTTGTTATAAATTGATAATTTAGAAGGATGGAAACCTTATCAGAAGAAGAAGGTTGAAAGAGAGAAGCAGTAAAAACATGGTTGGCAGTTGGCTTCCGCCTTTTGAAATTAATCCTTTTTAATTAACAGTTGGACCATAAGGAAGTGTAACTGGAACTAGTTTATACCTCATTAAGTTGCTGAAGACGGTGGTGATGATGATGATGTTGGCGCGGAGAAAGAGCCCACCAAACAGGAGGAGGAATGGATTGTAATCATAATAATATTTTATTACCAAATGAATTGCTGGCCGGCCGTTAGACAAATGCATCGTTGTGCTAGAAAACTGGATAATGTCCAAGCCAGTGTCCACTCTTGTAGCGTGTATATAAATCAGCAAGAATTACGCGCTGTTGCCACCGGCCGTAGCCTAATTAACAATGACTGGATTAATTAATCCGCGCGGACTAATTGAACGGGAAATTTATTGGCTCTGGATGCGATCAATTTCAGCTGGTAAAGCCATCATCCCATGGGTGGTATATTCTATTTGATACCTTACTTTTTCTAAACTACCACATATTAAAGATATTCATCTTCTTCAATAAAACTTCAGTTGTCAGGATTCTTCACTATACTAAGCTTGATCGAAATCAGAACTAAAATATTAAGATGAAAATAAGAATATAGGAAAATGATTAAGATTAGTTCAGATTCCATGTGATAATTATTGATGTAGAAGAAGTAACGATTTATAACTTCAGGATTTATTTATTAAGAAGATGTGATTTCAGTTATGAACATAAGAAATAATCTGGCAATGTTTACTACACTTCAGACAGGGTTCAGCTTTGTATGTCATAACACAGCGAGTGGAAATGGTAATCCATTGAAGTTGCATATTCATAGTCTTGATGTATCGACACGTTGATACGGCATTTACATCTGCAGCAGTTGTAGTTGTAGCAGCATCGATCGAGCTTTTACACCACCCGACTTTATTTATATCCGAACGAAAGGATGGCTCCAATTAGAGGAGAGAAGATCGCATAAAGTATTCGAAATACATCTTTATTTCTGTTAAGTGATCGGCGCAGGAAGGTCCAGAATTAGTCGCTCGCTCGTCGGTGGTATTCGAGGAATGCCTTCGATTCCCATCCGGGGTTCATATTTTCAGTAATTTATTGGTGATTAAAAACGGTGGCCATCCCGTTGCCAATCGGGCGCGGAAAAATTGCTCAGACACAGAATGCTTCCAAGTCGTTTATCATTTTAATTAGTACTGCGGCTACCAGAAGACAAATAAATAAGTTAATAATACTGCAGTTAATGTATCACTTAAATCTGCCAACTGGCCGAAATTAAGAGAGAGAGAAGCAAAAAATAAATGGAAATAAAAGGATGGAAATATGCTCACACGTAAACATGTTTATGGCTTTGCGTTTACATTTTTATTAGTTTCGAAGTGTCATCAATACGAAACTCAAAATTATTATTAGAATATTTATATTTTTCTTTCAGCCTTTATTTTATCATGTAGTTTTTCTATTGACACTTTTGGTCTTCAATTGAAGCAATGAAAAATACGGTTTAAGAATCTCGAACATTTCGGCCACCCACAGAAAGACATTTGTAGCATTGTGTCTTATGGAACTAACAACCTCTAACGTTGCGTTGCCAACCAATTGACAAGATAATTTGTAATTCCGTTATGTCGACGACTAAACTGTATTAGAATCATATGGATTTCTTGCCCACGCGACGACGTGATTTGCTCAACGTTTGTAGGTCGTAGAAGCCAACAATATTTCTTTTATATAGACTACATGTCAATATTACTTTGTATTAAAAGCCTATACTTACAATATTTACCAATAAATTAAAACATTGTAACAACTTTCTTTTATCACAAATATTTCATATTTTTCTTATAAAAACAATAGTAAAATTAGTAAAATAATTGAAACTTTAATTTGCATTAATGAATTTAATTATTTTTTTGTGTAATTTATATTACTTAAATTTATGAACCAATTAGGAGTAAAAGTGTGTAATTTATTCATATCTAAGAGTTATTTGACTATAATTTTATCCGTAATTTGCTTATTAATATATGCAATCATTCATTAGTTGCGTTTCGCAAAATATGTTAAATACAGAAAATAAACTTTTTACTTTCCAGACTCAAAATGTGATTAGCAATAATTTCGCATAAAATTACCTGAATGATGTAATTAAGCTCACATAAATGTTATTGCATATAATTGAAATATTCAATTATTCAAGCTATTGAAAATTTTGTATTTTATTTCTCTAATTTTAAATATGATGTACCTAGAATATAAAATGAATTTTAACTGTGAATAACAGTGGGAATTCCAAAAATAGATTAGTATTCCGAAATTGTATTACTAGAAAAAGAGGATTTCATTAATAAGGGTCAGAAGATTTAATCAATTTGGAAGGGTACGTGTTTTCCCATCGATTACATGAATTTCCAAAATTGGTGATCAAATCAAGGACATGAATATTACGGAAAATAAATAAAACAAATTAAGAATATTCAAATTGATATTTCCTTAATTTCGTCCTTAAATTATTTATGTTATTCCCGTTCTTAATTTTGTAATTTAATTAATTTGCATTACTAAATTATTTATAACGGTGTTTACTTAGCAGTAAACAATGCTTATTTTTGTTGAAAAACAAATTTTCCATTTTATGCACTTTATTTTATCCATTACATTTACCTTATTATTCTATTGCGTTATTATTGTTATTATAAATACGTCGGAGTCTACAGCGGTTTCAGAGCGCATCAATCAAACGTGATTTATTGCATACAGAATTTTTTCGTGTAAATTATAATAAAACGCTGAGCGAGCTTTGTGCACCTTTGGTTGCATAATCCATTCCGGATGCGCGAAATTATTTTTGGAGTGGCGCTGCGGGGGTGGAATTTTTTTTTCTGATACGGTGGTTTGTTTTCGAGTGGGAAAGCGGAGCATAAAAGTGACGGTTTTAACACTTTGCGGATGGCAACAACGGCTTTATTGTCGGTGCCATAAATATTTTGGCCACGTCCACGTTTTAGCAGAAACGTGTGAAAATTCTTACCAAATCTTAAAACAATAACCGGAGATGAGGAGTCGAGGAGATGCGTAGATGAGACGCAGATGATTTAATGGCCTCAAATTATCTGCTCTAATTTTGAATGCGGGCTAATTTTAACGCACGCACGCTCTGTGACATTGAGGAAAAGCTAAATGTTTCATTTTAATTAGAACATATTACTCTTGCACTTTTTAGCTCGCCGACACTCATATATTCATATTTTGCCATATTTCTTACTATAAATACATTAATTGATCCATTTCATCTTGCTTTCAAGCCCCTATCCGCGCTTTCAAATACAACCGTAAAACATAATTAACAAAACATACATATCATTACTCAAAATCTATAAATTAAACTTATATCAAAAAATTTTTAATTCATAATCTACATATACACATCCTTCGGTTACTATGCACCTAATGACAGTTGCTAAGGACGCGTTTTGGTTACTATGTACCTAATGACAGTTGCTATGGACTGAGGCCTCAATTAAAATTATTTCTATTTTATTATTAGAAAATATTAGTTCCTTTTTTTTTGGTGTTAGGTTACTGTAACTGAATGTAAAAATGTTTTGAATGAAATAGTAACGGTCAGTTAGTGAATCAAAACGGAAAGGAGGAGCAAAACAACAGGTATAAAGTTGATAATTAGAAGACCCTTTTGCAAATTCCTCAAATACAAAGGATCCCAAATAACAATAGGCCCCGGTGTGCATTTTTTTTCTCATCTCGTTGTTCTTGTTGTTTGTTGTGTCCGCGTTGTTTGCATCTTCGCCTTCCAAAAAAAAAAAAAAAAAATAGTAAAAAGCGAGAAGAGGATCTCATTTGCATTTGTATAGGGGCGCGCAGTATCTGGACATCGTTTTCTTTCTAAACTTGAATTTTCAATGCTGCGGAATGCGAAAAGCGAGAGCAATTGCCACAATGAGATTTTCCGCAACAGCTGAGAAGAAGAAAGAAAGGGCGAATGCAAAATTGGTGAGGAGGAGAAACAAAGAGATAGAGGAGATAAAGCGAGAGAGGTATTCTTAATACCTTGTATCCTGTTTTCATTGTGAGTCGGTTTTCAGTTGGTCGTCTTCTCTTTTTAAATACGCACGCACACGCACGTATGGAACAATGCTCGGGGGATCTAGATTTTCCATCAGTTAACGTGTAGATGTATATATTCGGACGAGATGGTCCGAAGAGATGGTTGTTGTCGTCCTCTCTGCCTGCCTTCTTTATGGAAGGTGGCTTCCTAGAAGAAGAGTGAAATGCATAAAACGCGTGCATATGAATTTTGATATAATTGTGAAATGCTTCAATGTAGCTCATTGTTTATCTGGAATCTCGGAATAAGAGAGAAGCACGTGAAGACGTAGAGGGATTACGTTACATATGATGATGATGACACGCAACGAAAGTACAGAAGACAAAAGATGAGTAATTAGGTGCATTTCGGATGTTGCTGGTTGTCGGTAGAATTTTCCTTTGCTCATGCGTTTTCCTTTTAGTTCGGGGTGGAAGGGCTATCCAAGAACAAAGAATAAAGGCTAACTGCCCACGTAGGGATAATTAACGTTGCGTGACCGCAGAGTGATTAAAACATAAATTACTTCTACGAGGAAATTATTTTTGACGTGTCTGCCCTGGGGTTGATAACAGTCCCCCCGCTTTCGCTCCGACACGTATCTATCGACGATCGCCTTCAGATCCCCAGAATAGGAAAGGAAACACGAAGAAAAAGAAAAGGCAAGAAGGAGAGAAAAAGAGGTGAAAAAATAATAAAGAGGTTGGAATTAATAATTCGGTGCATATCGTGCTCTTTTCACACTACGTGGCTTTCTTCACGAGGAAAAAAAAATATAAAACACGAAAACGATCTGATCGGACCGTCTCCTTGGTCCTCTTCTCTCTCCTATTTTAAATGCCGTAATTATTGTACCGCACTTGAACCCTTATTTACGGCCGATCAATATTTCTTCACTAGAATTAAGAAAATTGCTCCGATGTTCTCTCTCAGTCCCTCACGAATTTTATTTTGCTCCCATTATTATTAACCAAAATATGTAATTTGCATATACACTTGACAGGTTCTTCGTTAACCTAACTTTACTACAAAAAAAACTCACAAATAAATTACTACAAACTATTGTAGTCAACTTTTAATCTGCAATATAACATAATAGAACTTAAAAGTTGATGATAAAATGTTATGTATATAATAATTCTAAATATGACTTAGTATGTACTAATCTTTGAGTAACTATAGTTGTTTAAATTCAAATAAAATGTTTGGCTGTGGTCAATATATTTTTTTTAACTTGGAATGTTGGCTTTTTATTTTTGAATGTTACAAAAAATATTGGAAACAAATAAGAAATTATATTACGATAAATAATGGAGCCAACGTATTACGCTGATGTTGTTTGTTATTTTTTTCATTCTGTTTTTAATGCGAACGGTGGCGTTTTTTTTTTCATATTTTTTTATGTTATTTTGAAATTGAGTAATTTGTAAGGATTTCAGAGCAGGAGATTACTTAGCATGCATCGCGGGTTTGTAATATTAGATTCAAGAATTCTTTCTGCCCGGAGTGTTGGTAAATTGCCAATTGCAGATACAATCATTGGTATATTGGCGATTTTCAAAAGAAAGAAAAAAACAGAGAGAGAATGAATTACGTGATGCTCATAAGTAAGAAATACTATATTCTAATCCATTATTAATTTTATAATTCTAAAAGTTTTTAAACATTAATCATTTAATAATTTCTTTACAAATTTGCGCTAGATGGCGTTATTATTATTTATTTTTTATATTATTTGAATATCGATATTTTACTTTTGTATCGAGGATAAGGAATTAAGGAAATACAATTTACTTTCGGAAAAAAATAAGAAAAAGATGAGTTCCGCTTAGATTCGAGATATAAACAATGTTGGGGAAACACACTTATTTGTATTTTTTTCATCTTTGGTTTCGCGTCGGGTTTCCTGGTCGTTTGAAGTTTCGTATGGTTGGGTATCGGGGGAATATGAGTATTTGCATTGTTGTAGCGAAAATATTTCACATGACTTCGTGTTTATAATAGAATGCGAATGCAAATATCGTGGAGAGGCACAACGACCAGAAATCCGCGTCTCGCCTTCAGAGAATAGCCGGACAACACCACACACACACACACCTGGATCCGCCGACCTCGAGTTTTGGTCCTTTGGCCATTTCGTCCCCCATCCCCCCTAGTGCCCGACGACCCAATTTGCATCATAATGGTATCCTCGGTCCTTCTCTTTCTCTCGGACCCAAAGTCGTCGTGTTCATCGGCTCGGATGTATTCTAATCATCTGGGACACCGCTGGGAGGTCATTGGGTTGGCCCACGATCATTAGGGGAGAACCATAATTATATGCGCGTTGACCAGGTCCCATGGGAAGGTACATCCTGATTTCTAAGAGAGAATGCGCGCAAAAAAAAACACGAAATTATAATAATATAATAATTTCATACTTCTTGACCGTTGATGAATCGCACCAACGTACGTTTCTTTCCTTTGCAAGGACAATAGGAACTTGTTCCTTTCAACGATTAACGCCGTCCTTGCCGCGTTTTGAACGGTTTCCAAGACCGAAATTAATAAATTTCTAAATTAATAATTTTCTAAATTAAATAAACACAACACATTTTTATCAGTCAAACACAAAAAAAAAAACAAATTTATATAATTTTCTAAAAATATATAGAACTTTTACAAAATTTCTCGAGATGGCGCTTTGATACTCAAATACAAATTTAAATTGAAACATCAAATAATTTATATTTCATATAATTTCAAATTATTTATCTGGTGATTATAATTTTTTATTTGAATTTAAATCTTTTACATTTTGTATCAAAGATAACAAAATTAATTTCATTATTTTGTATTTTCAAGAATAACACGCGTTTTGAACGACTTCCAAGAACGCAACATAAATTTGTAAATATAAAATTTGTTGACAATTTAAAAAATTGCTTACAGTTTAATGATTATTAAGAAAATTTAATTAATAATTATAAACTTTTATCAAAATACGAGAGATGGCGTATAATTATCAAGGATTAACATCGTGTATTTTGAATTGCAAAATCGATATCGATATCGAAATCGTTATTAATGTAACCATAATTCATATGAATGAACAAGGATCATCGAATCCTTGTTTTTAATTTCAAAATTTTATATTTGTATCGATTATAATAGAATTTTTTACCATTGGATTAATTATTATAAAATATGCGAGATGTATTATCAAGGATTAACATTGTGTATGTATTAATTTATCCATAGATTTAATTTCAAAATTTATTTGTATGGAGGATAACAGAAAATATAATATAATTTCATAGTTTTTGACCGTTGATGAAATGGATGAAGCACGTTTAATATGTTTTTTTGCAAGGACAATACGCATTTTGAACGGTTTCCAACAGCGAAATGGAAGAAAGAAAAACTGAAAAACTGAAAATTTATTAATAAACGCAATTGGCGCCAGAATTAGCCTAATTAGATCATCGCCTATACCGTGTTTCGCGTCAAGGAGAGAAAGATTCGAAAAAAGAAATCCGCGTAACTAGTGTCCACGATAATTGATTTGCGAGTTTCCATTATATAAAGTTGATATAATTCATATTAGATTTACGCCCTGGCAAAAATAAGCTGTTAAATATATATGCTGGATGCTGGCACTAACTCAAAAAGCGCGAATGTGTTTCACCTCTCTCTGAGGCGTGGAAGCGAAATAATCATGTAATCCCTACAGCTGCGCGATAATTATGAATAATTTTAACTATAAAATTAATAAATTGATGACGGGGGTGGCTCGGACGCTGTATTTATAGCCACGTTATTTATACCTAATATTTTCGGGCAATTAAATAACGCTCTCTATTTGCGCACGCATACCTCTGAACCTAGGTTGCTGGTGCATCGCGCCTTCCTCGTCCACCGGGGGGAATCCCCCTCACCACGGTGGGTTTCTGCGGGGGCCGAGTCAACGGAGGTCACCAGATTACATTTATTTGTGTATTTATTGCATTTTGTGTTAAGGCGTCCGGCCGTGCCAAAATCTGACACAAATAAACAAATCCTCGGCTCGGCGTTTCGTCCCCGCAATTAAATTATATTATTTTGACAATTGTATTTTTACATTCCTCCTCGCCCACCCACAATCCAATTTAAATAGCATTACACAGGAAAATAGATGTATTGCGAGATCAGCAGCAACAAAAAAAAATTATATAAATAAAATATATTTAAAAATGTTGGAAAAAATAAATAAAAAAAAATTAGTACGCTTTATTTTTGGGATGCAGATAAATTAAATGTCGTTTAATATTACAAGAACAAAAAATAAATAAAATGGAAATTGGAAAGGACGAGAGAGGAGAACTGTAAGCCGCAGGAAACCTAAAACTAGATCGAAAAACATGCACGAGATGTAAAATTAAATCCGACTGTCGCGAGAATATAAAATATTCATTTGACAAATAAAAATACCGACGACATGCACATTATTCTTATGCTTTATTTTTCATCCGGGCCCGTGACTGCTGCAGATCTCATTTTTATTTTCAAATTCGAAGCACAACGAATTAAGGTAACTTCTAATTTAACATCAACATCTATTTATAATTTACGATTTGTGAAGGTGACTCTACAAAAAAAAATCAATTATCTTTGTATATTAACAAACAGATTCAATTGTGTATACTTCTGTTTGTTTACACACAATTCTATATTTAGTTAAATCTTCAATGTTGCACTTCTTTCATCTTTAGATATAGTAAAATACTAATAATTTCTATACTTTAAAACTTATATAATTCTAAATTTGATTCTTACACTAGTTGAGAAATTTAAGTTGTAAATTTGTCATGTTCTTTTACTTGCAGGAAAAGTGACATGTTTCGATTTTATTTTGCTTTATTTCTTGAGTCACTACATGTTTAAGTCTGTAGTTTTTGATTCTACATAAGTTTTATTATAGATTAACAGCAATTCTGTGTCATCTCTAAATGTAACAATTATCTCCAGATTTTATAAATTATTTAAATATTTTTCAAATTTTCATTACTAATTTTATTATAAAATTACTCATAATTTTGCATTTTCTTCTGCATTAATTAACAATTAATTATTCAAATTCAGAAAAATTAAAGAATCGTTAGAGCTTAAGACTGTAACAATAAAATTAGAAATATCTCAATTAAATGCAAAAGAAAATAAATAAAAACTGTTATTCTCCCATATTTCACCATAGTTTTTTTTTTGTGAAGAAGGCAGAAACCGTATTACCATAATTAAATCTGAAATAATGGAAATAAGCCGCACCTGAAAAACAAACGAGCCACCATAATAAATCATCGACGAAAGAAGACGTTCCTCTAGCTTCTTGTTATTCGTATTTCCCTCCTTTATTTTATTTTTCTTTTACTTCTTCATCATCTTCTCTTTTTCGGTTCATTCCCGGAATTTTTATATGTGACGCTTTTTCGAAAAGCCATACGCGATTTACGAATACCACAACCGATTAACATTCAACCCGCGCGTGTCTATATACGTATGAAAACAAAAAGAGACGAACGATTCGAAATCATTTCGGGGATTTGCACAAAACCATAATTTCAAATTTACAGAAAAAAAATATATGAATATAATTCAGCACTTAATATTCAACGCGCGTCGCTCTCCATATTTTATTATTTTTTTACGTAAAACCTTCATCGAGATTCCTGCTTTGATAATACGTGAAAAAATGAAACACCTGGTGTAATTAAAGTTAAAGTCATTAGTTTTATAGTTATAAAGTGAAATTACATAAACTTAAATAAAAACAAGCATTTGCGGAAAGGCTTATGGAACTGGTATCAAAATATCTTGAATTTTTTTAGTGCAAAATCGAGAAACCATTCGAGTACTATTGTTTAACTCTTCACTACTTTCTATAATTAAATTATATAAAAATATTGGATATATTCTGAACACAAAAAATCACCCATCCAATAGTACTGTTTAACTATTATAAGTAATAATTTTTATAATTAAACAGACGATGATTGCTCAAAAGTATCACCCATCCAATCATTATTACTTAACTATTCTTATATTATAAAACAACTGAAATTACTCAAAATTGACGCGAAACCCATCCAAATCCGTTTGTTTAATTATTATAAGTAATCAAAGATAATTTGTATAATTAAATTAATTAATAATATCCAAATGCCTTACCGAAGGGAGTGAATCCTGTAGAGAGTTTTCGAAATCTTCAATTCCCGGAATAATTACATTGTGTATTGTGTGCCAAAAGTGGGGACCGAAATGGGAGATTGTGGAAATTAGTTGATGTTTCCATCATGCGTTAAAAATAATTCGCGTTTCTTCATCTTTAATCGCGAAAACGCATTGTGGCTGGCTTGAAAAATTAGGATGCGGACAAGTGACGGTCCTGCTGAGAACGTGCGAAAAAATCGGAAACCTAGAGCGACTGCCAACAAATTCCCACAGGTAGATGATGAGAGATGTAAACATATCTTCTCTTCTTCTTTCCCACTGTGTTTCGATGCAGTTCACTTACAAATTTAGAACAACTTTCGTAACTGTTAAATCATAACAAATTTTAACTTTTCATATTAGTTCAGAAATTTTCAAAATTCTAATAAGAAATAATAATTATATAATATTTTAAAAAAATGTAAATTGTGGCCTAAAATAATATGAAATGAAAAAATTGTTTGTATTTATATAATTAATGTGACCTCTTTGTTTCAGGTGAGTGAAATTTCTTTGGAGCGTTCGACAATTATCGAAAATAATAACGGCATTCCGAGTCGTTACTTCTTTCGCAATAGAAAAGTAAGTTTTTACAAAAGTTTAAATTAGAAGCGGGACAATGTACATGCACTAGTTATGCGGATTTAATCTGCACCAGCATCGAGGTATTTAGTGTTATTAAAAAAGTGGAAATAATAATAAAATGAGGGGAAAAACAAAGCAAAACAACGAATAAAGTAGTAAAAGTACTTGAGGGGGGTTGAGGAGGAAAGGAGGAGGTCCGAACTGTTGTAAGATTTTTATCGGAAAATCGGGGCCACAATAATTCTTGTACAACACACGGCGTTATATGGTGATTAGCATTTAATGCGAATGGGGGTTTGGTTTGGGTGGTGGTAGGAGGGCGAATTAAAATCGAAGTTGTTATTAAATAAAATCACACTCGGCACAATCACACATAGGAGTAGAGCCGGTGCAGCTATACCCATACCTAATTTACATGCATAATCACGAAAAATGCCGTACATTAGTGGCCAGATACGGATCTGGACATGAAATATCGGAAAGCTTTAACGCCAGCCAATCGGCCAGTTCACTTCTGCCTCGTTTCATCCCAGCTCACAATCAAAGACAACATTTACATCAAAAACACCACAAATCGCCATCAATATTGATCTTTCAAAAGTTAATATAATTGTAGCAGTAAATACTTGTAAAGGTGAGTACACATTATCAAAATGCAGCATAAATTTCTATTACATGCCATTTACATAAATGGAACAGTGTTCACTTGTTCCATGCCTGTTCTAAACAAAAATAACATTTATATGCAAAAACGCCATCAATATTGATCTTTCAAAAGTTGATATACTTTTAGCATTTTTCTTATTTCTTTGATTTACATAATTGGAATAGTGTTTACTTTTGCCTTGTTTCTTGCAACAATCAAAAACAACATTTAGATACACAAATAATAAATGTTTCAAAAATTAATATACTTGCAGCAGTTTTAGTAATTAATTGAAACATTATTGTGTATACTTGTAAATGTAATCAAAAAAATATTAACACAAAATCTATTAATTAACCGAAAACTAACATTATTGTAGCAATTACTTTAGTTCTAATTTTGTGCAGTTATAAAGATGAGTACACAATAAATAAATTGAAAAAATTATTTCATTTTTACTTGATACATGATTTTAACATCTGTCAAGCAATTATGATGTGTGTATAATTATTGACACTGCAAAAATGACTCATACTCTTCATACATTTTAAGTTATACAACGTAAATGATGTCAAATCAATCGTAGAAAAAAAATTAAATCAATCATAGAAATATTCTGATGTGTACTTATAAAGGTACAAAATGAAGCACTAATTACTATTATATGTTATTTTCCAATATAGCACAGTGTACATACATTTTTTATAAATTATAAGTTGATACATCTGTCAAAAAAAAATTACAAAGTCTAGAAGAAATATTCACTAAAATTTTAATCAATTATGATTAATTATAAAAAAAATATATTGAAAACTAATATTATTGTAGCAGTTTTATTCATTCAATATTAGTTCTAAAGGACTAAAACTAGAGAAAAAAAAATGCAAAATTTAATTATTACCAAAAATATTTCGTAGACTGCATTTACTTGAATAATTTATACTAACATATCTTGTAATTTTATATATTTTGACAATAATACAAGAAATTCATCATATGTACACAACTTAATAGAAAATAAGTATAAGAGGTTTATATTAAATGAGATTTAAAAATCAACTATTATGTAAAACATCAATATCCGGAAGCTAATACAGTTGTTGATGGAAACATTATTTTTAATGTTAATTCGATGTTAATCGCTTATTCATAAGAATATACATATTTATTAATATTGCATTGTGTATGCACACTAGCTACTAACTATAGCTTCAGGCAGAATAATTTATTTCATACATTTATTTCAACACAATCACAATGTAATAAATTATATTCCCAAAATATATTATTAAATAAATATTTACATTTCAAAATATAAAAATTAATTTATAAATAATTAAATTAATTTTAACTGCAAAAAAAATCCAAATAAAATAAATAAATTTTAGAATTTGCATTTTCTTTTATGAAAAAATATATTTAATAAATTTTCCAAACAAATTGATTATCAATAATTTTGTACAATTTTCTGTAACAATTTTGTAAAATTGAAAAAAAAAATATTAAATATTTTCCAATAAAATTTACAAAAATAAATAAACCAGCATATAATGTTGTGACATGCATTAATTATGGAAACGACCATGTAATCCAAATGCGTATGACATAATGCAGGCGAAAACGTCCAATCGCGTGATTGGGATGTATGTGTGTTCATATTAATCTATATACATATATAACGGAAAAGAGAACACAACAAAATATATAAATATAGCAAAAAAATAATGGACGTGATTCGGAAGAAGAAAAAAAAATGTAATAAATAAATGCGATATTACAATTTCGTGTGATTTATTTTAAATTGCCGGGGGCAGCGCGAGCTTTGTTGTTTCCATCCCGTGTGAAATGCGCCACCCCCTCGACCATGTACGATTTCAGCAATGATTTACATGCAATTATTGAACTTTCCTACTACAATTTTAACAGATTTTTTTATTGTAACTTTGTTATTTCCTATTTTCCAACAGATTCTTAAAGATCTATATTTAATTAACGAAGAAAAATATCGCAATTTGCAAAATTGACTTTATTCTAAGTTATTTGTCAATATATTTTAGTGTGTATTTACTTAAAGTTTAAATTAAGAAATATAATAAATAATTTAATTTTTCTTATAATGAAAACACAAAGATTAAACTTATCTCAATCCAGAATTAGCCAACTAATCTAAACGACTTTACTAAAAAAAAATATCTATACATTAAAACTTAATGGAAACCTTCATTATAAAATGGTTTATAGAATTTCGTAACGGCTATCGCTAAAATTAAATTAATGTTACGCAATCTGGATTATCGTAAGCAACAGAAAAAAAGAAAGAATAAATCTCTTCTTTTTTTTTTCTCGTCCTCTGGCAAAAGGAATTAAAACGAATGGCCGTGTTTTCATTCAATTAACATTTATTTATTTGTTTATTCGATCGATTCGTGGCCGCTTTCTAAAAATACCGAAACACCAAAAATAGATTCGAACGCCGTGCCATTTGTGTGCCTTTTTTCTCTCTCTCTCATATCCTCATCACTTTCCGTCGTCGCTAATGTTTTATTGTGTTTAAATGAGACGAGCCCCCCACAATTAACATCAATTTGTTTATTAGTTTTGTACCGATAATTTAATAAGACCATTGTTAATAATTTAGCAACTAATGTTGCGATATCCTTCAAAATCTTATCTATTATATCATTAAATTATTTTAATCTAAATTAATTTCATAATAGAAAATCATTTGAATTTTTTATAAATTTAAATATTTCTATTTTATTGGAACAACAATAATAAAGACTTAAATTGTTAGAAAATACAGGATTTTAAAAGAAAAAATATAAATCTGTTACATAATGTTAAATTACAAAATCTTCATGTATTTCTTAAGTAATGTTCAAATTTAATATTTCTTTATTTGAATTTTATGAACATTTTAGATATCATCTAACAAGTGATGTTATTCATAGTTTTATATTAATTGATAAATTGATAAATTTTGACATGCGAAAAATTTATTCATAATTTTATAAATTTTTTGTACATAAATATAAATTTACTACAGAATCAATTGGGATTAATAAAAATTAAAAATGTAATTTATTTGTATAAATGTTCAAAATTCATGAAATTGTTTATGAAAATATCAATGATTGAATTTGATATAATTTGTATAAATTCAGTTTAGCTGAAAATTGGAAGATAATGCATGAAGATGGAGACAGTGTGTGTATGTAAAAGATGATGTTGGGCTGCGAAGTAGTGGTGGGAATATAAGAAGCACGCTCTGAAGTAGGTCTGGGTTAATGCTTCTTCCATATTCCTGCTGTAGTAGTAGTACGCGACTTTATAGTCTCGCAAGGTTACTTTTATTTCAATGTCAATCCCACCTACTTTTCACTCACTTATTTATTTAGCTCTCGCTCTTTCTTTCGCCTCATTGTCCCGAAGATTTATTTCAGCATCATCCTTGATTCAATTAAACTTATATTTATTAAAATTACCTTCACGCGCGCGTTCCTACGACCTTACGAAAAAAAGAAAATGAGCAAAGGCACGACGACGCTAATCAACATCAACGGAGTGAGTACCAAAGCTTTGGATCGGAGATGCGTCGGAACCTCGCATGATGATGGATTAGGGTGAGAGAGTTTCGGAGAGTCCAGGAAACGCAATGAATATGAATTAATTTTTCGTCGAACCACATCATCTCCTCTCGCTTAGGTATATATATACACAAATGTTTTGTCTTGCTCGGGATGGAAAAAGGGCCATTGTGTTCTCGCGTATGAAGTGACAATGTTTCCCACAGAAAAACGGGGGCTACCTGGGATAAATGAAGTGTACACATTAGTTAGCTCTTTTTTGGACAGTTGGTAGCCAGGATATCCATCATCTGACCAAAACAACAGCGGCCCAAGGCAGGTCGTGGTCGGAAAATGCGAGCGCACTTCTGACCATTCATCGCGCTGCTCCACTGGGACCTACCCCAAACTCTGTCATCCTCCAACAATACTTTAACTTATTTTACCTGCGCACCCCAAACGCATGCATATAGAAACACGGATTTCGTTGCTTTTCACAAAATCCAGAAATGGATTAGCCCAATAATTTGTGATTTCCTCCCGAACTGAAGAAAGAGAAACCAACATTCCCATCGGCCCGAAAATTGATTGATTCTCCAACTCCTGTCACCATTCCAACAAACGATAATAACCTCACATCACGTGTTTCTCCATCTTTTCGTGTCCAATTCTTCTAATTGAAAACAAATAGCCAAATTATGTAAAAAAAGACCAAAAATGACACTGTGATGTTAAACGTATTGATTCGCACCAATTTCGGTGTCGAATCGATAAATTTATAAGAAACGTGCATGTAAATACGGCGGAGAATCACCATTATTCATTGGGGGGACGAACGTCCATTTATTTACTTCTAATAACAATATTTACCAATATTTCGAAAGCTTTACGTTACTGTCATTTCGGAATTGCATTACTTATACACACTCTTATATTAAGAATGAATCATTTTCACTCACCATTATTTAGGTCAATACTGAATTCCCATATCCTTACGATATTGAAGCAGAAATATCACATATCACCTTAAACAATAAATACAATAACTTTAAATTAAAATAACTATTTTTACATCAAAGAATACTTGTCATATAATAAAATTTAAAAAAAAGAAGCATCTCCTCCTTCACAATGCATTCCAACTATTTATCTATCAATTTTGATTTTTATAGAAAGACATGACAATAACTTTTTTATCCCAGAATTTTACAACTACAAGAAAGGGTTGGATTCTTCTTTAAGTTCATAAAGAAAAAGATCGTTTTGTAGATATTTTTTTTAATACTGAAATGATTAATCGATTTAACATTAACATTGAAATCTTCAAGAGTTACGTGTCGTTAACAAAAAAACATAAATAGATAATTATTTTCATTGTGTTTGCTTTGAATTGAATAAAAGTAAAGCTTAAAATTTTAGTCTTATATAATAAATATGAAAATCAAACAAACTAAAAATCATTTTTATATAATAAGAGAAACTTACTTTTAACATTTTCTTCTTTCAGATGAAATTATATTTCTGTTTCCACAACTTTCCTATTATTGATCCATAATTTTTTTTTAACAATGTTTCTCTCTTCCATTTTAATATTTTCGTTTCCCTTTGATTTCACTGGGAATTCGTAAATTTATTTGACACTTCGTGAGCACGCAGATGTGACATTGCGTCGAGGGGGAAACGGCGATTGTTCGATCACAGCTTGCTTTTAATTTTCCGTTTCCTCTAATTAAAATGTTAATGCATGAACACAACTATTGCTACATACGTTATTTTTCACAATTCTATACACTTCCATTCAACTTATTTTATTAATAGAATTTTACTTTTAATTGTACAATTTTGATCAGTTACACTTTTAACCATTATTTTTTTATAGATACATAAAAATCTCCTTTAAATATTTACATTTATTTTATTTTTAATTGTTTAAATAATCAAGTGAAAAGGTTTTGAAGTGCCAATTAAATAAAATATAAATAAAGTACAATTTTATTACAGAAATATTTATTATTTATTTATATATCAGAATTCATACATTTGATTTACAATTTTTTTTTTTTTTTGGAGACCGATGTGGGCTTTAGCCTCTTGCGGTCTTGGGTCCTAGAAATATTTATTTAAAAAAAAAACACATTTTACTTATTTCAAACAGAAAATTTAATAAATTTAGAAGAATTACAACAAATTCATAAATTACAATTTTATAAACAAATAATTATTAATTATATAATGTTTCAGATTCAGATCAAATTCAATAAAAATATATTATTAAATGGAAATAATAATTAATATAACAAATTCATAAAGAAATAGTTTTTTTTTAAAGACAAATATGTCTCATAAAACGTTTTATGTAAGTAAATTAATTTTTTAAACTTACTGTTTTCATTAGATTTATATGCAATAATGAAAAAATATTTACTTGATACAGAAAGGTGTAGAAATTATATAATGTACTTGTTAATTTCAACTTGATGATTTATCAAATAATTACTGTTAATATTTTTACAAATAAAATATTTAAATATAAATTTACTTTTTAATAAGTAAAATTTAATAAAATTATATAAATATTTAATTTAAAAAATTCATAATGAAATAGTAGTTTCTTATATAATCGTTGGTATAAATTGTTATGTATTAAGTGTAGAAAATACCAAATTGATGCATAAATGAAAAAATTGAAAAAAACTGTCAATATTGATTGCATAACCTCGGCCGATGCATACAATGCCATTTCACATTAGTTTCTGCATACCACGCCCTAACGAAACGAATAATCGAAACAGAACATCTTTTTGTAAAAGAAATCTCTTAATTTAGTTTATTTATTTTTATCTTTTCTGTTCTTTTGGTATAAAACAATCGGGATTAATTAAAGGGAAAACCCGCAATTTTCTTAAGTACAGTCGGTAATCGATAGCCCCCATATGCGAAATCAATTCAAGCAAAACTCTCTTTCTCTCCGTGTTGCCTGGGCCACCCCCCTCAGGCACAGCTTCGCATTCTCTCCCTTTTTTTTCTGTTCAGTTTAGTATACATATACTGACTGCACTCGTTCGCTCTCTCCGACTTGTTCTTCCTTCGCCCAGCTTTGTTCTTCCTTTTCATGTGTGTATTTTCCTTCCTTCCTTGCGTTTTAAACGCCATTCTTTAGTTATCACATTATAATAGACTCGGCGCAAGGGCCTATACTACATACATATACAGTGCGAAATCGCAAGTGTGTAAGACAATCGGTTGGTTTATGCATGGATGTGGGTATGCGCGTCTGCATCTGTACACACACGTACGGGGATGTGTGTGTGTGTGTGTGCGAGAGAGTATGGGTATATGTGGGTGGTGGAGAGAACCCGCGGGTTTGCAGGAACCATGCAGGTTCCACAATATCCGCGAGAAGCCGCGGCTATTGGACGGGCGAACCACGCCTCCCGCGACTTGTCACCTACCGGTATGCAAATGCTCCCCACTTACAGCATCCTCATCTCTCGCAACTGCGTTCCTCGGCTGCTCCGAGGCCCCCGGCTCTCTAGCATCATATACAGAGTGAACGCCACGGCCACTACTGCCGCATCCATCCAACACCATCACCACCTATATCCAATCTTCCTCACTACAATTCTTACAATGAAATCATTTCACAATAAAAATCAATTTCAACTATAACTAATTTCAGATTTCACATTGAAAAATAAGCAACATAAATACATAATCCAATTGAAACTGTACACTAAAATATCTTTACTTATTTTAATATCAATAATTTTTAATTACATTTACTTACATTTTTAGGTAATTCATTATTTTTGAAAGTCTAATCTAATTTAAAATAAAGTTATTTTCTTGATGGTTTTAGAATTGCAGATCATTTTTCTTTATAAAAAATGTTATATTTATAAGATTTAGTTTTACTTTAAATAAAAGCATATTCTAATAATATTAATTTTTCAAGAATTATTATTAAGTTATATTTACAAAATTTAATTTTATTTTAAATGATGATTTACTTTAAAGATGTTCAAAACTTATTCTCTTTTCACCTAAAACTGAACTTTTTACTTTTATTAAATATTAATTCTTATTAAGATATATTTACAAGATTTAGTTTTAAATAAAAGCATATTCTAATAATATTATTATTTGTATTTCAAGAATTCTTAATTATATAACTTAATTCTCTTTTCACCTGAAATTGAACTTTTCAATTTTATTAACATTAATTCTTATTAAGTAATATTTAAAAGATACAGTTTTACTTTAAATGATGATTTTCTTTAAAGTTGTTTTTTTCACCTAAAAATTTAACTTTTTCAGTTTTATTTTATTAATATTAATTCTTATTAAGTAATATTTACAAGATTTAGTTTTACTTTAAATATAAGGATATTCTAATAATACGAAAGACGTTGAAAACTTATTCTCTTTTCACCTAAAATTGAATTTTGATATTAATTCTTATTATGAAATACTAATAATATTAATATTTTTCTTTCAATAATGACCTAAAATTGAACTTTTCAATATTTAATGAAATAAAAACATTAAATAATGAAAATATCTCTATTTTGAAAGTTTTTATACAAATATTAAATAATTAAGAACAATATTGAATTGCGTTCAAATTGTAAAAGTAACATTTTTATTATGGAATCTAAGGTATCAAGATTATCACCTTGAACTTTACTTATTAAGAAAGAAACTAGTACACCTTACATTATTATTTTTTATTATTGAAAACATGTGTGCTTGAACTATTTATTTGTTGAATTTAAATTACTCGTATTAGACTGTAAGTAAATTATTTGATTAAATATTAGTTTATATTAATTATAAAATAAGATTTATGAAAATAGTAAAATTATTTAATTATAGATTTGTAATGTGTTGGCTTGTTGAGAAGTAACATTGTATGAAATTTGTCAGAGGATGAAGATCGTAAAATGGAATGAAAGAGGAAAAAGTGTACGTTAAGAGCGAAGTTATGATAAAAGCGGGAACGGTTTAATTACGTAAAATCGTGAATTAGGAAAAAGATAGGGAGAATAATTGCATGATTGCGAATTAAGATTTTCATTAAGATTGGGCTGATGGAATATGGTGGTGTAATAGGGAAGAAAGAGATCTGGAATGTATTAATTTAATTATATCAGATTTCATATGGAAGTTGAGGTCTCTCCGCCAACATCGTCTCACCATATCGATCGAGAGAGGATGGTTCATAAAAGTAGTCACTAAGTATGTGAGGGAATGAAATCATCGGGAACAGAGTTTTCATATTTTTCGAGTCTGAGAAAGTTTAACGAACTTTAGTTGGGGAAAATGAATTCGTTGGAATTGTAAAATGGCAATGTGCAGATGTTAAGCTGCAGTTAAAGATAGAGATGTAAATGACGGTGGACATGGTTCGGGTATTTCGGAAAGAGCCGTATAAGTTTTATCGTGCAGATAAAGATTAACGCTACAAGGATCGAGGAATGGTATATCTAATTATTGGGTGGATGGATGGATGGATATTTCGATGCGTGTGTGGGGAAGAGAGAGTTAAAGTATAGGAGCGGAGGCCGTCCTCAACCAGTATTTTATAAATACGGCGACGTTTATGCCGTATGAATAGGGAAAATATCGTAATAAAAGTTTTTGAATGAAAATCGTATAAAGTTGTAGATAATAAGTTTTAGATGTAACGAGATGGTGCCTACATGCGTGCATAGGTGGTTTAAATCCTCGACCCGTTTCACTCCGTTGTCGCATTAGGTTTTAAGTGTGTATACCGATTTAAATTTAGTGAGCACCTTTTGGTTTGGCTAAGCTCTTTTAATATGCAAATGCGATGCTTCGATACGATCATGGGGGTATTATAACATAGATAGGACCTGTAAATAAAATTTTATTCCTCCCAAGAAAACGCAGCGCGCACCACCGCGAGACAAGCAACAACAACACCAGCAAGAACAACCATGTGTATTTGTTATTTGTTCAAGGCGTTCGGATTTAATTGACGTTAATAAGATTTAATGCTATGCCATAATTATCCAATGGAAAGTTGCCGCTCGCTCGACTCCAAACCGTACATTATTAGCAATTAGCTTCAGCCTTTTCTAATTTCATTCTGCACCAAAAGAGCGAAACAGATAGACGAAGACGACGACGATCGACCAGACATTGGCATAAAGAAAGAGAACGAAAAGAGAAAAAAAACAGGACTTAAGTAAATACAACTAAACAAACCGAATAAAACGTTTTCACTTCGCGTCACGATAAATGCCGAGAACGGATTTATGGATTGACTCTGATTTCGTTTCAAATGCATCTCGTTACTTCGCTTTAATGTTTACCAGCCACTATAAAAAAATAAAAATATATATGTAGCAGCCTTTCAATCCAACCATTTGCATTTTCTATTACAAATCTGTCGACAGAACTTTGCAACGTGCATTAATAAAACTGAACACAAAATAATTACTTCATTCAAATTTACTGCAACAACACAACAGAATATATTATTCACTGAATTTATTACACAACCAAATGCAAAATCATACAAAAATCACATTTATAAACAATAAAATTCTTACAATTTTAATATATTAATTCAATGTCACATTTTCAACTAACAAAAGTTGTATATTATTTTGTGATGTATTTTGATAATAAGACATGGCGAATATATCCGCCGCCCATCCGCAATATCATACAAAAAAATCACATTTCTAAAGAAAAGAAATAATATTTTCATTAATCCTTTGCGAATGGAGATTTTTCAATGTCATATTTTCAACTAACAGAAGTTGTATATTATTATGTTGTGGTGTATTTTGATAATAAGACATGGCGAATATATCTGCCGCAGGGTTAAAATTATTTTGTTTTAATTTTGTAATGAAAAAAATGTTTAATTTATAATATGTATATGATAAATATGTGAAATGCGCCCATTTTGCAAATTATTCAAGTTTAGGAACATGCTGGGCATTTAGAATGGAACAGTTTTCGATGCGAATTATATTCCATTCGTTTATTTATTTAAACGTAAAAGTCGTAAAGATTGGTAATGTCCTACAAAACTGTATTTTCTCTTCGTGCCGTTTGCGCAATAAAAAAACATAACATTACGCCGATTGGAATTGAGTAACAGTTATTTTTTTAATATATAATTAGTTTAAAAAAAAATTTTTTAAATGTTATGTAATTTATATTTTAATAAACGAAAATTTGTATAAAATACAAAATTTTTAAAATTTAAAATTGTGACCTTTAATGTAAAAATAATAAAAACCTTGTGTTTTCTGCTTCTTATTACAATTTATTTGAGTGTTTAGTTAACGTTAACAAATGGAGGTTAAATACCGGAGTACAGAAATCCGAATTTGGAAATACTGACCTCAAATTCTAAAAGAAACAATACAGAAACATCCTTGCTTTTTCACTTCTTTGTATAATTTAGATATATTTTTTTTTTTGATTAAATGTAAAATAATCATTTTCATAAGTTGCATGTTTGATGTTGTCATTATTTTTAATAGAAATTTATTTAATAAGAGAAAAAAATAACATATGTTCCAATTAGCAAATAAAAATAAAGAAATAAACTTGCCAAAAAAATAAAAAAATCTTGTTGATATTTACAATAAATTTAAAAATTGTAATTTAATTTTGTATATATTATTATAAAATTTGTAATTAAATTAAGTAATATTTATTAATTAGAAAATCTTGTAATAAATACAAAAAAAAAATTATGATTCACAGACTAAGAATAGGAATTGAAATTTTCTAAACGAATTATTTGCGAAGGTTGTGCTCATTATGCTTTGGAATTTTGCATTCCATCCTTTTGATTTCATCCGGGTTACAACAAAAAAAAGTAGAAGAATAAAAATTGAAAATATGTCATCACGTTTATTTCGCTCATATTAATTTATAACGACGAAAATTAAGTCCGCAACTGATTTGGAACGTGCCATAAATCCATTTCATCCTCTCCATTATCCGCCTCTATGTGTCACATAATTTTTTTTCACATTCGCTGCATTCTTTTATTGATATTAATTCATGTATGTAGGTGTACCATAATGATTATATTATTATTTATCATTTTTTCATTACTTTTTAATAACGGCATTACAATGCCTGCAGTTCCACGAAATGGCGAAACGGTTTAGAAAATTTACACACATAAAAAGAAATAATGGTACAACTGTGATTCCGTACCCATTACGGAATTATCTCAATTAATTTCGCAATCCGTCATTAAAACTCAATTATTATCCACAGATTTATAGTAATTTTCTGAACGAATCAACAATAAAATTTTTAGATGATTTTCGATGAAAGTACGATGCAGGTTTGAATGGAAATCTAAACGCGTACTTAATATTAATATAAACATTTTGAATGGAGATATTACGTTATTTTGACAGCGTTATATAATAACGCGTGTAATTTGCCTTTAGAGTTTGTTTTGATTGAATACATCATCATAAGCATATGCTTATAGCATGTCTTTAGATTCATTCACACGTGTCCACTCCAGTTACCTTTCGCTTTTCGCCTTAAATTAAACGATAACAGATTTGCAACTTTTAACTATTCATTAGAAAATGAGATTCCATTTATACTAGTAGAGTTAGTTTGTTGTGGCCCGCGGGCCAGTGTTGGCCCTTGGATCAATTTAATACTTAAATAACCATCGGATCAAATAAATAACATTGATATACCGCATACATCGATTATGCAATCAAGGCTGAAGCAGTTCTCGCAGATGCATCGAATTGACAAGCATTTAAATGCGTCTAACAATCTGCGTGCGAGATCGCGAAGTCGTGCCCGGACGCGTTCTTTATTTTCTGGAAGGCCTCCGGGCAGGAGGAACGTTTCGTACTTTATATTATTAGGACTCGCGACGTCTTTTCGCAATAATTGTGTGACCTTTGAAGTTCACCGAGTGTGTAGTTAAAATACGAAGGGCAATGTTTCATACCGCGAGTAACTTACGTATCTCACACATTTCCTTCAGTTGTCGGAAGAGTTATGCAACGAGAAGACGCATAACTCGGCGAATGACGCTATTTATTGCACAATACCGATCGTGAAGCGATTTCATTAATATATTATATAAAGAAATGGCTGTGTAATAACGTGCCATTTCCGTAGCCAATCTAAATATGCTTTATTGTTTAGTCCGCAAATCGAATCATCAATTATTCATATTCAGAAAATCAATCCTGACCTATTGCATTTTTTATTAAATAGAAAATGAGGAAATATTACAAAAATTATTTATCTTGTTGAAAGAAGAAATTGAAAGCTTAAAAGATTAAAATAGACTCAAGGTAACTTCCACACAGAAGAGCATCATTACATATTTCACAGTCAAAGTCAAGGAAGATCTCCGCTGTATCTATTTTTTCGTTCTCCTATTCACCTCCTGATTTCGTATATATTTTACTGCCATTCCACCATCCTTTTTGCTTTTCATCGTTTCCTTTTTTCTTATTACACCGGCTGCGAATTCTATTTCGAATGCGGCAGTGAAATAGCGGGTTTCATAATGCCGGCCGCATCCAACAACAACAATATTATGAAACGCTTTTCCACCGCCCCCAGAAAACCAACGGCACCGGCAGCCGCCCGAAATGAACTCCTCAAAAAGCGCATCCAGATTTCCGTCCGTAAGCGTAATTGATTCGAATTTTATTCAAATCTCGCCGCACCGCTGCTGATAACCCGTTTCCACCCCGCCACGAGCAATTGACCTCAGCACAGACACCATACAGATCATCCGGAATTTTAATCATTTTAATAATTCAGTTTTTCAAACGATGAATCTTCACTTTTTGATAATAATCATCTCTCCAGGTAACAATAAGTCTTATGTAAAGCTAATCTTATCTGTTTATATTCAATTTTACCACATAAGGAGTTATCTTTTCTTGTTTCTGTGTGTTGATTGGGATGATTGTGGTTACAACAACTTTATAAATTTTGTAGTTGTTTTGTGATTTTTTGTATTTGTTTTTCTATCACTTCTAGAATTTTCTAATTTGAGAAATAATTTTATGTGATTTATCCATTTTCAGGCAGATAAAAAATTATTCAAATTTGAAGTTCAGAATATGTAATTTGTTGCAAACTTGCTTAAGACATCAAGACTTCCTCAGTCATCTGGTACATACGACAACTTGTATATAACTGTAGTATTAACAGTCTGAAAGATGAATTATTATAAACGTTTGTGATATTTGTTATTTTCTATGGTCATCAAATTTTATCTTGATTTCAGCATCGGATTAGTTTTATATATTTTTTCATATATTTGGAGTAGTTCTTAATCTTACTTTAAGTTTGCGATTCGACTAGTTCTTGTGTATTTTATTTGCATTGGATTTAGATTAGATTAGTTTTTGCTTCTATTAAGTCTTTAAAATATTTCTAAAATGATGTATACAATTTTTGAACAAATCTATTATTTTTCTTTATAAAATTTTCTTTGGGATTCTATTTTGGTCTTGTTATTTTTATTTTTTTTTTGTTTGTTTGTTATGTGCGTTATGGGCATTGTATTTGTGGGGATTCATGATGATATTTGTGCGGATTAGGTGTTGTCTTTAGCGGCGAGTCGGTTGTCATTAGGTGATATGTTAACTACATTGTTAGCGCAAATGGGGTCCCCTCTACGTAATTACGCCCCCTCCCTCTCCTGCTGGTCAGCAGTGCACTGGCCAGAGCATCTCTGCTTGTCATGGATACAGGACGGTTACAACACGCGGCCGTAGTAGCAGGATTACAAAACGCGCCTCTCTCCGCCAGTGTCTTTCCCGTCCGCTGCTATTCGCATCAACAACAATAAACAATATAACGCGTCCACCTGCAACAACAAATAAAACAACAATTAACAGCAGTAAAAATATACAATTGTTAATCGCCGACGAAAACTAGTAAAGATCCAGTGCTTTATGAGTGTATGTGCATGTTTGTTGTGTGTGTGTCCACTCGAGTGTGTTGTTGTATACGAGTTGTCGCAGGAAGTGTGGATGTGTTTCGGTGCATGTGTCTGTGTGTACTGCGGAACAATTTCAACCCGCCACCTTCGTCCACCCTCACCTTCACATCATCGGACAACACCGACGAATAATTAAAAATTATTCAAAAAAATAAATAAATAAAAATCATCCTGCCGTCAAGGATAAATGAAACAAACCTTCTGTGTATGTGTGTCCTTCGTGCAGTTTTGTCACCGTTTTCTTTGTGTCTTCCCTATGTTTTGTTTGGGACTATGAAGATTTGCACCAGGAAAGCCAGACACGTGACGATCGTAGTAAGTCCAACAAAACTTTGTTGCCGGAATTCAAAAACGCTTCTCTAGGATTAATCTTAACTTTTCACTGCAACAGCATTACAATCATTTGAATGAAACGCAAAATTATTCAACCAAATTGATAAAATACGATTGCGCAAATGCAATTAATTATAATTAATTAGATTAATTAATTGCATTCCATATCAAACCGCAATAAAATTAGTAATTTCTACAATTTACTTATAAATACACAAACTATTATTGAATGCAAATATATAATATTTGCTTTAATTTTAATAAAAAAAATACGCATTTAGTTGTGGTTCTGTGCCATGAATCAATAATGATTTATTGTAACACCAGGGACGCTCTAGGTTAAAGACTTCTTTTGGAATCAATAATCGTATTAGAGACTCTATTCTAACTTTAATCTTATTCCCTATATCCTACCTTTTCACTAAAGATATTTACTTTAATAATAGTATTTGTAACTAATTATATTAATAGTTAAATTATTAAGAATTGTTGTTTGAATAATAATAATGCTTCACAATAAATGATGAGAGCTAAAGAAAATCTTCAATTATGTATGTGCATGCGAAACTAATAAATATTTAGTCAAACATGTATTTGGTATTCTGAAACGTACAATATTACTTAATAAATGCTTCTTTCGAGGGATTATTGAAGGTTATTTGTGAACCTTGCTCACGTGTATTAATAATTCAACAAGTTAGAATGCCCACAACCCTAGATAATAGTGGTTTAGTAACAACTGGTATGTCAGCAACCCTAGATAATAGTGTTTTAGTTACGATGCATTTATTAAAGCTTTACAATAAATAATCGAAATAATTCCAAAGTTTTCTATTAGTAGATGATTTTTATTAATTAACTATAACAAAATCCATTGAATTAAATAATGACAGTTGAAGTAATTGGTATTCTTGACGTTTATAATTTTGAAAACTTTGATTTCAAGTTAAGTTAACTTTTGTTTGTTGTTAACTAAATGTGAGAAACTCGTGGAATTAAGTTAGAAATTGTTTTATTTGTCGTTTAGATGCTTGCGTATGTACCACCTTAAAGTAATTCAGACGCAGTGGATATGGAATGTCGTGCATCGTGCGTGCTCTCCGACATTACTCAATGTTCTTTAAGTGTATATAATTAATGTTAAGACTTATTCTTTTTGTGTGTGTGTGTGTGTTTGAGTGAGGCATGGGTGTTGTCGCGGACTTCCGGTCTGTGCGGATCCTACGCGTTGCCGCATTAATTGCTCGAAATTGTAATTAGTTCTGTTAAATTTCAGTCGTCAATCAGTCGCGTCTGGTGTGTTTATTGGGGGCAACGGTTGTTGTGCCACACAGCCGTCTCCTACCACCCACCCCCTCAATCTCCCAATCAAATCACCACCTCGTCCTTCTCCTCCGCCATCCCTCTAGCATCGTTGATATTATTAAACAAAAAGGAAGGAAAGGCGCGCACATCGCGCTGCTGCTGCGGGTTGTGCGAGTGAGACGATGTCTGCATTTTTTTTTGCATGGACTGTACTTGTAATCTGCGCTGGCGTTGATGACTACCCCCGGTCCTGCCTTCCACCCCCGAGCGCCGAAAGGGCGCATGCGCTCTATTCTCATTACTTTACCGATTAATTAACTTGCATATTGCTCGCTCCTTCTAACGCCAGCAAATTACTTTCTCTCCCTCTCGCTCCGCCGCCCGGGCGCTGCTCGATGCTCTCTCCTTTCTCTCTCTCCTCTTCTTCTCTCGCTCACTTCGTCTTAGTCCCTCTTATGGGGTATGTAATTTCATTCCGTCTCTACCCTTAATGAAATGTAAGTCTATTTCTCTCTGGCGCTCTTAATATCTACCAGCGGAACGTTCTTGATGATAAATTCGGGAAAATACTATATATATATATATATGTACACTCGCGCACACATATAATTCTGGGTCTTCGTCTTCAGATGTTTGCTCTTCCGTCATTAAAAATTCCAATTCCTGCGCGCTCTCCAAAACCAACCTCCCCCAGTCGTCTCCGCTCGCTTTTTCTTCCTTCCTTCCCAGTTTTAATCTTTGACTTTTTCTCCCCGCAGGATCTTCTCTCTTTCTCCCTCACACACACACGAGCGCGCTCCATTTCCAGGACGAGGGTTTCCTTTGTCCGTCATATATACATTTTAAATGCAAAGATTCTCCAATTTGATAGCGCCGTCGCAGTCTCCCTCTCGCTCACTCCTCCTCTCCCAGAAATTGCTCTTATCTCCTTCGCTCTAATGCGATGGTAAATACTACATTTTTCTACATCGTCCTCCTCCTTTCCACTCATATCCACCCCTAAAAATTCTGCGAGGAGAAGGAAAAGAAGTGGAGAGTACAAAAAAAAAAAGGAAGAAACGAGGAATATCGTCGTTTGGGGGGGCGGCCGTCTCGCTTCCGCCCGGGGGCGGCGCGGCTCTCTCCATCCTTGTTCCGCCAAAGGTGGGGTGGTCGGTAGCGCGCCATGCAAATGCGGCAGGCGTGCTAACTACTCGACCGGCGCTCGACCCGGCGCCAGAACAGCGTCGGCGTCGCTGACGAACGCTACAATCAGTTATTGTAATTATCGCACGGTTATAAAAAATATATTTTTTTATTTATTTTCTTCCTTTTTGCAACCCTCGTATTCATACATACACCTTAATCCCTCTTAATTACTTTTGGTTCAACCTCCACCCCCCAAGAAACGCGGCTCCAACTAACAGTGGTCCCAAACGAACAATTTCCAAATAAATCTAAGCGATGATTTTTGAGATACTTTGAATCAAAAGATTTGTTGAATTAAGTCGGTTTTCGGCGAGATCGTTCTTCGGCGCGGGTAAAACACGTGTGCTGCAAGGACCCGCCCCCGCGCGCGCTCCGCGCACCACCGGCGCTTTCGAACCTTCTTCCTTCGATACCCATGACAACAATGAAAAACCACCTTGTTTTGAGGATAACTGGTTGCTCATCCGAAAATCAGGTGCGATGAAATAACTTTTCGGCAATGCACACGCATTAATAAGAAGGGAGTCGAAGTGGAGATGAAGAGAAAAAGTAAATAAGGAATAAAAGCAAAACCGAAAAGCAGAGGAACGTTAAAATATACCACGTTGGTTTTAACTGCATACAACATACATTTGAACAGAACCACGCCGCGCCGACCCAACTGACCAAGTGTGGACTTGAGGCCTTCACCGAGCCGCGCTCCTCGACCAGCCAAGCTGTCTGACTGTTTTGACACCTACCGGGAAAGCCTGTAGTGACATGCAATGAAATAGTCTTTATTGCCTTCGGAATCGAATCACTATATGTGCGTGAATTCCTCTTCATTCCCCCCAAAAAAAAAAATACACGAAAAGAAAAGAGACCACAATTTTTTCCTTCCTCGATGGTTAAGCTATGCACTTTTTGATAGAGTTGCGCGTGGGTGTCAATATTTGGAGCGGGGGAGGTCGAACCAACAGTGAAGAGAACCACCTGTGATTTACACCGACAACAACCAAAAAATTTATTTGCAGACCGTTTTTCCCGGAGTGCAAAAGAGAACCATCGCGGGTTCAAGCAACTGCCGGATTACCGCAAAGAAAACAAGAAGAAGAAGAAGAGGAGGACGAAGAAGAAGCGAAGCAGCAGCAGCCGTTGGCCTCTTCTTCTTTGTGCGATTTCCTCTTTTTGTTTCGCTTATTTCCACCGCAAATTTATATTTTTATTTTCGTTTGGATCCTCCGATCGAGACCGCTCTTCCCGAAAGGATCGGCACCCTCCAGTCGATGGAATCCGCGGCATGCAAAAGCGAAAATATCAAGGTAAAACTTTTGATATCTTAACTCCATTCATTTCTGCGACGAATAAATTATTCACAAATTCCATTCTGGACCCTCGAGCACGTTCCTAAACAGGCCCGTACCTAGGTACATCTTACAAAAAAAAAAACATCCACAATCCATTTTACAACTACATTATATATACAATAGCATTTCAAAATTAGTAACTCCATTTAATATTTAACTCAAGAAAGATCTACTGAAAAGTTTAACACCTTCAATAATTTACAAACAATACAAATATTATATTTACAATTATTTTCTTCATTATATTATTAGCATTACATAACATTTATTAGTAATTTTTAAGATTTAATTTTTATTACATAATTTAGAATTTCCTATTCCAATTTTTATTTTAGTTATAAAATAGTGTTCAAAACAATACTAATTAAAATTACTAGATACGTTCCTGTTTTCTGTCTTTATTTGTTCTTGTATTCTTTTTGTGTCTCTCAAGAAATTTCGAAAATTGGTAACGGTCGAGAAGGGTCTTCAAGAGATGTTTTTTTTTTCTTCGTTTTTTTCTCTCTGTATTATTTTACTTCTCCTTTCCTCTTCGTTTTTCGGTGGTTATTGATATGGTTAGTGAACATTGTAATACCGGATGCGAGTTATTAGCCTCCCCCTGATGATGATGAAGAAAAAGAAGAAACTCGGTATCGAAACGTTGGCATGTTTGAGAGAGTGTATTCGGCCGAAAATAAAATACGCTTCGATATTCATAATGCAATGTTATGGCTTCCTTTCGCTCTGTGTCTTCCTTTAGATTTTTTCCTTGTTCTCCGTGCAGCAACAACCCTTGCGTTCGCCGTAAAGGGTGAGGAATAGGGGGGTATTTAAGGTAACCCCAAGAACTCTTCGCTCTGCGCCACTTACGAATCCGTGAGCAGAATGCGCCTGGTCCTCTTTGGTTTTGATAAGAAATTGTCCTTTTGTGGTGGATATTTAGGATAGGTCGTGTACAATGCGCGTATAACGAACTGATTTTTCCGAGGGATGAAATTTAATCGCCGATGCGAAAGGATCGGGGGGATCTTCTTTTGTGTAGCCTCGACTCGAACTCAATTATATAACTAGTTTCAATTAGATGTAACGTACCGGAGATCTCAGGTAACTTTTACTTATTTTTCTCTCTCGTGAAGATCACAAGAAAGAAACCAAAAGCCTTTATGTCTAAACCGAAACGATTAATATGCGCGAAAGACGGAAGAGATAAACGGACGAATGGCAGTTTCGGATTTTGTGGTATAAAAGTTACACGTATTTATTGCGCCTTATAACTTTATATGTAATTTTTATTAGCCATAGTAATAACACTTCCTTTCTCAAAATACTAAAACTGCGAGAGGTAAATGCGACTTCAGTTCATAATAATTACAATGTTTATGGCTCGATAATAATCGAGATTTATTTGAATGCGAAATTGGATATGTTTATTTATTTATTTTACATTTTGCAAAGATTGAAAATTTCAAACAATTATTTTTCACACTTCCTACAGTTATTATTTGAAAATATAGAAATTATTATTAATTATTTATTTCAAATATACAATATTTTTTATAAATCCAAATAAATTACTACAGTAAAAATATTTTATGATTTATAAACTTAATTGAATATCATTTTCGTGATGATTATCAAAGAAAATTTTACTGCGGATCATCACGTGCTGATGGGAAATGGGTCGTTCCATGCAAATGCGGATCCATTGAATTTTCTTTCGCTCGGTCGGATTGCGGAGCAACAAATCATTTATAAATTAATTCCCGTGTATTTAAGTAGCAACAACATGATTTGCATGCGTAGAATCAGAATAATATTTGAATCGCATTAATTTCTCTCTCTCAAACACAACCCACCTTCCTCATTTATTTTTCCTTCTTTTCGCCCGTGTTGGTTGTATGTCCTTTCGTCGAATGTAAATTGCAGCTGGTGCAAGACGCGCGGCTTAATATTTGTACGGTTTGTGCAAATATTGAAACCTCACTTCCATATTTACACCACAAATTTTCATTATCTTTTATTTATTATATTTTTTTTATATACATATTTATTAAATCACACTGTTTTACTTACTAAATTAAAAAAATCGATTTACACGATTTTTTAAATATTATTCAGTTAGTTTTCTGAGGAACGTATTTACATTTAAAATGCGCTTTTATTCATTAATTATGACTTAGGTAATGTTACAGAAATAAATCTTTGAAATATATGTACAATCATTTATGTTTGTAATTATGGCCGTAAAACGGGGTAGAACTGATTTAGCTATGTACATGTTTAAATATTGATTAGTTATGAATGAATGAAGTATTATTTATATATAAAATAATTTGGGATATTTTATTTGTAAATGTGAACAAGTGTAAATATGAATTAATGTTTATTGCTTGATGTAAAAAAATGGTCGTTGTGATTGCGTGGTTGGTTAACGAATTGAGTGAAATGATGTTTGTAAGGGCTATCGACCGGGGTAGCAGGCAGGTCGTTTTGTTTGTTTTCCCCCGTTGTATTTATTTTGCGTTTTTTTTTGGAATATGGAAAGTGAAAGGGAATCGGTGCGTTTTGTTTGGCAGCGGCGGAAAACGGGGAAAGTGTTTTCGGAGGTGGATCGTACGAATGTGTGTGTTTTGCACAGTGGAAGTGGGGGGTGGTTGGTTGGTTTGGGTTGCTGCCCGCCGTTAGAAGACTTGTATGTTAAGTCAATCCCCATAAGCAAAAATATTCTTTTCTGTGTCGTATTGATTTTCATCCCCGGCCGTGCAGCGGGCCAGTCCGTCTCTGCACAGGATTAAGCATGTGCATTTACAATATACGACGGGGGCCGCTGCTTTATATATATATATATATATATATATATATATGCTAGACACTGTATAATGAATTTGTGTTAGCGTTTGCCGCGACCAAAACCAACCGCCCGCCCGTCTAAAAGAAGCGAAGGGGGGGCGGTTGAGGGGGCGAAAAACTGCCGCATCGCGGGTGCCGTGGTCGGGGGGCGGCGGCGTTCGGGTCAGGCCGAAATGAAAAATCTTATTCTTCTTCCTAAACCGTCTTCTCCTCCTTCTACTTCCAACAACTCAACTCAACAAAGGAACAACAATTTAATTCCGCAATTTCATTAATTCCCCCGTAAACACAATTATGCACGTATGCCGTGTTCGCAATCAACATAAGTAGAGCGGCTAATATAAATATATATATATATATATATATATACAAGTATATAGTTAAGGGCACACACTAATTGTTTAGTCAATACTTTACACCCTGCGTGAGTCATTTTTTTTCAACCCTAAACCAACCAATCAGAGACGGGGCCACTAATCACCCCTACCCCACTCACAACATAATTATGTATCGGATTCAATCAATAATTTCAGTTCGGAAATAATGCATGTCTCCTCCGCTTTGTGTTTTTCTTTTCGTCTCCTCTTTTCTTTTTATTTTCGCTTCTTTTCGTCATTTCCGACCAGACATGAAACGGAATCGTAAATCAATTCCAATTATCAATTAAACAACAAAAAAAAAACACCGACGAAAGTAAATTAGAGATTATTCAATTTTTACGCTATTCAAATGTCTACAACATTCTTTTAAATAATTTCTTAGTAAATTTACTTTATTTAAGAAATATTTTCAAATTTCAATAATAACAATGATTCTATTTAATGCAAATTATGCGACTTTGTGATAGTTTTGTGGAATAATTTTCTAATAAAAAATATATATAAAAAATATTATATATGCTTCTTCTTATTCAAGTTACAACTACTAAGCTTAGAAAGAGTTACACAATAAATTAGTACTTGAGAATTTCAAACTAACGAAAATTAATAGAAAATATTAATTATTATTTTTGTAAACAATGAAGACTAACTCATAATTAAGAAATGTTATTATTTATTTAGTTAGGTATTGTAGATACACTTGTTTGGAATGAATCGATGAAATAAATAGGTTGTTAAATTGAAGCAAAGTCGGAAAGTAGTCGGTTTGGGATTCGAGAGAGACACGGAAAGGAAGGAATTCCGGGCATCAATTAAAGGGCACGCGTCCGGACGAAAAGGGTTCGTAATATTTAAATTCACACTTGGCGCAGCGCGTGTTTGCTGCTATCCTTCCACGTATTTGCATACGGTTTACAAATGCACCGGGGCACGAGAGCACCGATAAACCATAATCATTTTTTTCTTCTTCTCCGTTGTTGTCGCTGGTCTTGTACTTCACCCGGTCCCCTCATTGTAGGTACATGCAAATTGCGTGAAGAGACACACACCAACAACAACAAAAAAAGGGTTCCCTCCATCAATGACCACGCGCCGCTCATATACATTTTTTTTGCCTTCAACATGCAAATGTCCTTGTCTCCCCCCAAAGGATCGTGCTTATTGACGTTTTTTATTATAGGTAAAAAAAAGTGTATGCTAATTCCAGGCATAACCCCATCCGAGTATGCAAATCCGAAAATGGTTGTTGCTGCATCTAAGATTTCAGCTCTTTATCCCGAGAAGTGCATTAGAAGCGTGCCAAGCACGCTTATTGTAATACCTGTTTTCTTGACTCTTAATGCTTATTATTAGCCGATTTGCATGTGAGGCTTCAATACACATATTGTTGTTGCGCCGTATTGTGAAGGGGTTGTGTGTATGTGTGCGTTTCCTTTTTTACGTTTATTTCGTTCCTCTTTGTCTGCTTCCTCGACCCGTTTCTCACTCCTGCGTGTGTACGTCTGCGACTTGTTGTCGATGTTGTTGTCTTTTTATTGTATCCACTCTCTTTCTCTCTGTTTACGTTTTTATGTTGCGGGAGTAAAACGGTCTGGTCGACCACGTGTGTGTGAATGAAATGCACCCCCTTGTATTGTCCGGCGGGCGGTCAAGGGGGTGCAGCAGCAGCAGAAGCAGCTCAACAAGTAGACCACCACTGCCCTTCAGTCGATATATCGATTGCACGAAACCCCGAGTTGTGGCCGTAGAAAAGTGCACACACACATCAGCCGGTGGTGGTGGTGACCATCCCCCTTTGCCTTCACGGAAACCGCCGGAAAAACTTGCCAGACCCTCTCTGCTGCCGAAAGGAGGAAGAAGCAAAAACGCGAAAAACACTTTCCTTTAGCCGCTACCGTCTCCCACTTCATGTTTACCCTCTGCGCTGTGCTTTTCTGTTTCTTCGTTTTGTTTTTCTTATTTTTTTTTTATTGGAAGGAAACGACAAATTAGCCAGGTGTGGGTGCCCAGGTAAAATCCTCCGCTCTTTGCGAAAGCCCGACTTCGAAGACCGTTACCGGTTTCGGAATAATTCTCCTCGCTATATCGGAATCTGGCCTCTAATTAATACCGGTGACTTTTCAAAGAGCTCTTTTCGCAGCTCACCTCATCCGATCATCGCTACACCAAACCAGACGTGGCGTTCGAAACGCTCTGTCTGCAAAGATCCAAACCAGCGTCCCGGCACCGTCATACCATAAACACGTTCTGCGATATCGTATTTCCACAAACTATGAAAAAGCCTTTAGTTCCACCTAATAACATTCCAAGTTCTTTTTAAAAAATAAAATTCAACAATATTTCGACAACAGATACATTAATTTTAAACTCTCCAAAATCAATAGATTGAGTTTTTCAATATTTATACAAATTTAGTATAAGAAAAATCTTTATTTCTCATTATAGATGTTGATTTTTTTAAAATTCTATTTGGAATTATTTTTGTGTTAATCTCATGATTGCGTCTAACAGGATGTTCAGGTGGATGAGTCTTTCAGACAAAATTTCATTTAATTAGGAATATGCTAACGGAAGGATTAATTTCCGAGGGTTGAGAGCATTTCTGATTGGTGGTGCAGCGTTTCGGGAAAGAAAAGTCGCAATGATGCGATGTTTGCTGGCTGATTTCGGCCCCCTTTTTCGCCAAAAATTGTTTGGTTCGTTATTTGTGGATGTAATAATCAGGAGTTACAGAGAGAGAGAGAAAAAGGGATTTGCTTAACGAACTGAAATCTCCTTTTTCTCCGTGCACAAAAGGCGCACCGACGGAAAATAAATAAAAAGGAAACGAAACAAGGTCACATGCAGCCTTTAGGTATACACACACACACACATATACTATATACAAACACGCTCGCACCCATATGAGGATATGTGTGTGTGTGTGTGTGTTGTATATGTATTTATGTTCGGAAGCCAACACAATGACAACCCTTAATTTAAACCATATTTTCTCAGGCCAAGATCCAGACGTACCAAAATCAGACGGAAGTCTCGCCTCGATGTCGTTACACTTCTACTCGGTTACCGTCGTCTTGCATTCTCAAATTGATACGTGAGCTTGTACAAGCGATTCCATAGGGTGTCACACTCGCTCTTTTCATCCCCCTCCGAATCTGCGTATTCCGTTCTCCATTTTATACACGCATCTCTTTCTCTCTCCATATTTTTTTCTCTAGCGCCCGAAATTTAATACCTTCTTTATTGCCGCAACTGTCTAAAGGTTTCTCGAAACAAGGTCACCGCTTTTGTATTAAGTGCAAATGTCCTCACTGGATGTGTGTGAAATTTCCATCGAAAAGACACCCTCCCTAGCAAAAAAAAAAATCGAAAACGGAGACGACGAAAAAGAAAATTTCCGATCATTGATTGATGTTATTTATACGTGGTTTCCGATTTCGTTAAATCCGCCCGCCCAAAATCCTTTTCCAGGTAACCTCGCACCCTCTGCATACGATTAAATCCGACTTCCTTTAACCCACATTCAAATTTCCCGCCTACGCTTCCTTAAATTAAACGGGAACAATTACTGCTGAGATTCCCATTTGCGGCCTGAAGATTTTCCTTAAAGAATTAATATCAATTAAAGTTATTTATTGCCGCGGCTAGAAGATCGATCGAAAGGCAAGAAGGTTGGCAAGGTTGCATCGCCCAAACAAGTTTATGAAATGCACGGGACGAGAAAAAGATATTGAAAGAGAAGAAAGAAAGAAAATAATACAAATAACACAAATAAACGTCTTCTATATTATATCTTAGCAAATTTATGTCAGGCGTAGGTCGCAACGAAGATGACACTTTAATTGCCAAGCAGAGACTCTGTAGGTTATGCCATTTCGACCCGCTGATCGTAACTCTTCCCAAAAACATTGTTATTTCCAATTGTATTTAATATAAATCAAATTCCTTTTGTTTTGCATCGACTTCTCAATTTTAACATCACTTAATACTATTTAATCTCTACAAAACATCTCTTAACTATACAAAAAAAAACTGTCTGTAATTACTAAAAATTTCTCTAAATTTTAACAAATAGTTTTGTCCGTCTCTTCAGTTCTATATTTATAGAGTCAACAATAACCGAAACTTCTTTATTTAGTTTTATATCAACGAAATTATCAATTCGCCTTTTGGTTTTATTAATTTTAAAACTTTTTTCCAAGTTCTAAATTTGACTATGAAATAATCTGAAAATCAAATATTTTTTCTGTCCATCTCTTCAGGTTTTAAACTTTTAGAGTTAATAACAACAGAAACTGAAAAATCATCCAGTTTTTACTTCATTTCTTAATTTAATACTGTTAATGTCTTCGAATAAAGTCAATTTCTCTTTTGATTATTTTATTTTTAACACTTCTTTATATAAGAAATTGTTAGTAATTGAATTAATCTTGACTTTTCTCACTGTATTTTCAAGTTCTAAATATTACTACGAAATAATCAATTTTTCTTAAGTTATTTAAATTTTAACAAAAAATTGTCTTCAAATCAAAACATTACTTAAATTTTCTGTCTATATCTTCAGGTTCTAAATTTGTAGAATCAATTCTGTAATTTAATTTTAATTTTAACATCAGAAACTGCCTGAAATGTAAATATTTCTGTACTTTTTTGGATGTTCTTCAACTTCTAAATTTGACTAAGAAATAATTAATTTCTCTTTGATTATTTGAATTTAAACAAAAAAATAGTCTGTAAATATATTTTTTTTAACTATCCTGTCTCTTCAAATTTTATATTTGTAGAGTCAACAATAACCGAAACTGAAAAAAAAATCATCCAGTTCACACTTCTTCTTTCTTTAATTTGATACTGTTTAATGTCTACGAAATAATCAATTTCTCTTTTGGTTATCTGAAACTCAGCGTCGCCGTTTGTTTGCTCACATAATAAAAGGTGAGAAGCAAGCAATTTACCATTGACAGGGTCCGTCCCAAACAAATAGCTTTATCTTAAGTAAATTGAACTCGTCGCATCAAGAAAATGCTGTTACATTTTCAAGATTTTTTTTTGTCCCATTTCCTGTTGCCTCAATTAATTGAATTATTAAATTATTACCAAATTTAGCAAACATATTCATAAATTACGTAATTTATCATGAAATAACAATGAGAAATATATATGGTGGAATATTAATGGGAAATTTTCACTGTGGTTGTTGCATCGAGCATTATTATTATGCAGCTGCTCAATTTCGAAGCCGGAGCATTACATAATAATATATATATATATGACAATCAGTTACTGTATTAAACTTCGCGTGTACAAATTATGTAAATAATCACAATAAACAATTCAATATTTTTGTCATTTTACAACTTCTACCCATGTAAACTTTGTATTAATAGCAAATTTTTAATATTAATATTTTAACAAATCAACAATTTATAGTTGTAAACTCACCCATTCATATATTTATTTCTATATTTAAAAACTAATAAATTAATATTAATATTACTAGATATTTCTTAAAATAGTTTTACAATTTTCTCATAATTTTTTTGCTTTTGCAGAAATCTCCCTTCTTTTAGGAAACGACATTACGTAACCCCCTCGATGTAATCTCCGGATTTCGAGATATTTAAAAGAGAAGAGAATTTCTTTGATTTGTTCTTTCTTCTTCCAGTTTCACCCGAGGGGTCGAAATTTACAATTGGGGCATATCTAGTTCACAAGACTAAAATGTGCATTTGATGCTCGAATTACAAAAGAAATCGTTTCTGCTTTATATTCACCAAAAAAAAGGTGATATTTTATATGTTTTGTTCCAAATAGAAAACTAAATATTTTTTAATTTAAATAATAAAATCAGTGCTTTCAAAAACTAAATATGAAAATATGTAATGTCTAAATAATTTTTTTTTTTGTAATATTATGTAATTTGTATAGGTGTATTAAGAGTAGATTATGGGGATGAAATGGATTAAATGTAGTCGTTGTCTGATAATGTTGTGGGTAGAGTCAATGTTTGGTTACGATAAGCGACATAGGAAGTAGTTGAAGGTGATGAGTAGTTGCGTAAGAATTAATCTGCTGATTAGCGTTTGAATGAGCGTAGTTAGAGTATGACAGATGATGGAATCGACAATAATTTCCATTGATTCTGGATTGCAAACAAAAATACGCACACAATAAACATTGAATATTTCATCAACGGAATCGATTCCGCCGTTTCTCAGAATCCCATTTTTTTTTTGTATCCTCTAATGATACCGAAGCAGCGCATAGCACACACATTTATCATCAAGCAAAGCATTACCTCATTTGTGATGCGTACTGTGCAAACACACCATTTAACAGTTTAATAGTGGAAGAAGATAATAATGATTTTGCTCCGGGTTTTATCGTCGCTTCACTAATGTGAATTATCTCCGAGTAAATATTGGTAGAAAAAAAAAACGATAAGAGGATTTTCAATAACGGAATGCATTCAAATTGGTGCTGCGACCGCAGACCGCTTCATCTCTGGAAGCGACCAACCGAAGACCTAATGACCAATCGCCGGAAATCATCATCTGCTCCACGAAATTACCCACAGATACTCAGAGTCTTACAAATTAGTTCCCAGCCGAAAGCAACATTCAACACCAACAGAAATGCGAAGAAGTGAAGACAAAAAAAACCGGAATGATTCATTCAATGAGCAAAGATAAAAAGGCCTAATCCACATTTGGAAACTAGAAATATATATATATATACATCATTTATCAAGGGTATTGTGTGTGTGTGTGTATTTTTTTTATTAATGCCTTCGCAACCCTATGATTCTGTCATTAAGGGAATAATAATAAATTCCGACCATTTGGTTCGTTACACACGTGTCGCCATAAAGTATTGAGGACCACCAGTTTCTTTCTACCGAAATTGCATTGACAACGTATCGAATTCTCTTGGTTCGTTCGCATTTGGGACGATGGGGTTGTTTATAATCGCTTTCTGTTCACCCGGGGGGCTGACAAAATCGAACCCTTGTATTGCAAAACTAATGTCGTTAAGGGTAGACGCCCACCGCAACCGAACGTCCCGTCTCTCTCCATCCGCATCGGTCGGACAGAGAGGGAAACGCGCAACAATAACAGAAACTTCTGCACGGAGCCGATTTTTCATTAATTATTTTTTCAGAAACGAATTGAATAGAATCGGGGCACAAAAAGAAATCGCCAAAAAAAAAAACATATATATTATATAATATAAAAAAAAAAGAAACGTTCATAAATTATCGACGCAGAGTAAATTAAACGACAAACATTACAAACGGTTTTTTTTCTAAAAAAATATTTTTTACTTTATTTAAATTTACATTAAAACAAGAATCAATCAATTTTAGTAAAAATTTTAAAATGATATAAACTGTGTATAAACTTTGATTTTTTTTTTATTTACATTTTACTTTTTTTCACCCCTCACTTTGTAGCGCGACTAAAATCACTGAAGATACAAGCATTTCCCATTCTCTTTGTTCGTTTGCAGAAAAAAAAGAACATACGCACACCCCCGGCACGTCCCAGGATTACTGGATACCATTTTTATTTCCTCAAAAATAGTTACCCTAGTTTGTGATTTACGTCGAGGGGTGGCAGCAAATTTGTATTTAAAAAAAAAGGGGGATTGCGAATGAGCGAAACTTTCTAGTCACATTACGCACATAAAATATGTATAGTTTTCGTAATTCTATGCATCTATATAGATTACTTTTTGTTAGAACCTATCGATATATATTTGATTCTATCTACTAAATCATGTGTAAATTTTATTAAATTAAAGCATAAATATAATGCTTTTCATTGTAAAAGAGTTTTTTCGTGATTTATTTAAAATACGTTAGATATAAATTTCAAATTGTATAAATCTAAAAATTTATGTTATTAATATTTGAACTTTGAAATTTCTTAATTTAATGACTGAAAAACTGAAAATTTATTTGTTGTGATGAAATTATAGAATAATTTATAGTTTCTTTTAATTATTATGAAGATTGATGAAGCGTTAAGAATAAAAGAAGTGAAATTAAGTTCGTAAACGATTGCTAGTGTAAATTGCTTTAATTCCACTGACTGGAGGAGTAAATTAATTAATGGATTAATATTCCGAGAAGAGACAATTAGCGGTCTTAATTAGTAGCAATAAGGTTAATTAGCATTTAAATTAAGTAATTATCGTGTAATTTCTTTATAATTATTTTAAAAAAATGTGTTTTTCTTGTCTGTTTCAGGAGGTGAGTTTTTTCGTGAATTATCCGTTGGCCGAGTGAGTAAATAGTTTTATAATTGTGTCGCGCTTAAAGCAAGAAATAAAGTTGAAAAATGAAAACAAACAACAACGGTGCATGATGATTGCAACGCCGGATAGGCACGGATAATGAGAGCAGCATCATCATCAATACGACAATCCGTGGAACTTTAATAATACATTGCAGGACGATTTAATTGTCGTGTGTGCATGGACATTTTCGGGAATCCGGAATGATTAAAAAGCAATTAGTAATTATTTTTTACGTCGCGTATTTTTATTTTTCCCCCTGTTATTTATTTCTTATTTGTTTGTTCGTTAATACTCTTATTTTTTTTTAAATTTTTCTATTAAGTACGAGTTCCGCGTTTCCTGCTGCTTATTGTGTTGGCAGCGACGGGCCGGAAGTGGTGCCATGTAATGAGTGCATTATTGAAAACAAAAGAGTTATATAAACGTAATGCTTGTTAGGTGGCTTTTCATTACGGTTTCGTTTTTGTTTTGTTTGTTTTTTTTTTTGTTTATTCGCGCGCTCCCATCTCCGCTCGTTGCGTTTTTTTCTTTTTTTTGTTGTTGTTTCGATTCCGACTTTGCATACGAGCACAAACGAAACGCGCCCATCATTTGTATGGGTTTCCATGCGTTCGTTTCGATGGGACGCGCCGCTTTGTAATTCCTTTTTTCGATGCGTATTTTATGGACGGGCCGAATCGAAATTTTTACTAATTTATTCCCGGGAATTCTCTGTTGTGTGAAAACGCACCGAAGAAATCCGGCCTGATTTGTATTCGCCGTTGGCCCTCCGTGTTGTAATCAGTTTATAAATTAAAAGGATCCTCATTACACATACGAAAATAACAATCTTCTGGCATTATACATGTTAATTAGCTTTCTTCGTCGCCCCACCGAATCGTCTTGGAAATTTCTGATTTACAAGCACGACGGACATGCAAATCGATTCGTGTGTTCAAAGTTTTGTCACGTTTTTCCGAAAAATAAAACAGAACCACAATCCTTATTTTTCTACCGTATTAATTACACAAACATATTTCGTGTTCGTTCAGTTAATTTCCATTACTTACAGTTCATTTCTAAATTTAGATTTATTTCCTTGAAAAGAAAAAAACAATTCTTTTTCAAAAACCAAAATTTCGAATTTGATTAAATAATTTTTATAATTATTTAATGCCGCACAAAATTAACAAAATGTCTGAACTTCCGAATATAATTTGATTTAATCATTTTGTCAAAATTCGTTTTTATTACATACAAAAGTGCCCCACGTTGGGCGCCAATTTTTACATGAGTATTTGTTTTCTTGCACCAAACATTTTCATATTAATTACAGAAAATATTTTGTGTTTATTCCTTGCGTTTCTTATACTTTTACAGTTGGTTCTATATTTGTTGATTTTGATGCTTAGTAAATTTTTATCGTATGTAAAAATTACTGGCCCACGTTGGGCGCCAAATTTTAAATATCACTGAAAACTAGTTTTTACAACGAAATATTTTCAGAAATTAACATTTTTATAATAAATTTCTTCATTAAACGTAAAAAATACACTAATTTAATTATAAATTTTTGAAAAGAAAAGAAAATATAAATTGAAAAAATTATTTGAATTTCTTCATTACAAATATTTTTAAATTTACAGTTTCTCACGCATAAATATATGAAGTTGTATTTTATTTCTTTTTATTTTTCTTTATCTCATATTTAAGCAATCGACGAAACCCAAAACTGTCACACAAAGGGCTTTGCACACATTTCGTAAACGCACTCGTATTATTTCTTTTGAATTCGCCGAGTTAATTGTATCGATTTCTTACCTAAGTTTTTCCCGTTTTCTCGGGATTATTTGTACATCTGCTCCCCCAAAAGCATCGAATTTAATATAACGATTTTATGCGAAACGAAATTTCTTTGAATTTTATACTAATAGTTTCTATTAAATACAAATAACAAAATCTGTTGATTTTGTCTACGTTTTTAAATCAAATATTATTTAATATAGTTTTAAACTGAAAAAGATAATGTTATAAATTTCATAGAAGAATTCGTGTGATTTATGTTTGTACATTAATCTTGAATTGAAATTGCATAATATATTTATAAAAATTTATATATATTATAGGAATCATAATTTTTGAAGGCGAATAAGATTTATGGTCGTAAGCTCTGAATGTGCCATTTAATATCTTCCACCTTGCATCGAGACTTTCGATCCTATAAATATCGGACTGCACTTATTTTAAAAACCAATAAAATTTCGTCCTCTCCACAGATCGCCTCCGTCCATCCCACTTTCATCAAAGACCACTTTAATAATAAATAAAGATACCGCTGATTCCTTGTAACTGAAAGGAATTATCATTACGCGTTTTTATAAAACACACATTTAGTAGTTACTTTGTTGTTCTGTTTACTGAAATTTTCAAAATAAATTTTGTGAAAGTAACTGATCCGATTTAAAAAAAAACGAACATTTATATATGCTGAACTCAGATTATTTTTAAAATCATCGCCTGTGAAGAAAATAATTAATTTTTAATCAAGAATTATTTGTTATTTTTATTAATTATTTCTTAAACCAAGTGAATTCTTTCTACGCCATAATGCTTGGATTGCTCCTAGAAGTATTCATTTAAAGTTTCATCGAAATCGCTTCACGCATTCAAAAGATATAATTAATTTTTGAGTAATAAATTCAAACAGTCCAAATATGAACGTTTCAGCTCTAAATAAACGTAATTTGCACACAAATTTCTATGCTGTAACTACAGTTCTACTGATCCGATTTAAAAAAATGAACATTCATATTAACGCTTAGCTTCTATAAAGCTACATGGTGAACTCAAATAATTTTTAGGATCATTCCTTGTGAAGAAAATAATTAAATTTTAATCAAGAATTATTTGTCTTTCTTGGTTTCAAACAATTAGGGATTTTTGATAAACTAAGTTTTGCTGAAATTGAATTGTAATCTAGTTTTTGAGGAAATGTAAAAAACTGTTGTTTTTTTTTGTTGTTGCTCATTTCTTTGTTCGTATGAAGGGAGGATGTGCGAGGAGGATAATTTTTTAATTGGCAGGACGAGGCGACGTCGGGAATATAAGTTTTATGTTTTTAAAACACGAGAGCGTCGTTTATCGATCCGCACGTTCGGCAGGGAGAGAAAAAAGCAGCGTCGCGGTGCTAAGTGCGAGTGTGGCATGCACGCCATCTTAGCAAACCGCAATTAAAACTACCCCTCGCTGCCTGCTGACTAGTGGCGTTGGCGGCGGCGGCGTCGACCGCCTCCTCAAGCCACCCCCGACCTCGTCCGCAACATTCGCCACCGCCGCCGCCGCCGCCACATCCACCCCTTATGGTCACTGTTACATTATACTGCATACAGTCTGCATTATTTATCCACCCGCGTTTCTTCCCCAACTTACCACAGACTTTGGCTACATATATATATTTTTTAACATTCCGCTCCCTCGCGCCACCCCCGCGATAGATTAATCCCATTAAGAAGGAGGCAGTAATTTATTCTATTGTATTTAGCGCAAATGCTGGTAAGGTTCTCCCGCAAAGAATTGTGTTTGTTTGTTCCAATCATAAGTTATGTGGGTATCGTGGAGAAATATCCACGATTCGAACGCATTTACTGTAAATAATGAAAAGAATAATGAAAGAGAAGAAAAAAATAAAGAAATAATTGTGTACAATAAAAATATCCAATTGTAAATGTTAATTTTCGAGATGAAATGTATCGAATTCTCACCGAACTAATAATATAATATCGACCCCTATGATTCCCTTCCACTACGAACTCCGGCAAATAGAACAAAAGAGTTAGACGATGCCCTCCAGAAATAATTTTCAACTTTCCCAAGAGATAATGGAACTAACGAGATCCGAAAAGTGCCCTTTTCTTCCAAAAAAAAAAAATTTCATGCGGACAAAATTTCAACAATATTTGAAACACCCGAATTTTTGTTATATAAATCATTTCAAGATACTTTGATTTACTAGACACAATTTTGAATTAAAATTAAAATAATTTTTTAGTTAAATTTGAATGAGAAAATATTTAAAAAATTAATAAATTAAAGTGATTTTCAATGTTGTAAGTTGACATTTTCTTTCATTAAAGTTGTTTTTTTTTTAAATTATGGCAATATCTCACAAATACATCATTTTTAAATATCTTCGAATTTTATACTAATTAAAAATATTAGTTCAAAATATTTTTTAGACAAGATATAAAGTATAACTTTAAATTTGAAATTAATGTATAAATTATAGTATTTAGCAAAAAATGATGGTTAAGATTACAAAGAATAAAACATAAAAATGAACTTTTTTAAAGTATTCGACATATTCTAAATTTTATTACAAAAACATTTTTTAGAAATTTTTTAAACTTTTGAAGTTTAATATCATCTAATTTTCATTTTTGTCTAAAGTATGAAACTAATGAAATCGAAAAATTGCACTTTTTGTACAGAAAAACGGATAAATAAATGATGAAAAGAAAAAATGAAAATCCATTAAAGTGGCTTTAAAAAAACGCAGGAAAACGAGTAAGAAGTGAAATAAGCAGGATAAGGGAGCGCAGGTTTTCTTCCTGCTGCTTGTACTACTCTCTGGTAGTCCTGTGGGGTTGCTTCTGCGGGTGAGAGGAGGCGGTGCGAGGGACGCGGAAAAAAAGCTACGAGAAGGGTGGAAAATGAGAGAGAAAGAAAGAAGGAGGGAAAAAAACACGGAGAAAACTTCAATCAATACCTTTAATGATTACTCCACGTTGGCATACGTAATGAGCCGTGACGTCATTCGTAAATTACTAATAATCGGATTCAGGGTAGACGGCGAGCGGCGCGTCCGGCGACGGGGGTGGATTTGTGCCGCTCGCCTGCAACCCTGCAACGACCCAAGCAATCAACTTAATGAATGATCGCGGCTTAATTAATGAATCTGTCTTGCTAATCTCTTAGATGGAGGAACGCTCCACGAATTGCGCCACGGAACGGTCAGATTGATAATGTGATTAATTTTTATATATACACACACAAACACACACATTCGAGCACTTTACTTTGTGTGTGTGTGTGTGTATTAGACAGAGAAAAAGACTGTATGGGTTTTCGATTTTTTAATAAATTGGATTGTTATGAGCGGCCGCAACGGCATCCCCTTATTAAACCGGGTCATGTCATTAATAGACCTCGGACTGGATGGGAAGGATAGGAAAGGACGAAGGAAGGAAGGAGACCGGAGGGCGAAGGAAAAGGACCTTAATTATTATTATTATTGCGCCGCTGCGCCAAACAAAGTTCCATCAAATTAATTACAAGCGGTGCGCTTTTCCATCCCAATCTTTTTCTTTTCCTACTTCGTTCGCCCTCACGTAACAGCGCTCAGATAAAATGTACTCTCGCTCCGCAATTAATCCTTTGGAATTTCGGCGTATTCAAATTCCGATGGAAAGAAAGACGAGCAAATATTTGCTCGGATCGGAATTATGAACATTCTTTCGCTTACAACTTTTACCATAAAAAAAAGGGAAAAAGCTTCAATAACAGAAGTCAATATACTTAAGTGCATATCAATCTTTTTCACTACCTAGGCTTAGTGATATTTCTGTTTTTTTAGAACAATCAAAGATTTATTGTAGTTTCAGACACAAAACTATATTATTATTTCTCTTATATTTCTCAAAATTTGTATCCTTAAATTATTTAGATTTGAAATTAAATTTAAATTTACTTTGAGTTAAAATTTCCAGTAAACCTCCATAAATTATATTTAGTATTAAATTATGTAAACAGTTTATGTCTGCAGCTTTTTAAATTAAAAAACAGAATTTATAAAAAAAATCGCTTATTTTGATAAATATTTTTTCTCTAATTTAGAAATATAATTGCAATAGTCATTCGAAATTATTATTAGCAGGATGAAATTAGAATAAAGTAAACAAAAATAGAACATAATTGCGAATTGGATTTGTAATCTGATGAGGAAATTATTATTAAAAAAAAAGCGCTTGTAAATCTGTACATTTTTTATGTTCCGCTGTTGTCATTGAATCATCATAATTCAATATTCTGCGGAAATGTAATATTCCAATTTCCATGTTCGAATTATGAAAAAAAAAAAAAATTGTTCGAAAACAATGGTCAAATAATGCCATAAACCATCGAACACGACATTTTTACTATATGTTTTATGCCGTTTCTATCTTCTTAATTGATCGCAATTATAATGCTGCAGGTAAAACGCGTCGGTTCTTTGTGTAATCGAATTACGGAAAATCGTAATTATTTCCACACCGGAATTGTTGGAATAATAATGTGGGGGGAAAAAAATTGTGTAGGAAGCGCAGGATGTGGAAGAAATTGAACGCATAATGGAAACCTTTAGTTAATCAGCTTTTTAATCTGGAAATTACCGAAATCCAATTAGACGTTTTAAATACACCTCTGCATGTTTCCTATTTCTAAGGTTTCGTAATAAAATTATCAGATTTTAACCTACATACGTAAGCAAATGAAGTTGTACTAAGACTTATTTTTTGTGATTCTAAAAATGTTTTTTTTAATTATTTTTTTTTTTAAATTCATAATTATTTTAGTGGGTACTCGATTATTCAACAATAAAATCAATAAAAAAATATATGATTAGTACTAATACTAGTAGATATTCAATAAAAAGTAATTAAAATTCATTTTTGTCAAAAGCATATTCTAAAAAATATTTATACAAATTTCAAGAACATTTTAGAAAAACCATTTTATACATTTTATTTCCCGCAGTTTTAGCTTTAATTTACTTATTTAATCATTAATTTATAATTAGTACTTATAGAGATAAAAAATAAAAACTATAGTTATATCAATTTTTAAAAAGCAAATTGTTAAAATTATTTATACAAATTTCATAATAATTTTAGAAAAACTATTATATACATTTTATTCCTAGTAGTTTTAGCTTTAATTTACTTATTTAATCATTAATATACGATTAGTATTTATAAAGATATAAAATAAAAACTATAGTTATATCAATTTTTAAAAAGCAAATTGTTAAAATTAATTATACTAATTTCATAATAATTTTAGCAAAATCATTTTATACATTTTATTCCCCGCAGTTTTAGCTTTAATTTTCTTATTAATTGATTAATATGTAATTAGTACATATTGAGATATAAAATAAAAACTAAAGTTATATCAATTTTTTAAAAGCAAATTGTTAAATTACTTAAAAAAAAAATAATAATAATTTCGCAAATATTTTCCTGCATGTAATAGTGTATACATACCACTATAATAATTTAAATTAAGTTTAAAATATTTTAATTTTCATTATATTTAACTCAAAGTTCAAAATTTGAAATTATGCACAAAACTGTGGAATTACATAATTTAGTATTTACATAACTTTATATTTGCGATTCAAAGAAACAAATATTTACTAACTACTTGCAATTATATTAAGTGTACATATTTACATAGATGTAATGGATGAAGTCAGAGATTTAGTAGACAAAGTCGTGCTGATTAGCAATATTTTGTATTAATCGTTTTGTTTACACAATGCGAACCGATGAATTTCAGTTTAGTTATATCACTTTACAGTTACATAGATTCACCGCCTGCACTCGTACATAACCGTCCGCGGCACGCAATATTTTCCATAATAAAAATTGAAGCAAGAGCGAAACACGAACAAAGACGGACGGAGACACGACGAATCGAGTACGTTTACATAAGCGTAATCACACTAAATTATCCTACACTTAAGCATTGATTATTAATTATCTTTTCTGTATATACGTATATATCTTTCTCTTTCCTTCACCATCCGAAACTCTCGGCTGGCATTCGTCAGTGTAATTATAATTAAGCATTAGGCTTTTTTCGGATTTAATTGCGGATTTTCTGCGGAACACAAAAATCCTGCATGTCGCTTTTATTTTTCGTGGAATTTCGTTGCACGTAACCATTGCGAATCGGGCACGGTCCGACGATAATTAAAATAATTATCGTTGCGCCATTTGCAATAGTGGCTAATGATAATTAATTCGAAACACGGAGCGCGGCTTGTGAAATCCTTTTCTCTCTCTTTCTCTGATTGTATTCGAAGTGTACAACAATTCATTCCCAACGCTTTAATTCAACTTATTTTTGTTGTACTAATATTTATTTTCTATATTGTAATTGGGTACGGTTTGAATACAAGCAGAAATAACTAATTAACATTATCTTAATCGCAGGACGAAAAATAAAATAAATAAATAAAAATCGAGAACGAGATTTTAACAGAACCAGGGCAAAAGTGATTCATTATGCAGGCGTTTATAATATCTTCGCCTCCGGCGAATTGTTTTACATGGATGAATCATAATGGCGTACGAGCTTTCCGATTATTTTCCACCGATAAATCTTTTGCTCGAGTAATTCTTCTTGTAAATCCTCTTTTTTTCTTCGCTCTTATTTTAACTAGAAGTACAAAAAACCTTTAGGCGAGAAAAACAACATATCATCTACATACAGAAAAACACACTGATCAGCACTTCATTTTTCAATCCTGACACTTTTAACAGTTTATTTATTTTTATCTTTTCGAATTGAACTTTATTGGAAAATTTGTAAGAATTTTAATAATTTATTTAATTTCATTATTTATTTATCTTTACAAAAAGTTAATTTAATTTTATCTAAAATTTAAAAAAAAATAAATATTTTAGTTAAAAAAAAATTATTTCGGTTAAGTTTCATGAAATTTATATTTTAACAATGAATCGAAATTTTTCAAATTTTTTTTAAAGTAGTTTTATTAGATTAAATTTTTTTGTTAAGTTGAAGCTGGTGAATTGGAGCTGAACGTCTGAATAGTTGAAGTTCAAATGGAGCTTTGTTGGATCATAGGTGAAGTTTGAGGATCTCAATTTTTTTAATTACGAACATTTACGTCGTCATGCATCATGCACTATGTGTACTGTAGATATATACACAAAGAGGCCCTCCGGTGCAGATGTAAACAAAGCAATTAGACGATTATTTCATTTAATTACGGTCTTGCCTGGAATGCCTGAATAATTGAACTGTAGGAGTGGCGTGAACTAATTCGTAGCTCGAAGACATGAGCGAAGGCATCCAAAGACAATATCAAACCCTCAGTTTAAACGATTAAAAAAAATGTAATAAAGTGATGAGAGAATCATCGCGGAAAAGGGTTGTCGGCGTGAAAGGGGTGCGGCATGCAAATGAGCTTTAAACATCACCAACAGATTTTAAAGCTCCGCTCCGCTTTACATCCGAAGAGGGGGTGGAAGCAACAGGTCGTCATTAATTAATAGCGAGCATCCCCTTAATTACACCCCTTTTCGCTGGTCCATTATGCAAACTCAACCCTCGCGCGCGCTTCGAGCGCTCGCGAGCCCACTAAATACATAATTACTTAACTTCTAATTGACGTTTATTACACGACGGGGGTGTTAATGAAAGATTTAACTCTGTTTGAGATAATCACCCCTCTCCGGCTCATTTGAATGTTTCCCCAAGATTTCGCTCTCTTCCTCCGAGTTTCTTCACTTTTTTTTTCCCTTCTTTATTAATTGAAAAAGGGGTTGCACCGGGGTGTCATCGTTTTTTTCCTCGTCGGTTTTTAATTGTCTCGGAATTAACCCGTTCCAAGGGAGACGAAACAGAAGGATTACGCCACCCCGCGCGTTAATGTATAATTAACAAACGCTGACAACTTAATTTCAACTTCGTAATTCTTCCAACCCCTAAATCAAACCATTAATTACCAGCTTCTTCCATATCCATCCACACACCTTTCGCTGCGTTTCCTCATCAGATCCTCCTCCTTCCACGATGCATGTGTGTTTTATATATTTTTTTTCTTCCTCTCTCAATCTGTCTCTCTGTGTAACCTTGATCTAATCAAAACTCCGGGCTTCTCTAAGCAAAGAAAGGTTCTGGGATTTCTTCTCGGATAAATCAATTTATTTCAATTACTGTAATTACCAGCGCTAGTGTACATTCTTCAATTTAGTCTGTGATGGAATATATGCTATAATACTATTATGCACCAACCAAAAAAAATAAATCTTTCCACTCTCCAACGAACCTATTTATAATTATAATAATATCAATTTATAATCCATCAAACATACTTAAACATTCGATTAATCACATACTTTAGTTAACAATTAAAAGATATCCAGGATTTATTAAAATAATTTCGTTATTTTGATTTATTAACAATTTGGCGACCAACGTGGGCCAAATTAAATTTTTATAAAATATGTGCATGAAATTCACATTTTCAAATGGAATTGAGAAAAGGTTTTATTGATCCTGAATTAATTTGAATGCCGGAAAGGCACGTATCGATCTGAAATGCAATGCTTTCCATTTTTTTCCAACGATCAAAATTATAATTACAACGTAAAAAACAACGATTATTCAGAGGAAATGCACCATTAGAGCTGCGATTAAAATCCACCATTAAGGTGTTTCGAGATGAAAAACTGTCGTTTCGCGTAATTATGATTCGCAGCATAAAAAGTCCATTTCCCATTCAGCAATTTCCGAATTAAGCCCGTAATCACCGGCGCAAACAAAAACCGCTTTGCATATCACATAAATCGCCTCGCAACGAGTTTTCCATTTATATTTTTTTTTTTGTAATTTCAATGAGAAAAAAAATGTTAATTATTTTTTTCGCTGTAACCTGTGTTTTATTTTACTTTTTTTAACGGTGCTTGAAAAATTGTTTAATCTGTGTTGGGGGTGATTTCCATGCTAAGAGCTTAATTTGCATGTAGAAGCCGTGTCTCCATTAAATCCCTTAATGAGGATCCTCTTCCCTTAACGAGCGCCGCTCGGGTTCCATCCACCAATTCTCTCACCCTCATTCATTCGAATACACTAATTGTGACTAAGTGAAATTAATCGCGGCGCTTCTTTATTTCTTTCATCTCGTGGTCTCCTCTTCAACATCCAAACTGCGGTTCTTTCCCTCTGCGAGGGGAAGAACCGCAGAGTATTTATTCCAACAATGGCGATTCGCGTTTCCCGCAAAAAGTTGCAGAGTCGAAAGCAGAAGTTGCTCCTTGGTGTATATACGGTGTCATGGTTGGAAGAATCTCCCAGACGTCCGCTTGATGTATTATTTATCAATTACATCATAATAAAGAGACCGTTTACTTGCAACAAAATGGATACAGAGCTTCCAGTTCTTTGATGCGCGCTTTACTTCGTTTTTTGTACTCTTTTTTTTTATTGTTGCTCCTCGATTTCTCCCCCGGTCATCATCATCTCTCCACTTCATCGCAATTAAATCTTCGATTTGCCTCCAGACAAAGGCAACATTTATAAGCAATTTAATTTAATCTAACTTTTTTATTTCTGATTACATATTATTATTATTAATATTACAAATTTGATAAATTTAAGAATTTATTTTTTAGTTCCATAAATAAATTAGAGCTGAAATTATTGAAAAATCAGACAAAATTTGTTCAAATAATATTGAAAATTTATGATTAAAATGATTTATATTTTTTTAACTAAGATTGAATTGGAATAGGAATATACGAGTGATATTTGAAATAAGGACTAAAGTAATTAGCTGTAGGATATATAGTCGGAAATCGCTTTCTCGGGTAAATGCATTTACGGAAACGAGAAAAGGCCCGGAGTAGACGAGATGTGATTTTAAAAAATTTTATCCACGAGAAAGGCGGGCGCGAGTTGAATCGTTGTATGCAAATTCAGGCGTCGCCTATATACAAGGAGAGTGAAAAAAAAACAGGACGAAGAGAAAAAATAAGAAGGAGAGAAAAGGATACGACGAGGCGCGATAGGAAGAGAAGAAAAATCCATCGCCGACTGCTTCCGATCCTCTCCGAAGTGCACATTCAGTGACAAGAAATGGAATACTTATTGATTTCGAATTCTACTTAGCAAATCCTAGGTGACAACGCTAAGAGCTCCAAACACATCTCCATATGCTCCGTTCCGAGGATCGAGCACGAGGAGAGTAAGTGAAGTGTAGGGAATGAAAGTAAAGGAAGTATACAAAAAAAAACGAAACAACAAGAACGAGAGAGATGAAGGAGAGGAGAATATAAAGTAGGCGGTATGAGGGAACATATCATCATGGTTCACAATTTATTGATGGTCCCTTATCGTCGAAACACACTCGTCTATCCGCCGGATGCGACAATTAAAAGGGATTCAATAGATCTAAACCATCGTCACCTCAGAATTATATTTTTCATTTCAAAGAAAAATTCACTCTTTATCCAACAATAATTTTCAGTCTTATATTTAGTTTTACACCAACATAAAGTATATGTCTCATCTCCTGCTACTTCCTTCAGTTTTATGAATGTAAAACATTCCTTTATCTCACTTCAAGGCACTGCATGAAATCCTCGGCTAATCCTAAATTGCAGTTAGATTCCGCGCATGTTTATTTCTGAAACATGCTTCATTTGAATACGTTTCTTTATTTACAACGAACGACGATTCGCTAAGGCAATTGCACATTACGAATATTAATTTCTGATCACAATAGACAAACAACATTTATTATTATTATTATTTCCTTCAATCTGTACAGTTTTATATAAAATAAACAGATTTTTTTGTTGCTTTAGAATTTCCCACTGTAAACTACATCAATTTTAAGATGATAAAAAAATAGTAGAAGATCAAAAATTTAACAATTTTTTTGATTTACAAGAATTATCCCAATATTAATCCTATTTTTAATTAATTTTAAATTACTTTTCTTAATTAATTATAAATATGTTCTTTACTATGTTACTACTATTTTTTGATTTATTTCATAGAAAATGTTATTATTATTAAATTCGAAGTTCAAGTACTTCAAAAAATTAAAAAATTGCAATTATCAATACGAAATTTTTTTAACGGAAAAATATTTTCTATATAATTTTAAGTTTTAATTCCATTTACTTTTCTTAACTTAATAATCATGATACTTTTTTTAAATTTATTATAAATAATTGTTGAAGAAAATTGCAATAGTCAAAATAATATTTTTGTAACAAAAAAAGTTTTTTTCTATTTAATTTGAGGTCATAATTCCATTGAAGTACGTAAAAAATAAATGAGTATAGGAAATTCTGTTAATTGAAAAGTTTTTGATAATAAATTTTTACTTTTAAATTTTTTTATTAATTTATTTGTGATACTTGATTTATTTTTATAAAAAATATTAGTTTTAAAAATTTTCAGTAATTTTGTAAAAAAATCTGATGAAAATTGAAATATTCACAATAATTTTTTTTTAATGGAAAAATCCTTTTATTTATAATTTGGTTCCAAGTACGTCTTGTTAAGTACGTAAAAAGTAAATGGGGAATGAAATTTAAAAATGATTACATGCAGAGCGTTGATGAACTTCAATTATTTTCAATGTTTCAAATAAAGGAGCACGCAGGATGATGATGATGATGACGATGTGTGTGTGTAATTAGAGATGCGCTTAATTTGGCGGAAATGGACGTGTTTTAAGTAAAGTAGAAGTATAAAATAATTGCGCAATTTTTGGTGTGTTGGTGTATTTAAGAAGTTAATTGCAGACGGAGACAATTTAATAACGACGAAATTTCCTACGAAACTTTTGTTGTTTCCTTTAATTCGTGCGGAGAGAGATGGAAAAAAAGAAGTCGAGCTTCTAATTAAAGGCCTTGGGGAAATGAGGAGTAAAAAAATGAATGAATGAGTGTATTAAAAAAAAAAGGAGAGAGATGTTGGTCTTCGGAGTAAGGGAATTTGGAATGAGCGAAGAGGAAGGAGGACGGTTAATTTCATTCCACCCACAATTGGGGGCGCGAGAGTTTCCGGATGGTTTTATATTATTTCCATCTTCGTCTTTCTCTTGAGAATCTCCAAGTCGTCTCGTTTCCCCGTGGTGCGCGGTTTATTTTTTGGGAAGGAATTAATAATGCGGAGAGGCGGCGAAACAGAAAATGTAAATTGTCCGTCTAATTGCCGGAACGGGCGTTAATTAATTAAACAAAGGAGAAAGGCCGTGTAAACACGAGGCGCGCGGAATTATGACAAAACACCGCTTATTACGCTAATCTAATTAGTGTTATGGCCTGAAATGCACACCCCAGACACGACGGTCTATCTGATCCTGGACGGCGACAGACCGTGTGCTCCTCCGTTCTCTCTACCTCCTTCCATCCTTTTTTCTTCAATCCATCCTCCACTTCTTCTTTCAGGTGTTGCCTCCTATTTACTTATGGAAATCACCTAACCAACCCCCTCATCAATTCCAGTCATTACACGCCGTAACTGTGTTGCTCTTCCTCCTCCGCCAATTAATCCTAGAACAATGCCTTCGGCAACTGTTACAAATTGTTCCACACATCAAGATTTCTGTTTCTCACCTGCCTAAATACTCTTGCACGTACTAACAATACCTTTAATATACACATTCACATGCATATCTCATCTACCAGAAGCATGAACATGAACATATTAATTCACACATTTCAATTTACACACACCGAACATTCTTACACGTAAACATCTCAATTTTTCAAAAAAGAACAAATTTAAAAAAAAATACAATTAATAATACTAATAAAAAAATAATTAATCTTCATAGAAATTTAATTAAAGTACAACAAAGAAAATTAGTATTTAACGTATAAATTGTAATTAAATGATATTTTTTGTGAATGTAAGTATTCATTATATTAATGATTTAATTTCTCTTGAAGTTACAGGAAATGACTAAAGATTTACGGAATAATTAACGTTTTACAGGATGTACACGACATGAAAAAATGTTGATTAAGTTGAATACACCAATAAAAGCGTTTCGGTATTTCTCGCATACAAAGTCAATAAAATTGGATAATTTTAGTTTAAACATGATTTATAAACCTCATAAATAAGTTAAACTCCTTCAATCAAATAAGTGTATTTATTGATTTTTTTTTTGTAAATACTTAAAAAAAATAATTTCTACTACAAATTAGTAGAAATATTTGGTTTAAAAATTATTTGTTGTAAACAAATTTACTTAAAACTGTGTAATTTCAATACAATTGAAATCTATTACATTTGTAATATGAATCTAAATTTTTGGTTTGAAAATTGGGAAGTATATTGTGTGTAATATTTATTCATTGAGTAACGGAGCATGGAATAAGTATGTTTTTTTTTCTGACAAACAAAGGCACTTAATAACACCTCTCAACGGTTTCCTGGTTTCTTCAAAAAAATAAGTAACAAAAATAATAGCAAGAAGATTTCTAATTCTCACCCAAATTTCACGCAATTGAATATTTTTACTTTACAAAATTATACCTTACTACGAAATAAAGTAAATTGGACCATCTGTTGGTAAAAATGAAAGAAAATTACACTTCTCACCTGAAAAAATAATAAATTTGATCTTCTGATATGAAATGGGAAAGAATTGTTATTACATTTTCTTTTAAGATTTGCTTAAGTAAAAATAGGAAGATTTCTAATTTTGAGTAAAATTTTATATTTTTTTAGTTAAAGAAATTACAAGTGTTGAAAAATTAAATTGGACCATCTGTTGGTAGAAGTAAAGAAAGGAAGTAAGGGAAAGCGCTACAAATGATATGTCTTAGGTGTTCGTATGCGGTGTGGAAAAACACACAATCGAATTGGATTTTTCCTTGCGGAGCAACCTGCAGGATTCACATGTATGTCCTTAAGCACGCCTCAACTATTTCACGCTAGATGTCTGGCGTCGGGTGTGGGTGGAAAAGGAAGGAAAAAAGGAGAGAAGCGGTCTAAGGAGCGACACACGCGTCGCCGATAGTTCGAAGCGTCGCCGTCCAGAGGCGACACCTGCCCATGCACCTAACAACCTATGCTCGCAGCACGTGTGTGGGCGGCGGATTCGAATCAGAAAAAGCAACAATAAAAACACACGAAAAGGACTTTAGAAAAAAAAAAGTAAACGAAGAATCATCGAAAATAAAATAAAGCATGAAACGGTCGAAGGAGTAACAAGAACGACGATGTGTGGTTGAGGAGTAGGAGGAAAAAAGACGGCGGAATTATTTGCATGGTATCGGAACGCCTTCATCTTTATGTACTTTGAATTCGCGCAAAATAGAAATAAAATTGTTCGCAGACGGAATAACGCTATCGGAATTCAAAATCCAGCGTCGTACATCTCCGTACGACCGGATGGAAAATGTTAAGAATCCTGTATTCCGTAAATAATAGCATTGTGGACTCGTGTATGCGAGCCGAAGCCATAACTAAGCCTCTCCGCTCCTGCCCGTGCAAAAATATTTATATCCTAACTTTTACTAGATGAGTTACATTAGATGTTGCTGTTCACTAACCACGATGATAATTTTTAATACAAAAAAACACAAATTCCTTTCATTTCTCTCAAAGATTTTATACATAATTCTGCATAATTTTCCAATTAAAAAAATATTAATTAACCACAACCACAAATTTAAAAAAACGTAAATGAAAATTAAATCTTTTCAGCAATTTTCAATAAATTGAAAATTTTTCGTATTGTAGAATTATTAATATTAGAATTTACCATTTAATGTAATGAAATATCTATACGAATTGTATTAAATACATTTTTTTTTATATGAAAATATATAATATATTTTATTTTTAATACTTTTGCAAATGAAATGGATATATTTATATATTTTTTTAATATATAAAAAATAAAATTATATTTTAATAAAAATTTATAAAAAGAAAATGTTGATTGTGAATGTTAAGTTGCATGAATTTTAATTATGTCAAAGTGCAATTTGCGAACTGCAAATGATGAGTATAAATTAGATGCAGCAGCGATTTCAATAATGATACGACACGGCCAAAGCGAAAATCGCACCCGATTGGATGCGAACGCTTCGCGTGATCTCTACAGAAGGACTAATCACTATTTACGTAATATTAATTATCATTTAATTTGCGTAATTGCGGCCTCCTCTGTTTGTGCGTTACGTGCTCGAAACAATTAACTCTTCCTTTGTTTCATTTTTTTTTTATTATTATTTTTTGTTTATGTTTCTATTTTTGTTGCTGTTGTCGTCTATTTATTTGCTGCATTGTTATGTTAGCTGTTGTTCTTATTTGTCGGATGCCTGCGCATATTGGCTCGGGTTTACGGGTAAACCGCACGCGGATTTCGCTCTCGCATATTTGCAAACTAATTATTCCTAAGCTTTCTACCTTTCTGTGAGGTAATCCTAGGTATTTTCACGTCGGGATGTCGAATGCATTATTATTCAACACTTCGATTTGTAACAGCAAAAAGGCATCAATTTATATACAGCTTTCCGATGCAATTATGCAATTTCTTATAATAATGACAAATAAAAATAACCTTAGTTTTCTTCCATTTTTTTTAAGAATTAAAGTAAAGAACTAATTAATTATATTATCAGATTATTAACTTTTTATGTTATACGTTAATAACGTAATTTTTAATTAAAGCTAATTATGATTTATTAATTCATATTTATAACTTGTTTCAATGATTGATGTATTTTTTTTCTATGTCATTATTAATATTTATTATAAACGAGTATTTCTGATAATTAAAGTTTATAAAGCTGAGATAATTGACAACATTTTAATAAAAATAATATTTTTAATTTTTATTGAATTATAAATATTTGTAATTATTTTTTCTAAATGAAGTACGTGAAATTATTAAAAATATAATGAGTATAAATAGAATATTTTGTAAGATTTTAATAAATTTGTATACTGACAAATGATGTAGATTAAAAACATATGGTTCGTGTTTGAAAATTAATTAAAAAATTCGTGAAAAATTAAGATTTTAATTAAATTTTATTCAAGTTAAAAACTGTCAAACTAATTTAAATTTGAGTTTAATTTCAGTTTCAGCTCGATTTTCTATGTATTTTTAGTACTGAAAATTACTAATTTAATCCGTATTAAAATTATGTAAAATTTTAATTCAAGCATTATTTTAATGTTTTTTTGTTTGTAAAGAATTTCTGTAAAATTAATATGAAAATTACGTAATATTTGAATTAATATTAAGTTGAATTTAATATAAATTTCAAACGTTATTTTAATGTGAAACAATTACAATAAAAATTCTGTTACAATGTTAGTTTTCGGTGTTTTCTGAAAATTGTCTAAATTCTTATGAAAATTACGTAAGATTTTAATTATTATTATAAGTGTTATTTTAATGTGAAATAATTACAGTAAAAATACATTTTGTTACAAGAAATGTGGAAATTGAATTTCAGTTTTCAGTGTTTTCTGAAAATTGCTATAATTCGTATTAAAATTACGTAAGAATTTAATTAATATAAAGTTGAGTTTAACATATTAAAATAACGCTTGAAATTTTTTTGAGTTTATAAAGAATTACAGTAAATTACTAGAGAAAATATATTTATATGTTTTTTTTGTGTATGAAAGAAGACGGAAATTGAAATTTAGTTTTCATTTTTTTTAGTGAATTTTGAGTAATATTTAGTTTGTAGAATATTTTTCGTTGGTATGGGAAGGATGTACGCTAAACGTATGCGCGTTCCGTACGTGTTTTTGCGTCTGAAAAGTGACATAACGCGTGATTAAGAAGACAGCGACCAAAAAAAAAATCAATGCGCGTACGGTCGCAGCAGCGGCTGCCGAGATCAAGATGGCGATGTAATCCAGTAATTTAAATAAATTCGAAGGTTGCGTTCCGACGACGATGATCCTGTGCACGGATGGAGGGCATGAGGATGTGAGGCGAAGAGCGCCGCAAGAGGACGACAACGAGAAGAGAGGACTATGCCTAATAAGACTAGGCATTAATTGGTCGAGGAGGGGCCGGGCCGAGGAGCGAGAAGAAGAGAGTATGAACGAACGAGTGTGTGTGTGTCTGTCTGTACGGACGTGAGAGAGAAAGAGATGAAGAGCGAGTGAGAGAAAGAGGGAGATGGCAAAAAAGCGTCGCGAAATTGTTGCAAATCTAGTCGAAACTTATTTCGCGAGCATTCAACCGCGCGCCATCCCTTCCACAATCCCTACCACTCAGGTGTGCGCCCGGGCGACCGGTGGTGGGGGCGCGTCGTCATCCCCTCTTCCAGACCGCCCCCTATTGGCCAACAACACACGAAGAACACAGTTCAAGCTTTAACGCCGAGCGGCTATGTTGTCCGTGCCGTCCGGCCGCACGTTGTTGTCTTATTTTATTCAACACCTGTACATTGTTTTAAGTTCTATATTTTTATTTTCATCCCCCCGACATCAATTATTCGTTTAACATTCGAACATCATAACTGCCCCGAAAACCAACATCGCATCAGTTTTGTTGTTTGTTTTATTTTTGTTGTTGATTCCTCGAGAGGCAACTGTATCATTTCGCAACGAGTGGTTCCGATACCTGCGACCGGGAAGATATACAAAATAATACGAAAAAAAAATTAATAATAATACTAAATGTATATCTAAAAGTGCTGTGGTGTTTGTTCCTCGATCTCTGTAAAACGTGCTGAAGAAAAAAAATATCATCAGAAGAGAGAAATTATTAGTGTTTTATGTGCGTTCGTTTATTATTTTCGCATAGTGTTGGATACTAGACAGGAATGTTTAGAGGTACGAGAAACCTTTATTATCATCACCACAACCCTCCCAAAAAAAAATTTAAAAAAATATATACACAATAATCTTAAATAAAGAGAACCACCCCTAAATAGTGTTTACGCAATAATAGTACACCTTATGCAAATCGGACCACTTAGGAGAGGCTGAAACCCGCATCATCCGTACCTTAGGCTCGTGCCGAATAATTTACATAACTCCCCGCATCCGAACAATACGACAGAAACCTTAACTCCAAATCGGCAACAAAAACTATTCAAATCGGTGTGTGCATTCGTGCGTGTGTTTGCGTTACTCAACCCCCCCTAAGAATCGGACGCGTGTGTGTTTTCTGATAATATTTAACCATTTCCCTGCAACCCCTAATGAAACTCTATATATACACATGTAGCGTGGGGTGCTTAGACAATAGCGCACTTAATAACGGCTCGAGTGGATTATTACGAAAATGACTAAGTTTCGAGTACGCGCGCCACTCGAAACTTTATCATTGTTTTTGAAACTCCGCAAATAAACACATAGCAAACAGATAATATTTATTTAAAAAAAATCGATAAATACCGGTAATATGTTTACGCTGCACCCGAAAAAGCGCGGAGACCCGAACGCCGCGTCAAGACACGAACCCGTCCAATTAGATTCGCGTTTCCCACGAACCGGAAACGAAAACTAAGCTAAAAAAAAACGCAATCAATTACACCGGAAAAAATAGTAAATAATAAAACAACGATTGAGTATCGCGCAGTTTCATCTCCTGATTTATGTTTCGCCAAGTTTTCGGCGTGGAACGTTACCGTAATGTTCTCAACGTGATCCGCCGTGAGCCGGAGAAACGCGCTCGTGAAAAGAAAGTTCGTTTTATAGAAACAGTTTTTTTTTTCTTCCTCTTATAAATTTTATTTACTCTATCCTCCTTTTGCTGCGATCTCTTTGATTAAACCCAAGTCGGACTATCGTGAAGATTATTCGGATGTCCGTGAGTTATAGCCCACACGAAAAATTAGTCCGCGTTGAAATCCTGAACAAATTGCTCTACGGAAATCGATTCAGTATTTAAATTTTTTTAAATATTTATTATTGCCTCTCAAAGTGCTGTAAATCTTCACCTAAAAACAACGGTTCAATTAATTACACTTTTCCAATCAGATAAGACTAAAACTAAAGATTTCTTTATATTTTATCAATTCGAAAATCACATAAAAAATACTATTTAATTTATTAAGTTTAAAATAAATTCTAATAGCTTTGATTTCGCGTCGAGGAAATCGTTTTGAAACGAAGACATAAAAAAAGTATAAATGTTGCGTGCACTCTAATAAGGATAATCCGAGATTGCGTATACTAATCCAATTGGTTATTCGTCTAAAAATACATCAATTTGCGCCAAACTACAAGTTTTTTCTTAACTTCGTGACCATTTTCTCAAAGCTGAAAATAAAGTTTCACATTTTATCATCCACTTAAAAAAATATCTAATTCTGAAGTTTTCCCAAAGAAACATTTCTTTCACGTTTCTTCATCAAACAACGTGAAAAAATTATTTTCAGAGTATTTAAGAAACGTTCAAGTTTAAGATGTGAAAAATATAAAAAGTGCGTAGCTTAAAAGTATTTACTAAGAATCCCTCCATTTACCCGTATTTATCTTATTGGTTATACAGTTAGGGCTAAACGTTTCAATATTTCTAAGTTCTTAAAACTTTTTTTTAGTTTACTGAAACAATTCACAAATCTGATTGATAATCGGAATTTTTCACTTTACGTTTATTGTAACTAGTAAAAATTGAATTATTATTAGTTACAAAATTAAAGAAAATTCTTTTTGTTTGTTAAAATTTGTTGGGTTTTACGATGAAAGTGAACTGTGTGTGTGCGCGCCAAGTTTTTGATTTTCCATAGGAAAGTTGTTGTAAGCAAATCATGTTCAATTAGAAATCCGCAGTGTAATAACAATCGAATTTCCGCGTTGGGAATAATAAGTTCGATTGATAACGGCAAAAGAAACAAAGCAGCAAAACTGTGCAATCTGGAAACGTAACGCGCGAATTTTTTCTCTCGTTCCTTCCTTCATTTCTTTGCGGCTCCCGTTTCGTTCCTCTCTCGCTGAGTAATGCATAATTACCTCCGTAACGCGGTAATAAAATGGTCTTAGCGCTAAGGAATTGTCGTCGACAATGGGCGAACAATTTATGAAGCATTGAACCCGAGGCTATCGCCATTTAATAACAATAAATAAATATGTTTTGTAGTGTAGTTCAAGAATGGAAAGAACTGAGAGAGTATCGATTCGTTAAATTGCTGGAAAGAATTCGATCGGTGAACCGGAGGAATAAAATTCCGGCACCAACTGAACCGTGACTTCGGTTTAAATATGTTGCCTTATGATATATACACGGAACGGGCGAGAGATTTATTTTCAAGGTGTTGCATTAGAGGAGACGACGGCGGATTTTTACGAGCCCCGGCTTTTCCGATTAAAATTTTAGGGTTTTTTAATGAATGACCAACCGACGAGAGTGGGCATAAAAATAAAACGGATCTCCACCTCCGTCCAAAAGAGAGAAAACATATTTTGTTGGCGGCGATAAATTACGTGCCCCTTCACTGTCAAATTAATTAATTAACTCTTCTTCTTGTTATTGTTGTTACTATGGTAACGTGATATTTTCCCTCCGGTTCTCATTCTGTATTTTATACAGTGTGAATAGTATTAAAAATTATTTAAATACGACAAAAATAAATAAATTTTATTTGATTCTTATATGTAAACAGATTTAGAAAATCTAAAAAGAAACTAATTTTGCAATAATTATGCAATTGATTTAAAATAATAACAAGAAATTTGATCATATGAAAGCTAATTTTAGTTTGATAATTTATAAGTAACCAGACTTAGAAGATCTAATAAGAAAATAATTACTTGAGAAATCAAATTACTAAATGATTAAATTAAATTTATAAAAATTTAGTTGAAAAATTTTTATGAAATGATTTTGTGTTTATTTTTTAAGATTTAATTCGTTTAAGAACACCCTGTATATAAGTGTGTGAATGTAAGAATTCGTATTGGAGCGGCGGAATGCCGCGAAAGTCTTGCGGAGTCGGGGTTTAGTGTGAACTGAAGAAGTGTTGAGCAAGAAGGTCCGAAATCCGTTGGCCGGTTACAAATGGCACGTCGGGTCGTTCGTGGCACCCTCGACCCGTCCGGCTAGATTCCGATACGATAATTATAAAAATTTCGGTATCGCTGTTTTCGAACCTCTTCGAAACGCTCCGAAAATTAATTTCGAACCAACAACAACAAAAAATCAAAGAAAAGAATGTTGCATTCCGTTTAAGCTTTTGCTATTTATAATTTTTGGTTTAGTAATAATTTATACGAATTTTCTTAATGATAATTTGCGATTTATGTTTTTTTTGGAATTGTGTCCCGTTATTGGAGAGGAGTGAAGAAAACTGAAGTAAAATTAATTATCCATAGTTAACACGGAAACAATAAATCTTTTCCGCTGAGAGTCCGGAATAACCAAACTCCGCTCAATCGTGCAATTAGCTGTTCAATTGAATTCTGCTGCAAACGGCGTTTTCGTCCATCCTCCAGAGCTGTACGCTTGCTTGTAGACTCGGTTGACTCGTTCTTCGTTCTCTTCTCGCCCTGTCGTGACTCGAGCAGCGCTTTTAACACATTCGGGGGCCCCGCGCCGCGCTCGTTCTTATTTATTGGCTGTCCATTTAGAAAGTGATATGTATGAGAAAACGAATCCGGCATCGGCTCTCTTAATATAGACTCCTTTGCCCGTTTAAGGACGATATTTACCCATTTTTGGCCGCAAACCGCGCACCTTTTAATCTGCGATCCAAGTCTTTTTCCCCATTTCCCGCTCGCCCCATTTACATAACTAACTTCAATCGACTAGTGTGCGTACGTTTTTTGTCTTTCCATCATTATCATCCATCACACAACCTCCGACGATGGTGATGAAACGCATGTGGGCCGGACCACCTAGGACCACTTCGAATCTCATAACTCTCCGAATTAAGTAACTCCGAAGAGAGACACAAAAAAAAACGATAAGAATTGTGTGTGTTTTTCAATTCCCTCACAATTAACGACGATTGCCCAACGGTTTTACATCGAAATCCAATTTTTTAACAAAATTACAAAAACAAATCCATAAATAATAAAAGTATTCATTACAAGAAAACAATACAAATTAAAGCAATAAACACAAGTTCAAGAAAAGAACCAACAATTTTAGTTAATTAATTTAAGTCGAAGAAACAAACAAGCATAAAATTATTACTTTAAAAATATTTTAATGCTGATCATAAAAGGAATGGCGCATTGCATAACTTTAACTAATGACTCAATCAATTAAAGCAACGAACGAAAAAAATACATTTTTAAATAACAATTTTTCATTGTAATCAAACAATGCAACAATAAATACTAATGAATCAATTAAATCCGCGAATTCGTAATTTCAAAAAAGATTCAAAACTAAATCAATTTTATATTCAAATTCACGTAACTATTATAGTTATAAAACACGCACTTTAAGAGACAAATTTTTAAAAATTAATTAACTATGGAAATATTTATGGACATATTTATTTTCATTATATAACAGTTTTTTATTTCGTGTTTGCGTTTGCCGTTTTTTATGCTCGAGCTTTTAGCCGCATTAATTCTAATATAAATCATCTGTTAATGAATGCGAAACGTCTTTGGATTCCTGTCCGATATAAATCACGTTTATTGAATTTGTAATTTGTTTAAAATAATCGCTCAAAGAAGAAACGCTATTCATAAGAAAATAGAAATTATTTTGAATTGAAGTAAATCTTTCTTTGTTCATTCAATTATATTAATTAAATTATTTAAAAAATTAAGAGAAAAATTGATTTATTAATTTTTATTGAAAGATTTATGTTATAATTATTTAAATTTGTTGAATTGAAACGTAGATATTTGACCTAAATGAATATTGTTGTGTGTGAAATTAATTGAATTAAGATTTGATGAAGAGAAAATGTGATGCGGCGTTAATGGTACTTGAGGAATGAGAGATTTTGGTGGGTAAAGAAGAAAATAAAAATCGTTGCGTCGATTACGTTGAATTGATGTTGTTGTTGTTTGCTTTCCTTCGGAATCCTTCGTGAGTTAATATTTATTTAAATGGATTGAGACATGCATGTAAAGTGCCCACACGCCAAGGTCCTAATAAATTTTAGTGGGCCCATAGATGGTATCTCCGATCGAAAAGGTGTCCGGAACAAATGGGCCGTAATGCGTATTAGAACGACCATCGTGCGTTCGTCCACATTTGTGTGTACAACGAAATGGTTGGTATTGGTCATCGAAGTGGATTGCGTGCATTTTTAATTATCGCCACGTACGCAGAAAGGCATTAAGAAACCTGTTTGAGGGTAGGCTTCGAGTCGCGTGATTAGTTTGCGTGTTCATTAGCAATTACGTCCGTAATCATTTCATATTGTCATTACTCGTATTAAAACGTGTATGTGTGTGCATGTATGTACACAACACACTTTCCTCGTGTTCAGCGGTCCGTCGCGAAGAGGTTTTAACTCATTTTCAGGGAAATAACAACAACAAAAACAACAAGAGGAGGAAACAATCACTTTTCCGTTCGGTTATCACACCGCATCTCGATAATAAGGACTACTTCGTGCTGCCCCCTTATGTCAGCTCGCGTGAACAGACACGTGCATCTACATACCCAAGCACCGAAGATAAACATCTTCACTTTATTATACTTTACTCTTTTATTTTTATATTCTTTCTTCATTCACAAAAAAAATAAATAAATAACTACGCCCCTTTGTCTTATTCACAATGCGAGAAAGTCAAAGATCGTCGTCGCTCGAAGAAGCACAATGGCGACAGCGAAAATAACAAAACTAAAGTAACAATAAGTTAATTGGTTATTGGTAATCAGGAAGTTCGCGTTGTTTGTTCGGTTTGGGTCAAGGGCGAAGCAAAAATAAAAACGAAACTTTTCTTCTGAAACAATACACTAATATATAGAATAATTAGTGTGGTAATTATCGTGCCAGGTGCTTTGTAAAACGGAATAAATAACGCATAAAAATGTATATTATCAGTTTTTACAATTAGTCCCGGTAATTTGTCCGAAATAAAATTAGGAACACTATCGCCCCACAAAAATCTCGATACAAAAAAAAAGCTTTGTTTTACACCTAAAAATACATGCAGGTATAAATGATTGCTCCAGAAAACTTCTTTCTAGCTTCGGTTTGGGAATGCGGTGAATGGAAGAGTGCGTGTTCGAGTTTCTATCTCTGTGTGTGTGTGTATACACCTGGTTTGTTATTTTAGGTCGGAGTTCCTTTGCAACCCCGTTCAGTTGCGGAGGGCAAAACTACCCTTCGCCTTGACCGTTTTTCCCTCGTAACGGCATCGGTTTACTACCCCCATTCAACCGGCACCGGTCATTCATGGTCTTCCCTCTCTTACACTCGCTCTTCTGACCATTGTCGTCGATGCATCGCCGTCGCCTCCCCTTTTTTTTCTCTCACCTAGAATGCAATCTCGAGACGACATTCCAACGGTTCATAAATCCTCGCTCGTTCACAATTATATCACTGCCTATTCACGCCGATGTCGGTTACATTCATTTAGCCATTAGCAAGCAAAAAAAATAAACAAAACAAACGGAAAAATAACTGAAAAAATTAAATATTTTTCACACGGTCAATTAATATTTTTATTTTTAATATTATTACTTGCAAAACATTTTGCATTAACAAATATAATAATTTATTTGCAAGAATCAAAAGATATTATTTTTAATGTACATAAATTATTAATTAATTTGATTTACGGTCATAAATATAATTTAATTATGATATTTTTTTAACAAAGTTATTTTAGTCAAGAAATTTATTCATATCTGCAATAAATATAAATTGAAGATTGTAACAAAGCGTTCGTTAATATTAAATTTTAATTGTTAAATTAATAATTGAATTTATAACGAACACATTTTTTTTTTATAAGAATTTCCAATTAAAGTGCAGGTATTATTACGTGATTTTTTGTTCTTTCTCTCTTTGTGTGCGTCGTCCTGTTCTCTCGATAATTAAATATTTCTCCATTTATGTGGTTAATTGCACGGCGATGTTAGAAAGGTGTAATGGCGTTTTGATTAAAATCAAATTAAGTCATTAAGGCAAGAGGAAAGAACGGAAGAAAAAATGAAATAAGTATTTTTTGAGCGCAAGAAGAATGGGCGGAATGCGGAGAGGACGGCGGAGGTCGAGATTGAGGGGATTTAATATGTATGCATTTTCGGGACGCGTTATTAAAAAAGTTGTGGGCGGAAGAAGGAAGATGAAAAGAGAAGAAATAAAGTGGGAAAATGGGAATATGGAGAGAAGAGGAGGAGAGAGATGTTATTTTCCGAAATGGAAAATTCAAGTTCGGCCTCCGGCCGCAGCAGCAGCATACGTGATATAGAGTGGATATTGTACGCAAAGGGCGTAAGTTATGCATGGGGGGCGCGCATATGGACTCTGGAATGAAGTTAGCGGAGATGGAGCGCGCAAGTGGGGGCGGCTCTCGCACATATTACATCATAATAGAGACGAAGCACCATAACAGGTATCTTTCTCTCGCTCCATCTTCATCCCTCTGTTTCGGTGTAGTATGTGCATTGAGCTATTTTCTTTGTGAATATCTCATATGCGATTTTATTAGATTAGGCGAGGGGGTTGGGGGAGGCCGGGACTTACATCAGCCTAGGCGAAGGAGAAGATCAAAGATCTCGTTTGTTTGTTCATTTGTTGTTGAGTTGCATTTTTGGTCGTGTGGTGGTTGGTCGATGGTGGTTGGTTGCACCATGAGCAAGTACCAATTTCGTAGCTTTTTTTCGTTGGAAAAATTTTATAATTATGTGTAATTTTGATTATAAGTGAGGGTAGGGCAGGGCGTCGGGCGCCGACTGCTGTGGACCAAGCGCAGTTTCGAGGATAACAATCGCGCTAAAAGGCGCAGATAAACGGAATGGTCGGACGCGGTACTTGTAATTACTAATTCCCACACTGCTCTAATCACGGCGGTAATTATGGGCTTTTTGTTCAATTTGGTTTTCGAGCTCTTCTCTCTTCTCCGTCGGTATTTTTCCCATGATTTCTCACGATTGATTTTTTTATCTGCTGCCCCTCTCGACACACGAAAGCCTACTTACCCTGAATAATTATATTAATAAGCAAATTGATCAATCTCATCTCATCTCCTCTCTTTTTTATTATTATTATACTTCTTCTTTTTCTTCTTCTTGATCATCAGGGGTTCTCTCCTCGCGAATAATTATAACATGGATGCGGCGCGCAACCGCACAATACGTGTATATATCTTCCCTGCTTCTCTTCTGCGATCCTCCGAGCAGGTGTTACCAAAGTAAACTCTTTCTCTAAACTCGTTTTCGTTGCACTTTTACCATCGTCCATCGGGGATGGCGATCGTTATTAGCCCGTGCATCCAATAATAACAATAATAACCTCTGCTCTAGCTCTCGTTCTTTGCATCTGTGTGTGTGTGTGTGTGTGTATGTATAAATATAATACACCACATTCCTTCTTTGTCCGGAGAAAATGAGAGCATTAAATATTCCGTTTTTAGTCGAGAATAACGATCTATATAATTGATATCTCGGGGCCATGCAATCAGAAACGATCTAGTGGTAAAATATTCACGCTGCCATAACTCGGGACTCGGAACGAGCTTTTAGAACAATATTGGATCTCCTTCTCTCTTTTTCACTCTCTCTCAGCTCTTTCTCTTTCTCCCAACGCAGCTCGCTCCATCCACCTACCTTGTATTAATTCATGAAATTACGATGCTATTACCTCAAAACCTCAAGTTTCCAACCCATCGGAAAATTGAACCATTAATTTTTCTACCCTCAACATTTTCAATCCTCTCATTATGAAATCACCACCAAAAATTACCCATTAAATTGCATCGTTTGAAGCTATATGTGAAAGCTATCATTTCCACATTTCTCGATTATCTAATGTAGTAACGGTAAATCGCATAATGCTCCTGATTCTAATCTTTAATTTTTTCTGGAACATCCTTCGGGAATTGTTTGCGCATTGGCAAGATAGATAAATCCATTGGATTCGTTAACGTGCGACGGTTGACTTATTTAATTTCACACGTGTCGTATCTTATAAGATAAATATATGTAAATACACCTTGTAATTTTTCCTTTTCCTCTCTTATCCACACACACACACACATATACACAAATGATTTCAAGCAAATCGAGCTCGATCCTCATTGGCCGCACATTCTTCATATTTCTTTTTCCCCGTTCTTCATTATCACAAAGCTGAATAAATAATAAACTCGAACGTTATTAGTGCTCCCCCTTTTATTAACGCCGAGTGCGTTATATTAAAAAGGAGAAGTAATAATAATCGTGGAAGAGAAGAAGGAAAATAATCATAAAAAAAAATGGTACGTGTGCGATGTGCCACTTTAAATACCAATGACGACTCTGAACACACCTTAAATTGTATTAACAAAGGCATTTATTCATAAGGCCCCGCCTTGGTTCGTCTTCTCTTCGTGAAATAAAATAAAAATGGAAATAAATAAATAATAACACACATACAGATATATACAGATGAATTGAATCGGTGTATCGTTCTATCAATAAAGCTCACAATGATACGCATTTATTGGCAGATGCTTTCTTTAATTTTTATCGATTTTAAATAAAACTCTTTGTTGCTAGCATTAATCTAGGTATACTTCTTTATTTTTTTTTGTATAACGCTCATGGGTATGTAAATAATGCGCGTTTAATAATATACGTTTCATGCGGTAATAGTGAGTTTGTTTGTGTACGTACTTTGAACAAGTTTTGTAGAGCTTCCAGATAAACTAAATAATTGCGCTCGTAGGAATGCGGGAAACTCCAAATGAGATGTATTTGTAAAAAGGAATTGGTTTTTGGAGCGTGAAGAAGAAGTTTTTGACAGTTGCTTTAAGTTTGTGTAAGAGTCAATAAATGTTTAATGGAGTTACGGTTCCATTGGATTATTGAAACATTAATGAATTCTAATTAGATAGTATTTAAATTATGTCTTATTTAATATTAAGATTGTGATAGTATTATATGTAACTAATTTTGTGTTTTTTGTTTGTTTGTTTCTGGTGTGTTTGCAGGGCGTTCGTTGTGCGAGCATGTGATGCGCCGCGATGCCCACTCTGTCCGCGGCGCCTGAGCTAAATTCCGGCGGCCGCAACGAGCGGCATCAACGAGATACCACTGCCGCCATGAGCCCAGAACAAGAGGCCAGTCCACCTCCAGCAGCGCCTGGAGCTTCGCCGCCCCCAGCACCAACCCGCCTTCCATCACCTGCCATGTCGCAGCAAGACACCTCCGACGTGGAGCAGTTCGCCGGAAAGATCGTCTACAATCCGGACGGGTCGGCATACATAATCGAGGATTCAGAAAGTGAGAGCGAGTCGACGACGACGACGCAGACGGCGGTACCAGAGGTGGTGCCTCCACTTCAGGCAGTGTACGTGTCAAGACTGCTGCGGCAGGCGACGAGACCCACGGAACTGCCGGCAGTGCACAGTTACCGCGTGATCGCGCTTCGGGATGCGAGGCCTCCACGACCGGCCTCGGTGCCGGTCAAGCCCATCCTCATGTGCTTCGTGTGTAAACTTAGTTTTGGGTTCGCCCGGTCTTTTGCGAACCACGCGCAAGCAGAGCACGGCGTCACCCTGAAAGAGTCGGAACGCGAGGTTCTCGCAGCCGACTGCTCCGCAATCCTTCAGTGCGTGGGAGCCGACAAGAGGCCGATGGTATCGCTGCTCGAGCCGTTGAGCAGTCCATCGCCTCCGACCTCTGAGAACAGCCTGATGAACTCCTCGGTGCCCATTTCGATGAATCCGAATCCTATGCCGACGTCGGAGACGCCGCCGAGCGGCTCATCGCGCACCACCCCCGGCAAATCGCCGTCCCCGCCGTTCGCGCAACCACCGGCCTTCTTAACCGGCACCACGATCGGCGTCTGCCCCGAGCATCTGCAGGGTCGACCATCCGGCGCAGAGTGCGCCCGTTGCGAGATGATCCTGGCATCCGGACGTCTCGGTCCTGCGGGCCTCGGCAACGTCCACAGCCGCAACTCGTGCAAGACTCTGAAGTGTCCCAAGTGCAATTGGCACTACAAGTACCAGGAGACTCTCGAGATCCACATGAAAGAGAAGCACCCGGAGGCGGAGACGAGCTGCATCTACTGCATAGCAGGACAGCCCCATCCGCGTCTGGCGCGTGGCGAAACCTACACGTGCGGCTACAAACCGTACCGCTGCGAGGTGTGCAACTATTCGACCACAACCAAAGGAAACCTCAGTATACATATGCAATCAGACAAGCACTTGAATAACATGCAGGAGCTGCAGAACGGCGGAGCCCCGACCAGCGAGTCGCGGCAAGCGTCGCCGAAAGCACCACCGGTCCACCATTCGCCGGTGACGAGCGGCGGCCACAAACCTAAACCCACCTTTAGATGTGACGTCTGCAATTACGAGGCGAACGTCGCTCGCAACCTCAGAATACACATGACCTCCGACAAACACACGCACAATATGCTGGTTCTCCAGCAGAACGTGAAACACATGCAGACGCTCTCCGCCCTGCACCACCAGCAACATCCGCAGCAGCACATGGAGAGTCTGTACGGCATGTATCCAGGACTAGGCGATAAGCCTGAAGCGGCACTAGCCGATATGGCTTATAACCAGGCCCTGCTCATACAGATGATGACCGGAGGACAGCTACCAGGACACGGAGCGCCCGCCGAGATGGCATCGCACTCCGATATGGGACTGAATCCCGAGACGATGGAACCACCACCGGAACCTGCGGATCCTGATCCAGAGAAGACCTACCACTGTTGCGTATGCAACGTCTTCTCCACCGATAACCTCGAAGATCTCGGCAGACATCTGGCGCAGGATCGAACCCGACTGAGAGAGCAGGAAATTCTGGCAGTGGTCGCCGGCCACTATGTCTGTAAATTGTGCACCTACAAGACGAACCTGAAAGCCAACTTCCAATTGCACTGTAAGACTGACAAGCATCTCCAGAGACTGCAGCACGTGAACCACGTGAAAGAGGGTGGTCCGCGCAACGAATGGAAACTCAAGTACGCTTCCGCGCCCGGAGGCGTTCAGATCAGATGCAACGCCTGCGATTACTACACGAATTCTGCCCATAAACTTCAGCTGCACGCAGCTGGAGGCCGTCATGAGGCCGGCGTTGCGCTATTAAAGCACCTCGTCGATAGATGCTCATCTCTGCGACAGGAACAACCCAGGGTATTCCACTGCTCTCTGTGCAGCTTCTCCGCCACCAACCGACTACCTCTCCTGCAACACGTCAGATCTCTGAAACATCTTCACCTGGAGCAACTCCACCAGCTTCAGAGGCGCGCCGAGGGCAAGGAGACGGCGCCCGAAATTGGCGAAGTGTTTCACGTTGTACCCGGTCCCATCGATCAGCAGACGCCTGGTAAGTTAATTATTTTCCTCATTCTATCCTTCAAACACATCTGCACGAAAACTTTACCGCATATTAATTAGTTTACATAAATTTAACGCAATTATTAAAATCATTATTAATTTCTAGAAAAATGCAAACAATTTACGAGTAAAAATTTGAATGCTAAAAATAATTTTAAAACCATAACATTATTTTTATTGCACACCCTGTTTCTCGGTACAGTATTTTTGGGGCGTAATACAGAAATTAGCATGGTTGATGAGAAAGCGATATTTTTTTCTCGTAAATTTGTGCTTTTACAACGGTGATTTTTTTCGTAGCTATAAATTATAAACATTTTCTTCACACCCACATACCTTTTCATTTTATCCCTTCATCTTTTTCTCTCTCAGCATACCAGTTGTTGCATTGTATTTTATTTTTGGTTCTTTTTTTTTTTTCGTACGCCCCTGGTTGAAAATGTGTATCAATTTTGAAATTTTTGGCGTGCGTGACCGATTATTAAAAAATTCCAGCTTTCGGTAATTCTTTAATGGACAGTTAGTTGCCTGCGAAATTATACGCCCGATTTTACTTGTTATTTTTTTCTTTTCTCATTCTTCATGATATATTCTTTTGGGGGGCTTTAAAGGTATGCTAAAATGAACTTTCATGTAACTGTATCTATACACAATAGGTGTAATAATATATAAACACAGGGCGTATCGGTGTTTTCCCCTCTGCCTTATATATATATATATTTTTTTTTTTCATCTTATATTCACAATAGTTGACGTGTTGCTTTTTAATAATAATTTTATACCTCGGGGTGTTGTGGCATGGCGTGGCTACGCCATATGTTTTATATACTGTGTATCTATGTGTATATGGGGATTTTTTTCTTATTAAAATTTGGATATGTAATTAGGAGCGTTTTCATTTAAAGGAGTGTTTAGCTCTTGGCTGTTGATAACAATGGCCCCTTGTAAATGATTGTTGTTATTGTCCTCTTCGGAGCTCTCGATTGAGACCGGGGCCCTATGCAGTCAGTGTATACGCTGCTACACGTTTCCAAGATACAATGATACTACACCTCTTTGCACGGAGGGCTAACCTCAGGCTATTTGTGAAACAATGTTAGTTCTGCTTTCTTCGCGAAGTCAAGAAAGGAATCATGCGAAAGAAATATAAAGCGGGCGCACATAAATTATTGAAATTGATACACATTTGACACACTTTTTGCTTATTTTTTCCGCTTATTCTCTCTTCGAAATAACGAGACACGAAGTAAACGAGAGAAAAGCATTTGTTGTTCACTTTATTATTATTATGCAAAAATACTCGGAAGCTATAAAACATTTCGTTTTTACCTTTTTATTTTTTATTATTATTATTATTGGGGTGGGTCTTTTATAATTGGTTGCTTGCTAATTTATTTTACGAAACAACCGAGTATTACATTTTTATTTTTATTTCTTGCTTTCTAATATTTAATTTAATTGCACGCACCATGAATTAATTGTACAAATAATTATTTTCTTTTTCTTTTTATGAACATGCATAATAATTTTGTTATTTCTCAGAAGCGCAAACTTTAGTTTTGGATTTTTAATAATAAAAACTGTGTATATCAAAAAGTCATTAGTTATATACAACCAAAACGTACAAACAAATTAAAAAAAATATAGTAATCGAGAGAAACAAGTGTGTAACATATTTAATTCTTTGATAGAGCGAAGAGACAGCGCGAACTCTGAAATTCAAAGCCACTCGGAGTCGCAAAAAGAGTTCAAATCCGAGCCCGCAGAAGATACCGAAGAGCCGAACCGCGACGCCGGATCTCAGCATGTGTGTCCATATTGCGAGTACACAAGCGATTCAGAAATGCGAATACAGGCTCATGTCTTGGCCCAGCACGGTACGAACAGTTCCTCGGCGGAAATGAGCTTTCAATGTCCTTTATGTCAGGATGCGTTCAAAGACAGGACTAGTCTGGAGCGGCATGTCATGCAAATACACTCGGTGAACAGTGAGGGCCTTCAACGGCTCCTCATGCTCGTCGACCAAAGCCACTGGCTCAACCAATCCTCCAGGACGCCGACGCCGAACAATCCGAACAATAGTCAGCAGATGCAAACGCCACCAAATCAGTTGGTGTCACCTAATTCCGTGTCCTCTAAGGACTCGATGAAACAGGAGAAGGGCGATTCCACCAATAGCATGGAAATCGATCAAGACAATCTGATGTCACCTCACAGCGACGACACCGTCGACTTCGAATACGAACGTTGCAATACGTGTCAGAAGAATTTCAAGAACATCGACGAACTGTGCGTCCACCAGAACGAGACCGGTCACCTGGAGATCAAGCAGACGCCCAGCGGTCCGGGTTACGTGTGCTGGAAGAAGGGATGCAACCAGTTTTTTCCTACCGCGCATACGCTTCAAATGCATTTCAAAGAGGTTCATGCTAAGAACTCGATCTCGCAGATGTCCGTATCGGAGAAGCACGTGTACAAATACCGATGCAATCAATGCTCGTTAGCGTTCAAGACGCTGGAGAAGCTGCAACTTCACTCACAATACCATATGATCAGAGATGCGACGAAATGCGTGCTCTGCGGTCGCAGCTTCCGTTCCCTCGTAGCGCTGCACAAGCACGTCGAGAGTGTCCACTCGGAACTCACCGATGATGAGCTGAATGCTTACAAGCATAGTTTGATGAATAATCCTTTACTGCTCGCCGGTCTTCAGGGGCAGGTGCTGGACAGCTCCACGAATGATATCCTGAAGAAAGAGTCGCTCCGCAACGATGATATCATCGAGTCTGTGGATTGCGAGGAGAGCAAAGAGATGAACGCCAGTCACGACGACAGCAATGCGAATGACGGTGAGAATTCAGATGATAGTATAATGTACAAAGATCAGCAGTTCCTGGAAGACTACCTGAACAGCCAGGCGATTGCGGAAGACAGTTATAATGATCCAAACAGAAAGTACAAATGCCACCGGTGCAAAGTAGCATTTACTAGGCAAAGCTATTTAACCGCCCACAACAAAACCCTTTTGCATAGGAAAGGTGAGAAACTGAGCTACCCCATGGAGAAGTACCTGGATCCAAATCGACCGTATAAATGCGATGTGTGCAAAGAGAGCTTCACGCAAAAGAACATACTGCTCGTGCATTACAATTCCGTGAGCCATCTGCACAAACTGAAGAGGGCGATGCAAGAACAGCAGCAGAACAACAACAACAATCCGCCGGTATCGCCGACGGTGATGGGAGGAGGACAACAGCAGCAGCAACAGCAGCAGCAGCATAATATGGCATTGACGCCGAAGAGCACTTCTTCGGAGGAGGACGATAAGAAACGATACAGATGCAATATTTGCAAGGTTGCGTACACTCAGGGCAGCACATTGGATATCCATATGAGGAGCGTGCTGCATCAGACGAGGGCCAGTAAACTGCAAGATTTGGCGATGGCCGGTCAGATAGATCTTTCGAAACCGCTAATCGAGCAACCGGAGGCAGCAGCCATGCAGTCTCCGAAGCAGTCGAGTCCGACGCCCGGCAGTGGGGATAAGACGTCCCCCACCCCGCGGTCACCCAACCCTACAGGTAGTACAGGTAGTCAAGGGATGATTAGTTGCCCAAAGTGCGGCGCATTATTTAGTTCACAAGATCAGTTGAGTGCACATCAACAGTTGTATTGCATGTTTGCCGCTCCGATGGCCATATACCAGGCACAAGAGCCGGGTCAGGCTAAGAGTCCGCCGCCCGGTGAACAAGACATAATAAGCAGATTGAATTTACCAAAGAAAACAAGTTCGCATATGTACAAACACTTGCTCGAGAGTTTCGGTTTCGACTTGGTGATGCAATATAATGAGAGTCACCAGCGACGGCAGCGGCAACGCGAACGAGAGGCCGAAGAGAAGCAGAGGACGACCCCACCAGCTACTGCGACCGAGGAGTCCGAAGCTTCCAGGGCCGAGGAGGATATTGAAAACAACTTACCCGAAGTAAGTAGATCCACGTGCCAACATTGCAGTAAAGAGTTCTCTAGTGTGTGGGTGTTAAAGTCTCACTGTGAAGAAGTCCATAAAGATTTAGTGCCGCTAGAATTCTTAGAAAAATATGCTCAACAGTTCAAGAATGAATACGAAAAGAAATCGGTGGTGGTGACTGCGGCGACATCCTCGTCAACATTAAACAGCAATCCCAGAGTGACGACACCGGGAGCTACCACAACCACCACGATGATCAACGAATCGACGCCGGAAAAAGAAGACGAGCCCAAAGAGTCTTTACATGTGAAACTCAATTTGCAAACACCACCAGAGGCGACCTCCACGGCGCCATCGACGCCGACGTCGTCATCGACGCCTGCCTCCAGCACAGACTCGCTGCCTGCCAATATTCAAGCGATGATTGCACAGACAATGGCACAGAACCCCATGGCACTCGCACAGCAAATGTCCGAGATGCAAGCGGCCCTCAACGTTATGCAATTGCAACAGATGAACTTTAACCCGATGATGCAAATGATGGGCATGGGTCTGCCGCTGGGATTGAACGCCCTTGCCGCGATGAATCTTCAACCGCCGCTCGTGCCGATGATGATGCCGCCTCCACCGTACGATCAAATGCAGCAGTTCGCGCCCCAGGACCAGCAGTCCATGATGGCGAAACAGCAGGCGATGATGCAGCAGCAACAAGCGGTAAGTTCATCCTCCTGTCACTTCGTATCATTCATTATTATCGTCGTTCATTCTCAAACTCGGTTAACTACAACGAAACATATTTTCGTCGCACGAAGAATACACATAAAAATAACAATACAAGTTTGCACGGGTGTAGGTAGAAATTTTTAATCTGACCATTGTTTGAGATCACGGATATTTTTCTTTTCAATAAAACTTCTACCTGCACATGCACATAATGCATAATATAATAATGTATACATATATCGAACCGAAAATAAAAGGAGCGAAGAGACAATGGTGCACCCCGAATGAGGAGGGGAATGAAAACTATTTTCTTCCTTTTCTATTTTATTTTATTTTTCTATTTTTCTACGGAAAACTGAAAGACAGACCGTACACATTTGAATCGAAGGGAAAATCCTTTTTCTACACCTTTTGTCGTGTCCCGGGCTCATTGTACTTTGTAATTTGGACAATGTAATTGATTTCCGAAACGCGCGCGTTTGTTTGAACTAACCGACGTTAATGCGTCCGGCAGGACACGCCTCTCGATCGGTTCAATAAATTAAATAAATTATATTTGAATATGGTTCACATGTAATGCAACAAATATTCAATATATATATATAATATATTAACAATAATAATAATAATTTAATTAACGTCGTAGTAACCATAGAGATCTGCAATCGAAACATATAATAATGCATTATATTTCGAAATCCGAACGCGCTCCTGAATTTCTATATGATATTTCTATATTGGCATCATGATGATGTGATGATGAAATTGTTATTAATAATAATAATATCGATGATTACGACGATAATAATAGTATTAACAATGATGTTGGATAGTAATAGTTGGAGTTGGTTTGGCGTGCTCGGCATTACGGAATTAAAAGCGCCGCACTGGTGGTAATTATGCATTCCAATCCATCTGACAATTGCGATAATGCCGCGGTTCCCCGATCCGACTCGTTGATTATTTTAATTGCCATTTGTGCGATGTAACCTTGTATTGTGATAATTATCGTAATTGATTTATTGCCAATTTGTTATTCTTTATTGGCGCGGTGCACATCCACGGTCTCAATATTGAGAACGTATAAATCTCGTCTTAAGTTATGTAGTAAAGTTGAATGGTTGTCATGTCCATACATTGTGTGTGTTTGTTTTCGCATAGGCCGTAAATGCAGCAGCCAATCAGAAACGTGCCCGAACTCGGATCACCGACGACCAGTTGAAAATCCTACGCGCGCACTTCGACATCAATAATTCACCATCCGAAGAGCAAATCCACGACATGGCTGCCCAGAGCGGTCTGCCGCCCAAAGTCATAAAGCACTGGTTCAGGAATACGCTTTTCAAGGAGAGACAGAGGAACAAGGACAGCCCTTACAATTTCAACAATCCACCATCGACGACCCTCAACCTGGAGGAGTACGAGAAAACGGGCGAGGCGAAGGTGATGCCTCTGAACAACTCGGGCAGCAGCAGCATCGAAGAGAACAAATTGAAAGAGTCGACGCCGCCGCCGCCGGCGTTTCAGAGCACCGAAATCAAAACCGAAATGAAAGAGGAACCTGCCGAGGAGACGATCAGCAAGTACCATCATGGCGATGAAAAGATGCACCAGGATCCGACGGACGAGAAACCAAACATATTCAATCTTGCTCCACATCTGCAGCCGCCCCAGAGTCCGGCGTCTTCGATGAGCAGCACCGACAATCAGCAGGCCAACATTATGCCATCGACATCGAATAGCCTGACCCTGACATCGATCATCGCCTCTCAGCTGGGCGACAGCATAATAACGACCAGCAGTCCATCATCGATCAGCATGACTCCTTCGTCGAACCATCCTCTGAGCAGTCCCATGTTGCCGCCACCGAAATTAAACCAACAATCCTTCCCGACGCCGAACAGTTTGCAAAATATGCTTCCATTAACACCAAACCGATGCCTCAGTCCGAATCGCGATTTCGGAATGAACTCGAACAGCAACAGTTCGACCGGGAGCACAGGAAAACGCGCGAATCGTACGCGCTTCACCGATTACCAAATCAAAGTCTTGCAAGAATTTTTCGAGAACAACGCATACCCGAAAGACGACGATCTCGAATATCTATCGAAGTTGTTGAGCCTCAGTCCGAGAGTGATCGTGGTGTGGTTCCAAAATGCCAGGCAAAAGGCGAGAAAAGTATATGAGAATCAGCCGGCCGCGGAGCCGTCCCCTGGAATACCGGAAGAAGGTGGTGCAAACCGTTTTCAAAGAACGCCAGGGCTAAATTATCAATGCAAGAAATGTCTATTAGTTTTCCAGAGATACTACGAGCTGATCCGCCACCAGAAGACACACTGTTTCAAAGAGGAGGATGCTAAGAGGTCTGCCCAAGCGCAAGCAGCCGCAGCTCAAATAGCGGCGGTTCTCAGCTCCGAGGATTCGAACTCGAGCACGACGATTGAACAAAACGTGCAGCAACCGCCGGTACCACAAAGCCCGCAATTGCAGACCACCTCTCAGAGTCCGAACCACCACCAACAACAACAACAACCACCACCGCAACAACAACAGCAGCAGCAGCAGACGCAACATCTTTTGCAACAACCAAATCCATCGACAACTCCGACGCCGACCAACCAATGTTATCAACCGTCTTCACCGCCGAACAACGCGCAACCGGAATCCAAAGACGGAACTTTCCAGTGCGACAAATGCAATTCAATCTTTCCGCGTTTCGATTTATGGCGCGAACATCAATTGGTCCACATTATGAACCCGAATCTGTTCCCCACATATCCGCCAGACTCTCCATTCGGAATCCTGCAGCAGCACGCACAGCTGCAGCAACTGAACGCGAACTTGGGTGTACCGGACATGGTAAACAATAAGTCGTCATCACCCATCCAACACCCTCTGATGAATATGTTGAACAACGTAACTGTGAAGAGAAAATTGGAAGAATACGATGGCGAAAGCGACGTTTCCGATCAACCTAAGGATAAGAGATTAAGGACGACAATACTGCCGGAACAATTGGATTACTTGTACCAGAAGTACCAAATCGAGAGCAATCCGTCGCGTAAGATGCTCGAGAACATCGCGAGAGAAGTGGGTTTGAAGAAGAGAGTGGTGCAAGTGTGGTTCCAGAATACGCGAGCACGCGAACGCAAAGGACAGTTCAGAGCCCACGCACAGGTCATCAATAAACGGTGTCCCTTCTGTCCGGCATTGTTCAAAGTAAAATCGGCATTGGAATCGCATTTAACAACGAAGCATGCAGATCAGTGCGCCCGCGGAGAAATCAACATCGATGCGTTGCCTGATGAAGAGGTGAGCCTGGAGTCATCGCCCAGTCTCAGTTCGGGCGGTGACAACAAATTCAATCCAGCTCAGAACATGATGCCACCTTTATTTCCAAGCCTCCATCCAGAGATGGAAAACTCGATAAAGAAATACTATGAGGAGAGCATGAAGAGGTACATCAGCGAACTGCAAGCGCACGCCTCCAACGGAGACAAAAGTGAAATCAAAGGTAAAGACGAAGAAGGAATCCCTTTAGACTTATCGAAACCGGTGGACTTATCCAGACCCATGAAAGTAAATATGGATCATGAGAGGAACTTGTGTGACCCGGGGCCATTGACGGATCTCAGCGAAAGATCTCTGTGCGACGAAAGAAGCGATTCGATGTCAGAAACTGCTGACTACCTGGACGATGAAAGCAATCCGACCTCGCCGGCGAGCAGCACGCAAAGCAACAATCCGCAAAGACTTTCGTTAACCCCAAACTCATCCTCCAATAAGCGATTTCGGACGCAAATGTCCGCAGTTCAAGTGAAAATCATGAAGTCGCTGTTCAACGATTACAAAACGCCGACGATGGCTGAATGTGAGATGCTTGGCAGGGAAATCGGCCTTCCAAAACGTGTGGTACAAGTGTGGTTTCAGAACGCTCGAGCAAAGGAAAAGAAGGGTAAAATAGCTCTTCAAAAGGTGCTCGGGGGATCTGAAACAGAAACTTCACCGCCCATTCCGGACGACTGCAAATACTGTGGCTTCAAGTACTCTCACAAGTACTCGATCCAGGACCACATTTTCACTAAAGGCCATATCACGAACGTGCGGACGCATTTGGAGAACATGAGCAAAGACGGCGTCAACGATGTGGAATTTACGGTGCCACCTATTCCTGGTGCATCTGGAACCGTTTCCGCGGATTCTACAACAAATCCTCAACAACAACAGCATCAGCAACAGCAGCTTCAACAGCAACAGCAGCAGCAGCAGAGCATGAACAACAACACGCATATGCAGCTGCTTCAGATGGCGGGTATGCAGATGGCTGCGGCGGTGAAGACTGAACCGGACGAGAACCAGGAGGCCCTCTTTCAGCAGCTCTACGCCCTCGGAAACACGGGATCGTACGGCGGATCCCAGAACCAGTTCATCCACCATCCAATGTTCGGTGCCAACGGTGAGTCAAACTTTTAATATTACTATCGTTTCTTCCCCATTTCCAATTTGCAATTTAAGTGTGTTTTGTTTTTGTTTCTCCTTTAATCCGCGTTCGTATTTCGTAACATTGGGTGTAATGGCAGAGCGCGCGCGTATGTGGGGTTTGCGCTGAACCTCCACCAACACCACCACCATCCCCCACGGAGGGCGGTTTTTATTATCTCTCTCTCTCTCTCTTTCTCTCTTCTATTCCATGCTGGGTTGGGTGTATGAATTGTTTTCTACGGAAAAATGAGAAATATAGATTAATATTTCAAGTCCCCCTTGTGTTTCTCATATGAATTCGTAATGCGGCTCTGGCTGTGCCTGGCCTAGCTTGGTTTGGTTCGGCCAGGGGTAGGAGGTGGAGGAAGCGGCGGCGGACGTCGTACGCGCCGTCGTCAATAATATATGGTGCACGTCGCGGCGCCCCGGATAGAATACGCCCGCCGTGCTTGATGGAATATTGTATGGAAAAGATAAAACTTTATTTCTCCGTAAATGAACACATTTCTCATTTTTGATATCATATTCAATTAATAATGATTTTAGCGTTCGCCGGCTGCTCATGCCCCCGTTTCTTTTGCTGCTACTTATTTTTCGCCACTTCTGGGGGAGCGCAGCCGCCCTTTCCTTCCGATGGGTCGCGTCACGTTTAGGCCATAAATTTGCTTCGGATACAATAGGTTTTATCCATATCTAATAATACCCAGCATTCGTCGTCGCATGTGCCCTTTTTTTATGCGTCACCCAGATTTATGGCATATTAAAAAAGAAAGAAGAAGAAACGGATCCGATGGATGTGTGTCGATACCCCATCGAATCTCTCTTTGTCTGCGCCGCCCCACGCACATATGCCCTTTCGTAACATAAAAAATAAACTGCAAGAGCAAATCTCGCGCGTTTTGATTGGTTTTCATCAGGACGACGACAACGATGTCATAGACGTCGTCGTTCGGTCTCTCTTATCCGCCAGATGGTGATGGTAGGTTTCGGTGATGGAACGCGAGCTGCTAATTGTCCGGAACGGGTCCGACCTTGTCTCGCCACGATACAGTGACGGACCAGTTCTTCTAAACAAACGCAACAGAAACGGCACAACAACAACAGAAGAAGAAAAAAAAAAGACAAAACGGGGGACGCAATCTTTTATTTCTTCGTTGCTTCTCTTTGCGGCGCAAACAAAAGTTTTGTTATTCTTCGACCCCGGCTAAATGGCAGCTGTTTTTATTTGCTGCTCCCTTTTCGCTCGCAGCCTAATGATAAGTGATCTCAGGTAGTGCCAAAGATGTGTCCCTTTCGGTTCCGATTCCTATTCGCACACCTGGCCCTATCTTCTCTATCTTTCTCTTTTTCTCCGTTGTCACACCTCACCCCAAACAAACAGCAGGGCTGAGCAAGGGGCATGGTAAATCGTGGTATGTCCGCTGTGTAAATAAATCGTAACCATTGAAGAGAGGTCTCTTTCTGTTCTCTTTCTCTAACTCTGGCCTCCTCGTCTAGCGAGTTCTTCGGTACACGCCGATCGCATTAAGAACAAATTCAATAAAAAGTAGTTTCGTAATCGCGCACGGAGCCCGGCTCATGTAATGTGTTGTATAGTAGTACTCTCCCATCCAATGGCGTCGGAGCGTATTCCGGTAGCTATAGAAACCAACTACTTGTTTGTCTTATTGCGAAAGTAGAATGAATCCCGCGAACCCGCCCAGAATCATCACGTCTCTTTTCTTCGTTTACTCCTCGTTGCTGCTGTTGCTTCTGCTACAGCTACCACAACAACACTTCTTCTTCTGCTGTTGCTGCCATCGTCTCTTCTTCTCTTTCCTCCAATCCATCCATCCTTTGATGGGTTGGATGCTTTTCATTCCTTCATTCATTCATCATATAATCCCGATTCCAACGCTACATCCAAACTCATCTCATTTATATATATATATATATATTATATATATATATATATGTTGTACAGAAAGAGCCCAGACCGAAGTAAATATGCAACAATGGGTCAGCCGGGTCTTGTGACCGCGCGACCGACCCATCCCATGCCACCTCGCTTTGGGCTCTGGCGCAGTCAAATTACACACCGGGTGGGTCATTAAAACGCCGCAACCGACACCTCGGCTTTACTCTTGTGTCTGGGTCCGTCCGCCTCGGCGCGGAATAGTTCGTAAATAAGTACACTATAATTTATAACCTTGTTTGAGTTTAATTCATACATCGGCGTCCTTCTCTTCCACGCACACACCGTGTCCATCTCTCACCTCGACCATCGTAAATTACCTCATTTTAAGTATTGTTGTAGTCAGTGCGTTTCGCGTTTCATTATTAAACAGCGAGAACCAAAACCTATTCCAAAGATTTAAGAGACGCACCCAATGAAAAGAATATTGTTTACCTGCTTAAAGAATAAAGGAAAGAAAATGAAGCAACTAATTAATTTGTTTGTACTCCATTCAATCACTCGATCAAGTTACTGGCAACACCCAGAATATACGCGGCTCTGGGCTCAATTTACCGTCTTTTTTTGCGAAGCTTCATCCTCACGACGACGAAGATCAGATTTCGAACAGTAGCAGTTCGTTCTTTGTTGCTCTTCATCTTTCATCGTTCATTTGCCTTATTTTCTCTGATTATACTCTTGTTTTTTTTTTCGTTTGTTTGTTCGTCTTATTTTTACTTCTCGTCGTCGAAGAAGTGACGGGAATAATTATTTCTTTCTCGGTTGCGCTGCTGTGACTCATCAGAAAAAATTCGGCGAGTCATCGATCATAAGTTGAAAAATTAATTAAATTAAACATGCCCAGGGCCCGAGACCTGTTCTCTCATCTCAATCTTTCTTCATCTTTCTCTCTCACACTTTCAACAACATTGGCTCGGTGTGGTGCTGGGTGGTAAATTTTCAAATATAGATTGGGTCTCTTGGGTGTAATCGCGTTTGTCCTCTTCTCCTCCCGCTCACGATTACAGTTCAGGGATTATCAAGTATTTATTTATGCCTCTTTTTTTTCCTCTTTCTACTTGTGTCTCCATCTTTCCCTGCATCTGGACGTGACGCCGGTCGCAATGTCTTGTTGGGAGAGAATTCATCCGGCGGTGTAAATAAACAATTTCTATGTGAGGTCCTGCGGTAGTCGGGAGAAATAAAGTAGCCCGGGGGTAGGTCCTTTGTTTGCGTGGGAGTGATAGAGACAGAGGGAGCGAAGAATGAGCGGAGGAGAAGGAGACGGACTGAAGTAATTACTGCTCCTCCCCGGGTTCGTGGGAGTTTTCTTGGAATAAAGTTATCCTCGGCGAGGACGAATCCGGATCCAATCTCTATTAGTTGTCTCTGTGTTGAGCTAATTGGCGGAGGTTTTAGGTGTACATTGGGGGCGGCGTCCGTTAAGACTTGCGCGATACAAGCCAACCCCGACGTTTCGGAGGCGGCTGTAATAAACCCCTTTTTCTCTCCCTTGATTATGTATTTAACACATGCAACGCCTCCGCCGGGAATTGATTTGCTCGCTTTCCGGGTCCGAGAACTAATGATGAACGCAGGAGGACGACGGTTATGAGCTTTCTTCCTGCATTGCTGAGGACACGTCGTAAAGTGCAGAAATCGCTAAATGGTATCGTTAGACACGCGACAACGACCGTCGGTATGATCGAATGGCGGTATAACAACTCATAACTCTGTTTAGCTATGCCTGATGGTCGATGCCTAAGATATTTGACATTCTTCAGGTCTGCGGCGAACTTTATTACTCCGAGGGGGGACGAGTCTTTCTTCTCTGGAATTATTATACTTTTCTCTTTCATTTTTTTTTTTATTCGTTCTCATCTTCGTCTTCCTTCCTTTTTAAACGTGGTATTGATCGGAGCGCGCGAACTGCCGCCGTTAATAAAACGTCCCTCCGTGCCATTGACAATCCACCATTTGCAAGACAAACGCATAGAGCGTCAATTCGATTTATTTTAGAGACAATTTAAGCGATTTAAAGAAATGGGCGATACTTAAACGGGGAGAGCGGATCGCAGACGGGGTGGAAGGAATAAAGGGCCCAGGGGTGAACAAGCCCGACTTATCTGCGTCCGACTCGAATTGGAATATTTTAAATTCGCGCTCTCCTATCTATCTGCGCTTTTTCTCTCCTTCTCTCCAAGGGATACACACACCACCACCACCACCCCCCAAGGCAGCAACGGCGGCGGCTGGAATTTAAATTCGAGTCCGATGATTTATCCCGTTCCAATTTATGGTTTGCTCCTAATGTATTATGCACCCCCCTGCCCGGTTAGAGCAAATGTATTGGTTTTTCCCTCCCCCACGTGCGCCGTAAAAAAGGGTTCCAAAAACACAACAGCCGCGCGTTAATCAATCAATAACTCTAATATATCGGAGAAGAAGGTTCGGGCGGGTCGCCGAAGGCACAACGCATGGTTAGCAGCAGCAGAAGCGGCGGGTTCTGGTTAACTAACCGGATGATTTAATCACCCAGCATAGCGGAAAGACTGTCTTAACAATTTCGCTACCGAATTAAAACCAAACACTAAAGAGAGAGATGCTGTAATTAAATCCCTCAAGGGAATGCGCTCGCTTTCCCATTCCATCTTTTCCAACCATCATCGTCATCTTCGATTCAACTTTTGGTTGCATGAAGGAGTAGGATATATTCGGCCTCAATTTTTATTTGGTGTGCCGCACTCAAAAATCCCGCTCCGAACACGGAGAGCTGAAATTCATTACATGCTTGGCTTCATAGGGAGATTGTATTTTTTTTTCTTTCCCTCATCTCCTCTTCTTCATCTCCCACATATCCAAGCATTTTCCAGAGGGGAGCCCGCGGCGATTGGAACGTAAAATAAAGTCATAATTTCGGATACGTCCCTTTTCCTATCCACATTTTTTTCTCTCCTCTTCATCTTCAAATTACATTCAATTGTTCCACGCGCAGGTGCACCTCTCTCTGTAATCCCGCAGCCTAATCCTCTCAGGTAATTCAGAGACTTAATTGCCAAACGAAAAAAAAAAATATAAGTAAAAACCGTCCTCTCGCAACCCATTAATCATGCAACAATACCTAGTTAAAAAAGGGGATTTTTGCATGAAAAATGCTCTTCTGTACTCCCTTTTTTTTCACTCCTGCAACAAAGGATTTTCCCTGCTAATGGGGAATCTCGCAGCAAACACTTCGTGACAAAAGGCAACCCCGAAATCACCGATTCATTTCCAGGGGTCGCGTTTTGTAACTACTATTGATTCGTAATATTTGAACAGCTGTCCTCGGAACGGCAATTTCCCCAAAAACGTATATAACAATAATGCATATACATGAATCGCTTTGCCAAATCACGCGTTTCTTTTTTCCTCGAAAGAAGAGTTTTCCTTGTTACCATCATCTACCTGATGATGCAGTGTGGTGTCCCACAAAAGATAATCCGCACATTCGTACCTGAGCAATCCCATTCACGCTCTCCTCGACCACACAAACTCTTTCCCCGAAAACCCGATGTTTCTCTTTCCGTTTTTGTCACCTGGAAAAGTGCACGTGTTTCTTCCTCCTTCACCTCGCCCACCCAACAAAACCCCCATCAAAGACATCGATTATTTCGTAATTTATTTTGTTGTCGTCTCTCCGATTCGTTTTTCTTTTCCTGTTTGTGTTTGCATGAATAGTTCTGCATGGTTTTGGCGCAATGTGTTTCCTTTTTTTTTTTTTGGTTTGTTTCTTTCATCTTCTCTTGCATCTTCTCTCACTGATTTGAATATAAAGAAATGCACGGGTCCGTTCTGCTTTGCATCTTAAATCTCCGGCCGCGACGGCTCTGGAAATAATGCAACGTGAAAAGGAATCCCTAAATAAAGGAGAGGAGAGCATTATAATAATAAGAAGTAAAAGAAGAAAGAGGCGAGAGAGAGAGAGCCTCGGAATTGAAAAGGATTTAATGTGGAAAGTTAAAATTTATTGCCGCAGAACAATGATACCAGTTTTTATGGACTTAAATTATTGGTTAACTTCGGTCATTCCGAACGGTGCGTTTCCCTTAACTAAGTCGAGCCCTGGATATCATTATTATTATTATTGCTTTGAAATCGCCTACGATAAGAATATAGTCTCTCCATCTTTCAATACTTAAAATCTGGCTGAACGTAAAAAAAAATAATTTTAAGTGCTTTTCTTAAATAAGTTAATAACTAATGATATTTAGTTTTCTTTAAATGCTGAGTTAAGGTAATACCAGGAAATTGTCCTTTTCCGCCCTTGCAGAAGAAAATAAGCAGAATGTAGATGTATGCATGAAAGGGAGAACCTAAACAAATACTTTTTGGGGGAATATGGCGTGTGATGTAGACTAGACAGTGGGGACCTAAATATGAATATAAAAAAAATAACTTATATAAATTATAACGGAACCTCTAAGAGAGTACGTTACGTTTATTTAATATTAGCTAATCATGCAATATTTAAATATAAAATGCTTCGTACGGGGTGGTACAGACCCACCCGAAAAAATAAACGAAATAAAAAACGTAATCGTTCCGTTTTGATTGAGTAACTCTAAATACTGGTGGTGGGCCTCCCCCGAAAGGCAGCGACGACCCAAGAATAATAATAATAATAAAAACAACGATAAAAAGAAGAGAAAGATATAGAGGAGGGATAAAGAGAAAGAGAGATAGAAACACTATGTGTTTGGGGGTATATACATCACGCTCTAGTCTGCCTCGTCATGCCATCTTACATAATCACTGCGCCGTGAAAAACCAATCAACGTATACCTAACTATACAACCTATACAAATTACGTTTTTTTTTTCTCTCCCCTCATTCATTCATTGTTGTTATTGTTTCCTCGCTGTTGCTGAGCTGCTCTCCTCCATCGGTATTATTTTAATTAAATTGCGACAAAACCACGTAACGATGATTATATATATATATATACATATATGGCCCTGATTAGCGCTTCTGTACATACGAATCCAAATTATTATTATTATTATTAGATCTTTTTTTTATTTATCGACATTATTATTATTATGATTGTTATTAATACTTAGCGATTGCAGGAAAATTACGTAATTACGATTAATAATAACAAGTAATCGAAAATAAAATGAATGTAGTGTGTATTCTCCATTTCCTTTCTAGACGAATTGTTATTATTATTATTAAAATTACAATTTTCTTCTTCGATTTGATGACTAAGATGATGATGATTGTTAAATGTTTCTATCCTCCACGTTTATTATTATTTTTTTTTTATGTAAAAATTGATTATTATTTTTTCTTTTTCAATATTTTCAGAATACAATTCATCACAATGCGACTATGGACCAATACTGGCCTCTATTTCAAAGGTCAGTACTTTAAAATAATCTTTGTAAACGTGTAATAAATAAAACAAAAAAAAAATTATATGAATGGGCGAAATCAGGGTCAGATAGAAAATTATGCATCACGTGTGTTCTCCTTAAAGATTCACTGTATATTTAATTTATACTTTAATTTTTTTTGTACATTGCTTTAGAATAATTTACCAATATTAATAATAAATGGAGCTGGGGAAATGTAATTATAAATTAGATCTCCGCTCGGATTATTCTTATCACAAACTTACATGCGTACATATATATATATGATTTTTTTTTTATTTTCCCTTCTCCCCGATTAAATTGCATTTGGAAGATGCGTGGGGTGGCGTTTTTTTTTTCGTAGTCTGGTGGACGTGTGTGGGGTGCGTTCTGCATTTTTTATGTGCAGACATCCCCCTAATAAGGGAGACGATGATGAAAAAAAAAATGTGAGTCACGCGAGTGACGGGGGTGGGCCACCCCTCTTTAAAGCGCGCACACACCGAAAAAAAAAACGGGAGAAAATTTTCACCCGCGGCTTTAAAATATTTTTTTTGTTATCGATTGCCGAGCTTTCCTCTTATGCATGATCTTGCTGCTTGTTGGTTTTGCACGCTGATTTAGAAATATGGAATACTTGACAAGTATTTAGAAAAAGTACTTGATTTAGTTTAAATTAATTGACATAAAGTTTGCATCATTTTGTTTATTAAATCTTAATTAATTTGAAATCTTTTGCTGAGGCAAGTAAAAAATAAAAATTGCCAAGTATTTCATAAATCAAAATACTTGTCCATGCAGATTTCGCAAGTATTGTGATTAAAAAGTTGCACTTGTCAAGTATTTAAAAAGCGGGTGTTTAATGCTAATTGCAGTGTTAATTTTCATTAAAAAAAAGCTGTTAAGTAATCGGGGTTTTCCGTCCTTGGGGGATGCTTAATTCGCCACTTGTAATCGTTGTGGGGGCGGTTTCTAATTAGTGATTGCGATGCCGGGGGCGGACGACGAAAGGGCTAATTGCGGAAATTAGCATCTCTCGCCGGATCCGCAGTCACCCTCGTCTCGTCCAAGCAACTTGTTGCTCCCTTCCGAAAGGGTTGTTTCGTGCTAATGAATTGAATGAATCGGAACCGCGCCGCTCGCGGCCCCCGCAGTTATTTATCATCCATCCACGGATTATAACGCCTTCACAAACAATTGCCCGTGTAAAACCGTAATTATTTTAACTACTGGTATCCCTATTAAGTTACTAATTACACCCATTTAACGAGAGAGTGGTTCACACTGCAATTAGCCCTGACGTCATGTCCGGCGGCCGCGGCCGTCTTCCTGTTTTTGGCTATTAATTAGAGACTCTTCTCTCCCTTCTACCCATCCATCCAAGCATCCATCCATGCCCGTAAGTGCGAGTGTCATTTCGGAGATTCCACCAAACCTTAACGGTTTTGTAAGAGCCTCATTTCCCCCCTGCGTTTGTCTTTATTGTTATTGGCGTTCTTGCCACTTCTTCTCGCGTTGCGTAGGCATATAATTGGAGGAGTCCTCTTCTCGTTCTCTTACTCCTACATTGTCGCAGAATTGGTAACCCCGGTGCAAACACTCGTACACTTTGTGGTCGGAGCTGGAAGAAAGTAAAAAATAAAATAAAAAGAAGGTAAAAATTACCGGGGCCTCTCGTAAGTTTATTACGGAATTTATTACGAGCTTCGGTCAAAATACATAAATAAAGTATTGATTTTTATCGGCGATTAAATTTTTAAAACTCGCCGTGTTGCTCCACCACGTTTTATCATAAAACTGATTTTAAATTTAATATTCCATCGTGGTCTCTCCGCTCTTTTGCTTGCAGGATCCCACAGTGCTAAGAAAGCTCGAACCTCAATGGTTGCAGTTACTAGCCTTGTTGGTCTGTGCGTTTCTTTATTTTATTCAGCGACTAAAATAGCCGCAAATTAGCGGATTTGAGTCGCGTAATTCAATGGACGCAATTAGCGTCGTCTCGTGTGACGCGTAATTACTCTGATCCAATTAAGGACAATGGATGTGTGTGTGTGTGTTTGTGACATCACTGCAACCGGGGTTTCGCAATCCGCGTTGCGCAAGCTAATCCAGTTTGCTGCATGTTTTCCTATCTTTTTTTGTACCCTCCTTTTAATTGACGTTTCGTATTTTATTTCTCTCGGTTTTTATTTTTCTCTATTCCGCGAAATCGTCGGGGGTGGTTTCAGAATGGATTTGTCAATATCACTGCTGACAGGGGTGGAAAAACTCTGCGCCTTTCTTTCTGTATATATATATATTTTCCTGCATCGTCGACGCAACAAAAGAAATATCTAAATTTTCAATAAATGCACCCCCTCCTCGCGCATCCCCTCGTGATGGGGTGGCTTTGGAGATATTTTATAATTCAGAAAAACTGCGCGTCGGAAGCAAAATCCATATCTCACTCGTCTTGGGGGTGGTGGATTCTCCTTCTTTTGGCTCTCTCCACCCTCCATCTCTCTCTCTCTCTCTCTCTCTCTTCCACCCCCCTATTATAACTCGCGAAGCGAAAAAGTAAATTTTAAGAAACCCCTCGCAGCGTTCCGCCTCGCTGCGCCACCTCAATTAAATAGGCAATTTACTTCTCTCAATTTTTTTTTCATCTTCTCTTCCTTTCATCTTCCTTTCAGTCCAAGCGATTTTTTAATCAAAACCGCGATATAATTAAAAAAAAGAAACGAAGATATAAACAGTTGGGGGAGATTCTGCTTATTATATTAAACAGACACACATAAACCCTCCATCCTAACGACTCGTTTTGCTTTACTTTGCTTCGCCTTTTCCATTGTTCGCAAATCAATTAATTTGAATTTAAAGAAAATAAAGGGGATTTCCTTCCATTGTCCCGTTTCTTTAATCCTTGTATATTTTGACATAAAAAATCTAAATCTCTTGGTCTTAATTTATTTACAATTAAATTTAAAGCTGCGCATTAGTTGTGATCAATTTAGTTAAATTTTCTAACTTTGAAATCGTTAGTTTTTGGGGGTTGTGGAAATCAATTAATTATGGGCGCGGGTCGTTGATCCATCTTGGATTTCTTTTCTTCATCTTCTCTTTTTATTTTTTCTTGTTTTCTTTTGCCATGTGTTGTCGCCGTGATTGAGTGGGACGCGTTTTAACTACAATTTAATCAGCGCCAATCTAAAAACACAACTGTGATACAAATTTATACAACAGTACGTTACGTCGGGTCCGACCCGGCCCCGCAGCGGGTCAGACGGAACGGTCGCCGGGTCCGGGTCGGATCGACACGCGCACCGCACAACTGACCGACTCTAGAGAATGTTCAATTTAATGTACCGACAAGTCTGCGTTATCTCTCCCGGATTCGATTCTAATGGCGTCCTTTTATTTACTTATTTATCCTCTTCGCCCGTATTTCTGTGGAACGTCGAAAATGAATGGATTTTACTGATGATTTTTTTGTGTTTTTTTTGGTGTGTTACAGGGGGAGCCGGAGGACTGTTTCTAGACACAGGGGCCGGACCGAGTTTCCTGCCGCTGCCCGCCTCCGTGCTGGAGCAGGTGGCGGCAGGAAACGTGGATTCTGGCGTAACCACCATCCGGATGCCAGAACAACAACAACAACAACAGCAGCAGCATCAGCAGAGATGTTCTTCGGAGTTGCAGGCTCGTGATGTTGACGTTGAAGTGTGCTTCGTGTGCAAGAAGTGTCGCGTCGGGTTCGCGGGGGATTCAGCTTTGCTGACCCATCAGAGGCATTGTTACGGCGGCAACCTGGAGGCACGCGGCGCCTTCAGGATCGTCCAGACCGGGTACGAGTGCAAGTTGTGTAACGCGGAACGCTTTAATTCGCTGCAAGAGTTCAGGAAACACTGTGAGAGTGATTCGCACATGAAGATCCTGAAGGTGGCCGCCTCCAAGTCGCTGCCGCCACCCTCGGAGTCGCCGCTCAGTCACGAGATGGAGGACGTCGTCAATCAGATCGCGCTGCTGGCGGCCCGTGCCGCCCAAGAGTCCGGGCCAGAGGTGGCCCGCGACTCCAACTCGAACAACACCTTCTGCCAGCCGTCCGACCAGAAGAGGCCCTTCCTCGCACCTCCAGGAGACGTACCCCAGCAACCCTTAACCAGCGCCGGACACTGAAACGACAGCCACCGGAGAAACGTAATCTACACGATAAGAAAAGAAAAACTCACCGATCTAAGACAATATGCGATCGGACCCGAACGGCCGCGCGCGACATCTTCGCAGATTGTTGCTGGCCAAATTGACAAACGTCAAAGAAGCCCCAGTTCCTACACCGCCGCCGATCGGGTCCGAAGCAAGCGAAAGGAACTCGAACCCATTTATAAATAGCTTTTGTTTTATGTTCAATTTTGTTGGATCTTTCTTGGAAGAAAAGTGATTAGATAGTTTTATAAACTACTACTACTACCACTACTGCAACTGCAAAGAAAAAGAAAAGGTTTTCAATTTTAATTTTCCCAGCATGCGTACATCCATACACGCCCGAATACCCTGATCAATCCGCGGTATTGGTATGCATGTACGCACGCTACGTAACACTGATAAATTTATTATTATTATATACTAAATTAATAAGCAATGAATAGTGAATTATATTTACAGCTGATCTATTTTTAAACGTTATTATATATTATAATATTATATCGTAGTTGTGTGTCAGTGTAGTTATTGTGTATAGTCGAGTAGGTCCGATGATTCCTATCGCAACGTATAGTTACTATGACACATAGATAAGATAAGAGAAAGAAAGTTAGAGAGATGAAGGAGATGAGTGAGTTTGAATAGGGGAGCTTTCCCATTCGGAAGAAGAAGAAATACCCGGACACATTTAACTGAACGAAGGAAATGCGAATCGGCGAAGATGAGTATATTCATGTGTAAATACATAATATAAATATATAAATACATAAAAATATATCTATATATATATATTTAAAAAAAAAAAGAGAGAGAGAATGAGTAAGGAAGATGATGAAGAAGAAGAAGTTGATATGATGATGATGATGATGAAGAAGAAGAAGTAGTAGGAGAAGAAAAAATAAGAAGAGATAACATAAAGTGTAAAAGTAGGGTAGCGCCAGAGTTCCTCATTTCTACAAAACTGCGACTACAATGTTCCTAAATCGAGATGTAGATACTGCATGCAGTCTCCAGAGGGTCCCGAAACCCGTGGACCCAGTAAAACAAGTTCCTATGACGCCCGCATCCCCACAGAGTTCCTCAGATGCAGACACGACGCGATGCGACGATGCGGGCGCTTTTTTTATTCATTATATTTAATTATATTACAAAAAGTAAAAATAATCGTAAAGATGAAAAAGTATGAAAGTAAGAGAAACATTTTCGAATGAAAAAAAAAAGAGAAGAGAAATTAATTAATAATTATTAAACAAGAATAAAAAATCTTTTATTACTATTATTAATAATGATAAACAATATTAAATTTAAATTTCAACAAAAATTAATTCATTATTAAACAAAAAAAAAATAATAACAATGATATAAGGCAAATGCTATATTTATCATATATATATATATAATTTATATATATATATGTAAATAAATGTATATGTATATCAGCTGGTTTATTTAAGAGAAAAAATGGAAATAAAAGAGTACACGGCCCGCTTCACCCGTCATCCACTTTCGAAAAGCCAGCGAAATAATGAAATAATGAAGAAAATAAAAATTTAAATGAAAAAAAAAAACAAACGATACTAAAAGAAGAAGAAGATGATGAATAAATATGAAAATTGGTTCCTACTAATTACTAATAATCGATACGGTGTTTAAGTAATAATATAGTTATGTTTTAAAAGAACGTCGGTTTTCGGCCGGCATTGTACGTATATATAGTGGTAGAAAATATATTTAAAAAAAAAAATAAAATTTAAATATATTACAAAAAAAATAATAAATTTAAACGAACAAAAAAAACAAAATCAAGATAATTAACAAAAAAAAAATAAAATAAAAATAAAGTACTAGGTTTACGTATCCAAAATAACTCAAAATCTGGGAAATACTTCGGTACGACCTGCCTCGCATATTAGTGAGTTGATTTGGAACTAAGTGTGATTGTTGAACATAGTGCGATCCCCCCGCGTCCCGGGGATCCGTGACGGAAGGACTCTTGGATCGGATGAAAGGACGAAGACGATGAGGCGGCGGCACCTCTCCGTCTCACGCGTCTATAATGATGATGATGAGATGATGATGGGAAAAGAAAGGGCGTGCGAGATGGAGAGGATGCTCGCGTTTACCACAAATATAAACTATAAAAACACATATCGGCCTAGGCTCGAAAAATCAAGAGAGAAAAAAAAAGTTGACGAAAGAATGACCTCAAGACGTAAATATTAAACGATGATATTATTGTACATGTAATATTAATATTTTAATGATAAATACTAATGATATAATTATAATGGATATATTTATATTATTATATAAATTACGGAGAAGCGGTCCTCCTCCGTCCCGTCGTCCATCCGAAAGAAAGATCATCCTTCCATCGCCGATCACCGATCATTTTTTTTTTGTCGACGGATCGGGGCGATCGCAGACTAGCAATGCTAAGTGAATGTGACACGTGGCGACTGGCCACCTCTGACGTATTACACGATTATTATTACTATTCATATTATATTATTATTACATATTATTATATATAGGGCAGTCAGTGTGTATTTATTGAGTATTTGTTTGTTTTTTCTCTTTTCTGTTTCTCCTTCTTAATTATTTTTTTTTTGTTTGTTTACTTTCTAGTACTGCTGGACTTCGAGTCCGTAACGTGGTTCCTAATATATTTCATATCGCAATTTATTAAAAATACGAAGAAGAAAAAAAAAGCAAAATACGGTTGGAAAAATACTATACGAGAATTTTTTTTAATTTCGGATGAAAATGAAAAGAAAATTTTTTGAAAACACTGTTTTACTTTTATATATATACCTAAGCGAAGCGAACATGAAAGAACGTTCCTCCAAATATTTCGTTCGCACACACACACCAATATTTTTCTTGTTGTAATATTTGTTTTCCCTTCGGAAACGACATCCATTAATTAAATTGATAAAATTTTTCGTGGAAAATCTCTCGGTCTCTCATGCATACAATTTCACCATTTACAAAGATGCATCCCCCATCAAATTAATTATTTAGCAACAACAACAAAAAAAATATACGATTTACACAGTATCTTCCTCATTATTCTCTACAGCTTTTGCTTTATGGCCGTACCCCCAATATTTATTTTATTTCTTCAAGATATACATATTATTTTTTTTTATTATTAATTATTATTATTTTTTTTTGGGTTTTTCAAATTTCGTGAATTTGTTTTACTGGATCTCTTTATTATAATTATTATTATTTCAACTTGTAAATATTGTTAAATATTATTATTTCTTTTTTTTTTTACTTTAATCAACATTTCGGACCTTTGATTTGTTTGTTTTTTTTTTGGTTCTCTCAATAAATAGTTTCATCGAACTACGAAGACGAAAAAAAAAAACAATCCTGCGTGCAGTTATCTTACGTTCTTTTTTTTTTTTATTAATTAATTAATTAATTATTATTATTTTATTTTTTCTCTCCGCATTGGCAACATTGTGTTTATGATTTTATTATAATTATTATTATTATTATTATTTCTCTGTTGTAGATAAGAAAATATTATATTTTTTATGATTTTTGTTGTATAGCCTACCGACCATTGTACAAAGCCAGTATAATAAGGAACATATCTCGAAAAATCACACACATATTTAGTATATATTAGTTATTATTATTTTATTTTATTATTATTTTTCCTTCTACGATTATGCAAAAAAAATAAACTACACAGAAGAAACCCTTCGGTTGCATCTTTGTAAATATTTATTATTGGAAAAACGGCGTGCAAAGACGTCCAACATTAAAAATATTATTTACTACTTATTATTATTATTTTTTATTATTATTATTACTACTACTACTTCAACTATGATGATTATAATGAATATTTTATTATTTCTTTATTTTGACCCTAGTTTCCTAAGTGTTGAGAAATGTATAAATTATTTTTTAAGTTTAGCGCATTTATATATAATTTGTATTAGCTCTTTATTTGCTATTTAATAATTTTACGCCATGCGTAAGAAATCGAAACAGTGATCTAGTGATAAGTTTTGTTTATTAATTTTTATTTTATTTTATTTTCTCGAATCTGAATAGAATGTATATTATTTATTTTTATTTTCATCATCGTCATTAATGAATTATTATTATTATTATTTTTCTCTGTATTCTTTTTTGTTTTCTTTATTATTTTTAAAGCAAAAAAAAACCGCAAACCCCGCCCCACCCCCACGAGAAGTTATATAAATCTATATATCTATATATATATATATATTAATAATATTTTGTTTCTTTGGATCCACCCTTGTGATGTAAATATACATATTTAGTTTACTATATATATAATTTATATAAGACGACGATTGCGCGCGCTGTATGAGAGAGATTTCGAGCGCTTCGCGCGACGAGTTGTATAATAATTATCTATTATTATTTTTTTTTTTTGCATATTCAGTTGTTGGAGAGCGAAATGCATTATAAATGTAGAAAAAGAAGTTATATACAATGAGAGAGAGAGAGAGAGTAAACCTAAGGGAATATATATATACGCAAAAACAACACACACAAAACCAAATTCGTTTTGCATCTTTGTTTTTATTGTTGGCCAATTTTATTTATTTTTTTTGTGAAGAAATGTCTTTATTTTTGCAGACGCTATTTCGTTTTCTTTTTTTAAGGGGGAGGAAACGGTCGGAATTTGAATTTCCCGCTGTTTCGTTAAGCTACTAACTTTAGTTTTTATACCAAAATGGATTGTTTCGTTTCTACATACAGATTTTTTTGTTTCCTTTCTCCAGTAACTCACACATCTATTGTATAAATAATACGATTATGTTTATTACATTACATGCGTGCACATACGTATAGTGTGTATATTGATGTGCGTGCATGTTAAAGAATATTATTATTATTATACTCCTTTTTTTTCTTATGGACGTGATTTCATTATGCTCTGAAAACGAATTGTTTCAACAATAAACAAAATGTTCCGTTATATATATATATTTACTGAGAAAAAATTCAATAATGAATATTAATAATAATAATTAATAGGTAAATGTTTGTATCCTACGGCTTGTGCCGCCTCTCATTTTGTGAGTGTATATGAAAGTCAAATAAACTACATAGTTTATCATATATTTTCGTGATTTTTCTCCTCTTTTTCCTCCCTTAACGCAATTATCGCGGAAACTCGGCTTTCCATTAGCGATGGTCGGACGTGACCCAATATTTCCCTCACTCATTTTTTTTTTCAGGGCACTTCGATCGGTGTTTAATCGACTGCTTAAGTGCTGCGATTCCGGCACAAAGGACACGGTAAGCAAATTTAATTACACGAACGTTTTATTATATAAATTTTATTCTTTCTCTCCGTTCCTCCGGTTCGTTGATCCAAAGTGCTGTTTGTTGATTTCTCCTACAGTAATGGTCTATGGAAATGAGATCTGCCTTCGAGACAATTTATTAAATTTAATTGAATTACGAAATACCGTTAGGTCATGCCATGGCCATTTTTAGTTTAGTTTCGTTCCACAAACAATAGACAATATTTCATTTACTATACCTATTTATAATTCATTCTTTTCTAATAGAAAACTTAACATTTAACACTTTCTACAAACTTCAAATTATTTATATTTTTTAGAAAAAAAATATATATAAATTAGTTTCTTTACCATTTTCAGCACTAATTTTATTCAATTTTATGAAAATAATTATCACATTTTTCTTGTAAGCTTATTTGGAAATTTAATAATATTGTTTTATTATTTTTTTTATAGATTTTTGAAATTAATATAATTAGAACTAGAATGAAATCTAGAAATTAAAGTACTTTTTGAGTTGTAATATTTATATTATTAAAAAAAAGTTTTATTAAAAAAAAATTTAATTAAATGTAACAATATTTCTTCTCATGAAATAATTTCAACTAAACTTTATATAATTATGATCACAAAATATATTAAAATTAAGAGATGTTTCGCATTCTAGAAAGATGGGGTGTTAATATTTTTATACAAAAAAAAATTATTTAAAAAATGTAAAATTAACTAAAGAAGAAAAATTATTTCTACAAAAAAAAAACAAATTAAACTAAAACTGAGTAAAGATTTGTAAAATAATATAATTTGTTGATTAATGTTGTGTATTTATAAAAAATGAATGCATTTATTACATAAAATTTCGATATATCAAAAATAGGTTTTTAAATGTTTTAATTAAACATTAAAAGTGAATATTAATAAATTCCCTTTATTTGTTTATAATAAATTATTTTTATTAATCAGTAATAATTGGGATTTATTTTCTTAAAATAAGTTTGTGAAAATTCCTGAAACTCAACCAAAAATTATACAAGTTTTAACAAAAAATAAGAAGGAACTGGTATATTAAATTTTTGCAAATTACTTCTACCTGCATCCCTGTGCATGTTTATTGGGTATTCGTAAAGCTTTAATTAATTTTGCTTTCTTTTTCTCGTCTTTGTTGAAAGCACGTATTTCCAGAGCGCAATGGCATCTTTCGTTTGTAATTTTCTAAGAAAACAGGTACATAAAAATATATTTATTTTCACGTGATTTTACGTAAACCTAAACCATTTCTACTTAGAAATTTTTGTTTCCATTTATTGGATGCAATAATTTTTTGTTTTTTTTTTTTGTAGGTAAGAAGTTTTTGGTTAATAATCCAATAATTAAAATACAGAAGATTTAAGCAATAAAAAAAATGTAGTGGAATGTTTCTTTGTTATAAGATTTTCCATTTGTAAAAGAGATTCCAAAATCTCAAAGATGCCGACTTAATATTAATCTTAGCTTAAAGTAAGCCTGATGAGTAACTTGAGATGATTTTTCTTTCTAATAATTGAACCTTTTCCTCAAATTTCAATGCAACGAAGCGTCAAATTTTTGATTTTCTACACGTATTTCTGTTGCAATATTACTTAAGTGTTAAGTTTAAGGTTTCCTAACGCAAGTAAGTAAGTACCTGGAATGATTACTATTTTTCCGTCTTGTTTCGTATTCACAATTAGCCGACAGAAGGGATTTCACTTCGCATTGCCAGGTACTTACAGAATTGAGTGAGCAACGTGCAATTTACAATTTACCGAGTTCGTTGAAGAGATTGCGTAACTCGGGGATGGTCGAACAATAAAATAAGCGATTATCGTTGAGATTTTTGCCTTTGGAAATAAGAAACGGTTTCGAGGAAGGCCCGTAAATTATGAAAGCTACTAATTTGCGACTAAATTTCTTGGAAACGGTTAAATGCTAATGAACGATATTATTAAAATTTTAATTTTATTCCCTTATTTTTGTACAACAATGTCTCAGTTTAGAGAAAGAAATAACAGCACGAATCAGCTTATAGATGTTGGCAACTTTATTCTTGTGCAACAAAAAGAAACATGTATCTGCTTAATCATATTAGTTCCCTCATTTTTTTTACAACAATTTTAGTTTAGAGGTTACAGCATTGAGAAATAATAATACGAATTATGCAACAATTGTTGTTTCAGATCAATCAACTATAAGACAAATTAATCTGCTTTATAATTTAGGTTTTCTATTATTTGTTCAACAATGTCAATATGTAACAACAATAAGAAAGAACTACACAGAAGAAAGTTGCTTCATATGAAACATCAATATTAATAGAAAAATGAATTGGCGTAATAAGTTAGGTGTACCCTAATTCTTGGTCAACATTGTAAATAATTATTAATAACAAGAAATAACTACACGAATAGATTTAAATGCTTAATTTTCTTTATTTTAGTGCAATACAATTACTACAGATGAAATAACAACAAGAAAAAATGAATTTGCTTAATAATTTAGGTTTTATAATTTGTGATCAACAATATTTATATGTAACAACAATAAGAATTAACTACACTGAACAAAGTTGCTTCATATGAAACAGAAAGATGATTTTGCGTAATAAGTTAGGTACCTTAATTTTTGTGCAACATTGCAAATAAGTAACAATAACAAGAAATAACTGAACGAATAGATTTAAAGGTTTAGTATTCTTTATATTTATGCAACAAAGTGACGTTAGTTGCGTAACAGAATTAGTGTCGAAGAAAATTAAAAAAAAAAATAAGACAAAAACTTAATGGTATTGTTCTTGTTATCGCGTTGAAAAATTGAAATTGGAATCTGTCGTTTATTGCTGATTAATTCCGGCATTTACACGAACGAAAAACCATTATTTAAATGCGGTCCTGGAGATATACTCTTTTTTTTTTGTAGTTCGGTACCGTTAATGAAATACATTAGCATGCGGCTCGTGAAGAATAGAAATCATTGATAAAAATCTGTTCATAATAATGGATGGATGTGTGCGCGCTGTGTTCGGAGAGGTGTTTTAATTTCTCCATTCAGACCCGATTTGCATTATGTGTAAGTATGTATCCTCCATCCATCCACCCATCCAAACACACACACACAATACATGTATATATATATACACATTTGTGTGAGAATGTGTGTGTTGTTTCCAATTGCCATCGGCCGACTTAACATGCGAAACCGATCGGGATTTAGATTTATTTTATGTAACGAATCGAAACATTGTCGCGTACACTTTTCGCGGATACGTTATTAAAATTTATTAGTATTTGTGTTTAGTGGCGGTGCGTGGGCGGAATACTGTTTAAGGAGTTACTGTCCGATTGAATTTATTATGAATATGCAATTAAAATGGAACGGACGCCCGGCTTCTCCAAAGCTTTAATTAAACCCATAAAACATTGTCAACTCCAACAAATGACGCTAAATCATAGCATTTGCCGCGTTGTCCGATGCCATTATTATCCTCAATCAGTTGAAGTTCCGTTGCATTATTATTATTTCCTTTATTAACGTTGCCCATTGCGCATAGAAGAAACACACGTTGCTGTTACTATTATTATCATTATAATAGATTTTTCTCGGAATCTACACGATTTCAATCAATAGATTTAATTAGATCCACGAATCGCCTCCTCCATTATACATATACATCCTTCAAGATCGACGCAACAAGTACGAATACACCATCACACGTTTATGCTGAAACTTCCTGAAATAACATTTTTATGCACCAAATATATTCAGCAACAAAAACAACTTTATTATTACTTCATTTCAACTTCTTACATTTACACAAATTTACTGTAGAACAAATTTATTTTCATCTCCGATAAAAGTTACATAATTTATTCAATAATATTTTTTTACATACAATTGACATAACTAGATTAGTCTGGTTTTTAAATTAAAAATCCTTGTAATTCATATTGTTAGCGGTTAATGTTCATAATGATGAAAATACGAAAAACAATTTTTAAATTTATTAATTATTGAAAAGAGTTTTCAAAATAAATAGAAATGGATTTTTCATGTCCGTTTGGATGTGTCATGCATAGAGAGCGGCAAACGGGATTTACGATTGAGGATGTTTTCTATAATTTATTAAAGTTGAATAAATCAGAGCTTGAACAAACATAGTTTATTTTTTGTGTGTTTTCAATTCTTTCATTATGATTTCTATCTATTTGATATGGACGAAACGTTCCGTTGATTTGCAAAACGGCGTTGAAACATGATTTCGACGTGTAGCGCGTGAAATATTCACAGTCCGGCGATTTCCTGATTCGGCCGACAAATGCGAGAGAGCATTAATTTATTTAATAACAGGCCACAGCGAAAGAAACGGGCGAAATAAGTAAACGAAGAGCAGAGAGCGAAGAAGTAGTAGAAGAAGAACGACAACAACAACAGCAACAAGAAGTGCAAGAAATGGCGGTAATAAACTAATAATAATTCATTTCGCTGAGCGAGGAAAAGGAAAAGTTAGAACGAGCCGCGTGTAAGTACATGCCATCAAACTGTATTAAGGTTCAATTCAATTCAACGAATTACAATTATTGATGATGATTTTGTATAAGCCTATAACATGATTAATGATAAAATTGTTGAAGAAATGTAGAAATAATATTTGTACGATTCATCAAGCTTATACTAATCATTGATGAAATACATAACCTAAAATAAACTAATGCAAGGTTAGGTTTATTAAGGTTAGGTTTAAATTATTCAAATAGTTGAAACAAAATCGAAATCTGATTTGTTGAGAAACGTATTGAGATTAAATTGCTTTGGAGTTGATTCTTTACTTAATTATTGGTCATGTCCGTCTACCCACTTACTTTCGTATGAGTTTCTTAGAAGGCAACAATGATCTAATTGCAATTTTGTAGTATTGATATTACGGTTAAATTGTATTGTTTCTAGTTTATATGTAGTTAGTTGACGAAAGTTTTGTAAATTATTGTGGATACAAAATCGTTTTATTATTGTAAGTAGTTGATGTTTTTATTTTTGCTGGGTTTTGTAGTTGTTGCATCCGCGGATTTTCAGAATCCTTCTCGGCTCACGCTTGAATCTGCGGTATTCGTGGTGCGGAGGTGGAATCCTTTATGTAAATGCGCTGAAATATTGAAATCGTTAAATGTTTCGGCGTTTTCATATGCGATGTAATATTTAGGAGACGTCATAAATAAAATATTGAAAAATAAACGCGCAGAAATGTTTTTAAAAAGTTCTCCTTGGTGGAAGGCGAAATCCGCTCCCTTTAAATGTTCGCCTCTGCTACATATGTGTATTTTCTATAATCGAACCCCCCAAATACATATATACGTTAGGTGAGGATCAAATATCTGCCCGTCCAATGGGATGTTGCGTTTCGCTGGTGGCGAGGATGCGCGAGGATTGAAGTTGGTCCGCTGCTTCGCGGGGTTAAAAATCCTCCTGATGAAAAATAAACACGGCTTTCGTTTTTTTCATCCACCCCCGGTAAAGCTGATTTCAGCCTCGGCTCCGAAATAGCCTTTTCAAGAATTAAGGGTAGTTTCTTCCCTCTCTCTCTCTTCCTCTTTCTCCGGAGTTTCCTCGCGTTCGGCGTAATTGCTTTAATTATTGATGCCCGATTTCCCGGTAACCAAAGCCAAAGAGAGAGAGAGATATTCATATCTAAATTGTTAATGCTCCAATCCCCCCGCCGAAAGCCGCCCCCGCGGCGCAGATTGTTTTGTAATTATTTTAATTTGTAGCCAGAGCTGACATCTCTTTCATTCATTCATTCATTAATTTATTCAGAATCAAAAATGCAAACCATCCCTCTCATCATCGATGGTAGTACTTGGTCCTTTAATCCTATCCGCGATTGGAAACGCATCGTTTACCATTTAATGCATTCGAGGCATTAATTTAGATGGAAACAATGGGAAAGAGGCGGCAGATGAAGTGTGGAAGAAGGCATGGATGGACATGGGGAACGTATCAGAGCTTTCCCAACGTGCGGCCGGATGCGGCGGTATATGCATGCATTCCAATGAGATTGTCTGATTGAGTCTCTCAAGATGGCGCTGAGTGCAATGAATAAAACATCAAGAGCTTGTAGGGAAATATTGAAAATTGAAAAGAGTCTTTGGGGAACAGCGATAGACTCAATCGATGTCGTTATGCAAGAACCTCCGATGTGTGCGTCTATATATATATATATTGACTATTTGAAAATTGATACCAGCCCGATATGGCGCGTCTCTTCCTATATAGGTTTGCCCCCATGTCGGAACTTATGTCACTGTATCAACAATTTCTGCTCATTTTTTTCCTCTCTTTCCACCGATCATTATCTTTTCTCTGCCTACGATGCGGCACTTTTTCCATTCTCTTCTCTATACACACACACACACACACTATATGTATATTTTCAGGACCTTTTTACACCCTGCATGAATAAGAATTATCGATCCGTACACACGCTTTCCTCTCCCGCTTACAAAGTTACTCTCCTCGCAATTTCCATCTCAATCGCATGCAAATTTACACTGAAAAAAAGTGACTCACTATTCCTAGTCCATAAAACTATTGTCATCTAAAGTTCAGTTACACGTAATACACACTCACAATGAAGACCATTAAATTTTAAAACCACATAAAAACACATAATAACTATAATTAATTTACAAACATTAGTTAACTAAACTTTAAACAGTTGTAAATAAATTTAAAAAAATATCGATTGAGATTTTAATTGTATATATAAAATAAATAGTGAAGGAAGTGAAAAATACGTAGAAATAGAAAGAGTAAAAAAAAAACAGGAAAGAAAGAAAGCCGCATTGCAACAAATGTGTCTGTTAGATAATAGATTAGTAATTTGGAGAAGTTGCGATTCTGGAAACCGGCGATTGGCATACGTGGTGCGTCGCGTCGGTGTGCACTTTAAATCAGTGAATAGCGCTTAAAACCCACGAGGATTTAATATTTTAAAAGCGGATTTTCCTTTAATCATCCGGAGAGCTGCTTGAATTATTTATACGCGCGTTTTTCTGCATAAAAATAAAGTTAGAGGATAAAGTGAAAATACTGGTAAAACACAGAAACTTTTTTTTAACATATAAGTTTTTGATTTATTTGTTAATTATCAATTTTCGTTCTTTTAATTATGAAATTTTAAGTTTTGGTTTCAATTTAATATTTTTTTTTTACAAATATTATTTTCATGAAGAAATTAAATTCTGTATACTGTATATATAAATTTGTTATTTTATTTGTAAATTTAATTTTATCAACTTTCAGAATTAATTTTTACAACAAAAATTTCGACTGTAAATGTTAGTTTTCTTTTTCAAAAATAATATTTGCATTTTATATACATTTTTTCATTTTTCATTATAGAACTTTTATATTTTTTTACAAATATTATTTTCAGGAAGACATGAAATTCTGTATGCTGTAGTGGTATTATTATTATTGGTTTTTAATTTAATTTCAATAAGAAAAAGTAAAAATGTATTATTTCTTTTTGTAAATTTAATTTTATCATCTTTCAGAATTAATTTTACAACAAAAATATTCATAATTTCGACTATAAATATTAAATATTTCTTTTTCAAAAATAATATTTGCATTTTTGACTCAAAATTTCAATTTTTATAAAAACATCTCTTTTTCATTATATTTTTTTTTACAAATATTATTTTCAGGAAGAAATAAAATTCTGCAAAGTGCATTATTATTGGTTTTTAATTAAATTTCAATAAGAAAAAGTAAAAATGTATTATTTTTTTTGTAAATTTAATTTTATCATCTTTCAGAATTAATTTTACAACAAAAATATTCATAATTTCGACTGTAAATATTAAATATTTCTTTTTCAAAAATAATATTTGCATTTTTGACTCAAGTTTGAAATTTTTTTATAAAAACATCTCTTTTTTTATTATAGAACTTTTCTATTTTTTTTACAAATATTATTTTCAGGAAGAAATTAAATTCTGCATAGTGCATTATTATTGGTTTTTTAATTAAATTTCAATAAGAAAAAGTCAAAATTTATTATTTCTATATGTAAATTTAATTTTATCATCTTTCAAAATTAATTTTTGCAATAAAAATATTTATAATTTCTACTGTAAATGTTAAAGTAGAACTTTCCTCATTTACTTTTTTTTATACAAATATTATTTTTATAAAGAAATTTTGAATTGGTTTTTAATTATATTTCAACAAGTAAAAGTTAAAATTTATTATTTCTAACAAAATTTTGTAAATTTAATTATATCATCTTTCAGAATTAATTTTGCTACAAAAAATATTCAGAATTTAAACTGTAAATATTAAAATTTTCTCAGCTCTGAAAAAAGTATATAAAAATATCTAATTTATTTTTTACTAATATTATTTCCATGAAGAAATGAAATTTTGAATACTGTAATTTTATTATTATTGTTTTTAATAATATTATATTGTTTTTTAATATATTATTTCTAAAAACATTTTGTAATTTAATTTTTACAACAATATTCACAATTGTGACAAAACATCTCTTTTTCGTTAACAAACTTTCATAATTTAATTTCATTGAGAAATATTATTTCCAATATTCAATATTCTTTGTTTTAAGTAAAGTAAAATTTTATTTATTCATCTTTCAAACAATTTCATTTTGTACAAACTATAATTATTTTATATTTTAAAGTAATTTCAATGTCTCAATTTTCAGTTATAGTAAAAAGCACTTTTCCTAATTTACTTTTTTAGTAATTTATAAAAATTTTAGTACAATAATAAAAATTATACGCTTTAGAAAAATAATTTTCGTAAATTTGCTTCGATTCGTAAGTGTATATAGTTGACAAGTTTTACGCAATTAAAATGAATTCGATTTTATGGAAAATATAGAACCGAATACTGCGGAGCGCGTAATTAAATGCTTGTATTTAGAGCAAGTCTCGTTACATCCACTTCAAGCTTATGTACGTGTCCGAGTGTGCACGTATATATATATATGTATGTGGCCAGAAGTATATATGTATATATTTTAATAGTGAGCACACCTTTATTTCACTAAATCGCGATTCGCAGTGCATTCCACGTGTGCTCGTGACAGTCGACGAAACGTCATTAGCTAAATTGAAAGCTGCATCTTACGAAGACAGTCGGACACGTGAGTTGCTGCTGTCACATATGAGCGCCATCGGGGAATCTACGGCTGGTCCATGCTGCTGTTTGAATAGCACTTCAGTATGTAGATATAAGGAAAAAGCTAGTTTTGAGTCCAAATGGGTTCGAATCGATAAAGGGACGACGGAATCGGAATATTTTTATACACTCCATCTCTCCACCCTCTCCTCTCCTTCTAGCACATACACACACGCTTTCCACCATCCTCCCCATCGAGGACTTCATTACTATCAATTATTTAAGCGCTTCTTCTCTTCGTTTTTTTCGTTCTTCTTCTTCTTCATCCTCTGCGGAGATGGAAAGGAAGAGGAGGGTTTCTGCAGGATAACGAAAAAGGAGGCGAATTATCCATTTTAATCGATAAAAACTCAATTCGTTTTTTCATCCTCTCCCACATTCCTAATCCATAAAACTTTAAAAATAAAAGGACGATTCACGTCCTGCGGGTAGCGTGAATTATATTATATTAATAAATTCGGATTCCTTAAATATAGAATCCAATTTCATAATAAATTACGAATCCGAGCATCTTAATACACCGAAACTTAATTTATTATTTAAATTACCGCATTTCTGGTATATCGATTAACTCAGTCGCATTCCTCCAACGAATCTTCTTTGGTTATTTTCAATCACATTAATTACACCGATTATGTAAATTTTCTTTCGACTCACTAATTGATTTTTCTGTTCGAACACATCGGGTTTAAATCAGTTAATCTATTGGTTAAAGTAGGTCACATATATATTCATTCTACATTAAACATCAGTTTTTTATTAGCAAATTAACACATTTTTACTTAAAAAATCAATTAAATTAATGTAAATACACAAAATCTAATATCAAATAATACAAGTTTTTAACATTATAGTGTTATCTAATTAAAATCAGTTATTATTACTTCATAAATTTCTTCTCAACTTTAAAAATCATAAACTTTTAGTTAAGAGAAAACTGAAAAATTTGTAGGTTGTATATAAAAAATTGATTAAAATATCAAAATACAATTTAAATTTTTACAAATTTTTAACAATTTATAATGAAATTATGTAATTTTCTTTTAATACTAATTTTATAATATTGTCAAATATGATTGTTTCTTTTTATTATTGGAATATTGGTTGAATATTATAATATATTCAGATTTACTGAAATTTAGTATAAGTATCGCTTATTAAATTAACTGAAAAAAAAAATTTACATAAGTTTTGTTGTTTTTTTTTTTAAATATTGATTTAATATAATTAATTATATAAAAACCAATGCAATTATTTATTATCAAAAACTTTTAGTTAAGAGAAAACTGAAACTTTTTGTAAGTTCTAAACTTGTATATAAATATTTTATTTTGGTCAAAATACAATTGACGTTTATAATATTTTTACAAATTTTTAACAATTTGTAATGATATTATGTAATTTTCTTTCTGATACTAATTTTTGTAATATTGCCAAAAAAAATTGTCAAATATTATTATTTTTTAATAGAATATTGATGAAATTTAATAACATTTTCAGATCTACCTAAATATTGTATTAAATAAATTGCTCATTAAATTAACTAAAAAATGGTAAATTACATAAGTTTTGTTAAATTAAGATTTTTTTTGAAATATAGATTTAGTATAATTAGTTATATAAAAATCAATTTAATTATTTATTGTCAAAAACTTTTAGTTAACAGAAAACTGAACTAAATATTTGTAGTATTTTTATAAATTTTCAACAATTTATAATCAAATTATATAATTTTTTTTTATACCAATTTTGTAATATTGTCAAATACAATTGTTTCTGGATGAATGTGATGATTTTATATTTATTGAAATTTACTGAATTTTATAATAAATAAATCGTTCATTAAATTAACTAAAAAATAGTAAATTACATTTAGTTTTGTTAGTAAATTGTATATATAGATTTAGTATATAATTATTGTTTATTTAAGGTGGTTTTTGATATTTTAGTTAAAGATTTATTACTTACATTAAGTAAAAAAAGAAAAAAATTAATTACTAAATGAAGTTACATTTCTGAAAAGTGAATAAAACTTTTAAATAATTTAATTTATCCTAATTAGTAGGTCATTTGGAATATCTGAATTTACCTTGCTTACTAATTAGGATAGGTGAGTTTATGTAAATTTAAGTAATTTACCTGAAATAAATATTTCGGTTTAATTTAATCTAAACTGAATCGTATGATAAATTAGGAGCTATTATGAAAAGTTAAACAGCCGTTAAGTTAACATCGGTAACAAATTGTAACGCATTTATTGTGTGTGAAATGTGTGCGTCTGTATAGAAAGTGAACATAACAACGTTAAACTTAATGGAGGACATTTTATTGTGGACCTTTCACGTGGCAACTGTATTATTTATCCTTAATGAGCGCTTAATTGATGTTATTAAGGAAGTTTTCGGTACGAAACAAAAACAGAAAATATAGAGTTGTGTGTGTGTATGAGCGCGTTTCGTTTCATCGTCTTATAAATACGTTTCTTTTACGATCCCATTTTTACTGCTCGAGCTTTTTCGCTGGGCGTTTATTTTTTGTTAAAAGCGAGTGACATTGTAATTATTGTTAACTTGCCGTCTTGTAATTTTCAACGGAGAAGAGTGTTGCTCCGTATTAAGTGAAGGAAAGAACAATGTAATAAAAAAAAAGAGAGCGCCCCCTACTTTGTTTCCACTTTGTCGTTAATTGCAAATCCTCCCTGATTAATTTTTAATTCGCCTTCGTGATGACCGGCTGCGCCACACAACTGTTCTAATTCTACGGTGAAGATAATTGCTCGAACCCTTCGAACGTAAAAAAAAATATTAAACAGAAAGAGAGAATGAAAGAAGAGCGATATAAAAGTCAGGCGGAAAAAAGTGTGTATTTATACACGGGAGGGGAAAATTGCGCCATTAAATTTCACCTCACCTCATCTAAAAAGCGCACACGCCCTGAAAAACAGAACCTAATGTGGATGATGGAAAAATAAAAGGAAAAAATAAATAAATAAATACAGGAAAAAAAAAAAACATTACGTAACCGAAGGGTGGTAGCAGTAACGAGATGGGGTTTCAAATTTCAATATACAAATTTTTCATGCTGTCTGTTACGCACCGATCGGTGCCTGTATAAACTCAAACATACACAGGTTAAGGCCATTAGTCGTATTAAAAGTAATTTTACAAATGGCCTATAATATTTTTTTTTCTTCTATGCGAATTTATGCATGCGCGTTTTTCGTTTTAAATACTCGTCCCTTTTTTTTGTTGTATGTTTTTTCTTTGTAAGGGTTGTATGAGTGAATGGTCCTGTTATGAATGGGGTTAAAGGACATTGGGAAAATTCGCAAATTGCAAAAAATACATGGGAAAATGCAATGGAATGCATAAATCAGTGCTATGCGCTATGGATTTATCCGGTGCGGATTGTTATTAGAAATTTATATGCGGAATCGATGGGGCACGTCAATCAATGAGGCATGTGAAGAAGGTTGCACGATATGCAGCCTGCCACATAGAAATAAAACGCGTTGCATAATTCCGCATTGTACGGACGATTCCATCCGTTCCGGAGTGGACGACTGATGTTCCTGTTCACAGCATGATTTTCAATTGAATAATTTATTATTATTTTAATTGAATTTTATTAAAATTCAATTTTATTAATTATTTTAGAAATTTCTCATTGTTGACTCTTGGGATAAACTAAGTTATATGTGAAATTAATTTATTAAAAAATGGAACGAGAAAACATTAGTAAATATTACAAAATATATAATTATTGTTAACTCAGATAATATTTTTGATAAAGAAAATTCAGATATATAAAATATAATTTATAAATCAGTTTTGATCTATACTTCATAAAGAGAATTTGTAAAAACTTATATTAAAATCTATTTCATTTTTTAAAAGTTATATAAATAATTGGTTCAGTTGATTAAAAGTAATTCGTAAATTGTGTTTCTTTTTTCTAAATGCAAAATCTGCTTAAATATTAAATAAAATACAATTTATTGAAACTAATAAATCCAGTTTTAAAAAAAAAATATTCATAATAATATTAGTTTCTATCAATGTTTTATTAATATATACAAATATTTCATGAAACTGTGAAAAAAATTGTCAAAATTAATATTTCATTAGATTATTATAGTTTATTTGATTGTAATGCAAAAATGCATTGCTTTTCATGTTTTTTAACGAAAAATTTGTAAAATGTATTTTATATTAGAAATTTGTATATTTGCTTGTAGGAAATCTTAAGCTTGAATTTAGTAAAATAATAATTTGATATTTGTAATTTATTTAATTGAATGCTGAATTTATTGAATTACGTAAATAAATAATTCATATTATTATTTTTTTCTAAGTGAAAACTGTTTTTATGGAATTTGTAATTACAATACAATTTATTGAAACTAATAAATCCAGTTGTAACAAAAAATATTCATAAAAATATGTTTTATTAATGAATCAGTTTTAAATTGAGAATTCAATCAGCAAATATTTCATGGAAAAAATGTTAAAATTAATATTTCATTAGATTATTATAGTTTATTTGATTGTAATGCAAAAATGCATTGTTTTTCATGTTTTTTTAATGCAAAATTTGTAGTGTATTTTATATTAGAAATTTGTATATTTACTTGTAGGAAATCTTAAGCTTGAATTTAGTAAAATAATAATTTGATATTTGTAAACGATAATTTATTTAATTGAATGCTGAATTTATTTAATTACGTAAATAAATAATTCATATTATTTTTTTTGTAAGTGAAAACTATTTTTATAAAATTTGTTAATTGAATTTTTTTTTAAAATAATTTATGAAATCGTAATTACATTAATTTCGATAAATTTTTGAAATGAAAATAACTTATTTAGAAATGTAATATCTATATTTTAAGACATTTTGTATATGTATTATATTAATTTATATTTATAGAAATAGTAAAAATTATTGAAATTATTTCTTAGAAAATATAGTTAATCTGAAAAGGTAGAGAGTATTTCAATTTATAAATTGAATGGTGAGTAAAACGGGTTAAATACAAAGTACCCTTTATGCGGCGGAAGGCATTGATCATTGTGAACAAAAAAAAAAAGGAGATGAAGAGAGAAAAAGATGACGGAACAAGCGGCATCAAAGAAAGGTAGAAGGATTGTAAAAGTTTTGCAAAATGAGAAAGTGTGATCGTTTTCGGAGGTGGTCCCTTTGAGGAGAGGCGCAGAGGTCCGTCCTCCGTCTCGCATTGTTTCCTAAATTAGTGCCCAACTTACTTTGTGTCCGACTAGAAACTAATTCCCGGCGACTTTTAAACACATACAAATAATTGCAGTCTGCTCTAATTGCTGGGACCCTCAAAAGATTCATCCTGAAAGTACCTGTGAGCGAGCGAGTGAGCAAGTACCGCCACGGATTTCAGTCGCCTCTTGCGATGATGGTTTTTGGTTTTTTGGTGGTTGGTGGTTGGTCGATGAGGTGGTTTCCACCGCCCGTACCAAAGTACCGGTTATTACGGACTCATTTTGGCCGCAATTAAATGGCCACGGTGTAATTATCTCATTTTGTGGCGTCTCGCTAAGCAGACCGTCTGACCCTATCTCTATACACATACACACTATAGCAGACATCGTCCCGTCTCGCTCGTTCTCTCGCTCCGATCCAGGACCTTCCACTCGCGCCGAAAAAAGCATCCTTTTATTTATAATAAGGACTAATTACTTTAATTGACTCCGCACCGAAAGGGGAATTATAATCGACTAATCTTCCTTCTATTTCCCTCGCTCATTGTTTTCTTTTTGCTTTGATTTCTCTCATTTTATTTTTTTCCCTCTTTTAATAATCATTCCACGAAAAAATCTATATGGAAAATTATAATTTCGAGATCGCCGCTCTTATTATATACACGAATAAATTAGTTCGACCGAGGATGGTAAAAAGGCGATCAAAACAGGAGGACACGTACCGTTTCAGGGTTAGCCTTACCATGTATACATATTTATTTTTTTTTCTTGCTGTATTTGTGTGTATATGGATGAACGCTTTAAACGAATACCGAGAATACACAAAAAATAAAATTATTGAAGCGTAATTTATGTGTAATGTATACATGCATCGACTTATTTTAATACCACGTCTAAATTATTTATTAATCTTCCATTAACGGCCATCCTTCACTTAATAATATCCATCATGCGAAATTGTCTGCTTCCAATAACAAAAAATATTATTTTTTTTTCAATTTTAAATATAGAAAAAAAATCAATTTTATATTTTAATAATTAAGCTACATCCACACTATTCGATATAAATGACAGTAAAGTGTACCAACCTCTATTAATTGTCTAAAATAATAAATATTGATAACATATGACAGCGTGTACTATAACAGTGACGTATTCTCTACAAATTTTGACACATCATTGTATTATGACATATAAATGACAGCAAGGTGTACCAATTTCAATTAATTATATTGAAGTTTGTCTGTTTCCAATAACAAAAAAATATTAATTTATTTATTTTTCAGTTTTAAATACACAAAAAAAAAAAAATTTATATTTTAATAATTAAGCTACATATACCTCTATCATCTTAAGATTTCAACATCTATTAGTTGTGTAAAATAATGTATAATGATAGAAAATGACAGCGTGTTTGGTACTATGACAGTGACGTTTTCTCAACGAATTTTGACATATCATTGTATTATGACATATAAATGACAGCAAGGTTTAACAATTTCTATTAATTATATTAAAGTTTAATATTCGAATTGTCTGCTTCCAATAACAAAAAATATTAATTTATTTATTTTTCAATTTTAAATATACAAAAAAATTCAATTTTATATTTTAATAATTATGCTAGATGCATCTCTATCATCTTAAGCTACCAACCTCTATTAGTTGTCTAAAATAATGTATAATGACGGGAAATGACAGCGTGTTTGGTACTATGACAGTGACGTTTTTCTCTACGAATTTTGACACATCATTGTATTATGACATATAAATGACAGCAAGATGTACGAATTTCTATTAATTATATTGAAGTTTGTCTGTTTCCAATTACAAAAAATATTAATTTATTTATTTTTCAGTTTTAAATACACAAAAAATTTCAATTTTATATTTTAATAATTAAGCTACATTCACCTCTATCATCTCAAGCTACCAAACTCTATTAGTAGTCTAAAATAATGTATAATGATAGAAAATGACAGCGTGTTTGGTACTATGACAGTGACGTTTTCTCTACGAATTTTGACTCATCATTGTATTATGACATATAAATGACAGCAAGGTGTACCAATTTATATTAATTATATTAAAGTTTGTCTGTTTCCAATAACAAAAAATAATAATTTATTTATTTTTCAATTTTAAATATACAAAAAATTTAAATTTTATATTTTAATAATTAAGCTACATCCAACTCTATCTATCATCTTAAGGTAACAACCTCTATTAGTTGTCTAAAATAATGTATAATATCTGGAAATGACGAATTTTGACACATCATTGTATTATGACATATTAATGACAGCAAGGTGTACCAATTTCTATTAATTATATTGAAGTTTAATATTCAAAAGTATATATTAGCTTGAAATCAGTTTTTCAAAATTTTATTATGAAATGAAAAAAAAAATGTTTATAAATATATAATTATATAAATGTTGTGAATATTTTGAAGTATATAAATATAATGTTATTGAATGTTTTGGTTAAAAATGTCTATAAAAAATAAGAAGAACCAATTAAACACGAACGAATATCTGCATAAATTAGAAGATTTCATCTCCATTTATTATTCCCACAAAAATCTGCTCCAACACGTCGTTTTCATTAATTAGAATATATTACTAAAAAAAATAAATCGTTCAAAATGTAGTTTACGAACTAGTTTAGAAAATGTATAATAAATAAATTAGCATATGTAGCTGAAATGTTGAAATAAAAATTAGTTAAGTAAGTTAAAAACAAAACAAAAATCACACGGTTGTAAATATTGAAGAAAAAAATTAAAGCGAACGCATTAATATTCATATATTAATTAATTGAAACGGACTTTAACGGCTTAAAAGTTTCGAATACTAAATAACTTTCGGCCGGATTAATATTCAATTTCCATGCGACGTACATCATTCTTTATACGAATATTATTCTAATCTCCAGAAGAAACACACACATTTATGTATATGTTGTGAATAGGAAAGAAATACTTTATCGGTTTCGTAACACAATTCCAGGATTAAGTTTATTCATTTTCGAGCTGCACGTGAATGGGAAAAAGCATGGAATACAGTTGGTTTTTCGATGGTGCATCTAACTGTAACAATGGGAAATGGCTCGAGGAGAGAACAATGGATGGTCTATAAATAATATAAAATTTCTCTCTTCTCTAACCAAAAAAAAAAACAACATATAAAATAATAGAAATAATAGTTGTAATTATTTTATATAACAAATAGAAAATTTACATTTCAGAACCAAAAAAAAAATATTAATTAACAAATTAAATTATTGCATAATTAATTTATTAAATATTAGTTTTTCGGATATTTCATTTTTTAAAGAAAAAAAATCTAACTTTCAAAATAAAATATTAGGAATTATTATATTACCAAATATAGAGAATGACAAATTATGAAAAATGAGGAATTTATTATAAACAAAAAAATCATTTTTAAGGCCTTGAACCTCGTGATTTTTGTATGAGGTCAGTGTTTATTATTTGAATAAATTGTTAATTCACACCTTTTTTCCATTGAATACAGAAAATTATTAGAATAAATAAGTTTCAATCAAATGCTAATATTAATTCATTAATAAGATAAAAAAAAATCTGCATATTACACAATTTTTATACATTTTCAACATATTTTTTTGTAGTATTTTTAATATTAAATAAATTTGAATACAATTGTAAGTTATTAAACTTTTATATATTAAATAGTAATAATAATCAAATCCAACTTTGTATTATACATTAATCATAAATTAAAACTGTTAAAAAATACTTGAATTTTTTAAAAAAGTTTTTTAAAAATTACAATATTACGTATAAATTAAAACATAAATTCATGAAAAATATCAGTGATTTATTTCATTTTAGTTTTACTTTTATTAATTAATTTTTACATAAATAATTATAATATTTAACATATTTTTTAGACATATTTTCAGTAAATTGATGAGTAATTTAAAATCTTGGACTTCCAAAAGTAAAAATTCCAAAAATTCTGAATTATTTAATTAAATTAAATTAAATTGATAATTTTAATTACAACTATAAAAATCTATTTAAAAGTAATAATTCAGGCAGTTTGAATATAAAAATCTGATTATTAAAATTTGAAATTGTATTGAACTCATTTGAACTCGATTGAAAGAAACGCTTCGGTATTCTCAAATTGGATGAATACCTGTATGTGTATAGATTTTAACATCTATTTAGTATGTAGTAAGGAAACTTAATAAATAATAGAGAATGAAGAAAAATGCAGCAGAACATCAAAAGTGTTAACGAATTGAAATGCTGATGTCAATGATCCATCATAGAGTATGGATAAATTTGGAACGCAGCAGGGATATATATTTTTCCAACCGACTGTTCAAAATATTAATCGTCCGGATATTTTCTCTCGTGAAAGGAAAATTAATTAACGCGATTTTGTTCTCTGTCACTACTTGATATAAATTAAGGGAGCTGACACGTAAGATAAATTATCCCTTGAACCAGAGGACGGCCCAAATTAAAATATATTAATAATTTATACAAATCGAAGGAGAGATGAAAAAAAAAATACACATTCGAGACGTATTATAATAATGGTTGAAGTTACCATGTGGCGAACGTGAGGAAACTGGTAGTAGTAAAAATTCGTCCAGGTAGATAAGCTCGATTTCCTACAAAAAAAAAAGGGGATGAACGTATAATTTTACACGGTGATAATGCGGTTGGTTTTCTAGTAAATAAGAAATAAATTCATCTCGTACAGCGAAGTGGTGTAGCGACACCGAAAAAAAAAGGGAAATTCGTCGTCGTCTGGAATTCTTCCGACACCTGTGCCCTTTTTTTCTTGTTCTCTTTTCATCCCGTTCGGCCCTAATTTATTTTCGCCTTCGGGGAACTTGTTTAGAGGACTCTCTTTATTCGTTACACATATTCGACTTTACTGCCTTTACTTAACGCGCGCGACCCGAAGAGATGAAGAAAGAGCGCTCGTTAAATCTTAACCGAAGAATTTACGACCTCCAATTAATTTTTATCATTACATTTACATTAATCGATTGAACGAAATACTAGACTCAACAATTAATTACGAATTAAACAATATATAACGATCCCTTAACTAATTTCGTAACAAATAGTTATATTTTCTTTTTAATCTATCCAAATATTTGTAAAAGCCGGAGGAAACATAATAGAATAAATGAATAAATTTTGGTGTAATTATTTTAATATGATTCACTTAGGTCATTCCCTCAATCCGTGGATCAAAAGACCGGAAAGGAATTCCCGGGGCTAATGAGATTTAAGTGTTATTTTTGCATGTAACCGAGGGCAATTATAACCCCTCAGAAGGAAATAATAAAGGAGGAAAGTGAAGAGGAGGTGGAGGAGGCAATTTACCAAAAGTTAATTTGAGCCGTGTAATTTCGGGATATGCTAATATTTCTCTCCTTCTTTTTTCTTTTCTTCCTTCACTCTTCGTCGTTTCTTCGTCCTCTTCTTTGTCCTTAACTTGCGAGCGCGCAGAGGATGCGAGTTCCAGATAATAATCAGATAATTTATATGCATTTTACTTTTCCTTAAGTGTTTAACTGTCTATAATTTACATCGACAATTAAACACGTCTCGGATACACTCTCTTCGTACATTGTCCATGTCGATTCGACTTACGAATGAAAACAGACAGAAAAAAAAACAGACATTATGTTTCTCCCCTTTTTCTCTTAGCTTTAATTGAAATTTTAATTGCCAGACACGTGCCCTTCTTGTTAACTAGTCTTTATTTTTATTATCATAATATTTCTTTCAAAAATTACATAAACAAATTAATACTAAATTAATTATTTATATTTTAAATACATCGTATTTCCCAATATATATATTGAAATTCGTTTAATTTAATTTCTTGTATAATTTTTAAAGTTAATTAATATTTTACAAAAAATTTACATATTTTGTTTAATTTGTTCAATTATCAATTGACTTAACAAATTGATAATAAAATTCTTAAGAGTGTCGAAAGATGTAAATTAGATCGGAATTCCGTTTCAATTAATTGAATTTCCGTATACCTTTAAGAATTTATCGATGGAAACGTTATTTATGGACCATTAAAAGACTGGATTTTAATTGCGGTGAAATTAAACTGTATTTTTTTATTCGAATTTCGCGCCTTTCTGGAATCAAATTACACACATTTTTTTTTTAATTGAAGGTTTTAAAGTGTAGATAAAACTGTCTAAATAATTATATAAATTTAACTGTTTAAATTATTTATTCAATAAATTTTAATTATTATTAGTTAATAATGCAAATTTCGACAATACTTTTTTTTTTGATGATGATGATTTCGGTTTTGTAATTTTTGATTTTGAATAATTATTATTTCGGTTTATAAATCAAAATTGAATTATGAAATGATTTAATGCAAATGTATTCCGCAATTGTTCGGTGTTATTCATCCTGATTAGTCATCGACTACCTCTATGTATTTAGTAATGGTGTCTATTATGATAATACTAAGTATTAAGACTTGTTTTTCAAATAAGTATTAGTAATGATTTTTCTATTGTGAAACAGGTATTATTTTATTAAATCTGATATTTTTATTATTATTATATTATATTTTGAATTACTGTCAAAATATTTGTTATTCTTATAAATTGTGTCAATTTGACAATTGTAATTGACATTCACATAAAATAACTGTCAAAATATTTGTTATTGTAATAATGTCAAACGTTACTTAATTTTCAAAAACTGTCAATATTTAAATGTATAAAAATTAGAATTTGTTTGAATATTATAAAGGTTTTTTTTAAATAATTTTGATAGATCTACTACGAAATGCAAAAATTAAAATAGGCATAGGCAAACGCGTGTAGCATAAATCTTACGCTCGGAGATAATAAATAGTGACATTCACATAACATAACTGTCAAAATATTTTTTATTGTAATAATGTCAATTTGACATTGTCCAAAATTTGTTATTCTTATAATGACTGTCAATTTGACAAATTGTTAAGTATTATTCTAAAATCATGTTGCTTAACTTTCGAAAACTGTTAATCTTTAAATGTATGAAAATTAGAATTTATTTGAATATTATGAAGTTATATTTTTTTAATTAATTTTGTAGATCTATTACGAAATGCAAAAATTGAAATAGGCATAGGCAAACGCGTGCAGCATAAATCTTACTCTCGGAGATAATAAACTATTCTAATAAAAAGTGACATTCACATAACATAACTGTCAAAATATTTTTTTATTGTAATAATGTCAATTTGACACTGTCAAAATATTTGTTATTCTTATAATGACTGTCAATTTGACAAATTGTCAAGTATTATTCTGAAATCACGTTGCTTAACTTTCGAAAACTGTCAATTTTTAAATGTATGAAAATTAGAATTTGTTTGAATATTATAAAGTTTTTTTTTTAAATAATTTTGTTAGAGCTATTACGAAATGTAAAAATTGAAATAGGCATAGGCAAACGCGTGCAGCATAAATCTTACTCTCGCAGATAATAAACTATTCTAATAAATAGTGACATTCACATAACATAACTGTCAAAATATTTTTATTGTAATAATGTTAATTTGACACTGTCAAAATATTTGTTATTCTTATAATGACTGTCAATTTGACAAATTGTCAAGTATTATTCTGAAATCACGTTGCTTAATTTTTGAAAACTGTCAATTTTTAAATGTATGAAAATTAGAATTTGTTTGAATATTATAAAGTTTTTTTTTTAAATAATTTTGTTAGAGCTATTACGAAATGTAAAAATTGAAATAGGCATCTTACAATAGAAATCTTACTCTCGGAGATAATAAACTATTCTAATAAATAGTGAGATTCACATAACATAACTGTCAAAATATTTTTTATTGTAATAATGTCAATTTGACATTGTCAAAATATTTGTTATTCTTATAATGACTGTCAATTTGATAAATTGTTAAGTATTATTCTGAAATCACGTTACTTAATTTTTGGAAACTGCCAATCTTTAAATATATGAAAATTAGAATTATATTTTTATTTTAAAGTTATATTTTTTTAATAATTTTGTTAGATGTATTACGAAATGCTAAAATTAAAATAGGCATAGGCAAACGCGTGCAGCATAAATCTTAGGCTCGGAGATAATAAATTTTCCTCAAACAAATCGCGCACAGTAAATATCACAATATAATTATGCAAATGCGAGTCCATAATTATTAATGGCCTGACATTAATTAACATTCTAAATGGTAGTTGCTGGTAGTAGTAGTTTCGCTTTGTTCTCGAAACCGAACGAAAATAAACCGACCTCCTTATGCAGCGATCTCGTGCCCTTTCTAAGTCGCGTCTCCTCCACAAAAAAAAATATAGAAAGGAATATATATTATAATAATAATAAAATGAAAAAGGCACGTGATTTTTCCGGAAAAGCCGAGGGAAACGCGTATTTCGGGACGACGGCGTGGGCGGCTTCGGTATACGATTTCGTATTAATAAAATAGCATGAATTATGCATAAATGCAAATAAGTTCCTCGTTAATACAAACACCAATTAAAATAATTACGTGATTTACATTAAAGCGTTTTGTATGGAACGCAACCGAGTTTTATGTATGCATGTGTATACACTTACACACACACACACACACACACACACAAATATATAGTACATACACTGCGCCCTGTTCTGACGCATAATTTCGCCTCCCCCCCCCCTCAACGCTTGTTTACGTAATAAAACAATACACTTTTAATAATCGGCCTCAGGCCAAAACTCATAAATATTTACCTCGCTCGGTGTCTGTCCGTGTTTTTCTATCGTCGTTTTTTTCCTGCTGTTTTCCTACTTCCTTCCTTTCTTTCATCCTTCCACACAAATTGAAATTGCACATTCTTACATCACTTTTCCGGCAAAAAATACCCAAAAAGTTAATTTAAAGAATATTCGATTCAAGATTATCCTTTGAGTCCTTTTTATCCTTCTATACAAATTAAAATTGCTACAACGAAACCAAACAACAATTATTAATTAATTTTACTTTACAAAATTTCGCTAAATTTTTAAATATTTTTTTTGTTGAGCAATGAAAATGCTTATATTTTATATAATAATATCGTTTGAGGAGTAGTAGTATATTTTTCTGTTACAAAGTTTGTTCCTAAGAAAATGTTATCCTGATTCATTTATATTCATATATAATAAAGGCATGCTCGCAATAAAACGTGAAAACAGTATAAAGACAGTGCTGTATTCATGTGTATTTACGTGCGATGTTTGCATAATTCACGTATTAAAGGAAGAATTGGATTATGATGTCGTTACTGAATAATCTACATGATTAGGTCGGAGAGCTGAGATCTTCTGCGCTCTGTTCTGTGGTGCTCGAGCAGCGTCGACGTTAATTTCGAAACTGCCGTCGTCATCTTAATGGACGTGCGAGGATCGCGTGATTAGATTTGATAATAATAATTCGTCCTCGGTGCAGCATCTTTCCCCTTTTTCCGCAATTACCGCACGTGCAAATTGCGACCATCAACAAGTCTTCCTAATATTGTCGATCATCCATCTGATCCCTCTTCTATCATCATTGCTTCTGGGCATCAAATTTACAAATTATGATACATTCTCATTACATTCATGATATTAAATTTTATATAATTATTTTGTCTCATCAAAATAAATTTTAAGGTCCTAAATTAGTTATTTTTAAGAATCAAAATCCATCTAAACTAAAATTAATCTTAAAATTATAGTTTTTTATGAAGTACTATGAAGTCGAAGGAGGAGGAACAATTTGTGAAAGTAAAAATTCCAGAACTCAAGTTAATAAATAAATTCAAAAATAATCTAGTATATAGAAAATAAAATTTAGTATATTAAATTTTTCTTCGATTTAAAAATTTTGTTTTGCTGTGTGGTAATTGATTTTTTTATATAATTCGTAAATTCTTGGAACTTTGAATGAGCAATAATCAATACAATGGGTAATGTCCCTGGTAGTTGTTTATAATGGTCAATTCAATTAAAATTAATTTAAGTTTGAAAATTCCGGAATAATTTAATTTTTATAAGCGTATAAGATCATCTCCGTTTTCACTGTCATGCAAAAATTTCCAACTGAGGTGCACGTTTCATGAATATTTATGAAGATTTGGTTAATATTCTCTATTGTCTTATATTTATTGAAAATATAATAAAATTATTATTTTTTACAAACTTTCGTTCAAAATTACAGTTATAATATTTCTAAAATGTCAATAGCTCTTTACATGTAAACTCCAATAAATTTTATCTATTATAATAATTTTTAAAATTTCAGGTTGTATTATTTTTTTCATAAAATAGTTTTTGAATATTTTGTAAAATTTTAATTTATTTGACTAAAATTATATAATTTTGTACACATAAATTGCGTTGTTTAAAGTAAAAAAAAATAAAATAAAATTTAAACGTTGAATTTTTTTTTGTATTTTGGACACTATTTATTACATAAAATATTTCAAAATTTTCTTGTTTGAAATAAATGTTCTGGAATATTGCAAGATTTTCAAACCTGCGTAAAAATGTGAAAAGTAATATTAATTTAAAGTAACTGATATAGTCTACATATTAGTATTGAAATATATGAAATAAGTAGTACAATTTCATGAAAATTGATTTATTAAAAATGAAAAAGAAAAAAATCATAATATATATAATCTTTGTTATAAATGTAGTGTTAATGGATTTGACCCAATTGTAATGGAAAATGTATTATTTAGAGTATTTGGTGGTAAAATTTGAGTTGTGAGCGTGTAAATTCTGTGGGTGAAATATTCATCGTCTGTTACGTAATGCAATTATCGTAATGTTTCGGATGAAGTTCATGGGTTGCGTAAGCCGTATAAAGCGTTTAATGAGGGCGGCATTAGGTTGATTATTATTGAGGCTACGGTTCTAATTCGTAGTCGCTCATATAGTGTGTGTATATAGATATATAGATGGTAAACAAATCTAATTTAATATCGTGATGGCGTTTTGTGTATTGATTTAATATAGATAGTGATCGACGTGTATTACTAATATTAAAACAATCAAGGCATCACGTCGAGGTATGTCGTATACATTAGTAGATTGCGGACAGACAAACAAACATATGGCCGATACATCAAGCCGAACAATACCTGGCTGACTGGTCGCGCCGCCCTTAATAATCTTAATGATCGCGGATAAAATCTGTATATAATTTGAGTTGTATCCGTGAATCCGCTTTAGGCTAGGTCTAGTATCACCTTCGATACAGTCGCTCTTCTCGTTACTCTCTCTCTCTCTGATGGTAGTGCCTGGTGGTACGACGATGTGTGGAGGTAGGTAGTAGTAGTAGTACCATAATTCTACCATTCTCATCATCGACCAGAGTCCACAAAACCATCGCCGAAACCAGAACTCTCGCTCAACCTCAACCCCTTTCCACGCCATTACTCACCTGACGGACTGTACCCGCGAACACTATAATTATAATCTCGAATCTCGATGTAATAATTATTCCGTAGTTCTTGATCTTGTGTAGTTTTGTAGCATAATTTTATACAATTATGGGGGGCCCCTCTTCTCTCACACACACACACACTTAAACCCAATTCGTGTACATACACACACACACGCAAGCAGCGGTTCCAAATCAGTTTAAATTGGAGCTTTCATTAATTCCGTGCGACATCATTTATCATCTCTCACTCTCGCTCCTTCTTCATTCTTCATTCACACTTACGGCTCGACGCGGAAACTCTTGTTATTATTTCATTAAAAACCCATTTGCATAAGCAACCTATTTTCGTATTATCCGCGACGGAGCGGGAACTGAAGAGATACGTTCGAACGTGTCTCCCAATTAATCATTAAGTTTTTTTCCTTCCTTCTTCATCCCAAGCGAAAACAATTATACGTCGATGATTACCGCTTGACACACTTTGCACAAGTTTTAATTGATCCTTTGTTCTCTCCTCTTCTCATCCAATCAATTTCCATAAGTACAACAACATTCGTAGTCAATATCAGAAAACTTTTGAAAGATTTTTAAGTTAGATTAAAATTGATACTAAAAATTTAAATTTGTAAAAAATCCAAATTTAATTCATTTTAAATAATTTTTAATTAATAATGGACTAAATTACATTAACTTTTTTTAATAATATTACACATTAAGTTCTATACAAAAATTTTGGTATTACATCTGTTTTTTTTTTATTATGAGATTGAGTAGAGTGGTGTGTGTCATATAAAAAAAATGTAATGAATTTTGAAATGCATTTGGAAAATTGTATTGATTTGGGTTTTCGAACGCATACAATAATTCCATTACCGATTTATAAAGGCCGTAACGAGATTAGTTTTCATCTTTTGATCGGGGTGGATGCGCGTGAGGGGTGATTGAACGGTGACTCAGTCATTAGAATCAACAATGAACCGTTGCAGAATACGAAAAAAAATAAAGCATTGTATTATTACGAAGCGACATCTATTATAGTTTTCTTACATTTACATTTTTTTTTTGCAATTATTGGAAATTTAACTTCTGTTAGATCAATGTTTCTTTGTGATGCAATAACATGTGTTTCTAAATGACAGAAGATTGAAACAAATAGGTTGTATATTTGTATCATGATTTCTGTTGCGTTGGAATCGTGGTATGGATGTAAAATATTGGAATGTCATAGTTGAAAGGTTTGAGGTAATGATAGAAAATAAGGTGGTGTTTGTGGAAGGCTCGTCGGGTCACGTCACAGATCGGAATCGATGATGATTTGATTGGATCTCGGTTGTAATGGTTGGATGTTTGGTTGGGACCACTGGAGGGCCCGAGGCTTGGAGGTACTGCTGGGTACCACCGCTCGCTCGTCTCACGAACGCGCGCCGCACACAAGTGCACACATATATGTATACATGCAGATAGAAATGCACATATACAGACAGACAATTACTGTGGTTCGTGGGTGTATAATCGGTTCTCACCTCGGCCCTGCACCTAGGCTGTTCTCCTCGTCTTCGGGCGCGTCCAGAAAGAGGACGGAGCTCTCGGCCGAACTGTCCGAACTAATAAAGGCCATATAGCACTGAATATAATAGGGGAATTAGCATACGCTTTAGTGCAGCGGCCCAACATCATTCGTGGTGTTCGCGGCTGACGGCTGACGTCCGCCCCTGGGCCGGTCCGCTGACTTAAGTGTACATTATTAAATAATTATTCTGATAAATCAAAATAACGAATCGTATACGTTCGAGCTCGGGGTGCTCTCGCCATCTTAAAAATAATTCCTTTTAATTATACTTTATTACAGACTTTATTACCCCCGCCGCGTGCACTTTTCGCTGCTTACCTTTTGTTCAGAACTAGAACGATATTTCACGTACGCAGTCTGCCTGCATTATATACTTCCACATTGAAAGAACCGCTTCGATTGCAACAACAACAACAACAGCAACAAAAATCAAAAAAGAAAAATAAATCACGAAAACTCAATACCTTCCTTGAATCAAGATCAACAACACCCAAATTGCTACTCATTATACTGCATTTCAATATAAACAAAAATATTCTCCAATTAAAAAACATCCCATCGTTTATTACACCCAAACACATAATTATCACTCGTTACATTCCAACTATTGAAAATATTATAATTATTAGATATAATCACAAAAATGTATAATTTTTTGGATTCATTCATGTATAATGGTTTTCGAGTAGACTAGAAAAATTATACTGCGAGTTTGACAATATTTCAACCGTAAAAATTTTGGGCAAAAGTAAAAATATAAATTTTTTAAAGATAAATTAATTTCACTTCATTTTATATTGTAAATTTTAACCGAACAGCTCATAAATATATATGAATCTTTCATATTTATACTTTTCGTAAAAATTTTAAAAAAATAAATAAAATTAAAGATACTGTTGTTTTCGTAGATAATTTAGAATTTAATCTTCAATTTCACGTAAGCTAAATTTTTGTTAATTTGTAGACCATAGTAGATTTTGCATTATTTTACAATTTTTCTAACACCGTAGACCAAATATATTTCTGCAATTTTTGTGTATATCACAGTTGATTTTTATAACTTGCAACTTGAGTTAATTTTTGGTACACCATCAAGACAATCTTATGCAATTTTTGGTTGCATCGTAGACCACAACAAACTTTTACAATTTTAGGTAGTACTATAGACCGAGACACACTTTTGCAATTTTTGGTAGCACCCTAGAGACTTTTGTAACTTTTGGTAGCACCGTAGATCACGACAGACTTTTAATATTTTTGGTAGCACTGTAGAAGAAATCTTCAAAATCAAATTTCTCACATATTGAATTAATGTAGCTCCTAAGACATAAAAAATAAAATTTCTTAAATTTTGCTACATTTAAATAATTACTTCAAGAAATTAATAACAATAATAAACTTACAAAATTAAACAACAAAAATAAATTTCTTCATTTTATTGATTGAGCTAATCCTTAAAATATTGCTGAGGTCCTACTTTCTTCCGATTCCAACGTTGAACGTCTCGTGATTTATTTGTCTTAGCACAGTGAGAGAAAGTTTCTTTTGTACAAGAAAATGAAGAACAACGGCATCGCCATAATAATAACAATAAAAAAGAAACAGAACCAACGAGCATAAATTTAATTAATGGTTTTCATTAATTATCCAACAAACGTTTGCACGTGTCACAGAATTTAGATGAGTAATAAAATCAAAACTATTCTCTTGTATTTTTTTAAACTACTTTACATTTTACGATCTTATAATTAAATTTTTATTATATTATAATTATTTTTCTTAGTAAATTCGTCAAAATTTCACAATTTAATTTTTCATTACTTAAGTTTCACTGACGCTGACTATTTTTCATTTTGAAAATGATGAATCAAATTTACTTAAAATGATTACTTTTTGGTAGTCTTATGTAAATATTTAAAATAATAAATTTAAATTAGATATTTTCATAAAATAGTTAAAAAAAGAGAACAGGACGAAAAAAATAAGGGTATATTGCAATATCTCATATCAGTTACATATGTATTTAAATATGTACAAAATTTGTGAGGGTAAAAAGAGGAGGAGGAAAAAAAAATGCAATATAAAAAATGATAATATGGGGAAGAGAGGAAATACATTTTCATTGGGAGTGATTTAGTGGGTCCAGGGACGGTGGTTTAATATGCTATAAAGTGTGTTAAATTAAGAAGGAGGAAATATGTTATATTACGTATATACGTATGTATGTTATTCCTCGTTATTAAGGTTTATTCGCAATAAAAATTTTAAAGAAACGTATACACTTTTAAAAAAGCGGGATTTCGTAAGAGGGAGGAGGCGGTTGCTTCGGAGGCGGCGGCGGCGAAGAAGCATTTCAATAACGCAATTCCGCCGCGTGCACGTCCAATATTTCCTAATAAAATGAGAGGGGGAGAGCTGTTTTATTTTGAAACGTATGAGCAGGGCAGACACCGCCACCGCCGCCTCCAACGCTGCCGCCTCCGAACAGAACACGGAAAAGGAGAGAGAGTGCAGCTATAGATCATGCTAAGGCCGGCCGTAATCTTCATTACTTCTAATTGTCCTTCCGATACGTGCTAACGGGCCTTCCAGTCGTCCAGCTGGATCGAGGACGTCGCGACGCCCACTCTCTTCGCAAAGGATTCGTTGTGGTTCGTTGCTCGCATATGTATCTATACAGGACCTTGCTAGTATTTTATCATTAGATGTACTCTCCTGCCCCGAGGCTCCGCACAGACATCCCAGAAATGGATTAAAACTGCATTAACTTAACCCAACATTAATAGTTTATATTGCGTTTTCAGGATACTAATACAAAACTATTATTTTAACTCATACCCCCAACCTCAACTAATTAAATGCGTTCAGCGAAAATCCGAGAATAACACATACATCTTTAGCATCAGCTGAGATTATCCATTATGAAAAGTTATTTTACTGCAACTAAGTTATTTATAATATAATTATGTTAACGTTTTGACGTAAGTCAGCTGTTTTTTCTAGTACCACCACAAGTTAAGTATACAAAAATCTTGCTACATTGTTATTATATTGTGACTCAATTGTTTATAATATAATAATTTTGACGTTTTGACGTAAGATGACAGCTGTCATTTCTGGTACCACCACAAGTTAAGTACACAAAAATCGTGCTACATTGTTATTTTATTGTGACTCAATTGTTTATAATATAATCATTTTGACCTAAAATGACAGCTGTCATTTCTGGTTGCACCAGAATACAAAAATCTCTTCATTAACTATTCATATTAAAATATCATATTCATCAACTTCTAAAATTAAAATTCTTCAAATCCAAGAATAACACTGAGATTATCCATTGTAAAATAAATTTAGGTTTCATTTAAAGCGACTCAATTGTTTATAATATAATCATTTTGACGCTGTCAGCTGTCATTTTATGACTCATTAAAAATTTAACTGTCGAGAACCGCTGACTAAAACATTATATAAATAAATATAGAATAGCTATAGTTATACTCAGTAAAAATAATTGAAAAAATGACTAATTGTATTTTTTATGATATCATTCTACATTTACATTATTTTTTAGTAATTAGCAATTATTATGTAGGAAGCTAACAAAATGAATCACTATATAAAAAAAAATAATCAAATTAATGAGATTATAAGATTAATTACTATTACCTTAACATTTTAAATTATTGTTACGACTTATATGGATCAAAACAGTTTCTCTATGACTAAATTATGTAAATCAATTTTTTTTTATACACACAAATTAACAACAATTAAATTTTTATATGTTCCATAAATACGAGTTGGGAATTGCGTGTTTTATTGCCAAAAAATGAATAGTTTTTTTTTGAATTATTATTTTCGGTCACAAACGGAATACGCTTGACCCGCTTTGGCGACGTCGCACATCCATTAGAATCGAAATTAGTGGAAAGCGTCAAAGGTTCCATTAATTATTTGCCATCGAAGTCCCCCGCATTCGTGTATTTCACGAATCGAAACGATTAATTATTTTTGACAAGTCCGCATAAATAAGAACAGGACGTTAATGCTGTTGGTACATATTACGTAACGAGCTGCAGTGTTTATCTTTCTCTCTCTCTCTTGATTTCTTAGTATAAATGCGAGTGTGGATGTGTGTGCATATCGGTTCTGCGTCGGTATGAAATGCGGTTTCTTTATGCAAATCGATTCCGTAAAATTAATTTATGATGCATTTATTAATTATAATTCCATAAATAATTTATGTCGATCAAAGTGAAATGACCATAAACGGAATCGGACGTCTTAATTGTGTCTCACTACATACTTGTTTCAAAGGCCTGTCGTCTGGATCGTCTGGTCTGTATCTAAGCGTGTTGATGGTATTTGTTGGGAGTAAATAAAGTTTGATCCAATATATAATATATAAATCTCTATCAAGATAAATCAAAGGCCACAGATTGTCGTAAATTAGTCCGAAAATGTGTCGCCACTGAGTGCATCCATGTGTTTGTACAGCTCTGTACGTAATATGTGTTTATGTGTGTGTGAGTGTGTGTGTTTGTATATGAAGAGAGAAAATAAACGGAAAGTGAAATGACAATATTTGTCGCTAAGAGGGGCCGAAATTAAAAACGTGCTTAGTTCTCGTCGCACGCCCCATAAACCTCACCAACGCCGCTAATCAACAATCCGAGCCCATATTTTTTCTCCTCCTCCACCATTTGCTTCCCTTCTTCTACTACTACTACTACTACTTTTGCAGCAAGCTATAGCCTTCTATATATAGACAGATAGATATAGCACCTTTACACCATAAGTGTATAATTCCGGAGTTGGGAAATGGCGAATTTATTTGGGCCATTAAGGAGATTTCCCGAATTCCGGAAGCGGCGCCCTCCTTTTAATAAAAACGCCATTAACCCCAAATCCAATTTGCCTCTCTCTCTCTCTCTCTTTCACTCATGACACATTTTAAATGCCATTGCTGGAAACTGCCGCAGACGAACTTAGCTCTTCGATGTCCTTAATACCAGCAAAAATAAAGACAAAAAATCCAGAGAGAATTAAACTTAAAATTGGTGCAAGACTTTCTAATTATTTCAATCAATTCCCTACATAAATTCTAATTACTGTCTTTTTGTTATACATTAAATTTATATAGTCATTAATAGACATTGCTTAACTATCAAAGTTCAAAAATGAATATTTTCGGATTTGTGCATTAAAATTCTATCAGTATTTATTTATTCTAAAAATTATCAAATTATCAATTATCTATTAAGTAAGTTCCTACCAAACATATTTCCTTCACTCACCTATTCAAGAGTTGTCCATAATAGTTAATGCTTAACTTTCAAACTTCAACATCTTCGGATTTGTACATTAGAATTCTATCAATATTTATTTAAAAACAAATTTTTCAGTTTTTGATTACGTAATATTCTACTAAATATACTATGTTCAATCATTTACTCCAAAGTAATCCTTAATAGACATTGCTTAACTTTCAAAGTTTAGAACTATCAAAGTTCAAAAATGAATATTTTCGGATTTGTGCATTAAAATTTTATCAGCATTTATTTATTTTAAAAATTATCAAATTAATATTAAGCCTCTTCAGTTTTTACATTATTCTATTAAGTAATATTCTACTAAACATACTTTGTTCACTCATCTATTCAAGAGTTGTCCATAATAGTCATTGATTAACTTACAAACTTCAAAGCTAAACATCTTCGGATTTGTATATAACAATTCTATGAATATTTATTTAAAAACAAATTTTTCAATTTTTGATTACGTAATATTTTACTGGACATACTATGTTCAATCATTTACTCAAAAGTTGTCCTTAATAGACATTGCTTAACTTTCAAAATTTAGAAGTATCAAAGTTCAAAAATGAATATTTTCGGATTTGTGCATTAACATTTTAGTAATATTTATTTATTTTTTAAATTATCAAATTAACATTAAGCCTCTTCAGTTTTTACATTATTCTATTAAGTAATATTCTACTAAACATACTTTGTTCACTCATCTATTCAAGAATTGTCCATAATAGTCATTGCTTAACTTAGAAACTTCAAAGCTAAACATCTTCGGATTTGTATATAACAATTCTATCAATATTTATTTAAACACAAATTATTCAGTTTTTAATTACGTAATATTTTACTGAACATACTATCTTTAATCATTACTCCAAAGTTGTCCTTAATAGACATTGCTTAACTTTAAAACTTTAGAACTATCAAAGTTCAAAAATGAATATTTTCGGATTTGTGCATTAACATTTTATTAATATTTTAATTAACATTTTAAATTAATATTAAGCCTCGTCAGTTTTTACATTATTCTATTAAGTAATATTCTACTAAACATACTTTATTCACTCATCTATTCAAGAATTGTCCATAATAGTCATTGCTTAACTTTCAGACTTCAAAGCTAAACATCTTTGGATTTGTACATTACAATTCTATCAATATTTAATATTTATTTAAACAGAAATTATTCAGTTTTTGATTACGTAATATTCTACTGAACATACTATCTTTAATCATTACTCCAAAGTTGTCCTTAATAGACATTGTTTAACTTTAAAACTTTAGAACTATCAAAGATCAAAAATGAATATTTTCGGATTTGTACATTAACATTTTATTAGTATTTATTTATTTTTAAAATTATCAAATTAATATTAAGCCTCTTCAGTTTTTACATTATTCTATTAAGTAATATTCTACTAAACATACTTTGTTCACTCATCTATTCAAGAATTGTCCATAATAGTCATTGCTTAACTTACAAACTTCAAAGCTAAACATCTTCGGATTTGTATATAACAATTCTATCAATATTTATTGAAACACAAATTATTCAGTTTTTAATTACGTAATATTCTACTGAACATACTATGTTTAATCATTTACTCAAAAGTTGTCCTTAATAGATATTGCTTAACTTTCAAAATTCAGTACTATCAAAGTTCAAAAATGAATATTTTCGGATTTGTGCATTGAAATTTTATTAATATTTATTTATTTTAAAAAACTATTAAGCTATTGCTTCTACTAAACATATTTCGTTCACTCATCTATTCAAGTGTTATCCTTAATAGTCATTGCTTAACATTTAAACTTCAGATTTGTGCATTATTTGCTTTATGAATTTTTATCCTTAAATTAATTAATTTTTATCTGTGTATTAAAATTTCTCTCTCATTTGAGAAACGATTATTTCAAGACTTATATTTAATACACATTACTAAAATACAATAAGTAGTCATCCATTCAAGTATTAACCTGAAAAACATTGCTTAACTATCTATATTTTTTCATTTAACTAAGCATCTATTATTAGGTAATTCTTGATGTATTATCATGCGTATAATCTGTTATAATTAATAAAATGAATTTTTAATATTTTTCAAATATTAAATTAAATATTTTTAATTTAATAATAATAATAATAATAATAATAATAACAATATTTATTGATCACATACTAAATGCAACCAAAGGGCTATCGACCTAAGTCTTTCCGCCCATATTTTTAATTTATTTTCTTAAATTATTTATTTTACAATTTTTAACATGTACGAAGAAAAACACATAATTTAATTAATGTATATTTATTTACAACTAAGAAAATTTAAATTTATTAAATTTGTTCATTTTTGGAAATACTACAATTTTTTTATTGGAACATCATTAAATTGTTTCGTAATTCTAAATAAATATTGTAATGATAAAAATATATATTTGTACTTTCTGTGTGATTTCATAATGTTTATTCATATAATTGGATTGTGGAAAGCTTCCATTAGTCCATTTTTTTCCTTGATAGACAAAACATAGTGCTTAATCATACCTATATTTTTGTTTACTGCAGGCTGTTGAAGCGTCTTAATGCGATGAGTAATTCGAAAATAATAAGTAAGGCCCGGTTTGTTTATTCGATTCAAGGGATTCTTTCACGATCGAAGCTGATTCCTGTAAAAGTAAGCAATAATAACAAAGAAGACAAGAGGAAAAGGGAAAAAAATAATAATCATTTGTGAAAGCTCATGCAACTAATTCCGGCATTGAATATTAATGCGGTCCGTAATGACGTCGTGACATCCAACAAAACAAGAAAATTGTAATAAATACGCATCTGATATATATATATATTTTTTTTAATATTATTTTACTTGACGGGACGGAGGGAGACTTGTCATTTATGCGGCGTAATTATTTATGTCAAAAAAATCTACTCCCCCTCTTAACGGATTTGAGGTGGAGAACAATATGTAAACGTGCGACCAGAACCAGGTGCATCGTGTGTTCTCCACGATGGATGGACGAAGGGGCGTAGATTTTAATATCATTCCAATGAGGAAAACGGAACGAGCAACTATTTTCCATTGTAATTATTACGCGACGACGGTTCCTTCCTTGACGGCCCATCAAACTTAGTTCCGTCAACTTAAACGTAAACGGTAAACTAACCGCACATAATTAATATTTAGTCGAGGAAATAAGGAGAAACTGTACTTCTTTCAATCAAACAAAACATTTTACATAGAAAAACAATATAAAAAAAAATGAGATTTTAAAAATCTATTTTGTGTTAGTTTAGATATTTTTAAATATAATTTATATTTATTTCCAATTAATACTTATAAAAAATTTTACAATTAATTCAATTAAAAAAAATAATTAACAAATGTTATATAAGCAAAATAATAGATTTTTCCAAAGTGTGTCTGTAATGTTAATTTTGTGTTTTTTTAATTTGCAGCTAACAAGTATAACAAATATGTATAGAAAATAATAGATCTTTTCAAAAAGTATTTGTAAGAAGGAATTTTGTATATTTTTTGTTATAGTTACATTTATACTTTTTATTTTATTTTTTAAACATTTCTCGAAGATTAATTACTACAAATTTGTAAAATATTTTGTAATTAATTCAATAAACAGTAATTTTTTTTTAAAATTATATAAAAATTAGAATTAAAAAATATAATCTAAATTAGCAAAATTTTTCATATTGTAAATTTTATATAATTTATTTGAGTTGCTGTTAAAAATTATAAGAAATATTTTCTTATAGTTGCATTAATATTTTTTAATTTTTTGAAAACTTCGTCCTAAAATATATTATTTTATTAATTAAATTAATACAATCATACAAAACTTTTGCAATTAATAAGAGACAATTTTTTTATCCAAAAAATATTAGTAACAAAAATTGGTACAAAAATAATACATTTTCTTATAGTATGTTTTTAATGATTAATTTTGGTTATATATATTTTTTTTAATATTCTCAAAGATCAATTATGATAAATTTGTAAAATATTAATTAAATTATCAGTACTGTTTCATAAATATTGAAAAATTATAAGCAAAATAATATTTTTTTTCAGTGTATTTTTATTTTGTATTTTGTATATTTAGATTAATTGCAGTTAATGTATTTGGAATTTTTAATTTTGTTATATATATTTTTTTAATTTTCTCAAAAACTAAGAATTACAAAATTTGTAATTAAAAAGTAAAATCTATATGAGACAAAAATATAAATTTTTCTATAGTATTTTTTTATTGATAATTTTAGAATATTTTGGTTAAACCAATGTTTTATTATTAAATAAATTAAAAATTACATAAAAAACTGCTCTTCTTTCAGTAATACAGAGAATTTTAGTTAATATTTATAATAAACAGATACAAACAATAAAAGTTATTTTTTTGCTCAAAAAATAATTAGGAAAATTCAGAGGAAAAAAATATATTAAAAATAAATTTCTTAAATTAATAATAAATGTAGGAAATAGAAAAAAATAATTATGAAATTGGAGATTTTAGATTTGGAAAATTATTACAAAATTTAATTGATTTTCTTATTAATAATATATGGTATTATTAATGTAAATTTTGTAAAATGTTTAGAATTTAGAGAAAAGACATAATAATAAATCAATTTTAGAAGAGAAAACTATTAATTTTTTTGACGTGTAACAAGTTATTTAAAAATGACTGTATTAAGTAAATTGAAGAAAATATGAATAATTAGAAGAGCGTTAATACCATATAAATTATGAATTATAAGTTGTAAAACCAGAAAACGCACAGTTTATTTTTTAGCTGTTGCCGAGATGAAATGAGATGTAAATTCCAAAGTCATTTCTAGTAGCCCCAAGTTGCTGGCAATTAAACAGCGCTCGAATGTGCATTCATATGCACGGATATATATATATATATATACGTAGTTGTCCAAACAGAGCGAAGATTATTAACAAGAGCGTTACGAAAATAAAAGAACATAAAGTAAAACCGTATGCTCTCCCGATAATTAATGTGTCATGATGTATCGATGACGCAACCGGCTCAAAGTCAAACGAAACGAAAAATTACAATGAAACAATTCCCGTTAATTTATTCTAATTAATATCAATATCGGATTCTATAATAAATTACGGCCTCTCCCTTCGTCCCGCTCCGGCTATAATTACCGATGGTGATTTGCATTTTAACAAAGATTATCGTGAAATTAAACTCCATATGATTTTCACACCGAATGTAATAATTAATAGAGAGTTGTTGTAGAACGAGACGGAGAGTTGTTCTGTGCGATGGATTGAAATGAGAGAGAGAGAGAGAGAGAGAGTGGATGAAGGAAAAGGAGGTAAAAATAAAAGAAAGAGTGTTTAGCCCCCGGGCGTTGCGTAGGCGTCTTAATGGTTTCGAAAAGGAAATTCGACCTACTAAAGATACCACGTGAATAATAATGAAGTATTATTCATTAAAATAAGAATGGGAATGCCATAAATCAAAGCAATTTAACTAATTAACGCGTGGTCAGCGCGCCGGAGAACTTGTACACCGGATAAATCCACAATCGTGATAGATCTTCCATGTTCTTTTATGTGATCACACAAAAAAGGGATAATCTTTGTTCTTCCAATTGATTTGTTAACTTTTAATATTTATATTTTTTTTCTATATTTTCCATTCATCAAATTGTTTTTTATTCTAAATATATTAAAAATAATCAAACATTGAGAAAATTTTTTGAGTCTTAAGAAAACACAATTAAAATTTAATTTCAATTTCTTGCAAAATCTATTAAATTATTTAGGAAAAATGTGTTTGCACTAAATATGATGGTTTATTTTAAAGAATTACTGTAAATAAGTAATTACGTTTTTTTTTAAACATTTTTAACGGTTTTTAATTTTACAGAAATTTAAAAAAATCTTTTACATAAAAATTCAATTTGTAAATTAATGAATGAATACATTATTATTTTACTATAAATAATTTCTGTAATAGAGTAATATTTCTTCTACTGCTTCTACAACTTTTTCAGAATCATTTTTTTTTAAATAAATCTTTAATATTATGAAAAAATAAGTTTTCTTTCAAATTCTTTTTAATTAAAATATGTATTTTTGGTATTGCAATTAATGAAAAAGTGTTTTTAGAGAATACGAAAATATTGATTTTTCTATTATGATTTCTCATTATTTTTAATTTGTATTCTTCATTATTGAATGTATTGAAACTTTGACTTAATAGAAATTATTTTTTTATAATAATAATAACATTTATTAATCACATAATGTGACCAAAGGGCTATCGACCTTAGTCTTTCCGCCCAGAGACACAATTAAATATATACAGTATTACAAAAATTATACAAAAAAAAAAGAAAAAAAAGGAAGAATATAAATCAAAAACCAAATTAAAATTCACTTCAGAGAAAAGAAAGAAAAATATAATTTTTATTTTTTTATTATTATGATTTTACATTCATTTTAGTATTACAAATATTACAACTTTGATATTAGCAGAAAATAATCTTCAGAAAATTCAAATTTATAAAAAATTCCATTTCTTATATAATTATTTGTTGTATGTATTACAAATTTTTCATTAATTTTGGTAATAAGAACATTTTAACTTTGAAATTAATACAAAATGATATTAAGTAAAATATATACAAAATTTTCAATTTATTTAATTGCTTACATCACTATTTAAATTAATAAAATTTTATATTAATGATTTTATTTTGTATTATAATTTGTCATATATTTTAGTATTAAGACTATTCTAACTTTGATATAAGCAGAAAATAATTTAAAAAATAAATAAAATTTATAAAAATTTACATTTTTTGCAATTTTTGTCATCACAATTTTAAGTTATGAAATTAGACTTTATATAATTATTTGTTGTTTGTATTACAATTTTTCATTAATTTTGGTAATAAGCACTTTATAACTTCGATATTCATACAAAATTATATTAAGTAAAATCTAATATACAAAATTTTCAATTTACTTAATTTTTTACTTCACTATTTTTACTTTATATTAATGATTTTTTTTTGTATTATAATTTTACATTTATTTTAGTATTAAGACTTTGATATTAGTAGAAAATAATATTAAGAAAATTCAAATTTCCACTGCAAAAATAAATCATCACAATTTTAAGAGTTGAAATTTGAGTTTATATAATTATTTGTTGCTTGTATTACAATTTTTCCTTAATTTTAGTAACAAGCTCAGCATAACTTCGACATTAATACAAAATTATATTAAGTAAAATCTAATCTACAAAATTTTAATAAAATAATTTTTAGAAAATTAAAATTTACAAAAAACAATTTACAATTTTAAGTTATAAAATTTGACCTTAAGTAAATGTTCGTTGTTTATATTACAATTTTTCAATAATTTTGGTATTAAGATGAACACAAAGTAATCAAATTTAAATTTATTCCTTTAGAATTTAAAGTAATAAAACTTTGACTTTTTTTCAACTTTCTTTTCTGTTATAATTTTTCATTTATTTTGTTATTAAGAAAAAAGTAATTAATACAAAATAATTTTAAGCAAATTCAAACACAAATAATTTTCAATTTGTTTAATTTTGTTACTTTACTACTGAAAATGATGAAATTTTTTGGTATTATTTTGCTATTAAGAGAATTGTAACTTTACTATTGATAAACTTGACTTTATAAATCAGTTTGAAAATGTAAGATTTTAAGTACGTTTCTTTAAGCATTGTGCTCCTGCCATTAAGAGTCTGCAACACGTATTTTTTTTTAATATTATTTTGAGTGCAGAATCCTTTCAGCCTTAAATCTTTGCATTTTCGTTTCGTCCATTTTAATATATACTATTTTTTGCGCTTGAAGTATTTATTGCCGGCGGTTCTCAATATTATTTTTATGGTTATGGCAATAAACAAATCCCAATTTAAAAATGTTGAATGAATTGTGCCTCGACTCGGCCAGAACCGTTGTGTGCATGTCTGTAAGTGAGTGTGTGTGTGTCTGTTTGTACGTATACGAGCACACACGTACGTTGTTGAGGTTAACCCGTCGAGACTGTTAACAATTAACGCGCGGCCTCCGAGCTGACAATTAAAACCCGCCCGTAGGAACGCCAACACACCAATTATGCTGACAAATTAGTATACCCTGTCATTACGGGCCATGCCCATATGCCCAGGACGGGGTTCTCCGTCCTCTCGCTCTCCTATACACACCATTCCTTACCACCCGAAGAGGTTAGGTGGAAGGATGAGGTTTTGGTTTTGGTTGCGTGCGTCCCATCGATAACCAACAAAACGAAACTAAACAACGCACACGCCAGCCCAAACAACGGCCGCTGATTTTGATTTAGATTCCCGAAATCGCTCTCTTCATATTATTTAAATGCGAGACCATCGAAGAACGAAGAACCCCATCCAGACCTCCTCCCCCGTCCACCCTCGGAGCCCATTAGGAACACGTGAAACCCTCCGTCGTTGTCCTTCGCAAAGACTTTTGTTATTGACTTTGACGTTTCCGCACGAGAATTATACCCGGTGACCTGTCAAACTTTATCTCCGGCCCACGCAATTATCTTGTTTACCCTGATCCCTTTATCTTTATCTAAGGACATTTTTATGTAAATACCGAACCATTACACAGCCCATCCAATCTATCCTCAATCAGGAGCAAATATTGGACGGCGATTAGTTTCGCAGACTCCACCGGATGGGTGGCCCGAAACCTTCAACAACAAATAATTACAACATATCTAAACATTGAACGAAAATATACATAAATACATTATTCACATCTTAACAAGAAAACAAAATCACTGATATTTGTATATATTTTAATATTAACAAACAAATAATTTATTTATCATTTTTCTTATTTTAAATTATTTTCCGCTGAGTACATTTTTGTTTGTTTCATAAATATTTATTTATTGTCGGAATGTGGCATTTTACAAACAAATCAAAATAATAAAAAAAATATATTAAAATTTTGTAAAAAATATTGAACAAGTTCGATACTGAATTTATTTATTTTTTCATAGATTAATTTAAATACATTTATTTCCGTTTTTGTATTTTGAATTAATTATTTTCAAATTAAGGAAATACATGCTATATAATCAAAGGTACATTCTTGACCCACTTGAAAACGCTCCAGTCCGAACAATCCGATACAATCAAGTTTCTTACGGCCGAAGCAGCTGAATCTGAAATCTTAATTAAGACATTATTACATTTAATTGCTCTATACTTAGACACTTTCGTTAAGTTTAAGTTATTTTTTTATCGAGAACATAAAATCTCTAATTACAAACACTTAAATTTATATGAACTAGATTTAACAAATTTTTAAATATAAAATTTAAAATTTCTTTCGTTTCTATTGAAAACTATCTATTTGAAACTATTCTTTTTTCTTAGTAAAAATTTGCAATCTGATTCTTAAGAAAAGTTAACAAATTTGTAAATACAAAATTGGTTATTATTTATTTACTGATTTGCATCCAATCTGTCAACGAATTGTGTAAAAATATATGATTTTTCCCATCTGAAGCATGAAATGAGGACCTAAAAAGATTATCTCTGGAAATTGGAAACTAATATTCGGTCACGCCTCCGTTCGTGTGAAATTGCCCCGTGAAAAGAAAAGCATAAAACAATGAATGAATATCGTAATGATACTGAGATTATTGTGGACGGGTTGAGGAATGGGTTGTGGCGGTGGGGCGAGTGAAGGAATTAAATAAGTCGAGTGGAGAGGAACGGCTCGACGGAGGAATGATTAGGTTTTGATGCACAATTACAGATTTGTTTCCACGCGTGGTGAAGTCGGCCATTGTCAGCCCAACCGCAAATTACCGATAAAATTACATCCATCCATGGTGGAGCAGAGAGAGATGTCGGATGCGAATGCTTTGTGTGAAAGAGAGAAAGATGAGGCATGGACGGAGATGAAGTTGGAAGGAGTTAATGACATATGCAGTCATCTCCTCTCCTTTGGTTTGCTGAGATTCTTTGGGAAAATTAAACATTTGTCAGGTAATTGGATCCGCGTCTAGTTATCTCCACTACGCACTTTCTGAGACTCAACCAGCCTTAGAATAATCTGGATGAATAGGCTTTAGAAGTTTTCAAGAATTCTTGACTTACAGTTTCTTTGATTTCTAATGATGAAATTGATAACTAAGATGGTTCAAAGACACCCAAGTTCCAATTTGTGAATTTTGTAGATCGATGATCGCTTTCATCGGTTTTAAATCACATCCAGGATGATGGAGGATGTTCGGAGCTGCTGCGCAGAGTGGAAAGGAGAGGAGATATAGGTTTAGTATATTTATTGCGTACGGGTTGATTGGGTCTAAAACGCGAAACTACCATCATCGGTTGGGCCGTGATCCACGATCCACACCTACACGAAAACGCGGCAACAATTAACGGCTGTACAAATATTTGAAATATTATTATCACCGGTGTAAATGAACCTGCTCGTCTGAAGGCTATAATTGGAAACCGAGTATTTATTATGCATTAGCACACTTGGCCAGTGCAGTGGGCATTTTAATTACGGCCGAACCGTAATTAACACCCAGCACGAATATTCAAATGGACGAGTGCTGCCAACCTAAAAACCACCTACCCACCACCATCCCTACATTAAACTCGCTCCTTATTTATGAACCATTTGTTATTTGGTTTTGCTGACTAATTGCTCGCTCTCTCATTCTCTTTAACTCTTTCGCTTTCAGAACCCAAGCTTACACACCGTGTCTACACATATCATCACCTATATAGCTGATATTACATAAATCAAACCACATTAATTGTAATCCTACAACATTTTAAGCACATAGCATACAGATTTAAGAAAATAAAACTTTTATTCGCAGTTTAAGAAATCTTCTGAACACTATACTTACTAAAAGTTCAAAAAATTTACTTATTTCTAATTAAACATATATAGACAAATTTCAGAACAACGTATTTTTTTTAAACTTTTTGAATATTTACAAATAATTACATAGTTATATAAAGTATTAGTTTTACAACTATTTAATTATCATCAAGATAAACTCTTTTATTTGTATATTCAAGGAAATCTAAGGACACAACATTTAAAGTCCAAATTTTTCATATTTTCAAATTTTACTTTTAATTCCAAAAAAAAACTATTGTTAAGCAGTTATAATCGAATTAAATCTCATAGTTTTAGCTTTAATTTTAATTTGCAAAAAGAATATTAGTGTCATAACTATTTAGTTAATATCAAAATAAACTCTTTTAATTATACTTTTAGTCAGTATAGTTATGGTTTTCGTGTAATTCAAGGAAATGTAAGAATTTAACATTTAAAGTCCATATTTTTAAATTTCACAGTTTTAGCTTTAATTTTCATTTAATTAGCGAATATTAGTGTTAGTTTTGCATAGTTTATGGTTTTCGAGTAATTCAATGAAGTCTACGGACACAACATTTAAAGTCTAAATTTTTCATATTTTAAAACTTCAAATTTAATTCCCAAAGAACTATTAGTCTCATAAACAACTAGTTATAATTGAATTAAAGTTTTAGCTTTAATTTTCATTTTAATTCATAAGTGTATTTTTTGTGATAATTCATTATAATTTAAAGAAATTGCATTTTAACACAAAATTTTTCAGTTTGTGGATTTTTACATTTAATTTAAAAAAAAACAGCTAGTTTCTTAAATAATTCGAACTGAATTTTGAAACCAAAAATCTCATTGCTAAAAATTTTAGAATAATAAATTTAATTTGTAAAAAGAATCAAATATTACTTTTTTATTAATATATAAATATTTTTATATTCTACTATTAATAAGTATTTTTAAAAGTTGGTAATTAGTACTAAGTTTCGTAAAATAAATAATACTTTCATTCATCAATGTTATATATTGTTACTGTACTAAAATTTTTATGAAATTGGTAATTCTTAGGACTTTTGTTGAATTATTTATTATATGAAGTCATTAAATAATACTTGTGTAATCAGTGTAAAAAATGATAATTTATTGACTGATCATTTCAATAAAAAAAATAATCTGGTTAGTAGCAAGATTAGAGAAACGCATATAAAACAAGTAACTGAAACCGAATGAACTGAAAAGCTGTAATCCTTTTTTAATGGAAATTATGATTTCCGTCCAATTCATCCAGTCCCGATCAGTTAAGCAAACAGATTTTCAAAGATTACAAGAAGGAATTAGTCGCTCCGAGGAGCTCAATTAGCCGCGGACCCCGGTCGCGGTTTCTTCCACTAATGACGCTTTAGCTTTTAATTGTTACAAATTACCATAACTTTAACAGCCAGCAATTAAACTCAATTAGTACCATATACGTTATCCTCGCTACCACATAAACGTCACTTAATTTTCAAACTCGACTAATGTTTCATTCTATTTATTATCTTTTTCACATTTTCATATAATATTTTATTTCTCGTCATTATTTTACACTTCGGTGCGGGAGATGGAACTACACCGGTTCAGACGGACACGTTATGCGAGAAGAGTCGCGAATCCCGAGGAGCCAATTCGGCAATTAATGTTATCGACTTACATTTTTGTTTCTTATTCGTCCTTTTTTTTTTAGTGACCACCGCGGATCAGCTCGGCCGTTAAATATAAGTGGCCGTAAACATATCCTTCGACTTGATTGTCCTTAAATTTAAAGCCGCATTCATATTCAAATAAAATATAATTATTTTTCGATAAACGAGAAACTACCTATAATGAATATTTTGCTAAATATTTATCGATTACCAATAAAATACAAATTAGTTTTTCTTCAAAAAATATAAATTCATTAAAATTTATTTCATTTCAAACTAATTATTAAATTATCCTTATTAAGGATAATGTAAACATTATGTAGATATCTTATTTAAGCTAAAAATTATTAAAAAAAAAACTTGTATTAATATTTTTTTTACAAAATTCCCAAATTGGGAAAATGTAAATTATTCTTTCAACAGGAATGTTGTAGTTCTTTTTTGCAGTGTTTTAAATAATAGCTACATGTAATTAAATCCGAACCGAATGAAATAAAAACTGAAAATAATCGATATAACATTGTTCTCGCCAATTAGTGTCAATGTCATATATCGGATCGACGTTTCAATTTATTTGCTAATTCGTCGAATGTCGCATGCCAATTTGTTGTATAACCTAAATGGAACGAGTTTACAATTAATCGCCATTACACATACGCATGCATATGGACCAGAAGTATAGCTTCAACAATAACAGCAAACAACAACAACAACGTGTTCCGTTTTGCGCTAGAGCGAGATGCGGAATGAACGCTCTAGTTGTTTCAATTATAAAATCAATTGTAATTTGCTTCACAAATCGCAAAGAACAGAAACTGCTGCCCGCTTTAGTTAGTTAGTTTTTTTTATTATTATTATTATTACGCATCCAACGGTCCTTTGCGGTAACTAACTAATTAAAATAGAAACTCAGTCGATGGAATCCGCAGTATTTTTATTTCAGTTCTAGAAATATGTTTTTTTTTATTTGTATCTTTATTATTTTATGCAGAAAACATCGACGTTCAATGAAACGTAAATTATTATTCGCTTGGAACTAAAAAAAAAACAGAAAAAAATTGATAATTGAAGATTACTTTGTGCACAACGCTTCTTTATTTTCCGCACGATAAAATAATATAATTTATGAGTGCGCATTGTTTTAATTCCTGGAAAATATCCACCGTAAAGTAAAGAATTTTGCAATATTATCATATTTTTAAACTCGTATCTAATTTATAGGGAAATTCTACAAAGCTTCATCCTTTTTAATTTGCATAGCGGATATTTCATAAGTTTTACTGATTTTATGAAAATTGTAATATTCTGACATATTTCCTTAAAAAAGAATTATCCAAAAATATTTCATATTTTTTTTTATAATTATTACTAAAAAATATCAACAAAAATATATGTTTAAAAAGAGAAATATTTTATTCAGCACAAATTTACTTTTATTTATTTTTTCTTTCGTTTTAAAGAATTAGAAAAAAATAAAGGAAATATTTCTAGCAGAAAATTTTACTAATTATTAATTTAAGAAAAAAAAGGAAATGAATGAGAAAAAAATGTTTGTGGGATTTGTTGACAATTGGGTCTAAGGATTGATTTATTAAATTTTTTTTTTCTACTCATCGATAGTAATTATAAAATAAATTTTAATATAAATTGTAAATAAATTTCTTTAATTTGAAGTAAATTACAATTTGCGTAAAAAAAAACTAATAATTCTATTAAACAATTAACAAAAGTTTGTAGCAGAAAATCTCAATATTTCTAAATTTTATTAAAAAAATTAAAAAATAATCTAGAGAAAAATTAGTCCAAGGATTGATTGAATTATTAATATTTATTTTTTCTTTTAATTCATCGACAGTAGTAATAAATGCATTTAATAGTAAATAAAATTATTTTTAATAAAATTAGTAAAATATTTTTTTTTTACATTTGTACAAAGAAAATAATAGTTTTATTAATATAGTCAAGTCTTTCTATTTATCAATAAAAAAAATGTATCTAGTAGATTTCAATTTTAGTAAAAATAGAAATAAAATATTTTTGTGTCCAAAACGGGACAATTTGATGAAAATTTGATTAATTAATATTCATCGATATTTAAATATATTTGAAATGTTAGTTTGATATTGTGTTAAAATATTTCTAGTAGAAAATCTCATAAATTTTAATTTTTGTAAAATTTAGTCCAAATTTGATTAATTAGTATTCATGTAATATTTTTTTAAGTTTGTAAAATTTTCAAATAAACTAGATTTATTTGTGTTCGATTTGTTTTAAACGACTTTGTCTGGATTTCATAATACAAAAAAAATCAAGTAGAAAATCTTATTAATCGTTAGCGTTACAAAAAATTGGTGTAAAGTCTACTTAAATATACTTTTCTGCTGAATCATTAATAAAAAGAATTGTTTTTAGTAGTAAATTCAATTAATCCATTTTTTTCTCAAATTTATAAGTAAAATTTTTATAATTCATGAAATAATCATTTCAGGTCATGGACTAATTAACTTCCTAATCTACTTTTTTCTAAATGTAACCAAATATCTTGCAGAGGTAAATTAAATCTTATTCTTTTTTTGTTCAAAATTATTATAATTTCTTGTAATTCATGGAATGACCATTTTAGGTCATGGACTAATTAACTTACTAATTTTTTACCTTATTTGAAAACAAAAAAAAATGTTTACAGTTAAAAAACCAATTAAATCTAATGGATAAGTTTTAGTATTTTTTGCTTTAAATAAAATTATTTTTGCGGTTTATCCGAAATGCACGAACTAATTGACTTGCTTCATTTAATGGTACTTTAAGAACAATGTAAATGGAGAAGGTAATAGAATGAATGAATGAATAAAAAAAAATTCTGAAGGTCCGTGTAATTACGTTTACGTAGGTAAAGTTGGCATTGCACGGTAATTCCCCATTCGACGGGGGGACAGTGAACCGACAGTTAAACACTTCTGCTGCGAGGTCTGTACACTATTTTACATAATATTCTAAAGATGTATTATATGGTTTGTAGTGGGAAACGGATTAAATAGATAATGGCATGTGATTAGGATGAACGTCGGTGATTTGGAATACAAACAAGGAGAAAAAGAGTAAATGAATGATCGTAGAGAGTTGTAGAAGATGAAGAGAATCTAAGAAATTTGGTATAAATTCTCAAGCAAGAGCGTTGTGTTTGTAGAGTAAGGTTTTGAAGTATTGCAGCCAGTAGGGAAGAGTGGAAAGAGTACCAAAAGCCTCAGAGGTCCGATGTGTTCTCGATAAATGATTAATGCCGGTCATGTTGAACATTGTCTCGGGCACGGCAAGTATTCAGAAGGTCGGCTGCAACTCCAACCAACTTCGTCGGATCGGTCGGACTGCGGCGGCGGCGGCGGCAGCGGCGGCGATCATTTTCATAATTCATAATTTCATTAATTTGTTACTCGAGGCTTTGTCACGATTTTATGTAGAATATTATCGGGTTACTAAGCCTGGAATTATCCCCCCGGTAATTATTGGTGGAGCTTTGGAATTTATTAAATGCATAATTAACGCTTAATTACCGGTGGGGGACCCAGATACGATTTTTACTTTCGGAAGAGGTAATTTTATGTTAATCACTTTTTACACATGCACATTATCATCATCCATCCCCAACAGCCACCAAAAATAAAACAACAACAACAACAAAAACCCACAAAAAAATAATAAAGAGTTTTTAGAATCTTTTTTAATTATATACAAGTACGGAATAAACCAATTACCTTCGGCAACATTAAGATATCCGATAGTACGAGGCTATATTATTAATTAAATTATTGCGATCTTAATTCGCAATTAAAACGGCCGAAATTAACGAATTACAATAATAATAATAATAAAAAAATAAAATTCTTTCAACGTGATCTCAAAATTATACGTGATGTTTAATAATCATACACATGCACACGTATTCCGGGCTTATCTGAGGTGTTGATCCGGTCAACGGTTATTAAATTTTATGGAAAGGAAAAATGGGATCCTCGCGCTTTGCGCAGATTACAAGGCATTGTTCAATAGTCATTAATATTGAAAAGAAAAACGATAACTGTTTATAGTAGAAATAAATAAATAATATAATAAATCTACAATTTTGTGTTTATTTCAAAAATAAGGATAACGAAACTCAGTTAATAATAATTCATTAATATTGGAAAATAAAGACAAAATAAAATCTTGTGTTAATATAAAAACAAGTCTGTCAATTTAAAATCTAATCTATATTAGGTTACTAAAACCGTTTGTTAAAATCGAAAAAGCGTGAAATTTTGTATTAATACTGAAAATAAGGATAAATCTGTTACTATTATTTGTTAATATAATATTTATATCAAAAATTAAGGACACAATGAAATCGTCTGATAGTTGAGAAAATAATGACTTTAAAATCTTTGGTTAATAAATGAGGATAATGACGATATTGAAAATAATGATCAATAAATCTAATATTAATACTACAAAACACACAAATTTATATATTTATACTAAAAGTACAATAAATTTGTTAATATTTAAAAAAAGGATAATAAAATTACTAACAAAAATAAGGACGTCAAAATTTTCTGTTAATATAGAAAATGTATGAAATTGTATAACGAAATTGTCTGTTAATAACGAAAATAAAGACACAATTAAATCGTATGTTAATACATGAAATAAGGACATTAAAATCGTTTTTTGAAAATGAGGAACGAAAATGTTTGTCGATAATAAAAATAAGGATAATTAATACTCAAAATAAGGATAAGTTTCTTAATATTCAAATTAAAGATATCGAAATTGTCTCTAAATAACGAAAATAAAGACACAATTAAATCGTATGTTAATACAGGAAATAAGGACATTAAAATCATTTGTTAAAAATGTGGAACGAAAATGTTTCTTGATAATGAAAATAAGGATAATTAAATTGTCTGTTAATACTGAAAATGTTACAAAATTGTAAATTAATACTCAAAATAAGGATAAGTTTCTTAATATTAATAATAAGGATAACGAAATTGTCTGTTAATAATGAAAATAAAGACGTAATTAAATCGTTTGTGAATACAAAAAATAAGTACATTAAAATCGTTTGTTAAAAATGAGGAACGAAAATGTTTGTCGATAATAAAAATAAGGATAATTAAATCGTCTGTTAATACTGAAATTGTCACAAAATTGTAAATTAATACTAAAAATAAGGATAACAAAATTGTGTATAAATAACGAAAATAAAGACACTATGAAATCGTTTGTTAATAAAGAAAATAAGGACATTAAAATTGTTTGATAAAAAATATTAACAACAATGTAGATATTGAAAATAAGGATAATTATATCGTGTTTTATTACCAAAAAAGAAGGAAATTGTATATTAATATTGAAAATAATGATAAATTTGTTAATATTAAGTATTAAATACAACTATGTTAAAACTGTGAAAATAAGGAGAACAAAATCGATTGTTAATACTGAAAAAGCACGAATTTGTAGATTAATACTAAAAATGAGAATACATCTGTTAATATTAATAGTAATGATAATGAAATCGTCTCATAATACTGAAAATTATAACATTGAAAAAAAGTAACAAATTGTATATTGATACTGAAAATAACGAAATCGTCAATTAGTAGAGAAAGTAAGGACTTTAAAAAATGAGAATTATGAAAACGTTTATTAAAAATAAGTGGAATTAAACGTCAAAATTGTCAGTTAAAAAAAGTAATATGGATAACATATAAAAATAAATATAATTAAATCATTTGTTACTACTTAACAAAGTATAAAATTTTATAATTATACTTAAAATAATGATAAATCTGTTAATATTAAAAAGTAGAGGTAACAAAATCGTTTTTTAATAATAAAAATTAAGGACATAATAATGAAATTAAGGACATCAAAGTCGTTTGTTAAAATAGTAAAGTTTGTTAATATTGAAAATAAAATTATTTAAATCGTCTATTCGTAAAAAATGCAGAAAATAGCACAAAATTGTATATTAATACTGAAAATAAGGATAAGTTTGTGAATATTATAAATAATGTTAACGTCTGTTAATCATCTGTTAATAATAAAATTTATATTTAAACTGAAAAGAATGATAAATCTTTTAATATTAATAAAATAAGGATAACATTTTTTTTTAATAACAAAAAATAATGTAATTATCTGTTGATACTGAATGTTTGTTAAAAAAGTAAAGTTTGTTGTTATTAATACAGTTTGTTGGTATACATACAGAAAAGATCACAAAATTGAATGTTAATACTAAAAATAAGGATAACAAATACTGAAAATAAGATTAACAAAATTGTCTATTAACACCAAAAAATAAGGAAAATTGTGAAAATAAAGATATCAAAATCATTAGTTAAAAAAATTGGGAGAGCGATATAATTGTTGTAATTATTTTTATGAATTAAATCATCTGTTAATACTGAAAAAAAAGCAATTTTGTGCTTTTGTATGAATACCGAAAATAGGGATAAATTTGTTAAGATTAACATAAAGAAGAAATTGTATGTTAATAATGAAAATAAGAATAACTAAATTATCTGTTAACGCCGTTGGTTATTTAAGCAATGGAGCGGACAAAAATCGTGAGCGCGGATTTTTCGATTGGCGTTAATTTATAGGTTGTGTTTGTCTTTATACAACAACAACAAAAAAAAAATATATATACAGCAATTTCGACACACTCCGAGATCGATTTATTAATAATTATCGACTAATCCGTGCAATCGACTCAGAGAACGCTAATTACAACGGGATTGTACGTTCCATTTCTCTCGCTTTCGGCTCCGAAGATCTGTAATTAAAAGAACGCTAAATATTTAATAAATTACCAGAGAGTGTGCACGATTTTGGTATTAAAATTATTTCATTTTCCTTTTTTTATACCTTGATTATATATACGTATTATAAGAACAATCGCTGTATATTGGCATAATTTTATAATTAAAAGCAAATTTTTATGAAGAAAATCAAAATTTTTAGTTTTAAAATTTTCTTAATTTTGTACTGAATTTACGTTCGTATGATAAGTTTAAAAATAATATACCTGGAAGTAATTAGTAAAATAGATACTTGATTTATTGCTTACAGAAACATTAGTGAATTAAGTCTCGTGATGAGCACAAATGTACATCAATAATAATAATACAAAAAAAGACATCGAACGGAATGAATCCAATTCTTCAACCTTGAATCACCGATCTTCAAACAATAATTAATTTTCACGCGCAAACAACGACAAAAAAAAACGCTTTTTTATTCATTCATTCGTTACAAGAAAACCTTCATTACTTCTGGAATTATGCTATTGGCTTTGGACTAAAACCACGTATGATTAGATTTTTTTGTCTTCATTCCACTTCTTCGCAGCAATTGCGGTAAAAGCAACATCGGATGAGGACAACAAAAAAAAAACAATAAGTCGAAACCGTAATTATTCGTCGTGGTAAATAATAATTGCGATTTTTTACGTAATTAGATCGAAATAAATTTGTAATTTCATCTGGTCTACAAAATGCATTAGCTGCCACCAAGTTTCACATCGTGCGCAACGAAGATGAAAAAAAAAACGATGAGATGAACAACAAGAAGAAGAAGAAGAAGGAAATCTCTTTCGAATTAACATCGTGCTACTGGTTTTTGTTAATGGACGGACTCGTCAATCAAAACTTACTTTCGCCTCAGTTATTAATGTACATACATGTATATATAGCAGAGAAGAGGTTGAAGCGAGAAGAATGGGAGATGATGAAGAAGTGGCGGGTCTCGGGAAGATACTTTCGAAAGAGGAGGTGAAAAAAAAAATCTCTTTCAGGTGTTCAAATTAAAAATTCAAGTTTTATTTCAATTTTTCTCTCTTTCACGGTCAAATTACATTTCGTACCCACGGAATAAGGTTCAATTTTTACTTTTATTCCATCTTATTCTTCTCATATAGATTTTTTTTCTGTCTCTTCATTATTCCAGTCATTCCAGTAATATCCTCGCTGGATGAGAGGGAAAGACTTATGCGAATTCGCGAAGAGAGAAAAGGAGAAATAAAGAGACTGTACGGAGGAGAGCTCAATGCCATCCGTACGTACGGCGCTTTTAATTGAACGAAACGTTCCAATTAATTCCCGCCATACGCAATCTTTGATTTCAGTTTTATTGTGTCGTTGCAAAACGAAACGGCCTCACGTTCGTAAAATAAATAAATAAATGAATGAATCAGCTTAATAACACCCGTTCCTTGGGGCCCCAATCATTTTATTATTAACAATTATCCTCATCCCATAAAACGCTCCATCAAAATTCCACCGGCGAATTAATTTCATCTGCAATTACCAACTAATACGTCTCCGATTTATTTGCAGATCAACAGTTACCTTCATTATACATTTTTCGATTTCCTCCATAACTTTCCTATTTATTTATATTTTTAATAATAATAATTTAAAAAAAAAACACCTTGACCTTTCACTTTTTTTTGGAACTATTTTGCGTTTCAAAAGCAATTAGTTTTAATACAGAATTAAATGTATGCAATAAGCAAATACATTCATCAGTTTAAGCTTTAATTTGATTGACTATTATATATAATACCTATTAACTTAAGAACACGCAACCGTCAAATTTGATAGCACTAAATAAAGGTAGACATGCAATTATGATTGCATTTTCAGTTGATTATCTACAGTTTCAGCTATAATTTCTATGTTGTTATTTTACACAAAACCTTTCATAAACCTGCAATAAAATTTACTACATTTTTATAACCAAAAAGTGTAATTTCATTATTATCAAATAATTTTACACAAATTGAAATATGCATAAATCTACAATGAAAATTATAAACCATTTGTCATTTGTAGTTTTCGAGAAATAAATTAATTTATTTGACAAAATATTGATATTTTTAATAAATAGTAGATGAATTTTCGAAATTATATAATTTTTGATCCAAATTGTGGCAAATAAAGTTTTAATATTAAAAAAGATTTTAGTTTTCTATATTTTAATTATTTTTAAATTTTTGAAAGTTTTAAAAAAATGTAAATTATGCAACCAACGTTCATTTTCATTGAAGTATATTGGAATGCATTTATTGATAAAAAAAAATGATAAAAAATACTATATTCGATGAGCGTAAAGGAATGTAGCAAAAAAAGCAGACTTTTTTTTTGAAACAGTGCGCATTCAATGAACGAATGAATGAAACGTAGTAAAAAAGATGTGTAGAAAATTCCGTCTCGGGTCTAGACGATAAGATAAAAAATAATTTATTCCAAATAATAGCAAAAACTACATTCATTCATAGATGTCTGGTCTATTTTTTTGTTTTATTAAAATATTTAAATTTTCATTTATTTTTCAACACAATTTGTGCAGAAAAGTAAATATAAATGAAAAGCTTCTTTACTTGCTAAAGTATTTATGCAAGTATTTCAATAAATAAATATAGTTAACAACTTACTTGTTAAATAAGTAAATTTAGAATTTATTATATAATTTATTTGCTTGCATAAGCAATTATTTTATAAACAGTATTAAATAAAAAAAAATTTAGATAACCGAAGTTTTTCTATATTTATTTTTTACATAATTTCCTTGCACAAGTAAATTTACACGCATTGTTTCTATTCTTAACTGAATTGTTCTTTCTTTTGGACACAACTAAATCTTTTTCCAGCATTACGCAAAAACGGTTTTGCGGCATGCATAACGAAGGCTTTGTTTCCATTTTGAGCCGCATTTACTGCATCCATTCTGGATAATTAATCCCAGTGGATGTAATTCTGACCTGATTTCGACACTTTCTATTATTATTATTATAATCATTTTATAGAATTAATTAGTGCGAAATCATTAATCCGAATTGCGCATTGTATTTTATTTTCCATACATATAAATCCCCGACAACAACAACAATAATAATAACGAAACTTAATTATCTCGAAAATGTCAGTACGAGCGCAGAGGCTTTTGTTCGCATATTTAATTGATATTTCACGTTTCGAAGCGTTGCGAACATTACAAACAGAATTTGTTGATATTATTATATTTTTTTTTTTTACAATTATATAATATAAATATATAGATTTTTTTTTGGTTGCACTTTTACTCATTGTTGTCTGCTGTTATTGAATTAATCTTTGAAACTGTGGTAGAGAAATGGCAAACGTCCGGTCTTTTGATTTATAATAAATCTATCCACGAATGCGTTGCATCATTAATTATGTCAATTCTCTCTTTTTTTTTCTTCTCTTTTTGACATTCCAAATGTCAAAGAACGTTTGATTTGAAAATTTATTGCTTTGTTAAAGAATTTCTTAGAAATTTGTTGCTCACATTTTAATCGGAATTAACTTTTAATTTTAGAGTAAGTTTTATTCACAGATTTACACTGAAGGTAGGTTTATCAGAAAACTATGTTAGGCGCAAGATAAACGTTGATTTTTATACCTAAAACCTGTAAATCGGGGGACAGAGAAAAAAAAATTATAAATTATGGAGAAAATCTTAAAAATCTTAACAAAATTAAATTTTAAAAGCTAAGATAATAAATAATATAAAATCTTGGCGGAAAGACTTAGGTCGATAGCCCTTTGGTTACATTTAATGTGTGATCAATAAATATTGTTATTATTATATAAAATCTAAACAAATAATAAAAATTCAAAATAATATTAAGAAAAATAAATTTTCTTAATATTTTTTAGTTATTTTTTCTTTATTAAATCAAGTTTTATTATTAATTTGATGAGATATGAGAATAGAATAATAAAATTTTCAAAAGCATGAAATTACTACAAAAAAAACAGTTTGTTGGAAAATATGTAAGAAATTGAATTAAAACTATAAATATTAAGGGAGTATTTTATATTGAATCAAGATTTTATTGAGAGCAAATCATGTGAGAATGGAATAAATTAAATGAAATGTACATGAAATTACTTAAAAAATATGTAGAGTGTATAGTTTCGATTTGGTCTATTCTTTGTAATTTTTTTGATTGACTCAAGATTTTATTGAAAGAAAATGATGTGAGAATGGTATAAATACTATGAAACTACACCAAAACATGAAACTGGTTCACGATTTTATAGAGAAAAAAGATGTGATAATATGTAGAAAAATTGAAATATATTTTTGAAATAATAAGTCAATGGAAATGTATTATGGATTGTAAAACATTTTTTTAATTGAAATAAAAAAAAATTAATAAAATTATATAGGATAAAGGATACTTTCTCGAAGGATATTGGTGGCAATTTGTAGAAGGGATGAATCGTTCAAATATCAATATATTCCGACGAAGGTCCAATCCTTCAATGCATGAATAAGTTTAGATAGGGTCTGAAAGTCATTGAATATCAATACATTTTAATTGAGTTCGTTTTGGGGGGCTGCGCGAGATGAATGTATAAGCAACAAAAAAAAATGAAATAAAATCAAGTAAATCGAAGCGCAAGAGGAAATAGATGAAAGTGGGAAATAATATCATTGGACGTGATGGAAGCGAATTCGTGTGTGTGTGTGTGTATCGTGGGCTCGTTATAAGAGAGCGGCGGTTTTCTAGGGAGCCCCTGTTTATTCTTGAGTAAATTTAAAAAATCGATCCATCCCCTTGTCATGTATGCCATTAGCGCAGCGCAACCCCCCGGCCGCCGCCGCCCCCGCGTTACCGTGGAGACGCGCGAGAGACCACTTTGCAGTTATAATGATGTCATTTACACTTGCCGCCCTCTTCCTTATTCCGCCCCCCGCGCGCGCCCGCATGTGTGAGACGCAACACCGACGACGACGACGTCGACGCCGCCGCTGCCGCCCCCCCCACCCTTTACACTTTACACATACACATATACGTGCACACACCCTCGCACACAATACTTCAAATTATAACCATTCCCTCGGCTTCCTCTCAAGCTGTAAGAACACCATCCTCGACAGCCACCCTCTAAACCACCCCCCGCATCCACGCGACACTCCTTTAAATTAAAATCTAAAAGGACGAAAGAAGTAAAGAAAGAGAGAGAGCAGCAAACTAATATTTCCCAAACGCCATCTTGATGGCAGATAGGGCTTTTTCCTTCCAGACTTTCGAAGTTTGCCTCTTCCACTATTCCTTTAGTATATATATACACATACATGTATGTGTGTGTTAGATTATTGGCTTAAATAAAAACAATTTGGTTTGGGATTGGATCCGATTCGTGATTGATCTGCGGGACCCAACCGTATGTATGTATGTATGTATGTGTATATACATACACACTCGCACACTACAGTCAGCTAGACAGACATAGATCACGATCCTGGGGCCCCGTTTATTTGCCTGATTTCCGAGGCCGGTGCCTGGGCCGTCCGTGTTAACAGTTCATGTGTCTGTAATTGACCCCGCGAGCCTAGGTGGTACCTGCTTCGTTTCCAACTCTCCCACTAAATATTTCCTCCATGCACGAAACGACCATATCTACCATCATCGATGATCATGGAATCACCGCATCGCATCTCTTGTTCACACCAATCCAATTTCATTCACATTTTTTGACCTCAAAAAATTTAATAAATCTATCATATCTATTATTTCCAAATCCAATCCAAATTCAAAGTTTTTCCTTACAAATATCAAACATACACAAGATACTATAATATTTTCTCCAACCATTATCATCAAAATTAACAGTTTTATTCTTAGTACGTACAGAAAATTTATTAAATCATTTATTTAAACGTAATTCAAATTCGTGTCTTTAAATATTAACAATATTGAAATATACAAAAATTACTTCACTGTGAAAATTCATCTTCAAATTTGTATTTTAAAAATTTAATAATATTTGGTTTTTATATTAATATTTTGTAAAAATTAATAAATTTTTATTCAAAATTTCATTTAATTTAAATTTCCAATTAAAATCTTTATTTAATACAATGTTAAATTATACATACATATTTTAAATAAATACATCAACTTTTTTTTTCAATTTTATGTAAACTATTTTATAATTATTTTTACTTTCTGATAATAGTTTTTGGTGGAAAGTTTGTAATTATAAGAAATGGAATCAAAATATAATTTAAAAAAGTACATTCACTAATAGTTAATGTTTAAATAATCAATATTTACTTTTTCAGTTCATTTTAATACTGAACAAATTTCAGTGAATTTCATTTTCTTATTGTAATTTTTGGTAGAAAGTCTATGATTGTCAGAAAAGTAAACACAATACTGAAATTAAATGACAAAAACATCATAATTTTAAACGAGTAAATGTAACAACTATATTCACTAATAGTTAATCATTTTTCAGTTAATTTTGATATCGAAAAATTTCAGTTAATTTCACTTTCTGATAGTAGTTTTCAGTGGAATGTGTATGATTAATAATAAAAAAAAAGTAAGAAATTACAGCATTCCTCCTGAATTATTCTTGGACGTGTACTCATTGGAGTCCCATTAGCAGGATCAGAAGGGTTAAACGGTATTGTGCCCAATTCTCTCAGTCTCTCACTCCAACATCCATCCACCAGACTGATGGAGTTGTTAACTTTCTCCGCGGAACGCAAATGAATTATTACTAAATCACTTAATTGCAGACCGACCGTAATAAGAATCCCGAGCAGTTAATAACCCCAATGGACGTACGAATTACACGGCGCTGATTACGGGATAAGGAGAGTCCCATTTGGAATCGAAATATAATTACGCAATACATTTTTTTAATTTTTTTCTCCCATGCAATTTTTGCACATGTCCAAATCGCATGCATGATTGAAACGTTAATGGCAAAACGTAAATTAACAAAGAGAAGAAAAAATATTATTTTCTTTTAATCGAGTGATTAAAACGCAAACTTTAGAATTGGATGAAAAAAGCAAAGAAAAACTTTATGTTTCAATTATTAACGAGGCATGCAGAATTCAAATAGTAATAAGGTAATATGGGAACAATTATTTATGCGATAAATTCAATTAAACGCGGATAATTTGAACGTACATAATGCATTGAGGGAAAAAAAATAATGTAGTTGGGTTTTATTTTTATCCGTTATTCCGTTTCTAGATTAATGTAATTTATTGATGATTCTTCTAATAAGAAACATCATTGAATTATTTATTTACACGTTTGTTATTGATTTATGGAATTGCTTTATAATTATTAGTAATTTGTTGAAGTAAATTTCATCAATTACACCATTTCTATTTTATTGAAGAAAAAAAATGTTAATTTCGCTTTTTATTCATCTGTAAATAGTCACTTTAGTAACTTTGAGTCAAATATTTAATTTTTTTTTAAAATTTTCAGTTTTAAAATTGCAACAGAAAATCACTATACTTATTTTATTTGTTTAAAATTATTCTATAAAAATATCTTACATTTTCTTGAATATCTTTATCCAAAATACTATTTTCTTAAAAACTTACGCTTTAAAATTAGTAAATATTAAATTAAAAACATGTTTGTTTCAAAGAAAAATCTATATTTCTGAATAAATTTTCTAATTTATTAATAATAATATTTATATATTTGTTAACAATACTTTTATATTATTTTTTATTAAATATTATTTTATTTTACTAACAATTTCTTTACTAAAAGCAATAACTGCTACTTTTGTGGAAATTTAATTTTATTTACAAAAATATTTTAGTCTTTCTACAAAATTACTCTCTCTTATTTAAACGTTTGTTATTGATTTATGGAATTGCTTTATAATTATTAATAATTTGTAAATTTCATCAATTACACCATTTTTGTTTTATTGAAGAAAAAAATATTTTCGCTTTTTTCATCTGTAACTTATAATTAAATATTTTATTATTTTTTTCAATTAAATTCGAAGAAGTTTTCAATTTTAAAATTGGTTTATTGCAACAAAATATCACTATACTTATTTTCTAGTAAAATACTTTAAAAATACTATTTTCTTAAAAAAAATTGCTTAAAAATTAGTCAATATTAAATTAAAAAATATTGAGATGAATTTATAATTGTATTATTTATTTCAAAGAAAAATCTATATTTTCTGAATAAATTTTCTTATATATTAACAAATTTTCAATAATTTTTACTAAAAATAAAAGTTTAGATTTACTACAAAAATCATCGAATTATTTATTTACACGTTTATTATTGATTTATGAAATTTATTGTTTTATTGAAGAAAAAAATGTTATATTCCCTTTTTTCATTTGTAATTAATCATAATTAATTATTAAGATAATATTACCAAATTTTAGTAACTTTAAGACAATTATTTTATTATTTTTTAATTAAATTCGAAGAAATATTCTAGTTTCAAATTGATTTACAAAAAAAACAAAGAAATTCTTTGTTTCAAAGAAAAATCTATATTTCTTTGAATGAATTTTAACAATTTTTCAATAATTTTTACTAAAAACAAAATCTATATCTCTTAAGTTTGTTAACAATATTTTTATATTATTTTTTATTAAATATATTTGCAATAACTTGCAAATTTTTTTTTTTTTAATTAAATGTTTTAATACTACAAAATCTCAGGAAAAATTTATATTCAAAATATGAAATACTGCGAAAATAAAATATAAAAATATATAATATAATAAAAAATAGAAAACGTACTGTAACTGTAACTAATATAAATAGTTATAGCAATAATTATATAATAAAATTTGTCAGTTTTGTGAATTATTACATAAATTAATAATAATAATGATTAAATTGAACTTTATTTGTAATTGTAATGTAATTATTGTGTGTATTGTAACATTTCGCTGGAAGAACTGTAAATGAGAAGAGGCAAATGAAATAAATAAATAAAGAAAAAATAACGCTCGGTAGATTCTTGTACGATTTACCAATACAAATAGGACTCCAGTTCCTGGTTATTTCGTCTTGTAATCATTGTAGTAATCTATATCGTGATCGACAATCGTCGATTATTTTCTATAGTATTAGCTGTAAATCCCAGGTATAATCATTCAAATGCACATCACAAATTACATCCAGAATATTATTTAGATGTAATTACGCGCCGTCGTCGAACCTCTTGACATTCAGCGTATGGATGGATGGAGGAGGATGGACGGTTTAATCCTCCGTGGACATATTGAATGCGTCGGACCAGGCTGATAAATACAGGCCATTTGTAATTTAGACGTATAATTTTCGATAAGGAACAAAAGGATGAGGATTTCTTGGGCTTTTCTTTCTCAAGATTATATTATATGTGTATGTGTATAAGAAGACTGACAAAGTTTGTTATTATTGTTGTTATATATATATATCGGATGGAGAATCTTTACGATGAAACGTTTATTGTCCTTCTCCGGTCTGGAGGCGCGTGCAGAAAGTGTTGTATCTTTTATCAGAGGGTTGTTATTACAATAAATAAAAAATGGAGAGATAGAGAAAAAAAAATAAGTCGGACTTAATGAGCACGAGTCTATGGAAGTATGTCTATATAATCTAATGAAATTCCCGCGAAGTCGCGGAGTGCTGGAGATGATAGATACGAGGTGGAATGAACATAATTTATCGGTTTCATGAGGCATAGCGTCTTCGAAATGATCTCGAAAAGAGAACAAATACGTCGGAAGACAGAAGAGTTTTAAAATGCGACCGACCCCGTGTATCGTGCATAATCATGGAATTCCAATAGCTGTTAACTTGTCCTTATTAATATAATAATAATGGAATATGATGGGTCGATAATTGTGGATGAGTGTAAATGGCCGTCGTCTCCCTGGACGTAGCCGAAAGCCATTTTACCGCAGAGTTATAATTTGATCGGTCGTGCCATGAGACCGACTTAACCATTGATTAATTGCAATTAGACACTGTTGGCCAGGTACTACATTCCGATGCACTGCTAACTCCTACGTACCGAGGATAAATCATCTTCGAAATGTAAACTAGAGGAACGAAGAAGAACAACAACAACAACAACGGGAGAGAACAACAGGATGGACGGATGATGTTGCAGGAACGTAAAACGAAAACGATGTTTTATTAGAGACGGAGCCCGTAATTATATCACTTAGGGCGAGCATATTTATTGCTTTATTTTAATCGTGATCCACAACTGACGGCCACCTTGTTATTATGCACGACTTTTTTCTCTCTTCTTCTTTTTTCCTTTCCACTTTTGTTTTATTATTTCCAACAATTTGCGTTCGGGATGAAAAAAAAATGATGTATTTATATAGACATGGGAAAATCTCGTTTCCAACATTCTTTTATCTCCTACATAATTTTCAATACTAATTTTGAAATAGACTCATAATTATTTTTTCAAAATTAATATAATATTAGTATGTAGTTATATAATTAATCAAAATTGAAACGAAAATTTGCAAATTTGTTTAAAAAATAATTGTAAATTTATTATAAACTATAGAGTGATTCTGATGTACTAACTAGTAGATATTTTATTTTCATGTGCTTTCAGAAAATTACTGAAAATTATATTTTATTATTACCAAGATCAATATTACTGAAATTTAATTCAATTTGTTATAATAAGAGAAAATTTAACAATTTTTTTTTCATTTTAAATATTTTAATATTATTATTTTTAACTTATAAATGCAACAAAAAATATTTTTAATTAATTTTCTATACTAATTTTAGAAATTTAGATAATTTAAATTTAAATTAACAAAAATGTAATTAATTTATGTTGGAATTAATTTAATTGATTAAGCAAAGGTCTATGAAATCTGAATATATTTAACTTTTTTTTGTATATAAGGTGAAAAATTTATTTAAAAAGTTTATTTTTCATTTCATTTTTTTAAATTTATTATTTTTTAATTAAAAAAAAACAGTATTACTTATCTATTTCAATTAATTTTTAAAATTAATAGTAAAAATTCAGAATATACTTATTTTATTAACTTAAGTCGAAAATTTATTGAAAATATTTTACTTATTAATTTTTATATTTTTTTAACTTATAAATGAATAAAAAAAGATTTTCTTAATTTCGACTAATATTAGTAAAAAGTAAATAATAAAGTTCTGTGAAATCTGAATATATTTAACATATTTTTTCTGCGTAAGGAAAATAAGAGAAAAAATTAACAAGTTTATTTTTCATTTCAAATTGTTTTAATTTTATTATTTTTAACTTATAAATTAAAATATTTTGGTTCTACTACAAAAATCATTGAATCAATTATTTTCTTAATTTTTTTCAATTAAATTCGAAGAAATATTCTAGTTTCCAATTGGTTTATTGCAAAAAATCCTTTATGTTTCAAGGAAAAATCTATATTTTTCTGACTGAATTTTCTCATTTATTAAGAAACTTTTAATAATTTTTAATGAAAACAAGATCTATATATCTTAAGTTTGTTCACAATATTTTGATATTAAAAATTTAATATTATTTTATTTTACTAACAATTTTAATACTAAAGACATATAACATATACTATAATAATATTAGTAAAAATGTTAATAAAGTTCTGAATATATTTAACATATTGTTTGTACATAAGGTGGAAAATAAGAGAAAATAATAAGTTTATTTATTTATTATAGAAAAAAAATAAGTTTTTCTTAATACTTGTTTATTTCAATAAATTTTCTGTAGTAATATTAGTAAAAATGTTAATTTAAGTAATTGAAATATAAATTGATGAAAATGTAATTAATTTATGTTGGAATTAATTAAATTGATTAAGCAACGGTTTGTGAAATCTGAGTATATTTATTTTGCATTAAGAAGGGGGCAGATGAATCAATCTCTTTTGCGGAAAAAAAAATAATGAAGAAAGTGGAAGGAATAAACTTTGTAATGATCGTGGCTGACTGCAAGGCGGCGAACGTAGTAATCGCAAGTTGGCAAAACAAAAGAAACGATGAAAAAAGAAAGAGCTAAGAAAAAGAAAATCGAGGGATGGGGGATATAAAAGGGACATTGTAATTGATTCGGTCGAAGAAATTAGAATCCTCGTGCAAACAAAAATCCAATTAAAATCGCGGAATTAAATTCGAGAAACGTTTTAACACGCGAAAATCCCGGGAATCGCATAAAAATTATCCGTGCGCGTGATACTTTATTAGGCGAATTAGGGGAGGCACGGAAAGTCGCCTGAAATTAGTGCGCACTTTCGGGCGGAAATCGTCGGCGCGGATTTCCCCCGGCTTTTTAAATTGCTTCTTGTAATTTCTACTCAAGTATAAATGAGGTTTTTTAATTGGAAATCTGAGTCGAGGGTTGCCACGACCTCACCCCCTCCCACCCCCCAAAAAAAAAACCCTGCTGCACGAATTCCTCGCTTCGTTTTTTTTTTTCGTTATACTCCCCCGCATCTCGCGATTTCTTCTTCTTCTACTTTACTCTTATTATTATTATTATGATTTCCTCTTTTTTTTTTTCATTATTATAATGAGCGGCGTTCCTTTTAATATTTTCCGCTGCGAAAGCGAATTAATTCCGGCTCTGCTGCGACGCGCGGATGGCATAAAACTGTTCTAACTGCTTCTCCGCAAATAATTAAAGAACGTCGAGGAAGAATAAGAATGATGGAATAAAAACAGCAATCCGAAGATGCGGGGAGGGAAGTTTCATTTGATGGAAGCATGTGCATAACCGTAATGCGAACACACACGTGAGTGTATTAACTTAATTTCATACTTAACAATTGTGAATAATAATTGTGATGATTATAACGAAATATAGCAACGCGGTTGTTAAGTCCTCTGCACTCACTCTCACATATATATGTTATATATATATATACACTCACAAACACATTGAATGCTTGCATGCATACATACAGATACATACCGGGGCCATTGTTTCCAATTGTTAAACACATTGTTAAGATACAATTTCACGCTGTATACCGGCCTATAGTGGATATACAGCTGCCCATTGTTGTTCCGTGTATGAACTCTGCTTAAAAATATTACCATTGAAAATTTACAAAATGCGTTCATTATGTATATACACACATCGTAAATACGATCTTATTTATTTTGCATTTACGGACGAAACGCACCTCTCAGTTATTTATATTCCTGCAAACCGTTTCTCACCCATTCCTCCCTCGCTATTATTTTTCTCGCAAACCGCATCACCAAACACCTGAAATCAAACATAATTGTTAAATCAACTACTATATAGTTCTAATGCATTTATGACTCAAGTTATGCAATAGACTTAACTCTTTGAGGATAAAGAAAATTAACATCGATTAGTTTCCTGTATAAATTACAGGGCGGATATATACGCCGCTCGTCCGTAAAATCATATTTGATTCCATTAAAGAATTATATTTATTTAAAATTTTAATTTATTAAAATATGTCTATCTATTATAATTAGATTTGTTGAAAGATACTCTGTTAACTAATTTGCAGGAAGTTTTGCAGTGATAAGAGGTTTGTAAATAAACTAATTAACAAACATATTAAGCTATTGTTAAAGTGTTGACGTAATTAGAAAACCTAACGGCGAAACGACTAATAACATCATTTTTCCAAAAAGAAAGTGAAATAGTTCAGGAAGTGTTTCGTATTTGCTTAATAGATAATAGAATACCGCTAGAGTTTCTTACCTATTTCTGTTTGTTTGTTTTATTTTGTTCTTTCTTTCTTTCTTTCCGTTCTTTATTCTTCTCCTCTTTGTGTTTTCTTGTTATTGGCGGTGGAACATAGAAAGATCACATCTAAATAGCGCTATGGCCTATGTGGCTTTATGTAAGTACGGCATTATCATATTCCATCACAATTAATCTTTGTATAATTTATATTTATGATGCCCCCGGGCCCCGGTTGACGATTTTATTGACTTCGTTTCGCGAAGCCCCGATTTCCATCGTCTTATCCCGCCCAATGGGACTCCTTCGTTCCATGGACGAGGATCGTGGCTTCGGTCCCTTCTCTCCATCTAACTGTTTAAACTAATTTTAATTGACCCATAACGATTATGAACTCCGATAACATATAGAAAAACAATAATTACAACACTCATGAACATCAGATAAATATTGTTTTTCGTCTGAAAATTTCGATTTTAAATAAAGATTAATGCCAACCACAATAATTAAGCAACAATTTCGTAAAACATCATATTTAAATCAAGATCCAAATTAAACTGCACAACAATAATGATGCATTTGTAGTACACATACGTATATTTCACAATTCCTAATTTGTGTTCTCCGTCTGAAATAGTGCGGATGCAACATTATAATTTATATATTTATTGTTAATTTATTAAGAAAATTGTTGAAATATTTCTATCTGTATGGCAAATGCGTTAAATATTAAATATATCTATTTTAAATATTTATATTTAAACTAAAATATTATGTAATATTAATAATAAAAAAATCTAAATATTATAAAATGTATATAATATTATGATTTTTTTATGATATAATTCAAGTATATGGATATTATTATATATTTTAATGATTTTTTTCTTGCAATTTAAGTAATTTTGAATTTTAAACCTGGTGTAAGTTGTGTTTCTGTAAATTTCAGCTATGTAAACAAGTCTTTTCAGAAGGCTATGAGAGGTTATCGCTGCCAACGCTGTGGCTCGAGAACATAAGGAAATAAAAGTTACTAGTAGATCACCTGTGTTTATTTATTTATTTTATACCTCTCACAACATTCTAATTTGAAATTTAAAGGCTGCCACGTGTTTAAAAGGAGTAAAACAGGAAGACGCACTTGCCCATTCCTTACCAATTCCACATTCCAGTAGGAAACTCAGAGCATTCCCATTGATCACAAAAACACCCTTTTCTTAACCTCAAAACTCACATTTTCATGTTTACTTGTTGCTGATACGAATAGAGCATAGATTTCTTGTCTCATTTCGAAAACCAGAGTTGCATCGGCCTAGCAATGTTAGAGGAAAGTTGTCCCAAGCCGCAGGATGTGATGCCCTGTCAGAGTCCTGACTTGGCTGCTCCGAGGGGTTTCAGTGGCTCATACAGACCTAGAGGATCTCTGGCCAGGGCTTTGTATGAGAAGCAGCAAAGCTGCAACTATTTGAGCACCTTTGATAAGACAGAGGTAAGTAAATTTGTTACTTGTATCGAATACTAAAATTCAAATCGATATAAATTTAAAGATAATTTTTAAGACATCTATAAAGTTTAATATTAGGTTATAAGATAATATTCCCAATAAGATTATTATGTGGTCTTATTGAAAAATGTGTATTATATTATGATAAAAAAATATTGTATTACATATTATTGAGTCAATCAAAAACATATTTTTTATTATTTTAAAATATGTAACAACTTACAACAAATCCTCTTTAAAACCTTTTATAGACTGAAAGAGTTTTGTCTACTAGAAATCGAGCTTTAGTAATCGTTATTCTATGAATATCTAACAAATCTGTGCAGAATTTTAAATAGAGTATTAGAAAAAACACAAAAATTACGTGAATCGACTTCTACTTTCAAAATAATCGAATAAAAGGACACAAAAATCACTTTGTATTGTGATTTGTGTTATTAATATTTGTTTTTCTCAATTTATATGTAACTATTACTTTATAGAAACTAACTAACAAATCTGAACTGAATATTAGATGATTTTCTATAAGAACTATTATAAAATAATTTTATTACTAATATTATTTTTTTCTTATTTTTTTGTGCAATTCCCATTATATATAATTAATGTATTTGCATAAATACAAAAAGATATTAATATATTTTTTTGCTGAAAGTAAAATAGTAATAATTATGGCATATGTTAGTAATTATTTCCTATTTCCACACAAATGAAACAACAAATCCAACTGACGTAATCTCTAATCAGATATAACTGAAAGGTTAATTGACCTAAAACATCTGTCGATCATAAGCGTGTCAAGATTAACATCGTATTAATTTCGTTTTAATTATAATTACTAAGAACGTAATTACTGTTTTTTTTATGACGAATAGATACAGCCGACATTTAAAGGTCAAAACCAGGATATTACATTAGAGTTACAGTTTATGTTAAATAATTTAAAAATATATACAATTCATTGCATATTGTAACAATTATTTTTTAAGTTGGATAATCATAACTAAATTTCCTTAAACAATATGTGTTTGATATAAAAGAATCGGACATTATTATAGCTTTTTTTTAAAGATTTATGATGAAATATGACTAATTAGAAGCTTCAGTAATTGTATACATACTGGTTAATTTGATATAGCTTAGGTTTTATAGGTATATAAAAGTTGTTTGTGTCGAATGATAATTTATGGTGTTTTGTGTAGATGAACAATAAATTTTGCCATGTAAGAAATTATGTAATTTTAATTATGGATATGGCAAAATTAAGAGCGTTCAATAACCAATAATACTAAATTATTAAGATTGCTTTAATGAGTGCCTCATGATATCGAGTGAAGATTTACGATCGAATCGTCGACTTTTATGCAAAATAAATCAACGGTAAATTAATTTCCCGTGACCTTTCGCTGATTAAAGCACAATAAATCGTCGGGATGTACGCGATTAGGTGTCCGTTTTTCGCTTTCAATAACTGGACGATGAAAAATCCTAAGTAAACTTGAAGCACTTACTCATTCCGTGTGTAGGTTATGTAAATCTACTTTATGCGAATTTAATGTAAATACACGTGGCAACAACAATGGTTGGCGTTTCTTTATTGAGCCATGACGGAGATAAAAACGGCGAAATGACTAATAACCGGTTAGGTGTTCCTATTAATTATTTAAGACTCAATTATCCGATGCAGAATCCGAACAGACGAAATACACTATTCATTCTGAATTGTTCTTGATGCAATTACGGATGATGATCCGAGAGACCATCAAGTCGTGTGTTTGGGGATGATGGGGGTGATGAGCGTTTCGCTATACGTTCTTCCTCCCCGCTTTGCGTCATCGAGTGTTGTTGGTGTGTGTGTGTGTATATACATCGTTGTTTTACCCCCTCATTACCGAGCTTCGAATGATATTCCATGAATAATCCAACGGCTGTGCAAACTCAATTACAGTCAATTTCAGTTTACGTGTGGGTCATCAAAACTGCCGTCTCCGCCAATCATTATTACAATTACTCAATAATAAATCGGTATTTGCGCTGTGAATAGTTTATTCCACGGGTGGAGGCGACGGGCGACCGCTTAGTCCTTCCATATATAATTTGTTAAAACATTGGATGGAAGGAGAAGACGAAAAAGTAAAAATATAATAGGAAAACAGGACTTCCCTCCGTCTCCGTTCCTCCGACCAATAAATAAAACAAAGCGGCGAAATAATAACGCAGCGCGAAAGCCCTGGATGGAAAAAGGAAAGCCTTCTCCTCTCCTTCTCATCGCAGCCGCCGCCGCCGCCGCCTCCATCCCCTTGTATTCCAATATTTCAATTTCCATTGCAAACAATGCGCGACTTTTATAAATCTTGGATAAATCCCGAATCGATACTTCTTTCTTTTAACCTCACCACCTGGTCGCGTAATGGAATTATGTAACGGCGCTGGAGGGTGAAGGCCCGGGGTGTAATTGCGATCCGCGTTATATAAACAACGGCTTATTATTTATTCCTAACGTATTTCGCGTCGCTGCCACACTCAGATTACAGGATTTTCCGTTTTCTTTTGTTGAAGTTTTAAGTAGTTCCTTTATGGCGGCCAACTTTCGAATTCAAACTGCGAACTTCCTTAAATTAACCATCCTCATCCTCTTGCTCCAGCTTCACTCAATCTTAATTATTTCCAAAAAATATTACATCAACATTTTTTTCCTTCGTAACTTTTTAGGAATTAATACTTTGAAGAAGAAAATAGCTATACCAATATAATTAAATTTTGTATATAACATATTTATTATATAAGTTGAAAATAAATTGTTCTAAAAAATCTATGTATAAATAATAAAGCTGAATATTTTTGGCATTTTTTTAAATTAATTATTTATAAAGTTTTGAAGTTATAGAGTGAGTAATGGGTAAGGATTTAGAATGGATTAGTTGAAGTAGTCTACAAAGAAGTGCTTGCAGAGGTGGGAAGATTAATGTAATTTACGCGAACAATTTTACCTGTAATCTGTGTTTGTGTGTTTTTATGCTGTTTTTCTTGTGTAATCTGCTGTTGTTTTAGAGAGGTAAATATATGTGTGTGTGTGTGTGTGGGGCTGAGTGTACGTCGGGTAATTTGTTAAAGTGTGATGCATTTGTGCGATACAGTTTTGTATTGTTAGCTGGTCAAAACCCGAAGAAGTGGCCAGAGGTAATTTTCATAATTATATTTCACTTGGAGTTGTCTCTAGGTAATGGGTTTGATGTGAAGCCTAGTTACGGACATTTCCTCGTTTTCCCATCTAAGAAATATGAGCGTTAAGTATCGGTGGAGTTTGCCGGTACTCTTCTGCGCGCCCGTGAAGATAATGAGGGGCGATATTTGTAGTGGATATAAGTAAATAGTGGTTCGTGAGGATAATTGAGTCTATTATTATATAGAAAATATCGATAAAATAACACTGTGCACATTCATGTAATACTCGCTTAACTACACGCCGATATTCGTCGGATTCTCTTTATCTCTTCTTGTTTCAGCTCTCCTCCTTCATTTTTTTTTGTCAACTCTTTTTTTTTGTAACTTCTTCCTCCACGGCTCCAAGTGGACTATAATTTTATATATGTATAATCATAATCAATTATTGTATGGCCGAGAAATATACATTTCCAGCCGCGATTATTTATGCGCGAAATCACGATGGACTGAAGCGTCGTAATCACAACCGAGGATCTATTGTTATCCACGCAACACATAGCTACAATGTAAAGTCAGAATTTACCCGTGTATAAATATTCTGAAAACCAATCGAAGCTTTTTACATTACAAATTTAATCAATACTACTAGAAATAATAACCTGAAAAATAAGATTATAAATGAGATTATATGTGCCGTATTTTAGAATATTTTAATTTTTGAAAAAGTATTGTAGATTTACACGAATTATTAAGAAAATAAGTTGTTTTTTTGAAGTGTGTTCATGTTTTATGTAGTCATATGCAATTACAAAGTTTGGGTTCGTTAATGGAGGATTTGATGTGTTTTCTGTGTACGCTGTAAAGTACAGTGTCGAAAAAAAAAACCTAAGAAGAGAAAAAAAACAGTGAAGCAAGAAGAAGTAAACGAAGTAGTATATGATGATGTATGCGAGGATACACAATGCGTGCGCGAGGGGATGATGTGGGTCGGCGGGTTGTGTTCCGGGTAGAACGGGGAGAGGGTGAGCGACTAAAAGGGAAGGTACGTAACCGGAGGTTAGCGCACCTCTGGGACCGCTCGTAAAACACATCTCGTGACAAACTGCTCCTGCACTACGCGTCGCAGGACCAACATCCACCTCCGCCTCCTGAAACAACATCCCTCTTCGTCCTCCCGACGACCGCGTCCACGTGCATACATTACACACACACACACTCACTCACGGGAGAAAAGAAGGAGAAGTAATAGCATGGATGTGTGTGTGTGTGTGTGTGTATATATAAATATATAAAAAAAGAAGCAGGGTTTGAATTACCATAGATACTATTATCTGGATGGGATCAGGTAAAGGAAAAATAATTGGCGCAGATGATTCGGCGGCCAGCTTCAAAAAGTGTGCTTGTTTTCTTCTTTTCTTTTTTTGGTTGTATGCAGGAGAGGACGGAAGAGGAGAAGGGCGAGGAGGTTTGCAGTAAGGGAACGGATTCAATCTGATTACAGAAAATCTAAATCACAAATGATACAAAGAGAGTAAACTTTCTTATAAAAACTACATTCCATTGTATAAAATCCAGTTAACTCATTTCGGGAGAGCGGGTCCAACTCCACCTCCTAACCCCTCGACCTCATCCCAATCCGCATCCTCCTCCGCCTCCTCATCCACTCGTCCTTTGGCGAATTAAGCAAGCCCGAGGAGCGGCACAATGTGTATACAAATCCGAGCAATGTGTGCCGCACGGGCCTTCCTTTAGCAGGTGGTTCTTTTCTTTTGAAGTATTTTAGGGAGCAGTAATGACGTTTCTGGGGTAATCCATGCATATGCGAATCCCTTCTCCTTCGCGCACACACACACACTATTCCTTTTGGAATTGGGGAAAAGAGATTTCGCCATGCATGTATATACACACACACATACGCACGTGTGTGTGTGCGCGAAGTTATGCTTACTTTAAATTTGGACCCACCCCTGCAACGCTCGAGCCACCCCAACGCCATGCGTGAGCCTCTAAGAGGCTGTAAAAAAAGGGAAACCCGGGAGGAAAATGCGTATTGATTTTTTTTTCTTCTCTTCCCTTTTAATTATGCGCACACATATAACTTGACGGGGAAAAAGGTTTCGCCAGAGCTACGTTATTTCCAATTTTATTTGAAAGCACTTTCTTTTTCTGCACAGACAAAAACTGGAGAGTAGAGAGGAGAGAAGAGAAGAGGAAAGAAGAGCGCAACGCACATCCATCCATACGCACACATACAAAAACAATCCCTATCCTTATTCCCTCTCGCACTCGTATGGATTTTTAATAAAACAAAATCCCATTAGGACATTTACTGAATACAAATTGAAATAAAAGAGACAGGAAGAAGAAAAATAAATGCGCGGATCCTAAAAATACTCCACCATCGACATTCCTTTCTCAAAACAGTATTAGACCCAATTATCCCAATAATATTGTGTAGATGGTAAAAATGATAAAAATAAAACCTTCACCAACAATCCTTATATTTCATATGTAACGCTGCACACAAACTGTTAAATATGTATTATATTAATTATATAAATATGACAATGTATTATGAAATAGAAATTTCAATTTATTTGACTTCATTGCTTTTAATTTAATTTCCTAATTTGTAAAGTAATTTATAACAATATAATAAAGTAAAAGCAACAAATTAAATTAAGTTCAATTTCTATCAAATTAATTGATTGAAATTTTCAGATTGTATTAGAATTAATATAAGTAATTTTAACGTTTATTAAAACTAAGTTTTTATAATATCTTTTTAAAATTTTGTCTAATTTTGTCAAAATTGTATTCCTTGTAATACAAACATATAAAAACAGAGAGAGTGAATTGAGAAAGAAAGATGGAGAGACGTAAAAACGACTTCCGGGAAGTGTGTAGGCCTCGTTTAGGATTTTAACGTAGAATAATTACGCACTTCCTTCTCTTTATAAGTGTAATAGTATAGAAAAAAATTGTATAATAATATTACGGGTGTAATCATTTTGCAATTGATGTGGTTTTAATTAGACATCAGTTTTCACACTCGCATCCGAGTCTTTTCATAACTACTGCCTCAATGGATTCAATAACGTTATTGTAATGATGGAATTACATAAAAAAAACGTGTTTTAAAATTTACTAATGTAATTTTCTTTTTATATAGTTTTTACTTTACGTTTGCAAATAAATTAAATTAAAATCTATTATATAAAAAAAAAACAATTAGTTACAGAATTTCATAAGACAAAAATTTGAATTCCGAAATTAAATCAATAAATGGGTTTAATAATGTTATTGTAATGATGGAATTACATGAAAAACGTGTTTTAAAATTTACTAATGTAATTTTTTTTTATATAGTTTTCACCTTACGTTTGCAAATAAATTAAATTAAAATCTATTTTATAAAAAGAAAACAATTAGTTTTTCATAAGACAAAAATTTATTGAATTCCGAAGTTAAATCAATAAATGGGTTTAATAATGTTATTGTAATGATGGAATTACATGAAAAACGTGTTTTAAAATTTACCAATGTAATTTTCTTTTTTATGTAGTTTTTACTTTACGTGTGAAAATAAATTAAATTAAAATATTTACATGTAACTATTTAGTAAGACAAAAAATTATTGAAAAAAAAAATGTAATTCATTTGCAGTAGGAAATCAGTGGTTTGTACAATTTTAAATCAATTTGTATTGAAATTATGTTCGATAGAAAAAAGAAGAAGAAAAAAAAGGAGTGCTCGGAATCGGAAACGCAATATCCGGAAATGTATGCACACATCAGTTGTATTTTCCGAATGCAAATATGCATGCATTCCTCGCAATAAACAAGATGCATCAGCGCAGAAATTTAACCTAGATGTCGCCGCCCTCCGTACGAAACCAGCGGCGGCTCCGTTTTCCCACCCTTATTACCGGAAAAACGTTACGTAATTCCGTCTACGTAGATATGCTTCACCATTGTTTATTCTGCTTCTCTCTATCTCTTCCTACATTTTTATTATTCCTCTTTTTCGTTTCTTGTTTCCTCGTCCTGTGTCTCTTATTTCACGACTACTATTTTACTTTGGTCGCAATCAAAATGTGATCGAGTGCGCCTCGAGGTATTCTGGAATACATAAATTCCTATACACATTTCGTGTGTTGGAGCGAGATAGGCGGTGGAGGGTGTGTGGGAGCCACCCCCGGCGCCACCCTTAAGTAAAAATATATGTATCGCGTATTGGAATCGAATCCCACACTCTCTGACACTCTGCTACATTTTAAATTCGCATTCGCAGGAACGGAAAATAACTCTGATATATCCCCGGGTCCGGGGGGGTTGGTTCGGTTGGGGATGTGGGTGGTTCTTCGTGCTGCGAGCCCTTTGTTTTGCCCTCGGAGATTATTGAATATCCGCGCGAATTTAAGATGAAAAGGGAATCGCTCCGAGTGGGTGTGCATGTATAGATGTGTCAGGGGTGGCTTTGCATATGTGCCTATATATATTTGGATGTGTGTGTGTGCGTATAAGGGTATGTCATTGTTTCGCCGCAGAAAACGGCAGAACGGTAATTGCTTTCTTATTGAAACACGATATTTATATATACGTGTTGTAATGTTCTTCCTTTGATCTTTAAAACGAAGATGCCAAGGTAGAAAGAAAGAAGGAACAGACGGTTGTTGTTACCGAAAAATTGGCGCCATCTGTTTGTCGCTCTAACTAGGACCTCGTTAGCTTTCTGGTATGCTTTCTGAAGAGCAGGAAGAACACGAGCGTCTTGCGGTTTTCCGATACAATTAATTAATGCGTAACAGATGTCTGATTGTTTTCGTATAAACGAGCAAAATTATAAACACAGCATTAATAATAATAATCGACATTTATTACTATTTTAATGTTACTCAATCCTCGATCAAATTTCGTTTAAACAACGATTTACCTCAATTTTTCGTTTCCCACAAATCAAATCAAATTACTCATTGCTTTATACATTATTATTTTTTTGTGTCGGTCGTTGTAAAATTAAAATAATCGTTCAACCGAAATAACGGTTAGATTTGGTCAAATTACAATGTAAAACTTTTATTTCTAATTTAATACATTTAGAAATTCTATAGTTTAAATTATAAAATTATAATAGGTTGTGTTTTTGTGTTCACAAAATATTTTTCTTATTTAATATTTAGTGAACTTCAAATCCAAAATCACTGCTTTTAATGAATAAAATTGAAAACGAAATGCAAAATTAAATCAATGAAAATCACAATTATTTATAATACAATCAAATAATTCCAATTACTAAACTATAAATAATTATTTTTCTTATTCATTTAATGAAGTTTCTTCAAATTCAAAATTACTGTTTGTACAACAAAATAATTCCAACCACTATTGTGTATATAATTATTTTATCTTATTCATTTAGTGAACTTTCTGTAAATTTAAAATTACTGTTTTTTAATCAATAAAATTCAATACGAATACAAGAAATCAATGAAAATTACAATTATTTTTAGTACAATAAAATTATTTCAATTACTTAAGTATAAATCATTATTTTTCTTGATCATTTCGTGAACTTTCTTAAGATTCAAAATTACTATTTTTTAATTATTAAAATTGAAAATGTAATACAATAAATCACTTTTTTCTATTGTTTAAATAATTATTTTTCTTGTCATTTCATTGAATTTTCTTCAAATTGAAAATCACTGCTTTTTCATTAATAAAAGCAATTTATAAAAAATCAAAGAAAATTAAGATTATTTATAATGTTATATATTATAGGAAGTTCCAAAATTGAAGAAAGAAATACATGAAATCGATGAGAGTCACGATTGTAGCATTAAAAAAGATTTATAATATAGACTTTAATTTGTTTGATCAATATTGTGTTTATTTTTAAGAAGAGAAATTTGTTTAGTTGTCTAATATTAAAGATTTATTTTAATTTGTTTGCCGTATTTTTCCTAAAATTCTATAATTTAATGGTAATGATTATTTTCAATTTCTTAAAAAAATATTTTTTTTATAATTTTATTATAAGAGAATTGTTTTAGCTTTTAGAATAAATTATAGTTTTTTTCAAGTATTTGAATTATTTATTTTTTGTAATTTAATTGTAACTTTAAAGGTAAAAGTGAAAAGTTGTTAAAATAACGTTGGATTTGTATATACAATTGAGTATAAATGCGCAAGTTCTAATAACTTTTGGATTCGGTGTTTGCGTTATTGTCGCATCTGGATGGAAGAAAGGAAACTGGATTCAACTGGAAAGAAGTTGAAGTCGAATCCCAGTTTGTGTGTATGCGTGTGAGGGTTGAGAGGGTGGTGGTGGGTGAAGAGAGGTTCCGAATTTAATTTATTTGTAACAACGGCGGACGAAAAGCGATGGTTTCCTAAATGGTTTCCGAAGCGATCGCATGTTTATACGGTCGGCATTTAAATGTGTAAACTTTTTGAAAACTTCCCTAAGCGATCTGCCCCACCGATAAACATTACGTGTAAGATAAAAGGATTTCAAATCAACTTGCATGATAGACACGTTAGCTATATGTGTATATATATATAGATAGATACGTACATTCTTGTCTTCCCCGATTTGAATTGGAAATTTGTTTGGTAATTTTCTTTAGTGTTGTTGCCGTTATATAACTCTAATTTCCAAGTGTATATATGTGCCTGGTTACCGCCATACGATGAAGGGGTGGAATTCACCCTGAAACGAATACCATTATCTTCTGAACCATCCACCATTACAACCCTGAGATACATGTAATCCACAGAGTTTCCACTTTTTCCATTGACTCTACTATTTTCAGCAATTTCAGTAATCAGTAATTTTACAAATAATTTATACAAAATCCTCGATTTCGATTACAAGATTTTCTAAGCAATGAAAAAAGTTTTAAAAATAAAAAAAAAACTAAATTATTCCATTAAAATATTAGTCGAGTTCTCTTCTCTAGTGATAATTTTAGAAACTTACTTTAAAGTATGCAAATTTTATTATTTTCAAAAGATTTATTTTATTTGAATCAAAATTTATAATTTTTATTTTGAAAATTTCAGTAACTTAGTTTTTGAAATGATATAAATAAACTTATATTTAAGTAAACTATTTTTATTATTTTCATTCATTTTTATGTTATTATTGTAGTAATTATGTAATGTGTTTTGAAATATGTAATGCAATGTTAATGAAATATAAAGCTTATGAATTTTCATGGTATAATCCAATCAGATAGGGAAATCTGGAATCGAGTGAAATTATAATAATTTTCGATTTATTGTGTCGGTTATCGTTTAGGATCTAGATCGGAATCAAGGGCAATTAAGGAATTTACATTTTCGTGGCGGGAAATTCAATATTGAATTTTTCCATCATCCCTATTGCAATCGTGATGAGCCGAGGCTCGCAAAATGGCACACGGAAATGTGCATGTACAGTTTCGAAGGCAATTAATGATTAATTATATTTGCATGAGGTTTGCGGCTGGATTTCCCATATTCGAAATGGCATTACATGAATACAGTGAGTGAGCAAACGTATATATGTGAATATAGTATATTTAATGTTTTGTAAATGTGGAGGAGTTCCGTAAGGCTCAAAGGCAATGCGTCGTGAAATATAAATCTGACAATGCAACGGTTTTTCGGTCGTATATGCATGTTTAATATTTCGTTTTGAAACGGTTGAGTGCATTACGACGTGATGTACGCATTATTATAAATATTTAATGGCAATGGAATATATGTATTTCTGCATGGAAAGAAAGTGAGAAAGAGATATTTATAAGGAGTGATGGATGAGTGAGAGTGAGATAGTTGGAGGGGTCCAATGCTCCTCTTCTTTATAAGGCCATTCCGTGTGTGAAGTGGAACAGGCTTTCCTGGTAGTAGATGTAGGCAATGCATGCCTGGTACGCCTAGGCGCTGGTGGGACGGGATGCAAAACCGCGCCGAGATTTACTCGGATCTCGCCCCTCTTAAGGTTTTTCGTAATTGCCTTTGATTCCCTTTATTAGAGGAAAATGTCGTGCCGGGAGAAAAACCCGGCTTCCGGCCATATAAGGGCCTAATTGTTGAATAACACTTAGAATTCCTGCATAGTACGACAATTAACATATCTCTATGCGAAGCGAGATCGTTGGTGTGTGCGTTGTTTGTTTGCTGGTAGTGTGTGCGAATGGTGGGATAGCAGCGAGGCTTAGAGAAAAGAAAGACAGACCACCTGTATAAAAATCGGCTACAGATGTGAACCGGTCGCAGTAATTTATAACTAACTTTACGAGGTGATATTTCAAATATTCAATCACTGATATATATTACCCGGGCAAGCACACATCCAGCCTGCAGTGAACTATGTCCTCGGAACCCCGTACCAGTGGGACTACCAACTAACTGGCTAGTTACTGGCACTTGCCTGGATGCACTTTACTTGAATTGCAGGGACGTAACCAGCTTCAAAACAAATTTTATCATTTACAATTCATGAAATATACGTATTTTATTCAAGTAAAAATAATATATTTATTGGCTAACTTACAATAATCTTTATCAAAACAAATAATTAACTCTGTTTCAAGCGAAACTGCTGTTATTATTATGTTTTGGAGCATTTTGAGAACATCGAAAACATGTGTAAATGATAGGGCGGATATATTCGCCATTTATCCGTAAAGACTAATTAAACAGAATTTCAATTACATTTGAATAACAATTTTAAATAAATTTTCTTTCAGTTTAGTTTTTAATACTTTACATAAATTACACGATTTCGATTTACACATTTCTAAGCAGTGAAAATCGAGTTTAGAATTGATATTTGTACAGAGTTACTTTAATATCTAAAAAAGAAAAGAGCTTAGTCTCATGTGTAAATAATAGGGCGGATATATTTGCCACTTGCCCGTAAAGAGTTAATATCTATTCAAGATGAGTATTTAATTTTCATTACTGAACTAATTAATGAGAATTTCAAGATTTCTTTTAAATTTACTCAATTAATTCTCAATCTATAAACAATAGTTTTTCTTTCAATTTAGTTTTAATTCTACAAATAATTTACATAAATTTTACGATTTCGATTTACACGTTTCTAAGCAGTGAAAATTGAGTTTAACATTAATATTTGTACAGAGTTACTTTAATATCTCAAAAAAATAAAACAGTTTAATCGTATTCTGATGTGTAAATGATAGGGCGGATATATTTGCCATACATATGTAAATATTTAATATCTATTCAAGATGTGTATTTAATTTTTATTACTATACTAAATAATGAGAATTTCAACGTTTCATTAATTAATTTTTTACCTAATTTTATAAAACTAAAGTGATTTGCTTAAATGGAATAATTATTTAGTTATTTTTAGAAAAAATTGTTTATTAAAAACTTTAACATTAACGTTGATTTAACAATTTTAATTTTAGTTAAAGTAAACTAGAATGTAATTTGATATGTTTACCATATGAAAACTTTTTTAATTTAAAATAACTTTTAAAAGAATCTTGGAAAGTGCTTAACTTTAGTATACACTGATAGAACGGTTTTATGGTTTGAAAACCTATTAAGAATATACTTCACTCTTGGATTACAGCCTCATAACCAGTTTAAAAACAGATATCATCTCTGTCATTTATACAATATTATTTAAGTCTAAATAATTTATAAATCAATATTTCTTTCAAATTCAATCATAATTAATAAAAATATTTTATGATCATAAAATTTAATTTTACAAAAATTGTTTAACAGATAAATACTAAGATTTATTTATTTTTACTAATTCATTTTATAATAAAATGTATTAATAAATGATAATTAATTTCATGAATTATTAAAACTTAAAGTCCTGTTATTGCTCATAAATTATTTTTTTTATAATATTTAAATATTTGAACTATATGCAAATTATAATCATATTACAATATTAATAGTAGTATTAAAAATAATTATACTATGAGTATTTTCAGACTTATTGTATCAACTGTTAATTGCAATTACATTCTGAATAGGTTAGTGCTCAGCATGTATAATTCAGATTTCTGAAAATATGAAAAGTAGTATAATTCTAGCAAATAGTTGGAGTTATAATGAACTCAGGAAGCGATGTTATGTGATGAATGGTGTTAGTAATTCAGACTTGTAAAATTATTAAAAGTTGTATAGTTGTAAGTTTGGATTTACAATGTAATATTGATGCTTGATAGAGTCGTACGTTAAGTAAGTTTATGTAGTGTGCAAGTGCGTGAGTATGTGTGGGGCTGGACCACCCCTCTGGTTACGTCCCTGTCGGATCTGGCTCGGATAATCCGTGGCTCAATTAAAATACCGGTTCGCCGGCCGGCAAAATGGGCACTATTAAAACGCAGTTATGCGCACTATTTCATAATAATACTCATTGCGTTCGCAATTTATTTATCGGGTGCGCGCCTGCCGCGGACTGAAACGTGCGGACAACCTAGGTTTGCGCGCCTTCCACTTTCCATCATTTATAATTACGTACCACCGTACACCGCATAAATCACTCTGCTTCTCTCTTTCCTTCTCATATACGTACACTCTCATCATCCATCTATTCCTTATCCTCCATCCACCATCGAAGCAGACCGGACCGGACCAGGTTCGGCGTCCAAATTCGCCTCATTATGCAATCGCGGATGGACGAACGGATGGATGGGAAAATGGCAAAATCCCATCATAATACGTCTCGATGTGCGGAATTTATTTATTGCGCACAGAGGATTATTATTGCTTCATTTTGCAGCAACGAGATCACAGGTTCACGACCATTAGGCACAATGTTCGAGCTGTAAATCACATCCACACCATTCCCGCACGCAATAAATTAAATCCGAATAATATACCATTTTGGACCACCTTCCGCACCAATCTAATCTAAAAGCTCCAACCTATGATTTATCGCTCTCCTATTTCGCACACAAATCACATCTGCAATTTGATTATCACACACATACCATACCAAAAGACATCCAATAGTTTCACAAATTATTACCTCAATTCTTATTTCATTAAAACTCAATTTATAATCATTTGTAGCTTATTTTTCTAGTTAAATGTATATTCTTAAAATCTCGCATAGAAAAATGTATTAGTATTTTTAATTAGTTTCTTATATTTCAATTAAAATCGCAAATTATTCCTTCAATCAACATTTGTAGTTCATTAAAATCTTGCATTTCCTTCCGAAACTGCATAAATTGTAATTCACCCTTGCAGGCGAACTGTTGTTGTTATTTTCTTTGAAGATGTGTTTTAATTGAAATGTCAGAGAAGCTATTTCTGCTGCGATCATTCAGGATGAAGTAAGAAGTATGCATTGAGATAAACGCGCGGTATGCGTTCGTAGTATTGGAGGATCTTCTCAATGAGATTTTATGGTTAAAATGAAGAAGAAAGAGGCGAGGCTTCTCCCTATAAACGAAGATGCACCTTGCGAACAATTTTAATTGTACATTGTGAACTGTGCACACGCATTTAACGATCTCTTACTGTTTCCATACGATATACTCATTTCAACTTTGTATTTTTTTTTATTTCTACAAGAAACAGCAAATAAATACTCAATCATGTTTTAATCAAATTTTTATATAAAATTTACGTTCACGCATAAAATTTATTATTTACGTTTTTTTAATTCTTCAATTTTATTTATTTCATGTATCAAATATATATATGTAAAAACTATAATTTCAATCATAAATTTTACATAAAAAAACTATAATTATTTGTACAGAAATACATTTTTTGCAATTATTATTTAAATAAACAGAATTTATAATGACAAATATAAAATCTGAGTTAAAAGAAACTCTTAATTAATAATTTTTTTTCACATCATTTAAATCTAAATTATTCATCAATTGTGCATTTAAAGTTTCTCTTCATCTAAACGAGCGATCGGCAACCTTTAGAATGGAAAGAGCCATTTTTAATAAAAGTACAGGGATAGTATTATTTTCAAAAAAGAACTGATCTAAACTTTAGATTCTGAAGTTTTTTCCTTAAATAGTTTTTAAGCTAATGTACCGCGTTGTAGCAAAAATTTTCACCATAATTTTAACTAAATTGTTTCACTAACCTAACCTAATAATAGTCGAAAGAAAATATTTAAAATATTAGATTTATCTATGTAAGTATAAAGGAGAGAAGATTTTTTTGATTTATCTTTGTTGAGTTGTTAATTTTTGAAATGAATACCGCGTGTTGGATATGGATAATAGGCTTTAGTCTTCGGGTTTTAATGAACATACTTCGGATGCGACTGTGCGAAATAATTGTTTCTTATTACGCCATACGAGAACCATCCTAGTCGGAATGGAATTGTTGTTGTTGCAAAAGGTGGTACATATTAAGACAATCGCGCGAGAGGAGCAGATTGAGATATTTAATGTGCAGGAGTAGTGTATAGTGGAACAACAATAATAATATATTGTTGACTCGGCCAGTTGGATTTGGTTTAATTAGAAGCGGGATGACGGGACGGTTTTGATTCATGTCCGCAATGTGTGTGTGTACACCGTAGTGCTGCTTACAAATCTACAAATTACATTTCAAACCCATTGTAACCGTGCCAGGCCACCATAAAATTCCCTCCGTTTTCGTCCTCCATCCTCGTCCAACTTTCTGCGAAGATGCAATCATTCTCTCCTCTTCCTTCGCATTATTATTTACGCTTATTTATTTATTTATACTCGGCATTTATTTATTTACGTGTATCTGTCATCGTCGTATAATTCGGTGTGACTGCGATTATCCTGCGTTAAACAACCATTGTCGACGTCACCTGCATGCATCCTGTCTGTCTGTCAGCGCACCTGAAATATGTATACGTATACGTTTTATGTGAATGTGTGTGTATGTATGTAGGGCGATAATTATTTAATGAACGACTCTTAACGTCGCACACAAAAACACTGTATTTATATGGAAGTATTTATTTTATTTATGCTCCTCGGAGCTTATCTCTCTTTTGTATTCCATATAAGATCGCGAGAACATCCTTGTCGGATCAACTGTACTCTTCTCTTTCGATATCATCTTGATCTTGAAAATACTCACTAGATTCATGTGTGTTTTTCTCCTCCGCTTTGTTCCGAAAATAAATAACACTCGACACAAAAATAAAATAAAACAACAATAACAACAACAACAACAATATTTATTCACTACCTTTATATGACTGGTACACTTTGTTACTACTTGCGCAAAGCCATAAACCAATTTCTGCACGTAAAATGTCAGTAGAAAATCTGAATCATACCAAAGTTTATTAGTCTTATATATTATAAAAATTAACAAATTCACTAATTAACAACTAAAAAATGCAATAATCATTTTGAATATTGTACAAAATATTTGTTTAATAAAATAATATATTAAATTTAGATTAAATACAGTGTTTTCTTACAAAATTACATGAAAGTAAATGTACTTAGTAATAAGTATAGTTACTAAAATTTCAGATTATATAAATTATGAAATTAAAACCTAAAGATTTTATAATTATATCGAGTTATTCTAATAATGTTATTTTTCTTAAAATAATACAGGAAAAGTAAAAGGATACTAATTCTATACCCAATTAGTTGTAGTATAAACTTATACAGTTTGTAGTTATTTCTTATACCTATAGATTTTCTTAATGTAGTTTTTTTTCTTACAAAAATATTAGAAATATAAAGTGATACTAAATATCAAAATTTTATACCTTACTGTTTTTAATATAAACCTATAGAGTTTAAAGTTATTTTTTATACATATAGATTTTGTTAATGTACAGAGTTTTTGCAATAATTTAGTTTTTCTTACAAAAATATTAGAAAAATAAAAAGATACTAATTATCAAAATTTTATATATGATTGATGTTAATATAAACCTATAGAGTTTGAAATTAATTCTTATAACTTTAAATTTTGTTAATGTACAGAGTTATTGTAAGAATTTAGTTTTTTCTTACAAAAATATTAGGAAAATAAAGTAAACTTAAAGATTTTCATTTCTTATTCCTATAGATTTTCTTAATGCAGTTTTTTTTTTCTTACAAAAATATTAGAAATATAAAGTGATACTAAATATCAAAATTTTATACCTTACTGTTTTTAATATAAACCTATAGAGTTTAAAGTTATTTCTTATACCTATAGATTTTGTTAATGTACAGAGTTTGTGCAATAATTTAGTTTTTCTTACAAAAATATTAGAAAAATAAAAAGATACTAAAGTTTGAAATTAATTCTTATAACTTTAAATTTTGTTAATGTACAGAGTTATTGTAAGAATTTAGATTTTTCTTAAAAAAATATAAGGAAAATAAAGTAAACTTAAAGATTTTTATTTCTTAGATTTGAATATAATAAAGATCCATTAATAATCAAAGAAAATATAAATAATATTAATATTATTTTTTCTTAAAAAAATATAATTGAACAGAAAAGAAATTTACTTGAAACCAATTTTTCTCGAATAAATTTTAAACTATCGTATTTCTATAGAAAAAAGTTCTTATTTAAAGTACTGTATTTTTGCATTTTTATTTATTAAAACATAAATCATTAAATCTGTTTTTCTTTAACTTTTTCTTGCAATTAAGAAAGATTTAATTTACAATGTAGACAACATTAATTGCTTTGTTTTTCTTGCATTATAATTTTTAATTAAAATAGATTTTGTTTTGCAATTTTATGATTATTTAACATTATTTTATGAATTACTTAACATTTTTTACAAACATAACAATTCAATGTCAATTTTACCATTTTCTTAGAATTAATGAAAAACATTACCAAAAACTTAGATTTTTATTTCAATAACAATTTATTGATTTATATTTTTTATTTATTTACATTTTTTGTACTTTTTTTTTATTATTAATGAATTTTTAATATATATTTAAACTAATTTCACTTTTTTTTAATAAAATGTTACTTACTTAGGAATATTTTATTTAAAAAATTAGACTATTTTCTATTTTGAAAGGTTTGATTATTCACGTAGCATTTAGTTGCAGTTAGGATAGGAAGATTTAATATGCAATTGACATACCTGTAATTAAAATGTTTAACATTTAACAGTTTCGTTAACAGCGAATCAAACAGTATTTAATCACCATTAATGAAATGATGAATGTCCTGCATTAGCTCTCGGCACAAATGCATTTCATTATGCATCTTCGTTCATCATCACTTTTTCTTCTTTCGCTCGGGAGGATATTAATAATTTAATGCAGTCCGATTTAAATAAGTGCGACGCGAATGCAAATACCGGAATCAATATTCAATGAATCGGCGAATGGAAAAAGCTGCACGCATCGATGACCACAAAAAAAAATATGTGTATAATAAAAGCCACGGAATTAATACCGCATGCTTTATGTTGCATGAACTTATTACATAATATCTACGAAAGGGTTAAGGGTCTTGCATTAAATTATTTATTAGATTTAGGAAGTATTAGATTTGTTAATAATTATCACAAAGAATTTTCTGCTTCACAGCTTAAGAAATTATAGCTTGTATATTTGACAGATATTTATGTTTGTAATGGCGTATGGTGTGGATGCAGCTTTATATGTAATTTGATGGTGGCGGCGTCTCACTTCGAGTGGTAATAAAGATTTTTAATTCATAATTTTATACCACGGGATGATGTTATGTGGAGGACGTGGGATGAGGTGGTTGCGTGGACTGGTAACTAAGAGAAAGAAATTGATGGAAAGAAGAGAGAAGCGAGAGAGAAGGAGTGAGAGATGGCAATGTATATAAATTATATACAGAAAGTGACGGGGAATCAGCAGCCGGACAAAAAAGTGAACCCCCGATGGTATTTTTATGGCGTTCGGCAACACCAAAACTCTGGCGGCTAAGACCATTCCCCGCGTGCCACACCGTGGCCGAAAAAGCGTTGGAAATTGTTTTGTCTTCTCTACTTTACTGCTGAACATTGACGGCTCCCGATTGTTATAAAACAGTGTTTTTGCCCCTTTGTTAAGCCATCATAATACCAAGAGCACGGTCGTCCCCGTCCCTGTCCTCCCTTCACGAGCGAATGTTTCGCGTGGAACAGGAGGAAGAGAGGAGACATTCCGACACCGCCCTTCTAACTGGAATATTCATCCGTCGCGATTCCGAAGCTAACCGTTAAACATTACGTCCAACAGCAGCTGAAGAACTAACCGTGGATGGATGTAAAGAACAACTGCACAAAGATCGCATAGGATCGGATTATTCCATCACCGGTAACAATCCACAATATATGAACAATGCCGATCTAATGCATAATTACTACAATGGCCGTGATGAGTATCAAGCACATGTTAAGAGAATGAGAGAGGCATTATTCATATTATTCCGCGTTGCCGACCATTGGAATCCGGGAGCGGGATCGAGATCATAAAGGAGGACTCAGTAGCCGGCATTAACTAATCTACAATGCTCCATTCAGCTAAATAGATTCCTGCTCATCTTCATTCCTGCTCTATTCACTCCGCATGGACCTAATTGTCCATCTAAAATGCACCACCTAGTAAGCAACATAACACTACTAACTTCTTGATTAACCATAAGCAGATGCCCAAATCTTACATTTAATTCACAAGAAAATAACATATTCAGTCTATAGACCACAACACATAATAAAAACTCTTACAAAAAAAAGTTTTTACAAAGAAATACATTTTATCAATTCTAATAAGAAATATAAATGTTGACTATCAAAGTTTTTTAATTACTAATTATATAATATCAATTGGGAAACAGTATAAAAACATAATTGATCATTATTTCAATAGTTTACAATGAATAAATTAAGACCATGAGAATGATTTCGTGATTCCATAACGTTTGATTATCGTCATTAAAAATACATTAAATAAAACCACGGGAAATAATCAGTAAGAGAACAAGAAAAAAAATGTATTATTTTCTTGTGTTAATAATGATCTAATTACGATCATCGCAACTGGTGAAAGTTTTGCTCAACAAAAAATAACGTTGACATAACTTTCGTTATCAATTAGCGTGATTTTGCGAATTAGTTTTAAAAAAATTGTTACTGTTTTTTTTTTGTAGAATTTATTTATTTTGAAATAAGTAGAAAATTCGTTCACGTATGAAATGCTACGTTGCCTAATGAACTAATTCGATTTTAATTAGTCGCTATAAATCATTCTTAGCTGCAGATGCATTAATAATTATCGAAAGTCAGTTGCGAGTAAAGAAACTTAATTATAAATCGACCAAACAGAGCGTGATGTTTATCATGACTTATCACGAAGTTTGCTTTAAGTGTTTAATTTTCTTATGTCGAAGCCCATCGTTTAATTAATCTTTAATATACTTTTTTTTAATACTGTTATAATTGCTATCTATATTTTGTGTTTTTCCTTTTAAGGAAAATTTCATCAAAATTGTAAAAATGATTTTATTATTGGATTTTGATAGTAAAGTATTTTGAATTTGAAAAATTACGGCCCGCGGGCCATGTGCATCAGTTACTGTCAAATATTTTTGACATTTTCAACAAATTTGGTGTTACAAATTTCATGATTTGTACATATTAATAATGGATAAATTCATATTTCTTGGAAATTGTTAGTCTGTGACCAATAAATAAATGTTGGGTTGAAGATGGTTTTGAAAGCCCGAAATAGCTGTTTCAGAATAAATTGAAGGAATGAAAGTAAAAAAAGAACGTACTTGAAAAAAATGTACGTAAGTTCGAACGTGCATTGCGAGAATGGATACTGTTGGTATGAAGGTTGTTGTTGCTGCTGCTGCTCACAGACTGAAGTTGAGTCTGATGGTAGTATTAGCATAGGTGGCCGGAGGCCTTTAAAAATTGCTTGATTTTTCCATTATGTATCAACCGCATAAAACGCTCCATCTCCATCTCGGGCATCCTTTTTAATTACCGGCATTATACGCGCCGGATTCCAAAACGACCACGAAACTTCTTAACATATTCCGTGAAGAGTAACACTCTCCGCACTCTTCGAGCGAATTGTTTTATTGCAAAGTATGAATAATAATGTACCTCACCACGGGCGCGATATCTTATGCATACAAGACGTTATAAATATTCATAAAGACTTACATTTCAGTTTTTGTTGTTGTTCTACTCTTTATTTTATTTTGCTCATTTTTTTCGTTTAATTCTTCCATGCATTATCATTAAAATTGAAAACTTTAATAATTTAATTATTACTTAGTAATTAAATAAACAGAAGTAGATATTTTCGGTTATATTACTTCTACTTCTGATGGCAAAGAGAATTATATCATTAATTACGAACGCGCGTTGCGAAGGGGAAGTATAAATACATGCATATAGTAGATCTATATAGATTTAGGTCGTTCTTTTTCCAAGAGATCTTCGACACCCCCCTCGGGGTTCTAATTGAAAAGTTTTACCCTCGATTATCTATCAGACAGAGAGAGAGAGAGTCTCATTTAAAATTCTAATTCCCTCGCGGAGCGTGCATTTCAGATGGAGAAGAGTCTGGATGGGCGCGAGAGAGGAATATTCATGATGAAAACAAATTAATCATCCGCAAATTACGCTCGTTTCCTTCTTTCTATCGCTTCGATAATTACAACCCCGCGTCTCGAACGAGATGCAAGAAAACGACATTTTATTCCGATGATATTAATATGCAAATTCACTGCAGCGTACACTTTTATTCAAATATTTACAGTAATTTTGATGCGACTAATAAGATAACACTAATAAAAGAAATAATAGTAAAAAAAATATAATTATAATGTACATGTTTCATACAATATGTAAATGATCAGAACTGGTAATAAGCATATGTTTATTATAAATTGTTTAATTAGTTTTTGATAAAACATTTTAAAGAAAAAGATCAATTAAAAAAATTTACATATAGTGATCGGCGAATATATCCGCCATTTTATTTATACTTTTGCTAAATAGTAGTAGTGCTGTCATATTAGTTCAACGGTAGCTGTGGAACAAATTAAGTTGAGGTTAAGTTTATTTGTTTTTAGTAAAGCTTTGACGTTATTCCTGTAGAGGCATTATTCATTATACCACGTTACTTAAATTGTTTAATTAGTTTTTGATAAAACATTTTAAAGAAAAAGATCAATTATAAAAATTTACATATAGTGATGGGCGAATATATCCGACATGTTATTTATACTTTTGCTAAATTGTTGTGGCGCTGTCATGTTAGTTCAACGGAAGCTGTCAAATTTCAGTGTCGTTCAACGTCATATGCTTTATGTGGAACAAATTAAGTTGAGGTTAAGTATATTTGTTTTTGATAAAGCTTTGACGTTATTCCTGTAGAGGCATTACTCTTGCCACAGCATGAAAATACACCTTTTGACAATTTGATATACAACTAAAATTGGAAATTTAATAATTGTAATATTGAAATAAATGTATTTTATACTCTTTTGATTTTGTTGGTTGATAATACGAATTTTGGTTAAGGAATGTAAATAGATAAAGTGGAAGGATGAACCAATTGGAAATTGATTGTGGAAAGGTTAATGAAGTAAAATAAATAAAATAAAAATTAGGGGGAAGGGCAGTGAGGAAAATGTTTAATTATAAAAAACCAGTAGGGACAGAAATAATAAATAAAGGTGTTAAAGTGGCCGAACTACTGGTTCCCTCCTCTTCCGCCGCCTCCGCCAGACGCATCCGAACATCTAAAATATTATTTTTAATTAACTTCTCATTATTTATGTTTATTCTTCGTCGAGAGAATTGATAGGCTCCTCGTTCATATATGCTGCTCTTACGTGTAACTCATTTTTTTCTCTCTCCGTTTTCGTTCACCTCTTTCGGTTTCAATCTGAGCTCGTCTTGACCCTTCACTTTTTCCTCCTTTATACATCACGTCCGGTAGCTCCTCACGAAATATGGCTCCACCTCGAGCGATGATTGATCCCTCATAATTTGTAAACACACGGCTAATTGTTTATGCAAATGGGGAGGTGAAAAATCGAAGGGAAAAGTCCGTGCGACTCGACTCGATTAGTCAGGATGATTAAAGGTGTACCGTCACATTCCACAGACGATTAATATTTTATTGATATATTTATTAGCATACGCTACACGGTCGGCGGAGAGGAGGGTTGGAGGAAACTAATTGAAAATCGCCCCGTGATGGCTTCCATCCTCTTAATTGAAGCACAAGAGCTGAAACTGAAGAAAAAAATCTCTACCCAAAAATACCACCTATTACCACCCCATTTAAATCCGATCATGTGCGTGATAATACGACAGAGGGGAGGAGGTGAAAATACCAATTTAACGTCCGAGCGTGGTCAGATGATTTGAATATTAAATGCATAAATCCCATTTTTTTTCTCGCTCTCTTTCTTTCTTCGGTCGGATTCTGGGATGCCGCTGTTTCGGATGCCGACTGTTTTAATTACAGCCCTGTCGATTAGAGTTGGATATATCCCAAAAACGATTAAACAAACACACCGAACCATCTCTTCTCTTCACTCGAATAATAATAATAACAATAACAAAAGGAAGAATGAGAATGAGAAGAATAATACTGACGGAGGATACACAAAAAAAAATAAGGATACCGAACCCGAACGCTCGCTTCTCATTTTTATTTTTTTATAAATTTTATTTCTCCTTCCTTTTATGCAGAACCGCATAAATCCATGGGATATTTTATTGGAATGCATTCATTAATTCGGATTTTTATGAATTTGAATATCCCCACAATGGGCAGCGCCGCATCTCCGACGACGATTCCTCCTCTTTCTCTCTCACTACTCCTTTTATTTATTTTTTTTTTTTTTTTATTAATCCCAGAATAAATCTTTGCCATCCAAACAAAATACATATTCATCTAGGCTGAATAAACATGAAACGGGATTATTTTGTAATGAAAGGACAACTGCCGCCGGTAATAACAATAAATAATGCAACTTCCTTCCAATGCTTAACAAAAATCTAAATCGAACCTCAACACTATTGTTACTTAATCTTTTAATTGCTGTAAATACATATCTTATAATCTTTCAGTAATTTACGCTGTAATAAAATTATTTTTTATTTATTGAATTTTTCCAATCTGATGCAATTTTAATTTCTTAATTTATTAATATTCATATAATTATGAAAAAAATCCAATTAACTAATTCATTTTTATTTTTTAAATGTATTTTATTTTTAGATTTAATTATATAATGTAAATGTTGATGTACAAATAAGATAGTTTATCGAGGTGTGAATCAATAAATATGTAATTATTGTGATTATACTCTAAGAAGAAATATGCTTATATTAATATAATGTTGGATTATTATCGAAGGATAATATCACATAATTATTAAGACCTTTAGAATCATATTATTTCTAATAGATTATTGTTTTTTCTTCAACATAAATTAAGATTTTTTAATAGTTAAATCGTTGTTATTTCCTTAATATATAAGAAAAAATCAAATTTCTAAATTGATTTTAGAGTAAATTTATACAGTATCATTTTTTCTCGTAAGTAACATTTTTTTTATAGCAATTATATGTTATTAAAATATTTTTAATTGATAATTTAAAAGTTTATAATTAATAATAAACAATAATTATCTTTTTATATAGAATAACTGGTTGTATTATGAAATGTCTAGATATTTCATAAATTTAAAAAAAAAATGAAACTTTTTTTTTAGTATAATTCTAAAACTTTTTATATAATTTATAATTAACCTTAATTCAACTTTATATTTTGTATTTTATGATGCAATTTATTTTGCGTAATAAGATTTTGTGATCGAGATATTTCGATTTATTTTTCTCAATTTTTACAAGTCTTCACATTTTATTTAATTACTTGATTATCACACATATCCAATAAATCAACCAGTATACATTTTAACGATAAAAATATTATTTTTCCAATAAATCTACTTCGACACTTCTGGTATTTACAGTTTTCTTGTAATAAACTGACAAATTTTTTACAATTATTTTGTTATATTATTTACAATTTTTAAATAATTAACTGTTGTAGATAGGTGGAAACCCAATTTTTATTCAATTATTTTTTTTTAACATTATTTTATTAAGTTAAGTTTTTGAAAAAATGTTACAATTTTGGTATTTCATCCAAATTTTACTTAATTGTAAAACTTTTACAATCATGTTATTTTTAATATATTCGTCATTACTTGACAGTTTTATACTTGTCTTCTAAATCAAGTATTGAATGTGTCTACTCTCTAAGAATGCCATTACTTATGTAACGTAAAATGGTACACGGATTCGAATCAATAATTATTGAAAACTGTCGTTTTATTGTGATCAAACCCACGATTATTATTGCTATCTTACGGTGGATTACTCAACAATCAATGGATAATTCACTGCACGTAAAGATCCTTTCTCTCTCTCTCTCCTCCATAGATCGTAATCGATTAGGAGAGTGTTGATTTGAAACGCGTGTAAATCATATTCGGCATCATCAGAAACGATTATACAATTGATAAAACTTTCGCCGTGGATTTATTGTTTCTCAATTTTTCTTCCTTCTCGTCCATAATGCATTTATATATTTATTTATTTGTGATCTCTTAGCAAAGCAAGCAAACCTAGGGGCCGACCGTCCGTTTTCCTTCCTATCTTTCTCTATATTGTTTAAAATTTATTAATGGCCAATAAATATGGGTGTGCTCGCACCGAACGACAATGGGAAAAACGTTTGACACAAACAAAACGTCGTGGTCGAGCCGCGGTTTTCTTCCATAAATAAACACAACGATCCGCACTTTCTACAACGTTTAGATAATTCATTTATAACGAATTAAATCGGCACACGACGATAATTAATTAAATTGTCGACGCACATAACTCATCAACTAATGAGGAAAACCTCGCCTAAATTAATAAACCTTTTGTTTCCGTATTCACAATTTACAACTTACCATTAACAAGTACACTAATATCCCGAAGTTAAATTTCGAAAATTATGTAAAATTGTATTATTAATTAAAAAATTCAGAACAATAATATTAAATTATGTTTAACTTTACTTTTTAGATTAGTTGAAGCAAGAAAATTTCGTTTTTTTTTCATGATCTTAAGTAAGAAAATGTGAGTGTGGTTTTCAGATATATGTTTGTATTGCATCGGATGGAATACGTCAATCGGGATTGGATTACGAGCTAATCCTTATTCATGTTAAACGATGATTAGGATCGCCCGGCATCATTAAAACGCGAAAAAAATCCTGAAAGGAGAAACTGAAGAGAGTTTAAAAAATAAGTAAAGAGATGATGATGATCATCATCGTCGTAAATGCACCTGATGTAGCTTCTATTCATTTACATGTAGCATTATGTTAATGCGACAAATCTTAATTAAAATATTGAAATATTCTAATGAATTTCGTTCAATTTCAATTTATTGGCAAGTCGATAAATAACGTGGTATATGTCAAAGATGTGGGTTTTTGAGAAGGGGTAGTTTTTTAGGGTGGTTCGATTGGTGCCGGGTATTTCGATTCCGCCAGGTAAGTGATGGATGACTCCCCCGGGAGTAACTTTCCATCATCCTTAGCCAATCAGCCAAATGTAAATTCAGAGCCAAATATGCATTAAGTTAATGTAACGGCATCCGATGGTGGTTGTGGTGGTGTCTCCACGAAATTGTTACTAAGAGGCCGCTGGAGTCTCCGATCTGAAAGATAGTAGTTGGGGGATGAGATGAGAGAAAAGTGTGTAGGAGATGTGGACACTTTCGCACGATCTATGCGCCAATAAAAACACAATTTAATCCCGTCGAAAAAGACGAATGCTTATTCTTTTTATTATTTTTTTTGTTCAGTAATATACTACGTCGCTTCAGTAAAATATATTCAGCAATATGTAATAAATATATGCTTTTATAGCAAAGAACTATTAAAACCAACTAATAATTTTTTCAAATTTACTTTTCAATGGTAAATAAAAATGTATTCATGAAATCGTAAATGCAGCAATTGATTTTGTTTTTCTTCTGTTTCTAGTGGTATCACTGTGAAATACACAATTTACCGGATGATCTGCTGCACAAGTTCATCCAGCTGGAACCGGACGAGGCGACGCTTAAGTTTTTGGAAAAATCCGAGGAGAAATCCGATTGGATTTTCACGCAAATTTGGCACATGATGGCCAAGGCGTTCATGGGATGGTTCATGACCCAAACCTCGATCAACGGGTAAGTCGAACAAAAATCCAGATCCGAACAGAAAAATCCAACGGCCGCGGTAATCTCGACCTTAATTACATCGGAATTCCGTTCGCTCGCTCACTCGACGTGTGTGAGTGTGTGTGAAAACATAAATACTATTTAATTCGTAATAAGATTAGTTCTTGTCGTAGTCCTTATACCTGACGCTGTCATTCTGAGCATAACTAATTATATAATTACGTTTTTTCTCGCTCGCTCGCGTTCCCTGCTTCATCATCTTCTTATATACACTAGCTCGGTTAGATCGACAGTCATTAGCTCTGGATTGGTCTCGAGAGATAAAATTAGAAATACAAGAATGAAAATAAATTCGAGGTAAGTATATTAAGAAAAAAAAAATGAAATGAAATAAGACCAAAATGTGAGGAGACGAGGATCGAGTATAATTGTTATTGGTAGCCGTAATTACGATTAGGTTTAATGGAATTTCTCGAGATTATCCTCGTTGGAGGAGAGAAAGGGAACGATGGATCAAAATTGACTTTGGTGGGGGAGTTGGGGCATTGTTCTCCGCGAATATAAATATGAATTGTTTTAATATTTATAAGGGTGGGTTCCTCGCAATCTGCTGTGCGTTATGCGGTGTTACGTGATGAGAGGATAGGCTAGGATAGAAGGAGAGGTTTTTAGATAAGTAAGTAGTGCGTCTGCTGGTGCTGCTGCTGCCGGTTCACGCGTCCGGTCCAGAATTGAATCCAGGCGATCTCTATCATCTCTCCATCATAAATCACGGCCCGTAATTGCACTGATGCCATTCATTGGTCAGTCTCATTCAGTTATAACTACTAGAATAATAATTGATTAATGTCCTACACTCTGGAGAGTTATTATCCATTTACATTCGCAATTCACTGACGGCCGAACGGCCATATTGTTGCCATGAGTGGAAATAAAAATAATAATCTCGCGCCGACGGTAATTCGACCGTCGCTACACTGCTAACCATACCAGTCCCTCTTGTTGTTGATGTTGTTAAAGCCGCTACAGCTTCTTACTGTTACTACTGCTGTTCGAACTCTTTACTTTACAATCACACCCATGCAAACCTCAACATTTGAATTTAATACCACACAAATCTTATTTCCAAAAACCAATGGTAATTTTAACTCTTTGAAAAATAATCTAAATAATAAATTAGTCAAATATTTTATAACCCATATTCATATCTCCTTAGTTATCATATTCTAAACTATTTTCTTAGTGTAGAATAGGCTAGGATTGGTAAACATAGGTTAGGTTAGATATTTTAGGATGATATCTGACTTAACCTATTATATTTCTGTATAATATATAACCTAACCTATCTTTGCCAATCCTAATCTACTCTACACTAATCTAATCTATACTATCCTTACATGTTCTAACCTATGATTACATATGCATAACCTAACCAGTCCTTAACGTTTCTAACCTATTATTTTATATTTTGTAATATACGATTTCATATTTTTAATAATGCTCATTTATTTTCCATCTAATCCTTTCTTACCGATCCTAACCTATCTTATATCATGATATCCTAACCTAACCGTTCTTACCGTTCCTAACCTATTATATCATAATTTGTAATATCCTAACCTATACTTATTGCCATGTTCTTAATTATCCTAACCTATCTTATATCATGATATCCTAACCTAACCTATTCTTACCGTTCCTAACCTATTCTATCATAATTTGTAATATCCTAACCTATACTTATTGCCATGTTCTTAATTATCCTAACCTATCTTATATCATGATATCCTAACCTAACCTATTCTTACCGTTCCTAACCTATTCTATCATAATTTGTAATATCCTAACCTATACTTATTGTCATATTCTTAATTATCCTAACCTATCTTATATCATGATATCCTAACCTAACCTATTCTTACCGTTCCTAACCTATTCTATCATAATTTGTAATATCCTAACCTATACTTATTGCCATGTTCTTAATTATCCTAACCTATCTTATACTATACCAACAAATCCTAACCATAACGAATTATATTTACATACATTGTAATATCCTATTTTTTTATATTTTTGCAAAAATTAAATTATCAAAATTGTTCTTATACATGGATATAAGAACTTAAGCATAACATTTATTATATAATGCAGTTGAATTGTCTATATTTACATTTGGTTGAATTAAGTTCCATTCATTGAAGCAAATGATTGATCGATTAAATCCATAATAAAATTTGATCCGCTCAGTAAAACCATCCACTTTTCCCGTTACATAAACAATTCTCACGTCTTTCATTTAACTCAAACTACGCAAACTTATTGCCCATTCAAATAATAAAAATATATAAATGTCATGCGTACGTATTAATTAACAACAACTACAAAAAAAAATATGAAAACGTAACAAAGAAACCAGTTTATATAATAATAATAACTTTCTATTGTTAGAATTCGTCCTATTTTTATGTGTGTTTCGTTTTGTTTCACTTCTTGGATCGGTACGTGTAAGTAAAAGTTGACTTCGCGGGTGTTCGGAAAACAAAGAAAGAAAAAGCGGACACAAAGATTCGACTGAGTAAAGTTCAACGTTGAAAAAGATCACAGCATTATTTGAATATGAATGTTATCTATTCCTTTAGTTTTTTTAAATTTTGTTTTCAACGCAACAAACAATACATTTGGAAATAAGTGCATAAATGCAATGAGGAATCTTCTGTTCGTATATCTTTATATTCTATTACGCAATTTTCTTAATTGGATTGGAGACACTTGAAATATTCTTGTTTATTAATTAGCAAAAATTATTATTGAAGTTTTGGAATGATCAATTTCTTTTGATAAAATTAGTCTGTGATTATTTAATTATAATTTGATAATATTTGGGTCAGTTTTGGAATGATTTTATTATTCAATAAAAAGTATCAATTAAAATAAATATTTATTGAATTGATATTTATTATGTAATTAAAAAAAAATGGAATTATGTGAGTGATAGAAATAGTAATGATATTAAGAGGAAACTAATAAATATGGAAAGAGGCAATAAAAAATCATCGACAAATGGCTTCGAAACATAGTAAAGTGCGAAGAATTTATGGCCTGTTAGAAGTTATTGTTCTTTCTAATAATAAATATCATTTGCATACGAATCAAGTATGCAGTTAAACGCGGTGAGCAGCATTTACCAATAAATAAATACAGTGGATTTCAATCAATTTTTTTTTTCAGTTAATATTAATAAAAGTTAAGTACGTTTTTATATTTCTTTATTTATTTGCTTTTTATTTAATGTCTGTTTATTCTTTAATTTATTATACTGATTATTATTATATAATCTATTAATAAATTATTGGGAAAAAAATCGTATGTTAAAGAATTCGTTTGTCGAAAATTATTTTGTATATTCTTTATTTGAAAATATTTATTTTTTAATGAATTAATAATAGATGAAAATTAATTTTTGTGAAGAAAAATTCGTAAGTTAAATAATTCTTTAGTTGAAAATTATCCGAATATAGAAAATATCTTCACTTGAAAACAAAATATTTTATTTTGGAGAATTCGTTGGTTGAAAATTACCGTTTTCTTATTTATGCAATTTTTTGAATTTTTGAAGTTGAATTCGTAAATTGAACAATTCGTTACTCGAAAATTACCTGAATATATAAAAAAAATTCACCTGAAAAGAAAATATTTCTTTAATTTATATTTATGCTATTTATTAATAAATATAAATTAATAAAATTCGTAAGAGGGAGAATTCGTTGCTCGAAAATTATCTTTTTCTATAAATATGCTTGAGCTAAAAACCAAAATATTTCCTTAGTTTATATTCTTATTTATGCAGTTTTTTGAATGAATAAATAAATAAAAATTAATTATTGAGAAGTAAATTTTGTAAATCGGAAAATTCGTTGGTCGAAAATTATCTGTACATATAAAAAATCTTCCCCTGAAAAGAAAATATTTCTTTAATATATATTTATACTATTTTTCAATAAATCAACAATAGATGAAAATTAATTTTTGTGAAGTAAAATTCGTAAGTCGGAGAATTCGTTGCTCGAAAATTACGTTTTTATATAAATATTCTTGAGCTAAAAACCAATATATTTCCTTAGTTTATATTCTTATTTATGCAGTTTTTTTAATGAATGAATAAATAAATAAAAATTAATTATTGAGAAGAAAATTTCGTAAATCGGAAAATTCGTTGGTCGAAAATTACATGTACATATAAAAAATGTTCTCCTGAAAAGAAAATATTTCCTTAATTTATATTTATGCTATTTTTTAATAAATCAACAATAGATAAAAATTAATTTTTGTGAAGTAAAATTCGTAAGTCGGAGAATTCGTTGATCGAAAATTACCTTTTTATTTATAGAAAACCAAAATATTTCATAAGTTTATATTTTTATTCATGCTGTTTTTGAGTGAATGAACAATAAATATAAATTAATTATTGAAAAGTAAAATTCGTAAATCGAAGAATTTGTTAGACGAAACTTAACTTTATATATAAATATTTTTTTAGCTGGAAATAAAATAATTCTGATTTATCCTGTGTTTAAATCAATCAACAATAAATAAAAATTAATTATAACAAGTAAAATTCGTAAGTTTGAGTATTCGTTAGTCGAAATTTTTTTTATAAATATTTTTTACCTGAAAAATAAAAATTCATAGTTTATTTACTTATTTCTACTGTTTTTTGAATGAATTAAGAATAAATTTAAATTAATGATAGAGATGGAAAATTCGTTAAATTTACCTGAATAGCCGTCAGCTGAAAAAAAACCTTTTATTAATTAAACATGTACGTAAAGCATGATTAATAAGTCAATTACCGTTTTCTTTCTTATTATATATAGATTTTTTTCGTTGAATCATTCCTCAGTCAAAGGACTCCCCCTTTTTTCCTTTCTTCATATCCTGGAGGGATAGACTTAATGAATGCCTTCCACTAATTAAACTATTTGTTAGGCGGCAATAATTAGCGTGGTCTGCATATGTCTCATTGTTTGTGGCATAATAGAAAACGTGTGCACATGAAACTCAATAATAGATTTGCAATGATAAATCATTTTCGCCGCTTCATAAATATTAATCGCAGTTATTAATGAAATTATCCTTCGGCTTTTATTATTACGATCGTAACATTAAGAAAAATAATATTATTAATACAGAAAGTTATTTGTTACAAAAAATAAAATAAATCGGAGTTTATTTCAGAATTTTTTAATTAAATTTCCATTCGTTTCGGAAACGAAAAATTAATTAAACGAAGCTTTTGTGCTGCTCGTTTTATATAATATAATATATATATACACATGTTTCGGAATCGATTTAATAGAGTGAAGAAACAAAACCAAAAAAAAAATATATAAGTAAAATAATAATAGATGAAGGAGGAAATGTAGTAAAAAGGTCCCATTTTTACTTCAGCTGTTGGCATGTTAATGCTCTATTTGTACACGTATAATTTAACGGAATTATAAAATCGTTGCCTCGGATTCCATTAGCATTTCGAATTACATTTTTGTATTCTTTTGTCTATTAACGATACCGTTTTTTGTACATTCCGCGCACGACAAATTACGCGAACTCTTCCTTATTATCCTATAGTTTTTTTTTTGTCTTCTTTCATTCATTAGAAAACCGCGATGCATACAGTTAGATCCTTTTGCGGATCCAATTCGAACAAAACAATAAAAGGAGACGCGAAATCTGGGATAATTAAGTTCGTGCTTCCGTTTTCAGCAATAATCACCGCAAAAAGTAATAATGATCACGTTTTTATTTGTTATATGAATGAAATTGCTTTCTTTCCGTTATTATTTACGTTATTTTCTTATTGAAATGATGAAAGCAAGGAAAATAAAAGGTACGTTAATTTCGAGCGCTGCGCTTGAATGGATGCAGCGAAGTGCGAACGAAGGGAGGAGGGTTTTGTGGAGGAGGAAGTTGTTTATATACAATACGGTGGATAATTACGGAAATTGCGTCCTTGCGATGGGGAGAAGGAAACTATTTTTCCGTTTGATTGTTTCTGAGAAAAATACGTGCGATCGATTTATTCCGATTACTTGCTACACTTATTTTTCATTAAGGGCTGTTTTTCCACACAATCCAACTTGTATTCATTACACTTTTAGCGAGTTTTATGCAAGTTCTCATTTATTAATATATTTCTTCTAGTCTATTCAAATAATTCTAACAAACTTATATTTTTTTTCTGAGTTTGCAGTATTTCAAAATGTACCTAGGTACATTTTTGGCACTAGGTACATTTTTGAAAATTATTTCTTGATTTATTCAAAATAAAGAAATGTTTTCACTTTACGAATTTTTGATTTACGAAATTTTGATCAAAATACAATGTTTTTTGCTAGTTCTCATTTATTAATATTTTCCTAGTCTAATCACATAATTCTCAGAAATAATCATATTCTATTATGCAATTTTCTTAATTGGATCGGAGATACTTGATATATTCTTGTTTCTTAATTATCAAAAATTATTATTGAAGTTTTGGAATGATCAATTTCTTTTAATAAAATTAGTCTGTGATTTTTTAATTATAATTTGAATATTTGGGTCAGTTTTGGAACGATTTTATTATTCAATAAAAAGTATCAAATTTATATTTTTTTTTCTGAGTTTGCAGTATTTTCAAAATGTACCTAGTGCCAAAAATTATTTCTTGATTTATTCAAAATAAAGAAATGTTTTCACTTTACGAATTTTTGATTTACGAAATTTCGATCAAATTACAAAGTTTTTTGCAAGTTCTCATTTATTAATATTTTCCTAGTCTAATCACATAATTCTCAGAAACTATTTTTTCTTTCTAATCAAATAATTATAACCAACTTATATTTTTTCATAGTTATTAGACAAATAAATTATCAAATACTTGTCAAGTAACGCGTAATATTTTCAAAAAGTGTTTAGTTCATTTATCATCAAAAATTATTTCTTGATTTATGTATTCAAAATTTTAACAAATATATAATAATTAACTCACATATTAAATAAATGAATTTTACGAAATTTCGATCAAAATAGAAAGTTTTATACAAGTTCTCATTTATTAAAATTTTTCTAGTCCAATCACATAATTCTCAGAAACTTTTATTTTTCTTAGTTATTAGACAAATAAATTATCAAATACTTGTCAAGCGACGAGCAATATTTTAAAAATTAGTTTACTTCAAATATCATCAAAAATGATTTATTGTTTTATTTATTCAAAATTTTAACAACTATTTAATAATTGACTCATAGGTTAAATAAATGTTTTCACTTTACGAATTTTCGAAATTTCGATCAAAATACAAGTTATCATTTGTGAATATATTTCTAATCTAATCAAATATTTCTAAGAAACTTATATTTTTTCTTAATTATTAGCCAAATAATTTATCAAATACTTGTCAAGTAACGCGCAATATTATCAAAAAGTAATTAGTGCATTGTGCAAAATGATTTCTTGGCTTATTTATACAAAATTTTAAAAAGTATATAATAGTTCTTACAGGTTAAAATCATCACGAATTTTCGATTGCAAATTTTTATGCAAGTTATCATTTATTAATATATTTCTAGTGTTATCAAATAATTCTAAAAAACTTATTTTTTTTTTTCTTAATTATTAGCCAAATAAATTATCAAATACTTGTCAAGTAACGCGCAATATTTTCAACAAGTATTTAGTTCATGTATCATGTTTTTTTTGACTTATATATTGTACAAAATTTTAAAAAGTATATAATAATTAAGTAAATAATAAAAAATTCACATTACGAATTTTTGATTTACGAAATTTCGATCAAAATGAAAATTTTACGTGGAGATGTATGTGATGTTATTTTTAAACTTGTGTATTTTTTTTTCAGTAATTACTATGAAATGAGACGGTTCATACGCTGAACACAGGAAATATAGTAATTGAATCACTGTCAATCATTGTTATTTTTATTTAGCCTGATTAGTCTCATCACTTCAATTGCGTGGGTCTCCTTCCATACGAACGGACGGTTGTTTTTCTTAGCTTAAATCCAGTCACACATTATTGAAATATTCCATTTAATTGCAATAAAAAAAATATAAGAAATCCAATGATCCAATTTTAGTGTTGTAAATTTATAAATTATTCATTGTTGTAGTTTGTAAAAATTTAAAATTTCAGTTTACATAATTATATTTAATTGCAGTGCAATAAAATAGAGATTTTGTTTAATTATGAATTGAAAAATTTGGAAATTTGAGTTGATACAATTTTAAAATTAGTGTGGAAATGTATTGGTTTAATTGAAAAGTGTAGGAGAATAGCGTGTCGCGATTCTAGTTTGTCGTGTCTGACCTAAGGACACAACTGGTTTCCACAAGGGAGCCTTTTTCCTTTCTCGGACGAACCCCAAAAGTATTTATCTACTTCTTCGGCTCGTTTATTTTTATTTGACTTATTTTTTTGTAGGATTTCAGCTGAGTTCGTTTGTGGTGTTGTTTTATCTAAAATTTAGTGGCTATTTTTGATGAGGGGGCAAAATGCGCGCAGCAGCATAATGAGGGGCGGCCGGCCAGCAGAGGTCCGAGACTCCCGCTTCCCAAAATGAAACACACCGACTCTCTTGCAGGGATCCTGCATTAATTCGAGCTATTAATCTTGCCCCGACCAACAATAACTAAAGGACACACAAAGGCCCTGTCGGAATTGGCCACTTGAATTACATTAATGCTAATTCCCGGACACCGCGTTATCGGTTCCTTCGACATGGTCCTCAAGGTCCACCACACTCCGATACAATCGAATCATCGCTAACCCCGAAACAAGTCGCAATTAGCAGGTGGCAATTAGCGATTTTGACCTTACGGCCCCAAGCGTCGGGGTCATAGCGATTTTCCCGCAAAATCTACAGTTAATTATAGTAAACAGAACGGAGTGAATTAATTACTGCGGGTCGGACAAAATTGCATGCAATAAATGTCGCCGACGTTTATCCGCAGGATTATTGACCGTAAATCGCGAAGGTAATCATAAAGGCGGAGAGGCGTGTTTGTATACGCACCTGAAGAAGAACCATCGGAATTTCAACGTCCGAAAACATCATTTTTCAATTCGACTTGTCCGATTCGCGCCGAAATAATATATTGCTAATTGCATTTTTCTCACTCTTCACATTTATTTCTTTTTTATTTTTGGTTTGCTTTAAGAATATGCAAATACTGAATTGTAATTTAATAGTAAATTAATTTGCATCTCAATTTTTATGTAAATAAACTCAATTTTATTGTATCTTTAATATCAAGAAAATTACACTAGATTTTATCGCTAAGTACTAAATAGTAGTTAAGAATAATAATTAAGAGGTTGAATTGAGAAGATTTTTGAATTAGACAGAAAATTTTAGTTCGTGAGAATTTTAATTATTTTGTAAAGTATGTTAAAGTTTAGTAAAGTCTAGTAAAGTCTAGATACTAGACAATTCTTAAATATAGTAAAGTGCAGTAAAGTCTAGTAAAGTGTAGTAAATATAGGAAAGTCGAGTAAAGTGTAGTAAAATTTAGTACAGTCTATAAAAGTATAGTAAATTTTAGTAAAGTTTAGTAAAGTCCAGTAAAGTGTAGTAAAATATAGTACACTCTAGTAAAGTCTAGTAAATTCTAGTAAAGTGTAGTAAAGTCCAGTAAATTCTAGTAAAGTGTAGTAAAATATAGTAAAGTGCAGTAAACTATAGTAAAGTCCAGTAAATTCTAGTAAAGTGTAGTAAAATATAGTAAAGTGCAGTAAACTATAGTAAAGTTCAGTAAAATGTAGTAAAATATTGTACAGTCTAGTAAGGTCTAGTAAAGTGTAGTAAAATATAATACAGTCTAGTATGTCTAGAAAAGTATAGTAAAGTTTAGAAAAGTCTAGTAAAGTATAGTATAATATAGTAAAGTGCAGTAAAGTATAGTAAAGTCTAGTAAAATATAGTAAAGTCCAATAAAATATAGTAAAATATTGTACAGTCTAGTAAAGTCTAGTATAGTCTAGTAAAGTTTAGTATAGTCTAGTAAAGTGTACTAACATATAGTAAATTATAGTATAGTCCAGTAAAGTATAGTAAAATATAGTACAGTCTGTAAAGTCTAGTAAGGTTTAGTAAATTCTAGTATAGTCTAGAAAAGTATAGTAATGTGTACTAAAATATAGTAAAGTATTGTAAAGTGTACTAAATTGTAGTAATCTATAGTAAGATGTAGTAAAGTATGGTAAAGTGTAGTAAATTATATTAAATAATTGTTAAGCATACTAAAGTGTAGCAAAGTATAGTAAATTGTAGTAAAATATAGTAATGTGTAGAAAAGTAGAGTATAGTAATTCTATTGAATCTATCATTGTATAGTTGTAAATTTAATGATTTCAAAGATTTGTAAAACAATAATGACAAGAATATAGAATGTTTACAAAAGATATCTAATTCAGTGTCCAATAATTCTGTATTGTCGTGTTACCAATTAGTTTCTATTTATTGGACAAGTGCGTTTCTGTGTGATGGAAAAACTTTCCATACCACCCAGTTCCATGAGGCGTTGCAGATAAGCTACACACACAATTGAATTACATATAATATAAAATATCGCGAGGCCATCTAATCGACGACACGGGTTATAGGTGTTAACAATTTCCACTCGATTAGAGGATAGATCAAAACCGGATAAAACTGTTGTAGCAACATTGTACGTTCCACGATGTGAATAGAGATAGATAGATGTCTAAACTGCATATGGTATAGAGAAAGAGATACTATGCATGTACATATTTATGGGAAAGTAAATTTCATTACGCGAATTCGCTTCTTCTTGTCGTTGCTTTTCTTTTTCTTCTGTTCGGGACTTTGCACATGAATAAATGTGATTATGGTGGAATATAAAAGCGTCGCGGACCACATTATAATGAAGCGTGGGGTCACACACATACACACTCGGCTCGGGGAGTCATTATAAAATTATTAAAGAATGACAATTTAAAAACAGGAAGACGTATTTTGTACGGTTTTTAACGTGCAATCATAAGCGCATTACCTGTAGCATGGGCTGTAATTATAAACATATGTCCGATGACCGGGACCGGGGCGGTTCTGTCATTAAGCCTGCACTCTTTCTGCTCGTTGCCACGTATGCAGGCTGTAGCATGTCCTCGTTTGCTGCAGGATGATCGGCAATTAAAAAAATTAACAAGCAGCCTCCGCTTCGAAAGAAAGAAAGAAATAAGAGAGGAGAGAAGGTGGATGAATTGAAGATGCGCGTACGGATGGAGGACGGATGAAGAACACTCTATTAATGCGAGAGGAGAGCAAATTAAGCGAGTTAATAATGATGAAGAAACATCGGGTGCTACCTGAAGAAGACCTAATGAAATTTTGTGACTCTGTAGTTTCTCTCTCCGTCACAGTAGCTTCCTCCTACCTGACATATCATTATCTTCGTAACGCACAAGGAGAGAAAGAGATGAGAAATTGTATTATTATTATTTTTACATTTTTTTTTTCGGCTACCGTATTTTTATCATTATTATTATTAATTAATCCCTTCCAGTCTTCTTTATTACTGCAATCATTTCTAATTCATCCACAGTTCATAATTATAATTTCACAGAAAGAAAAAATATAATTAAAATTTCTTATAGTTCTTTAACAAAAAATATACATTTAAAATAGAGCAAACGTCAAATGTGACTTACCAACTTTCATTTTTCTTACATGTAACCAATAATACTAAGTACATTTGACAGATATTTACGTCACTTGTCAAAACGATACAATCATAAATATATAAAGATTGTCTTACTTAATTTAATTAAGACAAGTTTTGTCTAAATTAAATTACATAGAAAATTAAGGTAATGCAAATGAAATTGACATTTTATACACAAATTGACTCAACAAATTACTGCGTAATTCAAAGCAAAGTGCAAGCTTAGAGTTAATTTAAAAATAAATCAGAAATTAGCATTTCTTTTGTAAAGTAAATTACTTTAAATGCTGAAAACAATGCAGCGTTTAAAAACTGTCCAAACGATAAGATCGTGAAGTTTTAAAAATGAAGAGATTCGTGATGATGTACAGATAGTTAAAGCGAGAAGGCTTATAATTATTTCCACAAACTGGCGAGATTGAAATAAATGTGCGCTTGTTATAAATTCACATTAAGACAATTAGATCGTATCGCGGTCCGTCGAGCGTACAATTTGTACGTACATAAAATTAAAAATGAAAATGATCATTTTTATGCAGCGTTCGCCGCGAATTACGATGACTATCTGTAATTACTTATTATATTAATAGACGTATCATTAAGCCGACTTATCTCAATCTTTCACATTTTAAATGCTATAATCATTTTGCGACGAAGGTGTATCCATTTTGTGACAGCAAAAAAAATACGAGGATTTGCAAACATAGCAACATTCGTTTTATGCAAGTCTCGAAAATATATTTTATTACTGTTTGTTATATACATAATGGTAAGCAAAGTAGAAATAACTGACTCAAGTCTTTAGATTATTGAAAATATTTGCATTTTCTTTTATGTTTTGAAATTTTTAGTAGTGTTTTTAGTATATTAGCTTTGATCAATATTGTATAGTAATTTTGTACTTCCTGGACAATTTGACTTTAATTAGTCTTTAATATTAAGGATGTGATTATTTGAGACTTAGTTGTAATAGAATGTTTTTTTTTATGAAGTTGTATGAAACATCAATCTTCGCGTTGTGTTTTGATCGGTGTGAAGGTTTTCCCTAATTATTGTAATTAAATTAATTGGAGATTAAAATCCCAGTAATTTGAAGAGATCCTATAGAAAATAAATCCGTTGAAGGAATTGTTGGCGTTGGAATGATTCGCTTTGGAAATGTTTGATGTGTAAATGTTTGATCACGAGGTTGTCTAATAGTTTTGAAAGGTGGCTTGCTTCTCGCCTACCTGTCTTACGCACTTTGTGGGCCGTCCATCCACATGTGTGTATGAGCCGCCGCTGCCAGTCACCAACTTCACCATCTCCTTCTTCCACACACTCATTGTTCCTCGTTCGTCTCTCTCGATCCCTCCAGTTCTTTCTCGTTCCAATGGCTCTCAGATTTGAGCCAGCCACTGTTTAATAAATAGAAAAAGAAACGTTAGGTAGGAGCAAAAAAAAAAGGAACGATGGATTCCCATTGTTTAAGCACATATATTGTCCGCTCTTAACGCGTTAAGTTTCCAGAAATTAAAGAGGGAAAACGTGAGACTATTTCCATCATTACGGCTCATTTTAATAACGTAATGATTATCTATTTATACGCACCTTTTGCCAAGTCACCGTCTCTTCTTTTTACTTCTTCTGCTACCTTTTTTTTTTCTCTCATTCCTCTCTCCGCGTCGTCTAGATGCAGTTCCCTCTCTTTCTACCTCATTCTACGTTGCTCCATTCTTTCGGGCCCGAAAAATATAATCGAAACACCATTTTAATTGGTAATTCTCAATTAATTAGAATGATCAAAAGGTTTTGTAACCGACCTTATTCGGTTCCAAATTAAATGTGAAATTACGTTCGAAAAAGATAATTGAACTCTGAGCAAGAGAACACTTGATCCGATTTTTTTTATCCAGTGCTTTGTTGTTTCATAAGTTAATAAGTATTATATTCACGCGTTGCTTATTATTGATTAACTCTTCCGAGAGTCGTTACAAAGGAAAACAAATTGCTTGTTGAAATTTCCAATTATCCGCACTTTTGTGCGGGTACATAAATATTTTTTTCCTTTTTATCTTAAAGAATATATAAATTACTGGACAATTTGCAAAATATTAGTTGGTATTAATGAGCGTCCTCGTTGTTTACAAGTAGGTGGAAAAATGCAAATTTCGTGATTCCAGAAATGTTATACATGGACATTTGAGCATAATTGCTTTCGAGTGGAATTAATCATTATTTTAGCGCAACGGCTGACCTTTCGGGTCAAACAACCCATGGCATTATTTCGTTCTTACAACAAAGAAAGGAAGAACAGAAAAAAATAAATTCCGCCGCGCGAGAAAGAGAGATTTATAAATGCGGAGAAACACAGTGAAAGAAAGAGAAAAACTACGACTACATAAATTAAGAAAAATATTGCTGTGTTACAAAATATATTACAATAATAACGCGCGGTTTTGTTTTCTATCTTTTTTTGTTGTTCTTTTAATAATAATGTAGATTTTATTAAGACGTGATTGATGTTGGCACAAAGGATACAAAAAATTAAGATAATAATTTAAGGCGAAGGACAGGCATCGCATTGATTCAATATATTTATAATTGTAATTATAGCGTTTTGAAATATCCATAACCTTTAAATTTCTTAAAACAAAGATTTATTTTTAACTGATTTTATACCAAATTTGGAAAAATCATTTTTTCTTTTATACACGGATAATGTGCACATTACCCAGTAAATGTATAGATTTTCTTACAACTTAAGTAAAAGTAGATTATAAATACACTTACTTTCCACATTCGCCAATCAGCTACGTTCAAAGTGAGTACAAATATTTTTTGTTGATTTTCAGAGGCAAATGTGTATTAAATGTACATTATCCAAATGGGTTGATTATGCTCCTAAAAATTGTCTATTAAATATGAGCAAATTATGTTTTTATTCTAATTTTAAGTTAGAATGATTATGACATAGATTCCAACTACAAAGTGAGTAACAGTTCTTTATTAAACAATTCTATTTGTCATTTTTTTAATAACCTGGGAAATCCTCTAATGATGTAATAATTACGGTTCAGAACTCGTGCTTCGTGGGAGTACATTTAAATGTATCAAGTATATTCAGAAACACGGACCAAAGCAAATCATTATGAAATTTATAACATTTTCACTACAATTAATTTGAAAAAATTATTTAAAAAAATAATTCAAGCGATTTTATTTAATTTTACAATAATTAAGTTCCTTACACAAACAAGAATATTTAACGTTTTAGGTAGTTAAATTATACATTAGCCACGTTTTCTTAGAAAAATTTAGATGAAAATTATTTATTTTTTTGTAATATTGAAATATTTTCTTCTAATATTTGTACAATTTTACTTTGTTAACCGTAATTTTATTAATAATAATATTTATTGAAAGAATAAACTGCAAAAAAAAAATTTAATAGAATAATACAAATAAAATAAAATTCAATTTTTAATGTGATTATTTTTCTGAAAATGAAAAAATTATGAAATTCACATTGCATTAATATACGATGAAACCTGAAATAATATGAATACAAAAAAAATGACTGACAAATTATGTAGTAACGTTTCTTTTATGACACTTTTGTTACAGTAGAATATTTATCTAATATATTCTGAGAAACTTTGATTTATGACTATTTTAGAAAATTATAATTATTAATCTACATAATTAATTAATTAATTAATATTAGTATAGAAAAATAGAATTTACTTAATAGAAAATGTTTACTGAATTATCAAAATGGTAACGTTTCTTTTATGACACTTTCATTAATGTCAAAAATTCTTGTACTCAAATTTGATTATTTGTTAATTTTTAATTATTTTTTGAAATGGATTATAATAATTATTATTATAGATAATGAATATATAATTAATTTCAATTAATATAGATAATTATAGGATTGGAATGTGGATGAAGCTGATGAATGCTTTAATCGTAAAGTATATAATGATATTGTTTTAGAAACTTTATTGAGTTGGTTCCGAAGGTTAATTTGATGTGGTCAGTGAGTTCAGTAGCATATACTAATTACGAATGTGAGCGGCAGTTGTATGATCCTGATGATGTCCATTTGCGGTCGATGTGAAACCCGGTCGTATCGGATGGTAATAGTTCTAAGACCGGCGGAATTCGGCAGCTTTCAATTACAAACTCTGATCCAATTAAGGTGATGAATATGTCCAAACGATGTGTTCGCGCTACTTGCTTCGATCATCGTCATCTGCTTCTTCTTCTGCTGCTGCTGCTGTTGTTGTTGTTGTAATCTCATTGTGTATTAAAGAGTGGCGCGCACGTGAGTGTGTGTGTGTATGCATGTATGTTCAATGGTCAGCATATTTCTCAAGGCTGTGGAGCGCCTTGGGGTCTGGCCTGTTGGATTGAGCCCATGGTGCGGTCGGCGGCTGAGCATGGACAGCAAACCAAAGCCAAAGAAGCAAAAGCCAAACCAACCGACCGACCAGATCAGCCAACCATCCGACCAACCAACCAAGCACAAGCAACGAGCAGCCAGCCACTTTCCTGGTTATTATGCCGAGTGTAGCTACCGACTTACGCGAGGAATTATGATATTGATGATATCACGAGCCTTCCCCACCAATATACCTCTTGTAACAAGCGGTCTTGCTTGAAAATCGGACGGCTTCACATGGTTATCTCGGCCTTATTATGGTAAATATCTACGGAACAGCTATGTGTGGCAATTTAAAAATGCACCAATGTGACTTATCTTCAACCACTCTCCTCTTCCAACGCACGCATCTCTTTATTTTCTTTTACTTCGGTTTACTTGTACTTTGTTTACTCCCCATCCATTGATTGCAAATGCTTCCAGCTTTTGCTAATAAACCACACACGCCGGCTTCCAGGATCTTTATACGCGGATCTAACCATTTTTTACCATTTACAGCGGTATGGAAAAAGGCCACTTTTGACCGCGAGATTGGGAACACGTAAATAATTAACTTTTACCCGACCATAAGAAAAACCGGAAGAAAGAAAATACTCTAAAGGTATTCTCGAGATCTATCTAAATTGCCTTACCTAATACAAAATTATTCAGACATCTTTAAACGACGAGATAAAAACGAATAACTTTACAATAAATACTAGTACTTTACCTGCAATCATTTAAATTTATTTCTGTTTTTATTGATAAATTACATATAGCAATAACAATGATATAAGTTATCATAATAATTGATTATATGTAAACCTAACCTTTTTTTCTAAACAAAAATGGTGAAAAATTGTTAAGTTATATAATCTAATATATAATTTAAGTTTTACTTTACTTTTTCATTATATACTTTATGCTAACCTAACCTATAAATATAGTGCAAAATTATTAAGTTATATAATTAATTAATATTATTATAGACAAATTTAATTTAATTAAAACGAAAATGTATAATTAATTATGAAAATAGTAACACTTTTATCAATGTCATAATTTCATAATTATTTTATAATTTTTATTATTTTATGTATAATTTCATTATAGAAAAAAAAAAACAGGATTTTCATAATTATTCTAAAAATTTTAATTCCGTAGTATAAAATCAGTTTTTATTAACAAAAAAATTGTAATATTTCTTTAATATTTGGAAGATTTGTCATTTAATTAGATGTATTTTCTATTACTTCATAATCATTATTATTACTTAATAATAAATAATTTTATATAAAATTAACCTTAATCTGACATATCCTTACTTAACCTAACTTATCATAAAACAATATAGCAACTGATATTAACCTAACCACAATTAATCACTAACATGATATAACGTAATCTTACAAAATAAAGTAAATATAGCTTATATAACCCAATACTAAATGTTACTTTTTACATTAAAATATTTGTATTGTTGAATGAAGAAATATATAAATAATAAATTTAAGTATTTGTTAGGAAATAAATTCACTTAATATTAAAATTCGTCTTAAATCATTATCCACGAAACGAAAAGAGATTATTATTTTGTTTGTATTGATTAATCATCAATTTCAGTGTTATTTGAGATTTAGTTCCACGCTGTTTAGGTTGTTGGAAATAATCATAATCCTTTCGTATGAGAATAATCACATCGATAATTGAAATTAATGAGAGAAGAATCTAATGTGATTTGGTTGGTCAGAAGAAATGGAGAGCAAAAAAAGCCGAAGCGAAGATTACATACAAATGCGCGTCTTCGTTGCGTATACCTCGGAGCGGTGATCTTGTTCTTTTGGGAAGATCAGGCGTGGAATTAAAAGTGTATAAGGGGATTTTAATTATCGAATAAAAAATAATAAGAGAACCGGATCGTTAATGGGAAACGAAATAATTTGTTTTCTAACGGGCCCCGAGCGCATCTCAAAACTACGTACATGTAACTATTTTAATAAGAATCATTTCATTTACAGGAGCGAACAATGAGACCAGTTGGACAATGTAAAAGAAGGTCTCTTTTCGATGCGTGCGTGTACATATATCATAAATTCTGGTGTGAGAGATTGTAAGGCAGGATGTGCGCTTATTAACGAATTATCAAATTTTCAACGCATACTTTAGTGAGGGCCGAAAAACCCGGGTTTTTAATCAACTCGCTCGGTGTTGATGAAGTTTTTAGCAGGTAATTGTTTCTGTTTCATAAATTTGACTCGCTCTGGCATAATTATTAGTTTTGGACCTAAAGTTTTTAAATTAATAATTCTAAAAAAATAATTTTTTTATCGAATTAAAATCAACTTTTGTAAATTATATTTGAAATAAATATTTAAAACTAGTTTGTGATGATTTCAGTACTGAAAATGAGGTAGCGGTGTATTTACGCGGATTAGTAGGATTTCGCGTAATTTGGTTAAATGCGAAATGAGTTACTTATTAGTACAGAAGTAATTGCACCAAAGGACTTCAGCATACGCAAATCTCGCTCTGCATCTCAACGCTCGGTTGGTCATTAGAGGTGATAAGCAATGATTTACAAATTATCATTCCTTTTAGCTGCAGGGAACAATTAACGATTCCTGCACACCGGAATAAGAAATAAAACTCAATCTTTATCCCACTACAAAATACGTCAATATAACGCCATCTTTTATCGCTAAAATATACTAATTAAAATATTTTTGTAAATGATTTTTTTATTAATATTATTTAGTCGTTTGATGGAATACTAGAAGATATTGTTGAAAAAAATTGATGGAAATGGGAATTATTTTCCTGTCTGTGAATTCCTCATCATAGTAGAGGCAATGAAATGGCGAATTAAAGGTGACAGGACCTCAATTAAAATCCGCAATTAAATGCGCAAACATAAACATCAATAGGTTTCATTAGTCGACAATGAGGAATTAAAATTGCATCTGCGTCTCTCACCTCTTCGTATTATTTTTTCTTCCTTCTCCTTCGTCCATTCGATTCCATTTATTTATTTCTATATTTGATGTACGCTGCAAATGCGTTAATGTGCACACTTACACACCCGTTTCTATAGGTGTGCACATAAATGCGAGGTGTAGTAGGTTCATTGACGCCGCCCAGAACATTATTATTCTATCAATTTCATAAAAATACAACTCGGATATTTGCATACGCGCAAACAATTCGCTAAGAATTATGATTTCCTTGCCCTTGTACTTCCCATAAAATTACACTCTTCTACATATTAATTAGCTAAATGAAAATAAATATATAAAAGCGCGGATGTCGTAATTTATTTAATATTCCTCCGCATCTATCCGAAGATTTTATTATTTTTTGAACAGCTCGCCATCTCTGCCCGTCCATTCATTCATTCATTCATTTACGCGAATTGTGTGTGCGTAATATCAAACAGCTTTTATCCATTAATTTAAAGACGCAATTCTGATCATACACAGCAAATCTCAATTGCAAAACGAGTCTTGCAATAATAAAATCTCTAATCTGCATATTCAATTCTACATCTACTTTAAATAATTCTCTATTATTTTTTTTACAAAAACAATTTTATTAATCAATCATTAAATAATTAAATTTAGTTTAAAAACTTGAAGATTCAAAATAAATCAAACTTTCCAATTATCAAACTCTAATTTACAGAAAATTACCTGAACTCTTAGAAATCAATGTAAAATATAGCTTGAAAAATATGAAATAAATTTAGTTTTGTATTCAGTATATCAAATTACTAATGATAAATATGTTTTAATTTCTGATTTGACAGTAGAAACTTGTGCCATTTTTGTAGAAACAGAATAAATTTTACTGGAGCTTCGAGTGGGTCATTAGAAATTAATCTCTTTGTGACTTTGTAACCTGTAGGTCATAGGTGGTCGACCTCTACCACAATCCAAGCTAAAAGAATAGTAGACTTTAAACCGTTGATCAGAAATATAAACTTTGTTGAAGAAAAAATGGACAAAAACTAAAAGCTGTATTATTTATTATGTAGACAATTTTTTGCTCAAATACAATGCATTACAGAAATATAAAGTTTTATGTTGGAGCAACACAAAAAAAAGTAATTCATTATTAATGTAATTATGAAAGAAATTGATATAATAGTGAAAATAAGAAAGAAATCAGTATGAGATTAAATTTAAAACTTGAAAACTAAAAAGAGTTGTAGATGTGTTCGTTAAGGTTGTAACGAGGCCGAGGACTTCCTGCTAATAAAATTATGAGCATTTATAGAATGGAGACTACTTGAATGGAGTTGGAGTAGTAAGTGATGGGCGCTCTGTGTTCAGGTTGTAAATGAATCATAAGCATTTACTTTCAAAGAGTAATGAGTACAATTTGGAAAATAATGAAACGGCTCGAGCTTTAATAGACTACTTAAAATAATTGAAGCGAATTAAACACATTTGGAGTTGAGTATAGTGGAATGTCAATCGACTGACAAAAAAAAAACGAAGATTAATCCCGTTTCTGAAATATTTGAAAATGTTTATTAATTATTATGATGATTAGTTTTAGTTCTTTAAATATTAACAATTATTTTCTAAAACATGCATTTTGTGTCAATATGTCTAATTTCCAATAGTCGCCATCTAGTTCTTATATTTGAACTATACTATAAATATATACTATAAAGAAAATGTTTATTAATTATTATGAAACTTATAGGATAACGATGATTAGTTTTAGTTCTTTAAATATCAACAATTATTTTCTTTACTTTATACTTGATAAAAACTTTATCTAAATCATCCATTTTGTGTCAATTTGTCTAAGTCCCAATAGTTGTCATCTTGTTCTTGTATTTGAACTTTACAGTAAATTCTTGGTAGATCTGTAGAAATGTAATTTAATCGCTGAAAATATACAAAGTTAATTAGTTTTGTTGATAAAAAACTAGGTATTCTGTAGTAATTTACATTTCTTCGTTTCATTAATTTGAAGTAAATGCATGAAAAATTATTTATTTAAGTAATAAGTTTAGGTTTTTGGAAGTTATTTCATTTTTTTTAAATATCTTGTGGAATTTCAATTGAAAAAATGTGAATCCCGTTTCGTTGAATTATTTTGAGTACTTTTAACAGCTTTGTTGTTTACTTTATTGAAAGCTATGGTTATTGGAAGTGAATAATGGCGAAGGTGAACGGAAAAAAGCATGGGATCAAGCAGATTTGCACGATAAAGTCATTACTCGTTATATCCGTAGAGAAAGAAAAAAAAAGGAGGAAGAAGATTGGAAATAGTCTGGAATTAGCCGTGGCCGTGACTTCATTACGTCCACGTAGCTTAGGCCGAACATTTAGTTCTTTTCGTGATAAATGCTTGCTTCTCTGAATTTAACAATACGCAATTAGTGTCAGAATGAGTGAGTTTGTTTAACTAATTGCTGTTTTGTGCATCATTAGTCTCGGCGAGTAAAACAGAGGTCTTAGCTTTTATCGAGGAGGTGTTACATATTTTAATTATAGTCTTGAGATCCTAAAGAAACGGTGTTTTAAATGGAGGTGTCTGCTATTAGGAACAATCGTTGAAAATGGGTATTTAGTTTATGTTTTTGCGAAAGATCAAACAAATCCGTGTGCATGAAATGAATCAATTCCATTGAAGCGATGAGGTTGTTGTTGAGGAGGAGGAGGTTAGTGATAAAGTGTGCGTGCGAGTGAGTGAGAAAGATGTGTAGCCCTTTTTACCAGTCTCTGACCTGGCTGAGAAGAAATTCATTTTTGATTGGATCCGACACAATGCGACGCAAAAACGGCCTTACTATAATAATAATCAAAGGCAGGCCGAGGCCTCTCTGCAAAAATAATAGTTCACATGGCATGGCATAGCCGTGCGCAATCTCATTTAAAATTAATTTGCGATGCACACCGAACTTGCCATTATCCTCCTTCCCTTCCTTTTCTTAAGAAGTCACTCCGTGCCGTTTTCTTCCTGCACTTCCTTTTTGCTCGTCCTGTCGTTTGCGTGTTATTCCTTCTTTCTCACTCACACTTTTTCTTCTCCGTTTGCACCTTTTTCTCTCCCTCTCATCCTTTCTTTCTTTTCAATTATAAATGTCGAGTTGACAAAAAGGAATTCTTTACATTCCGGCGGCCGCAAAAGAAATTCGAAACAAAAATACATATATAGATGTATAAGCTCTCCTTATTCTCTATTTTTTCTGTTTGCTGCTGCTGTTGTTGTTGTTGGAAGGTTTTGCTCGTCCTTTCTCCTCTGCATTATTCTGGTTGTTTTCAATGCGCGAGGACTTTTTATGCGAAATTAATAAATGCTCGTCGGAGATGTCTATAGAGACGTTCGTTCGGCTTGTTTCTTGCTCACCAATAGGAACGGTAATCTTACATACTGGATCCAGCTTACAACCTAATGGCTGTAAGTCGCATCTTTATGGTATTACTACTCTTTGAACTGTTGAACTGAAAAGTGACGGCGTTCATCTAGAACCAATAACTTCCTACGTTTCATTCATAGAAAAAAAACGGATTTCGAAGCATTTGAATGTAGCCTGTAAACGCCCTTTCACGATAAATCCGACTCACAACATCTCCAAACGTATTTTTATTACAACAATAAAAAAATCATTTTAATCTAATCAATTAATTAAATAAAACATTACATTTATCAATTTATTACAGAAAAACTATAAAAGTCACAAGTTAAGAAGTATACTCATTTAAAAGGTCAAAGTTTCATCTTTAATTTACATTTTAGATAATATAACTGACATACATGATTATCAAGAAATTAATAAAAAAGTTATAGGTTCTACTAATATAGAATTTAAAAAATATTGTAATTATTTTTTTAAATAAATATTTTAGTAATAAAATAATTTATTTTTTTTAATTAGCATTACATATTTTAAAATTTAAAAACTGGAATTTCCGAAAAAGTAGACATACTGAAGATTTTAATGTGCGATAGATACACAAGGAAATAGTTGAAGCGTGACAAGACTATACGTAAATCAAAATATTAAATATTTTTTTGTATGCGATAAACATCAAGTTTATGAAGAAATGAAAGAAAAGATGTTATTTCAATGATTTATGGTTCATTTACAAAAGTTGAAAGTTATCTAAAATTACAACAAATACCTGTTACTTTTATGATTCCGAAAATTGAATCCGAAAGTAATATTATATAATTATTAATTGCAATCAAATTTCACAAAATCAATTTAAATTTTCCACTTTTTCAATTTGAAAGTCAATTTAGTAATTTTTTTCTTCAGTTTCAATATGAAAGTACATAGTTTATATTATATAACATTTATTTGGTAAACTTAATATTGTAATGTAAAACGTTAATTTTCAATAGTAATTTTGATCTAATTACTAAGAATTGATAATAATTAAAAATCAGATCACTATAGTCTGGTTAAGAAATTTTAATTGACAAATTAATTAAAATTGGAATACGAATATAATTTTTTGATTAGTCCAGTTTCAAATAACGCTGAAAATAGGTTAAAAATAAGCAATAAGAATTTTAAGATTTTAACACTAAAATAGGAATGTAATTTCGTAACAATAAAATTATTTTTCTCGATTGATTTTTTTGTTTCTTAATTTACGCAAGGTTAACGTGACTCGACGTATATTTAATTTATAATTTGTGTAGAAGAGACAAAAACGGCGAGGAAGAAAAATGTAAACACCTGCTAAGAATTCAAACACGAAAAGGGACATTAATAATAATTATATTTGCTAATTTGTAATTTTAATGTTTAATTAACGCTCGAGCCAAGCATTAAATTGGAAAATAATTAAGAGGAGAGTTTTCAGATGGACGTTGCGCATTTTTTTATTGTCACGACATGAACGGTGGACGGTTTTTATTGTTCATTAAATATTATATATCCAGCAATTTTGATTTATTCCGATAGTCGTTTCTCGTTTCCATACCGACTCGCTTCTTTCTATTATTAATATTTCCATTATTATTAGTTGTAGCTATTATTAACTGAAAATGTCAATGGATTGTTGTATACGTAATCGGAGAAATATGTCCGCTGTGACATGATTAGATCATGTACGTACAAATGTATTCGCAGCGAAATTTGCATCCGGACAATATAATTAATACAAATTGTCGTACAACAATGACTCGGTAATATGCAAGCTCATAAATAAACGATTATGTTATTTGTTTGTAATATAAATATTGGGTGGGCTTCGCTCAAACGATTCGATTAACTTGCGTTTAATTAGTATCAGCATATTGCATGCGCCTCTGCGCTTACCACATCTTTGTTCTCCTATGAATATTTATATCGAAACACATTTGTCATACCTTGTGTGCATTAAATTAAAAAAAATATATTTATAAACTTATGAATATTTATATAAGTCTTAACATACATTCACATAATAAATGCTAATTACGTAATATATTATTTTTTTGCAATAATATTTATTTTATTTATTAAATATATCAAAAAATAATATTACTATCTAATAAAATTTACGTAACTAACCAAAACATTGATAATTTTCAAGAAATTATTATATGCAGAAAATGAAATGAAAATTATAAAACATATATAATAAATGTGATTATGCTATTATTACTATTTAAGTTCTCTCGTTGAATAATTATTTGCAATTCATGATAACGTTTCATAAATTAATTAGCTATTATTAAAATTAAAAAATTCCTGCATTAATAACTAATTACAAATACAATTGATTTATATCGTTTTTTTTCTTTTCCTTACAATTAGATTCTTTAGAAAAAAAGCTATATTTATATTTATAAGCGTTATAAAATGGTAAATAATTTATGTTTGATTATTTTATATACAGAAAAATTCTATGGAACAGAAAAAATATATGAAATTGTTCGAAAAAAATGTGAAACTTAAAATCAGTCAGTTTTAACAGTATGTTGACGTACCGAATAGATGGCGGATTATTGATATTTGAGGTGAATATGTCAGGATTGAAACAATAAAATTGTACAATTGTGCTCTTTCTTTTTTTCCACCTCTGCATCCACGTCGTATTTTTCTCTGTCAAGGATGTGCCGTGCACGCATGCCACGTGCCCAGCAGATTACTCTTTGTACTTTCACTCGAATGAAAATATTTTCGTTAGGTCTTTTTTTTATATGTGTGTGTATAAATGTGTGTTGTTGACTTTTTGAAACGAAGCGAAAGACACGGGTCGATGTCAACAATTTCGCTTTGCTCTTACTCTCCGATGTTGAATCATTGAGTAAACGGCCGGAAAAGGTTACACTTGGATCGAGGCGGTTTCTTTAAACAATAATAGTTATGTGTATGAACGAACAAACAAACAAACAAAAATAAAAAAGAAGTAAAATAAAAAGGAATGAAGAAAGAAGCGATGATCTAATAGCGTACATTCCTCGGATATTTGCATTCATTTACATTGGAAGGAGTGATTTATCCCATGGATCAATATACTCTCTCCCGTTTCACTCTGCAGACATTTCCCTCTCTATCTTTCGCGGAACCATATCTCTTTTTCTCTCTCTTTCTCGTTATTTCTTTATGCTTCTTTCGCACGCCGAGGATGGCGTCCACGGAATGCAAATTCCGATTTGATGAAAAATGGATCTGAATTTTCGGACGTACGACGAGACGAGAGTTCCCTAACTTCGTCAAATATTGGGGCAAGATGTATGCGCTTGTCCCTCCTTCCGTGTCCCCGAGATACTTACATACATAATCCAGTCCTCCTCCACCAATGTTCTTCCTCTCTTCTCCCGAGTCTCAGAGGTACACCTATCTTTGCAATTTATTGTTGCTACCGTATTAAGAACACTCAATGATTCACACGTTTCTTAACTTTATATTACATTTACTTTTAAATTCCATTCTCATATAATAAACATTACTACAATTTAGAATTTACTATAATTGAATATATTACAAAAAAAACTTGTAGAATCTAATGATTCTTGAATTACTTAATTAAAAGTCAATCTTAGAAAAATGCTAAACCTAATTTTATATTTTTTAACAAGCGTAACTGGTGTTATTACTAAATGAAAATTGATATGTAAATTGTTTAATTATAAAAGTTATTTAAATGTATGCTGTTTGCTGTTTAGGAAGTTTCATTTATGACAAGTAAATTGGAAGCTCGAAAATCTCATTCATCATGCGGAAAAGTATGAGAACTAAAAAGAAATATAAAAAAAAAACTGGACTTGCTGCTCGTAAGAAACAATACAAATTATATGTATAAATGAAGGAAAAAAAAAACGGCGCATACCTGGAACGTTCGCATTCATTTACATGGGATTGATTGATTTATCCCATCATGGATCAATACTCTTTCCATTGAACAGACGTTCCTCAATCCGCGCCGTCTGCGGAATGCAAATTCCAACCATTTTTTTGTTGCTTTTTGTTCTTCCTCCACTCTTCTTTTGCAAACAAATTTACATACATCTAGTTTTTCTCTTGTTCTCTCCATTCCAATTGTTCCACCTTCGTCGACATCGTTGCTGATTCTTTCTTTATTTCGTCTTTTTTTTTGTTCTTTCCTCTACATCTCTTTCTTCCTCCTTGGGATTCAATGAATGGATCCGTCGTATTTTTAATACCATTTCCATTACAATCAATAAAGCCGAGATTAATCCGGCTGCGATGGGATGCGACATCCATCATGGGTCCAATTCCTCCGCATTACCATAAGTCGCTTTAATTAAAGTGACTAATGTTTATTTAACATAACAATAATGCGTGTGGCCTTCGCGAAAGATGATGATGCTTCATCTTAAACAACAAATTTTCCTTCTTTTTTCTATGTGTGTGTTTCATTTGCTTCTTGGATTCTCTTTTCCACCTCGGCCGTTTTACTCATCAAACGGCTTATCCACCGGTCGTATCATATTTCTTCATTAGGCATCTCGCGCCGCTTCCCTCCGCGTCTCTAATAACCTTTAACGACTCCACCTTGTTCATGTGTATCACATTTGATGCACGGCCCGACCATGCTTAAACCATGACGCTAATACCATCATCATTGATATTCACTACTTACTTGTACACTTCATTTACGATCAGAGCAAAATAAATATCAATCATACTGCTATTAATTCACTCTTCATCATACTTCAATGCGAATATAATTTAGCAGATTAAACCTTTTATTAAAATCTCAATTCTAAACCAAATTTCAATAGATATTGTATTACAGTGAATTAATTGCTAACATGATTTAACTAAATTACACTGCTCGAAACAAGTTTTTAATTAAATAATTATGATTTGAACATACTAAAAAAACCGGTTATTTCTTCATGTAATTGGATACAATACCAATATAAGCATTGGATTGCAACGAAAAAAAGGAAAGGAATTGATAGATTATTTAGCCGTCTCGTTTGCATATAAATATAATAAATGTAATTCATTCATCGTGAAATTTACGATTGGAACCGCTTCTTTCTGCCTGTTGGAATTTTTGCTGACGATTTATAATCATCTCCAGAAAAATATATCTTTAACAATTTAATTTGTGCAGAAACACAAAGAACCAATAAATAATGTATCAACATTTTTTTTTATACAAACCGTTAACGTTAATATATCATCGTTGTCGCATCGAATTAATAAAGGTGAATCATCCTGTTTTCAAATAATTTGAATTCTTGTTAATTTGGCCCGGTATTTTTGAGATTTACAGATAGAAATTGAAAGTGTAGATGAAGTGCATGGGTTTAAAGTTGAAATATGCTGTTTTAATTGAGCGGAGTTTAATGTCCAAGATTAATTTCGTAAACCGCCCAGTATCATCCTAAAGATTGTTATTATTTCGTTGGTCGTGTGCGTGTTTTTTTTTGTTCTTCGTCTTCTCCTCGCTGTTGCTTGCTTGCTTGCTTGAGGAAGCTTGAATGGAATTGTAAACATTTTGAGGTAATATATCTTTAGCACCTGTGTGGACAGGAGGGCGGACATTTCCACATAGACCTGCTTCGGAGCCGTGATAAGGGTCAATTTGCGCCCACGAAATCCTCGATTTCTCCTTTTTCAACCATCCCTTCTGCACACAAACTCTTTAACCAAATAACGGAAAAACATACACCAACAACCACAAATAAAGGAGAAACAATATCGTTTTTGAGATTGCGCCGTCGAGATGGTTGTCATGGTAGCAGCATTGTTGGATTGCATTTGGTTTTAATATAGTAATTCCATGGTTACATGGCGGATCGATTATGGTACAGAGGAGTCGCCGCGCCGAGGAGCGATTAAACCGTCGAAGGACACTAATTCATAAATTCCAATGCTATTATTTTCATTATCCACCGGATAATAATTAATAATGACTCTCAAAATCCGACGGGGCCGACGAACTACTCTCCAAAACCAAGAGGACAATCGTCCTTATAATATATATATTTTTTTAAATTTTCTATTCACTAACTAATTTTTAACAATTTCTTGTTTAGAGTAAATTTTTATTTTTGCTTATTTGAAAAAGAAAAGTTTTTTAAATTATCACCATAATTATCTTATTAGATTGGAAATCAATTATTTTAATGAAAATTAACAGTTTTAATAAATTTAATCGAAATGATGAAATTTTTGTAAGTAATACATTTTATTTATTTTTATAAAATATTTTGTTATTGAAACATAAATTTGTCTTTGATCATTGGGGATTGTCATTAGGAGTAATCATAATGGTTGTGCAGATGTTCGGTTTTTTTGGGGCGAAGATCAGATCTTCAAATGGACAAGAAACAAACGTATCGCGTTTTGTTGTTTGTCCAGCGTAATTAAAGGCTAGTAATTAGCGGTCGAAGTTAATTATAGAATACGTGAGTTGCGTTTCATCCGAGGAGGTGTCCTCTTTTTGTCCCTATACTCTAAGATAGAGCGTTCATTAGGCCGTCTTCTTATCCATCTCTCCTCTTCCACTCCTTCGCAACCTTTTTGCTCAACCCGCTCGCTGCCTTTCCCGTATTCAGGAAAAGACCTACACGTTGACATAATATTATTACGGGCGACGTAATAAAGTAAAGATTTTATAAATTATTTTCGCGTCGGTTTTTCCACTGATGCTGATGCTGCTTCTTCATCTTCTGGGATTGGATTGGAAGAAGAGTTGACGCCGTAAAGGGGAATACATTCCGATGCATGCGGTGGTAAAAAGATCGGGTCGGATTTCACACACACGCTCTCATACCGGAGACAATGTGGTAAAAACCTGTAATGCCAGTAATATATCAAACCAATTAATACGCGATTATTTATTATTATTAAACAGAACTGCCGAACTATGCCCAAAGAAAAGAAAACGAAATAACACGCAAAAAAAATACAAGCTGAAAATAAAGTTTAACTGGACGAGGCAGAAGGTCTTCTCGTTTTTCTTCGGTTTTCCGTACCTTCATTGGAGGACGAGGATCAATTATCGCCGATCAAACCAAAATATTAATATACTTTCCTCTTCCAGTGTTACCGTTTTCTTTTCGTTTTTTTTTTCTACTGCGGAGTGAATTCAATTGTCGTTCCTCGTCTGATATATCTGCAAGTGGAGCACACAAACATGTTTCTTTGACTAGTCTCAAAGCTTATTATTTTTTACTGCCTCGATATATAATGTGGACTTACTCTGCTCTGTACTGTACTTATTATAAATATTTAATGCCTTGCTTAACAGGCCGAGGCACGGACGGACGGAAGACTAAGGACGAAGAAGGAATATAAAGAAAAGGAACACACGGATTTCAATGAGACCCTTTATGTCATTACATTTATTATTTTGTTATTACTAACGAAATTCTCAGACAACCCAATGTTTGCGCAACGTAGCATTTACGAAAATAACCTAGTATTACATACAAATAATTTCAGAAAATAATAAAATTTAGTGTGAATACTTGTAGCAACCTTGTTCAACTTATAAATCTTTCTAGTAGAATTCCATTATAATTATGTCAAATTTGACATTTATCTCACGATGATGTCAAATTGACATTAGGTTACGTCAAAATGATACGGCTATAAATTTGACGTAACCTAATATCAATTTGACATCATCAATACAATTGTCAAACTTCAGTATATTCTGTATAGCATAAAGAGTTAACTTTTCTGTTTTGTATGTGCAAATGAAAATCGGTAAAGAATTTAGAAGAAGAATAATTATATCAAATCTAACATTTATGTCACGATGATAAGTTACATCAAAAAGATGCGATGATTGATGTCAATTTGACGTAACCTAATGTGAATTTGAAATCATCGTGATATAATTGTCAATTTTTTGTTAGAACTGTTATTCATAATTATTTGAGAAATGATATTAATTATAACTTAAATTATTACTTTTTCTAATATTCTAAATTTAGTAACAATTTTCTATTGGTGATTAAAGCAAAAATCTGACATTTATCTCACGATGTCAAATTGACGTTGCGTTACGTCAAAACGATACAATGATTAAAATCAATTTAACTTAACCTAAAGTCAATTTGACATCATCGTGACATAATTGTCAGTTTTCTGTATAACATAATGAGTTAACTTTTCTGCTAAAAATGCTAACAATAATTATTTGGGAAATGGTATTAATTATAAATTAAATTATGTAACATTTATAAGAACACCACTACTTTTTTAATATTCTAAATTTAGTAACTATTTGCTATTGGTGATTAAAGTAATCATTAAGTAAACGTAAGTAATTAATGATGTTAATGAAAAAAAAGTATGTTAGAATACCATTATAAATATGTCAAATCTGACGTCAAAAAGATGCAATAATTGACGTCAATTTGACTTAACCTAACGTCAATTTGACATCATCGTGACATAATTGTCAGTTTTCTGTATAACATAATTAGTTAACATTTCTGATAAAAATGCTAATAATAATTATTTGGGAAATGGTATTAATTATAAATTAAATTATGTAACATTTATAAGAACACCACTTCTTTTTTTAATATTCTAAATTTAGTAACTATTTTCTATGAGTGATTAAAGTGATCATTGAGTAAAAGTAAATAATTAATGATTTTGATGAAGAAAAAAGTATGTTTGCTTGTATAAATAAAAATTGGTAAAGGATCTTGAAGAAACGTCCTGTCGCCAAAACCAGCGGAGATCGTAAAACAAGCGGTTACTCTCCTAACGTCCACTGCTGTCGTTTTTACTTCTTCCCTCCTTCCGTTAATGAGAACGTTTAGCTTCTATATTTGGATACGCTCCACGCGTTTATTCGTTCTTCATCAAATCAAGTTCTCAATCTGTCGAAGCCATTTTTATCCTGGAAGTGCGTGCTATTACCTTACTTCCATATAAGTTACATACAGAAAATCAAATTGAAAAATATCAATATAATTTTATTACATTTATATAATTAATCATCTCATTTTTTGAAACTACGTTAAGATCAAAATATTTATCAATATAATTCTCAAGAATATAATCAATTTATTTTGCATTTTTTATTAGAATAAATCCATTAATGTGCAATAAAAAAATAATAATTACTTAGAGTGAAAAATCTAAATGGAAAACATTTTTTATACATTTCTGATTATTTTCTTTAATTAATTAACGTAATGAAATCGATAAAAATTTCATTATAATTTTAATACATTTTTTCAACTAATTTTTTTTTTTATAGATTCTTTAATTATTTTAGTAGAAAAACTTGTAGTAATTATTTTATAATGAATTTTCATAATTATCTTTGAACAAAGTTTGTATATGAGTTTTTGATTATAATTAATATTAGTAACTTTCTCTTAATTAATCGTGTAATTCAGTTTCTACTTAATAAATTTGTATTTGTATTCAAGTGAAGAAAGTTTTGAAATAATTAGGAGTAAATTGATGAAATTTGTAGGAAGTTATTGTAAAACAGAATGTGGTTTTCTCATTGGAATATCGGTTTTCATCGACTGATATACGATGGTATAAATAATCAGGATCACGGCTAATGAAATTATTGTCGATATAAATACGGTCAGATGCGATTTCAAATTAGTGGAGAAGCCGCGCGAAAGCGATTAAGGACGACTTCCGCTGCTACTCGCGTTCAGCGAAAATGTAAATTACAGACGGGAGGTGTGAAGTAATCCCGTCTCATATATTTCAATAAAATGATAAATTATCGATCCTTCTTCGACCGGGTGAAGGAAGATCCGATCCCATCCACTCTTCCACGTCTCTTTCTCACTCGCTGTGTGTGTGTTTATTATTAAACTCAATCATAATACGAGATTGGGTTTTGATAGTGGTTGACTGCTCAACCACACCTTGAAGACTCCTGTGTGTTGCATTACAAAGAAACCAACCAAAAGGATGAAGATGGAAAAAAAACTCGAGAAGAGAACGGGAAGATGTGTGTACGTAAGAGAGAGGAGAACGAGAGATTCTGAGGCAAGTTATTAAAATGATACGTTATACAGTAGCGCATACCAGAACGTTCCAAAGATGTAAAGAAAGAAAGAAACGTCGGAGAGTGAAAAAAATATCCGGACACGATGTAGCAGAGGAGGATTACTTTGTCTAAGAAGAATACTTTTTTTTTTGTTCATTTTGTAATTAACGATTGATGGAATGTAATAACCATCACAGAGTAGTTAGATTTCCGTATCACAATTACTTCTGCATTAGTACACTAACCATTTATTGTCACTTAAAAACACCTCAATTAAGAACTAGATTATTTAATTAATTTTGCAAACCTGAACTTATGCAAATCGATTATTGTTCTTAGAACATAACTTTCTTTAATTATTTTTTTTTGTTGGTCGATTGGGAGGATCATTAATCTAATAATAACGCGTCGACAACTTTCGAAATTAATTGAATTTTAGTTTATGTTTTTTTTATCTCGAAACTTATCCGTCACGGAATTAATTTTCCTCGCGTTTCGTTTGATGTGACATTTAGATTTCTTCACGAATCGACGCATTGTTCATTAAAACATCGATTACCGTTTATTACAAAACAACAGCACATTCTTCAACACTTAATTCAATGAAAAACAATTCACTACATTTTATTATAGAAAATTTATATGAATCAATTTATTCATTACATCACTTTACGTTAATGTAATTAGTACATATAAATACAAACTTTTATTTAATATTAGAATTTAAAGTTTTAGAGTTTATTTCATGCAATTAAATTATTAATTTATTTATTGCATACCAATTTTTTAAATATGTTTATCCCAAAATTACAAAAGTTTATCATGGTCTACGTTGCTATCAGTAATTGCAAAAGTTTGTTGTGGTCTATGATAATTTCAAAAATTAGAAAAGTCTGCCGTGCTACCAAAAATTGTAAGTCTCTTGTGATTTACGGTGTTACCAAAAATTTCAAAAGTTTGTCGTGGTTAATGATGTTACCAAAATTGCAAATGTCTATTCTACCAAAAAAAAAACTTTGTTGTGGTTTATTGGAAAAGTCTATCGTGGTCTACGGTGCTATCAAAAATTGTAAAAGTCTCTTGTGATTTACGGTGTTACCAAAAATGTCAAAAGTTTGTTGTGGTTTGTAATATTACCAAAAATTGCAAAAGTTTATTCTACCAAAAATTTTAAAAGTTAAAAGTGTGGTTTGCAGTTCTAGCAAAAATTACAAAAGTTTGTCGTGGTCTACGGTGCAACCAAAAATGTCGAAAGTTTGATGTGGTTTGTGATGTTACCAAAAATTGCAAAAGTCTACTTTATCAAAAATTTTAAAAGTTTGTTGTGGTCTATTATATTTCCAAAAATTACAAAAGTATCATGGTATACGTTGCTATCAGTAATTGCAAAATTTTGTTGTGATCTACGGTGTTACCAATAATTGAAAAAGTCTGTCGTGATCTACGGTGCTATCAAAAATAGTAAAAGTTTGATGTGATTTGCGGTGTTAACATTTTATTACCAAAAAATACAAAAGTCTACCATGGTCTATGTTGCTATCAGTAATTGCAAAAATTTGTTGTGCTCTACGGTGTTACCAATAATTGGAAAAGTCTGTCGTGGTCTACGGTGCTATCAAAAATTGTAAAAGTTTGTTGTGATTTACGGTGTTACCAAAAATTGCACAAGTCTATGCTACCAAAAATTTTAAAAGTTTGTTATGGTCTATTATATTTCCAAAAATGTCAAAAGTCTATCTTTTGCAGTTTTAGCAAAAATTACAAAAGTTTGTCGTGGTCTATGGTGCTACCAAAAATTTCAAAAGTGGTGTGCAGTGCTACAAAAATTGCAATAAATTGGTTGAAGTACTTAATTTAATTTTGAAGAATTTGATTTGAAAAGTCTTCGATTTATTAATTATTTTGATCTTTATTGTTAATTAATCTTATTTTTATCCATTCATAATTTACAAGAAAATTAACGTTGCACCGACAGCAGTAGATTAATTATATATTTTAATTAATAAAATTTCAATTTAAATATATTAATTTCATTAACTTCAAAAATTGATTTAATTATTATATAATAGTTAACGTTACATCCATTAAAACAATAATAATTTGCAAGAAAATGAACATTTCAGAGAAAGCAGTAAAATAATTACATTTATTTTTTTCTTATTACAGTTAGAGCATTCACCAAATTGAGAAATTACTCGAGTCCGGTGAAAGAATTTTCTAGCAATTTGCAGAAACGCTTTTAGATCATATCGCATCAATTTGAGAGTTGTATGGGAAACCGATCCAAGTTCTATGGACATTAGTCGCTCCATTCTTTCCTTTTTCTCGATTCTATTTCTTCCTCTCCCCCATTCCTCACCATCACTCTCTTTCTTTGTAGCATTTCGTATTTATTTTTTTTTGTATTCCAGATTTAATCCTTTCATGACGGAATTTCTCTATATGCACGTATAAACGCGGTTGAGACATGTCAGAATGACTACGGTAATTTCAAATTACCTCTGCTATAAAACACGTTCAACAAACAACGGCTAATATATAATGATGAACAATTTTAAATTCTTTTGCATATTTCTACTGTTTTTTACTTGTACATTCCATAATGTTCTCTTAGTCTTCTATAAGTCATAATAAAATTACAATTTATTTCATTAAATATAATTGATATAAAAGTATAAATTTATATAAGGAATAAATACATAAAATTACACAAAAAAATCTAATAGTTAAAAACTTTTGTTCATTCAAAGATTTTTTATATTTTTTGGGCAAATTATTTTAGATAACTTCAGAAATCAAATTTTCAATTATTATTGGCATGAATGATTGAAACCTAAGTGAAGATTCTGAAAGACGAAGGTCGAAGACTAATGAAAAGTAGAAAATCTTTATATATTATGTTATATATAAAATTAAAAAAGTAAATGAAATGTATCATAAAGGAAATGCAATTTTCCCCCACTCAGTCTAAGTACATTGGATAATGGGCAAAGGCTGCATCGATTCGACACACTTAAACGTAATTCAATCTATTAGAGTTTCCAATTACCAAAAGTGTGCTTAAGTTTTCATGCGGCGTCTGAAACTGAGGCAGCAGCAGGACGAAAAAAGGACCTGTGGAGGATGAGGTGGAAGATGCAGGCGCAAGAATAATAATTGAAAAAGTGCATTTGCCTCCCTGAAATTGCCACATCAGCTGCGAAACACGTCTCTGCCCTTATTTATCGCGCCTCGCCAGGACAATTTATAGCAAGCATAATTTTATTAGAATACACTTATTATTTACCTAACCCAGCCGAGGGAAGACTAAAAATAAATAAGAACTGAAATATGCAGCAGTTGCAAAATACTGAAATATTCTACCTGGTCGCGTCTATTAATTAAGAATGCTTTCCAGGAAGCTCAGGACTTAATGTATTCTACATATTTAGTTGTTTTCGGTCACGTTTTATTTTTGTTTGTTTTTTTAGCTTTTTCGTTTTGTCTGGCGTCTCTTCGATTTGGTCGCCCGATTAATCAAATTATGGTTGAATATTAGCGTGGCATATTCCTATCTCTTTCCACGCAAATCCGTGCCGCTAATTGCGAATCGGAGAGGAGAAGACTGATCGAGTTCTGCCAAGGAGTTCCTGAAATTTATTCGAATTACGTGTGAAATTACACCGCTCGTCGTCAATTCTGGAATAATTACACTCAATTTTACTAAGACGAGAGATTCAATCTCTATAATCACGAACGTAATTGTAAGAGGATCGCAACAAAACAAAAGCGAAACGAAAACAAAACGACAAGTAAACAGCAAAAAAACAAAACAAAGTAGGATGAACTTGTTCGGATGAGAACAATTGCGAGCAGCTGGCAACGCGATAAAACGTTAAACTTGACACTTATTTCGGTTTGAGGATATAGTGAATTGCGTAACAAGTAGGAAACAAAGATCGCTTTAGGTCAGTGTTCTTTCTTAAATCATGAATCGAAAAATGATAATTATAATTTTTTATTCATCTCTAAGTTTACTAAAAATGTAATAAAGACATAAAAAATTACGAGAGTCGATTTGCTTTCGTTAACATTAATAAGACATTTCCGCTCTTCATGCTTCGACTCCTTTCTGTATGTTGACATCTTTGATGACATCTGAATTCTTATGTCAAAACATTTTATAATTCTGTGATTTGATGTAAGACGATGAAAAATATAAATAAGTTAAATTATAGGTCCAAGTGTACTTCCTTGGGGTAAACCTGACATAATTGGAAATACGTGCGGGAAAACATATTAAATTTATAACTTTGAAAATGCAAATTTTAAATAATCAAAACATTGTTTTCAATTCGAATAAATTGATGTGTAAAATTTGTACAAACAAATTTTTACATAGTTATAATTTTATGAAGATATTAATTAACAAGCAAAAATAAAACGTGACATCAACGTTATGCGCACTTTTAAATAATGCATTCGGATGGAAACTGTTTTAATATGAAAATTAAGTGCGAGCTTGCGGAATTTTCAGTTATTATATGCAAATTTTATTACCTTTAATTACTTTCTACGTATCCACAGTAACAAGAAGCGAAACGTCGGTTTCTTCAAAACGTACTTAAAATACCTTATAATTAAAATAAGCAAATGCGCATATTTCTTCACAAATGCTAAAATTAATTTTGGGTTAATGCTATTTCTCTATTTCATATTTCTTCCTTCTTCATGCATTTCAATTTCAATACATTTTTCACTAAGAATCCTTTGAATTTGAATTTAAAATGTTGTATTTTTAGGAAATTTATTTTTAATTTTATTATTTAAATTTAGTAGATCAAACCTAAATTAATGAGTTATATTAAAAAAAATAACTAATTTTATTTATTTTTAAAAGTTACATGAACAATTGCGTATTTCGTCACTAAAATTAATTTGTGTTAATGATATTTTTTGTGTATTTCATATTTCTTCTGCCTTTTCTATAGGTTTTTTTTTTATTGTCGGGTCCCTTTGAATGAGTGAATAGAGAGAAAAGAAAAAAATATATAAAAGCTGGGATGAAACGAAACGCAGGTTGTGGGTGTTTGCTGTGAGGCCGATTTAAATTCTAATTAACGTTTCGTCCTCTTCGTCCTCGTCCTCGTTTTTTTTTTGTGTGTGTTGTTGTTTTGTCGCCGTCGTCGTCGTTGTCCTCGTTGTTTCGCTTTCCTCGGTCTCTCTCCTTTTCTCTCCTTCATCTCGCCTGGAACATTCTGTTTACAATAAAATCTCATGTTACACCAGGGGCCTCGCATGTATAATAATAAAATGCGGGATAATTAAAAGCGGGTTTATTTTCGATTTCTCCTCTTTCTTTCTCTGCTTACTTTTTTATCGACGTTTTCTTTTCTTCTCTCGGGCTCTCCTGAATCGGCCGGTTAATTGGCCGCGTCTCGGATAGAGTAATTAACGGGGAATGTGTCGGTCATTAATTAGCATGGAGCAGGTATAGGAAGGTGAGGTGAGTTTCAGGTGGTGACCGCACCCTCGCCTCGTCGTCCCCTTTGTCCGAATCTGCCGAGTAATTCAGCGTCTGCTGGAAACAATAATTACGGCCCCAAAAATTTTGCATTTCACGTCTCAGACTCTCCGCCACGGTTTTCTCTTCCATTCCCGTTCTTTCCTCACCTCCACCGCTCTTCATCCAGCAGTGCTTTTTTTGTCGCTCCTCTTCACTTTCTTGTTCTTTTCAGAGCACACCTTGCATCCCGAAATTCGCGTCCATTGTTCTTCCGAATATTCGGATACGCCGTCGCGCCTCTCCATCATCCTCTTCTTCATTCTCTCCACACGCCACGGTAGCCGCAGAAGAAAATTAATCGACTTTTTCGGCTCGCATCAAGGTTATTATCCCGACTGGTTCATACTGAAAACCAGTATTGATGGAACACCAACTTCTTCATTGCTCCAAAAAAAAAATATCATATTTCCAAAAGTAAACATCGGATATTTCATTTAACTCTTATAACTCTACAAGTTATTCTGTTGCATAACTCTCTTCTGCTCTCGCACACACATTTACGATGATTAATGATTAAATTACTTAAATTATTGAGGCACCGCAATCATAAACAAGAACACGTTTGAAATAATTACCGCGGATAAACACCATAGGTCACATTGTGATGCAACGTTTATTATTTGCACAATATAATATCATACTGCCACGTCGTTCGTTCATAATTCAACTGAAATCACACCTTTCCCACTCGATCTCTCCGGCGAGGTTTTTAGTTTCCACTACATCCATTCTTCTTAAACACATTGTTTACAAAAAATACAGTTTATTTTCTACTATTAATAGCTTCATTAGCATTATTATTTTTACTTTTACACAATTTCATATAAGTTAACCAAGTTGATTGGTAGATTTACGTGGTTTCCACTAAACAAAGTCATTAGTTCGGTATGCAAATTGTGGAGGAAATAACTTATTTTTCACTTGAAGCTTCTAAGGAAACGCGCTGCGCGTCTTGAAAATAATCACTGGAGAAACAATACTCTGCGGGAAAGAGTTGCAAGACGGTAATTGGTCGTAATTAGAAGCAATCAACGCGAGCCGCGAAATTTGTACGCGCATTCCGAAAAGATCATATATTACTTCGCAACATTTTCTTCCTTCTATTGGAAACAGGAATCTGCAGATTCTCATAAGGTGCTAGAAAGGAACGGAGAGAGATCAGCAGGAATGGCCGGTAGTAATTGGTAACAGTTATGGGATGCCAGGCATATCTAGTTAGCGTTCGAGATGGCCTGGAATACAGCCATAAAATGAAAAGGTGTGCGAAATGATTTATTTAACACCCACATTTGCTAATGGACGTTTAGAACGTGACTGCGCAGCGGCTGATCCTGCAGGATAAGATCACCTTGCGGGGGCCGCTCCATCATCATAATGCAGCAGCAGCAGCAGTAACGGGGAGAGCATAGCTGCAACAATGCCTCCTCCTCATCAACTTCTTCGTCATCTCGAAGCCTTCCTCCGTCTCATCCTGTTGTGGGGTTTTAAATTTAAATTATTATTGCCCCGAATTTCGGGACCAGTTACGACGCATTGTATGTAAATCCCTCTCGCTCAGGTCCGTTCGTTATTCCTGAGATCGACGTACGTCCCGATCGAACGTCAGACTTCCGAAGATTGACGTTTACGGCCTCAGGTTTGGCGTTCTTTACCTTTCCGCTCATCTCGTTCTCTTAGTCCTCCTCCTCCTTGTTGTTGTTGTTGTTTTAACCGTTTTGTGCGTTTCATTACCTTCGACGAACGATTTTTTTTCTCGATTTTATTTTAATATTTCCACGTGCTCTCAGTTCGCCCCTCAAGAAGTCGCTGACCAACACAAAGAAACAGCAGAATCCAAAACGAAAACGTATAAAAAAAGGAGTAGGAATACAAATCCGAGGCATATTTCCGAGGCGTGACATTTAAAGGCGCGCGTTAAAGCGGCACTTAAAGTATTATTTACGGCCGGTAATTAACTCCGTCCTTAATTACCGACCGCTTGATTGGAACCCTGATTATTCTCGGAATTAGTATTACTATCATTATTATTAATACGTCCCACCGATCGATACTTTTCCATTAATTACAAAACCGCCTCCTCCGCAACCACAAAACAACAACATCGAAAAACCCAAAAGAAATCCACAACACTCGAAATATCGAGCTAATCGCCTTACGTAACGCTCAACATTACATTAAAATTTCTCTTCATTTATTCGTTAATTCCTCTTGTTCCGTTTATTGTTGTTTTTTTTTTGTAATTATCGAACAGCGTGTTGTGTGTACGTGTGATTATGTGCGCGCTCGAAGGCTATTTTAATGCAAATTACCACCGATGTCGTAATCCCTCAGTTTAATACCTCGTTTTCATTTTTAATTAGTCGTTAGTCAAATAAGAAATTCGCGAAAACAAAAATAAAACATTGGCACGTATATGTATGGATATAATATATGCATGTGCACGCCGCGCCGCTATTATTAACAACAATTAAATCGCGCGCCAGTCGTTACGTAACGCGTCTTTAATTGTCCCGAGAGCTTTATTGGTCTCGAGCCGCTTTTTATTATCGACAATAAACTACCGAAAACTGCACACCGTTCGTTTCTTTGTCGTTACCTTCGGCTTTCATTCACTTTGATCTCCTCGCGATTTCAACTAATAATTGTTCCGAGGCAAGTTCAAAGTCCTACCGTATTGATTTCCTCAAGTTACGACCGCTTTTTATTGCAAATTTATAGACTATGAATATCTTGACTTCGTTACAATTTATTTGTTTTTCATACTTTTGTAATTATTTCTACTTTATTTCTTTCAATATTAATATTTACTTGGATTACAAAAACAAAGATTAATCTGAAAAAGACTCACTAAGAGTGAGCGTGTAAATAGTATGGCGTTTTAAATCAGTTCAATAATATCTTCTGGTAACTTAGATTTTTAATTTTCCATTTAGATCGAGTAAATAATGTTCGTCCTTTTGAAGAAGTTTGCCCTTGTTTGCTAATACAAGGGCAAACTGCAATGCGTTTTTTGTTGAAGTAATTACATTGGGAAGAGGAGGGTTTTAGAGATGCAATGAGGAGAAATAATAAATTACTGGAAAGGCGAAAATTCCAGGACGAAAATATGCAATCGGCTCGGCTTTATATAGGAATCAATGAGATCCGAAGTCCCGACTCCAATTAAACATGATTTTGCAAAATCTTGATAAACGTCGCAGCGTGTCCCTTTTCGAGAGCCATTTAATTGTTGTCCCTGTATTGTAGTTTTATCGCGTCGAAACGATAGGATTTCGCGCCGCGCTTACCGCAGCAGATGTAGCCTCAAGGAGGTGGTGGTGAAGAGGTGCAGGAAGGAGGCGGAGGAATTAAATGCGAAAAAGAAGGACCGAAAGGAGCAAAACGCGGAGGAAATTTCGCGGCGATAAGATCGCGGCTCTCTCGCTTTTGATACCACACACTCATTGGAAACCTGTATGCGCACACAATCGGAAAGGTCACTCGAAAAATGTGTCAATGAAATGATCAATAAATTGTTTACAAAGAGAACAACACGAAGAACGAAAAAAAAAACATACAAAATAAATAAAATATATATTAATACTAGTAATTTGTCAACAATTACTAGCTGACATCAATGGCTATGACAGAATAATCAATGTTAATCAACTCTTTAATCTTATAATTTATATTCAAAAACTATTCCGACTATTCAGATTTTCGATGTAATAAGTTAATATGAAATAATTATGTAAAATATTTTAGTTTTATTTTTAAATTTGTTAGAAATATATTTATTTTGACATTGACAGTTAAAAAGTGCTTGCATAAAGTGAATGAAGATGAAGTTGTTATTTTTTTTGTGAAAGAAAGAAGTGAGAGATGGAGAATGTGGACGTGTGTATTTGCTTTTTTTTTGCATGGCGAGATGATTTAAAAAAGGGGATTATTTATTTACGGGAAAGGCATTTTTCTTTTGGTTCGAAGAAGGTGGATGGGAATGGGGTGATTTCGTTTGATGTCTGGCAGAGCAAAAATTCCTAGTTTCCGCATGAAATTTTAATCCGCAGATAAATTTGGAGTCTGTTGGTGTGTCGGATGGATGGTTGTTTTGGTTTGGGTTGGTGGGTGGCTTCTGTTGGGGGAGGTCTGTCTTGGTCCGCAGTTTGATTTCCATAAGTGATTTGATGGTAAGGGCATATGCGAGCTGTCCGGATAATGATGGGACACCGAAATGAAAGAAGGAGTCCTTTGTTCTTTGGGGACGTCGTCGGTTCTTCGCTCTGTTTATTCCGTTTTAATAAGAGCGCGTCGCATTCAGATGAGACAGACGTGTGATATGTGGGCCTCGCTCTCCTGTGGTCCCCCCTTATATGAGCAGCACCAGAAGCAGCATCTCACTCCTCTATACCAAACCATGATCATCCTCGTGCGCTGGCTATCCTCGCCCCATCCACGGATGGACTGCTATCCTCTACCTGTCACTACGAGACGCGCACATCCGTCACTCCGCAGCCACCACCACCGCTCTCAAACCATTATCCTCCACGGTGACTGCAAATATTACAGACTTTTAATCACGGAATTCCGCGCACCGGGACCCCATTTACATCGCCACCGCCTCGACCCACCATCATTTCAATAAACAAAACCCCGTTTCCAAGTTCGGAATTCTGCAGTCGCGGAGGCCGTAAATTCTTCACTTTAACATTTCCAAACTAATTATAACTACAAATCTCTCCTCCTCCACCTCCTCCTGTCATCTCCATTGCGAGCGCAACGTGCGTACAAAACGTACAGTCAACAACAACAAAAAGAGGTTACTCCACGCAAACGCTATTTATCCTCCAATAAATGGATTACCCACATTTTCCGTTCGGAGAACACGGCCACATACCATAATACGACGCTTCTCCTCCTCATTTTAAAAGCTCTCATTATTATCCCTCCGGGTCATGCGCTTGCACTCATTTCACGTATTCTCCTTATAAAGCTCCCCAGTATAAATTGCAACGATTAATTACAAAAGTCATTATTGCATCCATCATCATCTACCTAATCATCACCTTCAGCTCCAATAGAAATCAAAACTGAAATAGCCTGAAAGTTTTACCCATTAAACGCTTGATTGAACTAATCAAAACTATAGACTTAAAATATTAAAATCTATAAATTCAATATTATATAAATATTATCATAACAATCTTAAAAACGTTTAGCAACAAATTATGTGAATGTATTTTTCTTAGAAAATTTACATTAACCCAAAATCTTCACTTCAAATCTAAATAATGAAAATAGAAAAATATTTCTCTAAAGTTAACTAACATGAATTCTAAAGAAATCTAAAATCTTAGATTTTAAAGTTATTTTGTTTGCTAATTAAAATGTAGATGATATTTTTAGAAGATACTGTGATTGATGCAATGTGCTTTGTGTTTGGTTTGGTTGGGAAGTTTAAAATTTCCATGTGCGGAGTGAGAACAGAGATGCATTTGTATTTAGGATAAAGAGACGGTGTGGCGTTGTTCTATTTAAATACTAAAGCTTAACTCTCAGGATAAGCTTGTAAGTGGTCAAAGAATAGTCATGTAACCGCGATGGCATTGCTGTCACGTAGTGCGTGTCTTGTAATTCCGCCATTTTGCGTAAATTCCTCAACAAGTCTCCCATCCCATCTTATCGTCTTCCTCTTGTCGTTCGTGTGTCGTTTGTTTCGTTTTGTTCTTACCATCCTCTTCGCTCCGCTCTCCTCCACCTCCTCTTTCTAGAATCGATTCGAAATCGATGATTGTATTCATCCTCTCTTTGTCCTCGCAATCCGGTATTTCGCCCGTGCGAAAGAAAGTCCTTTCCTTCTGTTCCGAGACGTGTCGGCGAAGGCGGCGGCGGAGGCGGGGAGGGCGTTAATTAATTGCGCGCAGTGCCTTGGACCCTGCGCGCCCTCAGGGCCACCACCCCTTAATTAATACCGGCCGCTAGATTGGGCGGAGGCGGCGGCTGGCTGCCAAAGAAAAGGGGCGCAAACGCTGGACCAACCCTTGAGTGCACGCCCTAATTAACGGATTCATTAGCGCTTCCGATTGGTGGACGGCGTTGCCAAATCGCGTTTTAATTACTCCGGCGGTGGCGAAAGGGTTGGAAGGGCCGATGCGCGCGTTTCCTTTCGCGCCGGACTAATTAAAACCTCCAACTAATCAGCACTGCGCGCTTTGTCTGTGCTCGACAAGAAGCGAATGAGGGCGGCGGTCCAATTAGAAAAGACTTTCTTGAAGGGCTCTTCCCTCCAATTGGTCCGCACAACTCGTTTCTTTTGTTTCCAGATATCTGGATTCCAAATGAAAATCTACTGTTCTTTTACAAAAGAATACAATAAGCAATATTAGTTAGAAATTTTCTTAATTGACTATCGACTATAAAATAATTAGTATTTCATTATCAGTTAAAAATACATTCTTTATGCAGTAAATAAATAACAAATTTTTAAGCATCCAAATGGATGAGCCTAAAAGGCTTTACTGGCTGCCCCAGAGAGATTTACGATTGTTGCTGTACAAACTATGTGTTTAAATGGGAATTAATCATCAGAAGATATGAGCGGTCGTTTGTCAGAAGAGTTGCAAGAGTAGAGAAGAGAAAAGAGGACACACTTATCCATCCAATGCGGCCTCCGCGTTTGGATTACAATGTCCCATTGGGAATCCATGGATGGGACCGATGGGGTAATTTACACTCTCGTATACCAGCGACTTTACACCGCTGACACAAATCTTATAATTTAAGATTGTCTGACCATGGGTGGGTACTTCCATGGTTACAGATCGGATAAATAATTACCCTGCGTACAATTATACAAATAAATTACGTACAAACTCTTTCGTTTCATTATTTTTTTTTTGTATTTATTTATTTTTCGACTCTTTTGATTGTAAATAATGAGGTGTAGGTAGTAAGTCGTACAACGATGTACAACTCGCTAATAAACGGTCCATTCTCTTCTCGGAACGTACGAAACGACAACAACAACAACAACAACAACAACAACAAAAATGACAGTATTTTCTTATTTTCGAAATCTCGGAATGAAAATTACAACGCGTTTAAACCATAACTCATTCCTGAAGAATACAAGATTAATAATGTACCGAGTATGTCAAATGCGCTGTTCATTTCTTCAATAAACTATAATATATTTTTTTAAACAAGATTGTTAATGCTCTTGCAGATTTATATTATTCATAAAATAAACTAAACTTTAAAATGTGAATAATTCTTACAATTATATTTTCAATTTTGCAGATATATCTCAAAATGCACTGAAATCTAATTTTTAACGTATCTTATTTTTAGCAAAAAGTTTTCAGCATTTTCATAAACTGAAAAGTTTTATAAATTCTTTTAATTTTTCTTGAACGTAATGCATCGTTTAATGATTTGCAGATATTTATTTGAACTACTCAAAATTTTACTGAAAACTGATCTTATTTTATTTGAAACGTAACGTAATTTTCTTACAACTGTCATAAAACTGTCAATTCTTTTAATGACATCTTATCTATTTAATGATGAATTTTCGAACATAATAAAACCAACGAAAAGCTTTCCATTTTAGAGTTTCATAAACATAAAATTCAATGAAAATTGAAGGTTTCGAACGTTAACGCAATTTTCTTAGAACTGTCATAAAACTCTCAAAAGACTGTCAATTCTTTTAATTTTACTTAAACGTGATTCATCCAATGAATTAGTGAGTTATATATTCAAACATAGATTTTCGAACATTCAGGGAATTTCAATGAAAATAAAAACCAATAAAAAAACTTTTCAGTTTGGAGTTTTATAAACGTAAAATTCAATTAAAATTTAAGGTTTCGAACGTTTACATAATTTTCTTACAACTGTCAAAAGACTGTCAATTCTTTTAATTTTGCTTAAACGTGATTTTCATCCAATGATTTAGTAACATCTTATCTATTCAAAGATGGATTTGAACTACTCAAAATTTATTTGCAACTTGATTTTTAATTTAATTAATTCTAATATTCAGTAAATTTCAATAAAAAAAGAATTATTGATAAAAGTTTTCAACTTTCGAGTTACATAAACGTCAAATTCTAATAAAAACTGATTTTCTGCCAACTGTCAATTCTTTTAAATTAAAATTTGTATTTCTGAAATAAAATTCTTTAATTTAAAATTATTTTAATTATTATATATTTATTGGATAATCTACTAAAATATAATAGAATTAACAAGAATGGTAGTATCATAGATAAAGGCGTTGTGTGAGTATGGATAAAAAATGTAAAAATTGAGGGTGGATTCGGATTTGAAAAATTTGCGGGAATTATGTGATATGGAAATGTATACGTGGACCCTGTATAGCTCTATATATATATATAAATATATATAAATAAATCGGTGGAGGGAAGGACTTCTCCCGAAATCTTTTCCTGACACTTCGTTTTTGCCCTCCACTGAAGAAGACAAATGCACGTTTATTTTTCCTGAATTGTTTCCGTAATAGCACACGGTATGTTTCGGGCCCAGAGAGATGTCGGTTGGTCTGCGTGTGCGAACGAGAAGTCGTATTGTATAATGTATGTACAGAAAAAAAAGAATAAGAAGAAGAACGAAAGGAGGGGGCGGCTGCTGCTGCTGCCGCCTCCGTTTCTGCTGCTTCGTTTTCCATATTTCTATATATATATATCTATATACACTTATGTGAGTGTAGTTGTTATATACATGCATACATATATATGTATTTACGGTGAGATGTCAAAATATGATGTGCGCTCCCGAGTTTGGTAATGGAGGCTGGGCACGTACCCGCTGTCTGTACGTGTCACAGAGAACCGCTTCTGACACGGCCACAATCGCAGTTTAAAATTACCTTTCATATTTGGATATAAATTGCATTCCATAAACAAAAATAAATGAAATATCGCGGACGCATCGCTCGAACATCTGGCCAAGTCCAAGTGCGAGCCGCAAAGTGCCGCACGTAATTTTTACTAATTAATCTAAAAACATCCGAAGAAGTAAGAGAGAGAGAGAGAGAGGAGTAAAAAAAAAACTGGAAGAAGGAACGTCGGTCGGTGGCTATGAAACGGTTGTCGTCTCTCCAAAGGGACGCGCCATTCCTGCAAGGATCACAATAGCAGCCGCCGCGCCGCGCCGATAATTGATTTGTAATAGCCGAACCGATGATCTCGTGATCTCCATAGATTTGTTTCTCCTTAGATGGAAAATAACTGTAAAACTTCTACTGTCATCATGCAAACTCTTCATGTTTATAAATGGATTTTCAATAAGTCCAAGATTTAATGAATATTTTATTTAGTTCAAGATTAAATCAATTTTCTATATCAAATTTACCACTTTTACAAACCAATAATTAATAAGATATCAATTTATTTAAATTCAAGATTTAATGAATATTTTCACCTTCAATAAATCATTGCATATTATGAGTTTGTTATATCTATGAGTAAAATATAAATAAATATATTTTTGTTTAGAAGAAATATGGACTTTCAAATTTTTTAACTTTTCTGTAAAATCTTTAACAATTTGTCTTCTAGATAAGAAATTAAGAATTTTTATACATAATTAAGCTTAACATTGAATCAATTTTCTATATCAAATTTATTTATTTTTCTTGAACTTAACATTTGAAATTTACCGTAAATAATTTAATATATCCAAAATTTGTAATTTATCTTAAACAATTAGAAAAATCCAAAATTTGAAATTTATTGCAAATCATGAAGAATTCAACATTTAAAATTACCGAAAATAAGTTAATAAATCCAAAATTTGAAATTTAACTTAAATAATTAGAAAAATCAAAAATTTGAAATTTAACTTTAATAAAATATTACATATTTTAATACACAAATTACTACAAAATAATATTGTCGTCATTGATGAGATCTACAGAATTTTAGACTTTTCTGGAAATCTGTATCAATTTTTCTTCTATAAATCAGAAGTTAACAATTATCAACACTAAATTTAATTTAGATGAATTTTCTATAATAAACTGAGCACTTTTATGAACCAATAATTATTAAAACCTTTACATTAATAAAACAAGAGATTTAGTAACATTTTTTTTTACTTACAAGAATTAGTAAAAATAAATTTACTTAAGTTTTAGTAAGTATGATAAATTGATAAATATTATTGTAAACGCATTTTTTTTTCTCACTAAAGAGACATGTAAAATTTTAGAAATATCTACCGAATTTTTGTTCTATAAACTAAAAGTAAAATATTATTTATACTTATATAAGTCCAAGATTATTAATATAACAACTACATTTTATTGAACTATGTACTATTTTTAATAAATTTATCGTTAACTTAATGTTTAATTAATAAAATAAAAAATCTTCATTATTTTGTTCAAAGCAAAAATTTATCAATAGTAACTTTTTTTATTATTCCTTAATAACTCTTAACAAATTTATAATTAACATCCATTTTTGTGTTACATTTTATTAATTTCTATAATCATTGTTTTCTTTAATAATTTTTTTTTCTTATAAAATATTACCTAAATCGTTCTTTGTAGTTAAATCATTTCTTTCTTGTAACTCTCACTCTATTTTGCTTTAAGAACATCCATCTGTCTTACTCATCGCTTCCATCGACTTCGCACTTCTAATCGTAAGTTATTTGTTCGTTCGTTTCATTTTCACTCATTCTTAAGTTAATCACTAATAAAGACAATACAATTATGTAATCTTATCATAGTTTTAAACTATTAAGTTTAAGTTAAATAAACTATGATATAAATTAGTAGTTTTCTCACATAATTAAAATAAATATAATTTAAAATTTTAATTCGTAAATTAATGCTAATTATATGTTTTATATAATTTTAATTTATTTTTTATATACAATTAATGTTTTGTGTTTTGATGTTTGATTTATGTAAATTAACTGTGAATGTTTTTTTTTCTCGAATAGTTTTCTCAGGTAGAGGAAAACATAAAAAATCAATTAAAAGAATCTAAACATTGAAATCGTACTAATTTAATCGTGGACATTAAGAAGTTTTAAATACTTTTTTCTATCTCTTCTTCTGAAGTTGGTTTTCCAAAATTACTGAGTTTTTTTTTATGTAAACGTTTGTGGTTTTCGTTAATGGGACGCGTATTTTAGTAGGCTTTTAATTAAGGGCGGTGATCTTGAAGATGATGGTATATAACATCATCGGGTGCGAAGTGACTTGTGTTGTTGTGTAAAAGAAAGAAGAGAGGAGGATGAGGATGAAGAGATGCGTGAGAAGGAGATGTGCAGTCGTCGATGGTCCCGGACCGGACAAAGCCAAACATAAATCACGTGCGCATACATTAATTAGAGTGGAGACACGCCGTAATATGTAGATGCACGATCAGATTAATGTTATAAAATGGGCATTATTAAACATTTCGTATACGCATTTATAATTACCACGACGACGGCTTCGGATGTGCCTTTGAAATACATGGAATGTCGCTTAATCACTTACGGAATCGTGTCGCATAACTAATTCTAATCATTTTTATGTACTTGTTCAACATGATCTTCGTTGATTTATTTATACCTCATATATATAAACATAAAATACGCTTAGCCAGGAAATTTTACAATCCTTTTAGTAATTTAATAATTTGATGATAAATTAACGTTTTTAGCTGTTTAATTTAGTTCATTTTTTTACATGCAAACTACCATTTAATTCCTAATATTATTCAGCTTCAAATCCATTTTCAAAACTTTCCTATCATTACTACTTTCCGAATAATTCATGAAAATGTGCTCTTCCGAAACCGAATTTAAAATTATTTTATTTTTGATTAAAATTACAGCTAAAGCTTTTATTAAAATTTATGTAATACTTTTGTAGGGTTCACTAAAATTAAATCAGCTAATTTTTGTGTCTAAAAATTATCTAATTAAAAAATTTATATATTTAGTAAATGAAAGAAAAAAATATTAAGTGAATTTAAAATTTATTTTATATATTTATGGAATAACAATATGTATTTACATATAATATATACAAATTTATTATAAATATTTTTGGTATTTTATGTTCAAATTATGTTCAAGTTTTTATAAGTCTACCACCAACGCAATCGTTTAACTCCATTAATTGTATATCCACGTTGCATAGAAATGCACCTTTTTTCATAATATTTGTCATACGCCCCTTGCTCTTGGTAGTAAAAAATTGGTGAATCGCTACCATCGTCATCTTCAGAATCATCGTCAACATCATTTTCGTCGTCAGATTCGGTTTCGGATTCAGAAGATTGTTCATTATCGCCGTCGTAACAAGATTCATCCTTGTAATGTATTGGTACCTTCTTAGGTACATCAACATTATGATTTTCATCCTTTAAATCCATACCATCTGTACCATTCTCGTATTTGCAATGATTTTTATCATCAAAATCCATGGCCTCGTCATCCGTGATATCCTCGTAGAAGCAATGCTTTTCTTCAGCTTCACTGATGTCCTCGTACATTATATTATTTTGATACTTCTTGGTGAAACATTCCATGTTGAAAGAATTCATTTTTCTGGTTTTCGTTGTTACCTTAACAGAAGATTGCAAGAAACTGATGGATTTGCAATGAATAACTAATCTTTTATTCTATTTCCCTTTTGCAAAGGTATTAGCAAAATCGCAAGTGGTGGGGGTTTTTATTGGGGTAAAATCAGGTAATTTTTATTACATAAATTATTGCAAATTCTCTTAAAGCCAGGTACACAGAAATACTTGTTAACCCTTTGACCCAATTTGCGGCAAATAAAAAGAGAGATCTATACAATTTCATAGAATTACTTCAATTTTTATTCAGTACTTTTCGAAAAATTTACAAGAAATGTGAAGAACAAAAAATTACAGCTAAATCTTTTATTAAAATTTATGTAATACTTTCCAAACATATAAAAATTTAATATTTGAAATTTTGTAGGGTTCACTAAAATTAAATCAGCTAATTTTTGTGTCTAAAAATCAACTAATTAAAAAAAATATATATATTTAGTAAATGAAAGAAAAAAATATTAAGTGAAATTAAAATTTATTTTATATATTTATGGAATAACAATATGTATTTACATATAATATATACAAATTTATTATAAATATTTTTGGTATTTTATGTTCAAATTATGTTCAAGTTTTTATAAGTCTACCACCAACGCAATCGTTTAACTCCATTAATTGTATATCCACGTTGCATAGAAATGCACCTCTTTTCATAATATTTGTCATACGCCCCTTGCTCTTGGTAGTAAAAAATTGGTGAATCGCTACCATCGTCATCTTCAGAATCATCGTCAACATCATTTTCGTCGTCAGATTCGGTTTCGGATTCAGAAGATTGTTCATTATCGCCGTCGTAACAAGATTCATCCTTGTAATGTATTGGTACCTTCTTAGGTACATCAACATTATGATTTTCATCCTTTAAATCCATACCATCTGTACCATTCTCGTATTTGCAAAGATTTTTATCATCAAAATCCATGGCCTCGTCATCTGTGATATCCTCGTAGAAGCAATGCTTTTCTTCAGCTTCACTGATGTCCTCGTACATTATATTGTTTTGATACTTCTTGGTGAAACATTCCATGTTGAAAGAATTCATTTTTCTGGTTTTCGTTGTTACCTTAACAGAAGATTGCAAGAAACTGATGGATTTGCAATGAATAACTAATCTTTTATTCCATTTCCCTTTTGCAAAGGTATTAACAAAATCGCAAGTGGTGGGGGTTTTTATTGGGTTAAAATCAGGTAATGTTTATTACATAAATTATTACAAATTCTCTTAAAGCCAGGTACACAGAAATACTTGTTAACCCTTTGACCCAATAAAAAGAGAGATCTATACAATTTCATAGAATTACTTCAATTTTTATTCAGTACTTTTCGAAAAATTTACAAGAAATGTGAAGAAGACATTTGGACCAAAAATTATAGTTAAACAACGTTAAAATTCTAAAGTAATGATGACAAATTCATAAGGGTTTGATTTTAATTGGGAAATTGTCTACGAGTTTTGGTTTTATAAGCGAGTCCCTAATTAAGGGACATTTATAGCGGTGCGAGGAGAGATGTCTCGAAGAGATTAGAACGGCGAAAGGCAACGGTCGAATGCTTCGCCCTTACAGATAATCCCTTTGTCCCTACGTTTCTCGGCTTTCTCCCCCAACACGGCACTTCACACTTCGCTCTTCACGAATTAGCCCTTTGTAATCTCACGGAATTAAATTAAGAATCCTTTTAATGTCTCATTTTCCGCTCGTTGTTTTTCCCTTCCTTATCACGTACTCATCACCAAACGCGCACAAGATTGTTTTCCCCAATTCTCTTTTTATTCCTTCAACCCCAAAGCTTCTCCACTAAAGCAACAGTTGTGCAACAGCATATAATACTAAGAATCTATTACTACTAGTTTATAAATATATTTATTTATTACAAGCCTTTTTATACCTCATAAAATTATATTCCTGTTATAGTTGACCTATTTTTATAACTTTCTTGTCTAAAATTCTAAATTATTTATTACTTGAACCCAATCTATTTCGGTTTCGAAAGAAAATAATGAAAGATTTGAAAGTTGCTAATTTCTTGGAATTTTGTCAGCATACACAATTGTTGGCGCAAAAATTCGAGAATTGGAAATTCCAAGAAAATTGCCGAATATGTATAATGACCTTTGTAAGCTGCGAATTACCAATACAATAAATATTAATTTTTACCTGTTTCTCATTTTAAATATTCTTTATCAGCGTTTCTTAACTTATGGACTGCGTTAAATTTTTCATGGGTCGCGAAATGACAGCTGTCACCTTGTGTCAAAGCGAGAAATTGATGAAATATTCAAAGTATAAATCTCCAATTAACTTTCAATTTTGCATTAATTATTATCTGCTTCTCATTTTAGATGAATTTTGGTTAAATCTTCTTAGTGTTGATATTATATATCCGCGTTTCTTAACTTATGTGTCAACATTGGGTCGCGTTCTATTTTTAATGTAGCATGAAATGACAGCTGTCAACTTGCGTCAAAGCGAGAAACTGATGAACTATTCAAAGTATAATTCTCCAATTATATCAATTTTGCGTTAATTGATGATGAATTTTGGTAAATTCTTCCTAGTTTAGATATTCTATATCCGCGTTTCTTAACTTATGAAATGACAGCTGTCACCTTGTATACAACTATAGATATTTTGGGTACTGCGACAAAAAGTTTGAGAAACGCTGTATTAAATTTGATAATTAGAACTTTATATTTAATTTAAAATGCTTCTTTGTAAGCAAAGTACGGATTCTCAATTTACTTGAAACTTGTGTTTTTTTTTAAACAACATCCGTTTGTATTTTTTTGCATTTCTTGTGATCGTTTATAAGGTAATATTATGTAGAAGAATGTAACAATGTGTTTAGTGTGCTAAAAGCGGAGGCTATTGTTTCTTCGGCGGATGCTAATTAACGTTGAGGGCGTCTGGACATTGAGCTGAAGAAGTGATTTGCAGAAGCGACCGAGCAATAAAATAAATTGCGCTTCTTCTCGCCAGTTCACCAGCTCCAGCAGCAGCAGCAGCCATTGGCACCGCCAATTACAACATTAGTTACCTCTCCCGGTGAAGCAGTTGAAGAGAATCCTCCTCTCTCTCACTTTTTCTTTCTCTTTTCGTGATTGAGGATGGACACACGGAGTTCAAGAGGTCCACCAAGACTCGATGATAAATTAAAACGGAATTAATTTGAGCCGCGGTCGGCTCGCACGCAAGTTATTAATGATTCGTCGCAAATTAAACCATTTATGGGCAAAATTGATTAATTGCGCCGCGTTTTCCCCTCCTTAATTACGCTTAATTACCGCAATTATCTGCCAAATTTGCATCGGGCGGAAAGGCATCATACAATGTATTGAATTGTATCTTCGGACGGTTTCCAATTTCGCTAATTCCAATGCAATTATCTTGCTTTCAAAGTGTGTACGAAGGTCGTAAAACTGGCATAAAACTGGCACGAAGCATCATGTTTTTAGTCAATCCGGATTCTGGAAATCTCTTCGGGTTTTTCACAGATTCTTTTACTTAATATTTATTCTGATGCGAAGAGGGAGAGGATCGTTCGATTAATTAAGAACGTCTTGGCGGTGAAGAGTTTAAACGCGTTATCGGGACGGATGGTTGGATATGAATTCGCGACCGGTATAAATTGTAATTACAGAAATGTCATAATTCTTTGCAAGCCTCTTGATAGCCTTCGCAATTCTCCTCCTTGGTACCTTCATTCAAATTGATGTTTGCACATAATTAAGTTAAAAATTTAACTCTCATCTTTATTACACATCTAATCATCATTTTCTGTTTATTACTAAATTCTGTACTTTCAGATCATAAATGTTATTTTTCAGTATTCAATATTCTTCAATTTTCCATCAAATTCTTAGTAACAGATTTTTATTTATTTATGAAATATAAAATTTTATTTACCCTCATTTAACCCAAATATCTACAGAATCATTTTACAATTTTTTTCTCTTCGAATTTTTGTTTCAGTTTTCTTTAATTTTCGTATTTTGTTATTTTTTCTATATAAAATTTTATTAAAAAAATATTTAATAATTTGTTAATATTATCGAAATTCGCAGTAATATTTTACATTATTTTCATATTTATAATTAATATTTTTTTTATTAATCTCATCGCTTATTCAAACAAACTTTTCTGTAGTTGTTCATATTTTATATGCATTTTAATAAGGAAATTCTGCTGCATTGTTGTAAATATTATTCAAGTGAATCTTATGTAAATCAAATTAATTTAACATATATTGATTGGTAATTCATTTTTTCCAATATCGAATGTTGATTGTAGAATTATTCAAAATTATGTTTTTTTTTAAATTTTGATTATTGTTTATATTTTGGAATATTACAAAGTGATTTAACTATTTGGGGACATGTGGCGGATATATCCGCCGTATCATTTACACAATCCACTATGCTTATGCAAGGTTATTGTGGTGGCGCAGTCATCGAATCTTAGTTCAACTGAGCTGTCAAATGTCATTGATCGTCATATAACACTGTTTTTGTTAGAGCTTTGACGTTATTCTAATAAAAGCGCCACTAATGTTACGCCACAACATAATTAAGCAATTATTTTGTTAAATAGTTTTTATTTATAATTTCTATATTTACATAAAATTTCAATAAATTTAATGCATTGTAATTCGATGATAAAGAATATTTTGAAAAAGATATTTAATAATTACGTTTTAAGGAAATAGAAATAAAATACTCTTGTATATAATTTTGTAATTTCGATAGGAAAAGTAATGGAAACTGTTGGTTTTGAATATTTATTCCAAGAAATTTAATCGCGCTCAGAAAATTAAGTAATTGGATATTCTTATAAAATTTCCGAAACTATACGGGGCTAATACGTGTATTGCCCCCTTTCCAATTATCTGAATTGGTCTAGAATGAACTTCATTATTCATCGGTTACGGAACTTCACATTTGGCAACGTTCTCATTGCATCACTTAATATATGATTAGATGTAAAAATTCAACTAATTTTAATTAAATTATATATTTTTTTATTTATTGTTGATGTTATTTGTAGAGGCGTGGAAGTAATATATAAGCTTTATGGAATCAATTTTCCGGACGGAGATGATCGTATGTAGCGAAGTGAGAAGGATTGCAACGAGGAGCTGGCATTGTGAACGGTAATGGCAATGTTTAAAATAATAGTAAAATTGTTTAGTGTACGCTATAATTGTTACATTATATAATATATAATGGTGCGAGAGTGAGTGTGTATGTTATGTGCATGCATATCCATATAAAGTGGTCGAGTCTCTCTAGTGTTCAGGTTTACACCTGGTCATATCGGATAGGATTTATGCGGACTTTAATGCCTTTCAAGCATTGCGCATTGAGTACCTGGGGTTAATTTTACGATGCATGTTATTGCGGATGAACTATATATAATATTTCGATGTATATTTACTGAGGTATATTAGTAGTCAGTCCTACTTTGCGATTGTTTTACGGCGTCTGGAAACATGTTGCAAACTCTGCCCCAATATTTCATGATGATTCTCTTCACTTCTCTTTATTATTTTTGTTTTTGTTGTTGTTGTTGTTGTTGTTTATTTTCGGGTTTTGTTAAAGCAGCCGCCTTTTCCGATAAATAAATATTCAACGCCCACCGGACATTTAGCGCCTTCCAATAATATTCATTACCGATGGAACGTGTAGACACGGGCAACCTCTGAGGTGTCTTTTCCTTCCTCCGAATGCATTTACATTAAGACCTGTTGGTGCTGAGAGAACATAACTGAAGACATGCACAAACGGAACGGAGATGAAGAAGGGAAGGAAAGAGCGGCTTTGTGATGTTATCCGAGGTGTGTGTAATATAATAACTGTTGCTAATGGAATAATGAAGTAATAGCGTCTATTACGTCCGCAGAGTGAAATGTTTTTAAAGCGTCGTTCGCTTTTATTGTTTCATAAATTTGATATACCCAAGGAAAATGGCTTTAATAATAGTCTTTCCCAGTAAATGAAAACAACAGTCCAATTGAAAATTACATATTTCAAGTTACACAATCAAATTACCATCAAAATTAGTAGAAATTTTTTATCTTTCTCAAAACTTTCAAACATTTACAATTATTTATTTCTAATCAATTTACAAAATTACTTATATTTCTTGTTACTTCAGTCATATATCTTCATATTAATTCATTCGGGAATAATAATTAAATATTTAAGATTTTTAAAAAATATAAAATTACAAATAGTTTTGTTCTTTCGATTACTTCACTCAAGTATATTTCTATTAATTAAGTCAAAAACATTAAATAAAACTTTAATAACATTTGATTTTATTTTTTCCAAATATATTTCAAAATATTACAACAATTATGTTTGTGAAATTTTAGTAGAAATTTTTGAACTTTTTCAAAACTTTTGATTCATTTTTTCAAATTTTCCAATAATGTTCCAATTATTTCTTTCTATATTTCATTTTACTTGAGTCATGCATCTTTTATATAATTTAATGCAGGAATAATAAATATAAGTTTTGTTATAGTTAAGATTTTTTTAAATTATAGAATTACAAATAATTTTGTTCTTTCGATTACTTCTCTCAAGTATATTTTTATTAATTAGGTCAAAAACATTAAATAAAACTTTAATAACATTTGATTTTATTTTTTCCAAATATATTTCAAAATATTACAACAATTATGTTTGTGAAATTTTAGTAGAAATTTTTGACCTTTTTCAAAACTTTTGATTCATTTTTTCAAATATTTCCAATAATGTTCCAATTATTTCTTTCTATATTTCTTTTTACTTCAGTCATGCATTTTTATATAAATTCATCCAGGAATAATAAATATAAGTTTTGTTATAGTTAAGATTTTTTTTAAATTATAAAATTATAAATAATTTTGTTCTTTCGATTATTTCACTCAAGTATATTTCTATTAATTAAGTCAAAAACATTAAATAAAACTTTAATAACATTTGATTTGATTTTTTCCAAATATATTTCAAAATATTACAACAATTATGTTTGTGAAATTTTAGTAGAAATTTTTGACCTTTTTCAAAACTTTTGATTCATTTTTTCAAATATTTCCAATAATGTTCCAATTATTTCTTTCTATATTTATTTTTACTTCAGTCATGCATCTTTTATATAATTTAATGCAGGAATAATAAATATAAGTTTTGTTATAGTTAAGATTTTTTTTTAATTATACAATTACAAATAATTTTGTTCTTTCGATTACTTCACTCAAGTATATTTTTATTAATTAAGTCAAAAACATTAAATAAAACTTTAATAACATTTGATTTGATTTTTTCCAAATATATTTCAAAATATTACAACAATTATATTTGTGAAATTTTAGTAGAAATTTTTGACCTTTTTCAAAACTTTTGATTCATTTTTTCAAATATTTCCAATAATGTTCCAATTATTTCTTTCTATATTTCATTTTACTTCAGTCATGCATCTTTTATATAATTTAATGCAGGAATAATAAATATAAGTTTTGTTATAGTTAAGATTTTTTTAAATTATAGAATTACAAATAATTTTGTTCTTTCGATTACTTCACTCAAGTATATTTTTATTAATTAAGTCAAAAACATTAAATAAAACTTTAATAACATTTGATTTTATTTTTTCCAAATATATTTCAAAATATTACAACAATTATATTTGTGAAATTTTAGTAGAAATTTTTGACCTTTTTCAAAACTTTTTGCTCATTTTTTCAAATATTTCCAATAATGTTCCAATTATTTCTTTCTATATTTCTTTTTACTTGAGTCGTGGATTTTTATATAAATTCATCCAGGAATAATAAATATAAGTTTTGTACATAGTTAAGATTTTTTTTAAAATTATAAAATTACAAATAATTTTGTCCTTTCGATTACTTCTCTCAAGTATATTTCCATTAATTAAGTCAAAAATATTAAATAAAACTTTAATTACATTTGATTTTATTATATTTTCTATATTTCAAAATATTACAACATCTTTGTGAAATTTTAGTACAAACTCAAAACTTTCGATTCATTTTTTTCAAACATATCCAATATTTTTCCAATTATTTATTTCTATTGAAATTACTTATATTTCTTATTACTCCAGTCACATATCTTCATATTAATTCAGTCGGAAATAATAAATATAATTTTTGTTAGATTTCTATATTTAAAATTTTTATAATGAAATAAACAATAATTTTACAAAAAAATCTAACACTGTTTTTTATATTATTGACAATAATTTCTGGTAAACATTTCAAAATTATATAAGTTTATCATTATTCAATCATTACAGAAAAGATGACAATTAAAATATTTTTGTGTATTATTAAACTTTACAAACAAATTAATGGAAATTAATTTCTAGTAATAATTTTTAATTAAGTTTTTGTCATTTCATTATAGAAATAACTAAAAAAAAATATAATAAACATATTAAATCTACTATTAAAAGAAAAACAGTAATTTCACTTTATAATATAATATTACAAAGAAATGATTGATTTAAATGAATAAATATTTAAAAAAAAAAAATTCTTTCGTTCTGCGCTTAATCGATAAATCAGTTCATCATTTTTCCTCGTTTCACTAGTTAAACAGCCCAAGTATTGATTGAGCCTCATTAAAGGCGGAGCGAAATATTACTTTTTCCTCGATAGCTTCGTGTGTAAACTCATTCCAAAAAAAGAAAACTTATTTTCTCTGTAGTTTTTCCCACAGGATTTACCAGCAATAATAATTTCTTTCATTAAACGACATCAATCACTGCAGAATATTAAACAACAGATTTTTTATCGATTAAAGTTAATGTTAATAATTAATAGTTTTAATATTCTTTTTTTTTCCCGTTGACCAAAATCTAATACAGTTACGAACATTTCCCGATTTATCCTGAAAATATCGAAAAATCGAAATTGTGGATTTTGTAAATAAAAATTAATAATATTATGAATTGAAAATGAAATTGTAATCATATTTAATAAATAAATTCCGTAAATCAGTAAAATTAGAAAGTTTGTGATATTAAATTTATTAATATTTATTGCGCTATTAACAATTAATAACTATGTTGAAATTACTGGGAATTACAGTTACGCGATTTATTTCTTAATAAGGCGTTGAAATTACTAAGATTGAAAAATTATATAAAATTAAAACTGAAAAGAAAAACGTTTATTTTCGCTATGAGTTAAGAATAAATAAATAAATAAAGAAAAGTCAAATGGAATGAAAATTAACATTCATCGTTCATCATTTTTCAATTACTTCTTCGATCGGAGATAGGGAAAACGATCTGACGAGATCGAGGTGTGGTTCTGAACAATTGTTAAATTCGTAATTGAGAGAAAGTTTTTAATTAAAATTTATATACACGGCTTTACAATATATTACATATAAAATACATAAAGTATATATACTATTTTTTTTATATATCTCGCATTCAGATCACGTAACGAGTCGAATTAAAATTGTTATAATTTTAATTAAATTACATCACGTTTAATTAAATTAGGGCATTGCGAAATTGTACAGCTATTTTTTATTTTTATTATTTTTTGGTACTTGTCGGCATCGCGTGAAACGTTAAACTGAAACCGATACCGTTTAATTACGAATCGGACGACGTATTGTAATATTAATTAAAGTTCAGTTTTGTCTCTGTCTGTTTCTTCTGTGTCTGTAATTTTCGTGTATGAAATATGCAAGACGAGATACATTATGCACGTTGCGCATAATAAATGTCCGTTTGGCGGCGCGAGGGGCCGTTTAATGCCGTTTATAATGGGGAAACCACCTCCTAGACCACAGAATATGGTTTATTTAATTCCTGCTGGAATTTTGATTGAAAATCGTAATGATAATATTGGAAATAAATAAGAAAACACCGGGTCATGATTTAATAATGAAGTCGTGAAATAAATTATGTTCCTTCGGCACGGACACTCAAGCAAACTCTTGCATACGTACATACATATACACTTACACTCCGTATGAAATATCGATTTTGATATTTACGTAAGTGAAATGTCAAACCCTCCTCTTTCTCTCTGTGGCCGCACACAAATACCCGATTTCCAAATTTATTTTTATCTTCCTAATCCAAATCTCCAATCTCCTATTAATATTTCGAAATCACTAAAATTGTAAAGAAAAATATTATATAAATTTATATAAAACATACAGTTAAAATTATTTGACCATAACAAATATTTTATTTGAAAAAAATGTATTTTTCAGTATGTTTTAAACTATTTTAGTTAAATTGAATATTATAATTATTACAATGATTTAAAACGAAGATTTTTAAAATTTCTAGAATTTACTACTAATAAAATTATGTATTGCTCCGAACATATAGGATTATTACATAATTTTATAATTGTAAATAAATTTAAGAAGTGAATTTCGTTAACAAAACGTATTTTTAAAACATTATTTTAGATATATTGAATATTATAATTATCACAATAATTATATAATTTTATTTTTATATAATTATTGTTTCAAAAAAATGAAAAATAATGTATTTGAAATATTATAGAATTTTATATATTTAAATTAATTTCAGAAGAGAAAGATATATTTTTTCAGTATGTTTTAAAATATTTTAGTTAAATTGAATATTGTAATTATTACAATGATTGAAATCGAAGATTTATTAAAAAAAAACTCCAATTTTATAAAATTTACTACCAATAAAATTATGTAATGCTTTTATATATTCGGTTTATTACGTAATTTTATACTTGTAAATCAATTTAAGAAGTGAATTTCATTAAAAAAACGTATTTTTTAAACTTTATTTTAATTTTTTAATTACATGATAGAAAATGAAGATTTATAAGAAAATTCCAAGTTTCTAGGACTTAATGCCAATAAATATATGAAATAGTCTCAAAAAATATTTATGCTGTAATATTTTTGAAATATTATTTATAACATTATATTATTAAATCAATTTAAGAAGATAATTCCATTACAACAACAAAAAAAAACATATTTTTACAGTATGTTTTAAACTTTTTCAGTTTAATTGATTATTACAACAATTTTGTAATTACACGATTGAAACCTTCTATTTTAAAATTATTAAAATGCTTTTATATTTTCGTATTATTACATAATTTTATACTTGTAATTAACAAAAATAGCATTTTTACTATTTCTAAAACTTTATTATTATTTTAAATATATTAAATATTTTAATTATAATTGAAATCGAAAATTTTCATCAATTTTCTTGAAATTACTACCAATAAAATTATATAATTGTCTCAAATAATATAAATTAATCTTAATTGAAATTGAAGATTTATAAGAAAACTTCAAGTTTTTGCAAATTTATTTAAAAATTAACGTATTTCCAGAATACCTTAATTTTATGCTATGATTCAAATTACAGATTTATATCTTCAAATTTATTTTAGAGTTTTAAAAAGACTCGTTTCATTACATTACAATAATTACATGATTCTCATTTTTCATGGAAATTTTGAATATTTATAAAAGTGTACCATAAAATTAGAATGTTATGTATCAAATTATGGGTTTACAAAACGCGTAAATGCTTCACTATTATCTGTAACGTTACATAAAATAAAAATGTAATTAGACAAATTTCTATCATTACGTCAACGTTTAATATTCCCTATTGACTTAGGAAAATGAAGAACAGTTTAAATTAATATTTTCTTTCGTGTTTTTGTCTCGTTCTTTCTCATTCTTTGTGTTGTGTGCTGGTTATTATTAGTAGAAGCATTTATATGAGAACCCACCCTGTGTTTACGGCGGAATAAATTACAAATTGTTTCTTGTATTTTTCTGTAATAGTTGGGTAATTATGAAATAATTGGCTCGGTTTTGGATTTCGTTCTTCTTGCTGTTGCTGTTGTTTTACATCGGTCTTCGTGTCCATCTTCTTCATCATCATCGACGTCGTCGATGATTCTTTCTCTGTCTGCGCTGCGAGGAAGGAGAGATGCTCGCGTCTGCCGTTCCGCTGAGGCCGTAGAAATATTTTCGCATAATATATAATGTAATAGTTTCCATCTGGCAACCGATCATTAGTTAATCGAATAATCGCATAATTGTAGCAGGAGAGAGGAATTAGCCAGAGCCTCTTCTCGGTCCGTTCCGTTCCGTTCGGATGTGGTGGTATGGTATGGTATGATGATGGCATCATGGCTTTGGTGGATGATGATGGTGCGAGAGGAGGTGGGATGGAGAGCGTTGGGTCCTCTTCGGTTGCGAAAGAGATGATTGCAGTTGGATAGGTCGGTTGGTATATACCTACCTATACCTGGTATAGGATATATAGTAGTGGTAGTGGTGGATGGTGTAGTGGGAGTCTTCGGGGCCTGGGGTAGACATGAACGCGTGAAGGCATCCTCGGCAATTACACTACACCCGGACAGAGAGAGCCTCGGCTATATCATGCACACGCCTCGGGCAATACTGATTACACTAATCACCTTAATCGAACCCCATGCGTACCGATTATCATTCAAATTTCATACAGCACCGCCGGCCAATCATTATATCCATATATACATTTATCATTTTACTGTTCTTTTAATGGTTTCGATCTGGCTGTAATTACATATCGATGCGAACAACTAGGAATCAATATGGTTTTAAATAGCTCCGATAATGCACAAAATAAACGGCTCTTATTTGCCATCGTTACCATCGCGGCCCCGCGCCGAGCCATCAACCCCAAAGGACTGCTGCTCCTCTCTAACCAAAATCGCTCACCTCTCCACGCCACGACCCGTCGTTTCCTCAATCCGCAATCCACAAAACCTTCTAAGTATACACCGTTTACTTCGCATACCTAGGATGTTATTATGCCCTCAGCGCAATCCGAATTAATCATGTAACAACGACATGTTATAACCAGACTATCAAACATTTAACTAGAAAGTAAATTCACTTATTATTACCATCCATACATTTCAACAAAAAAATATATATTTCACAACATATACTTCAAAAGTCCAACCAATTATTATTATTTTCATTTAATTATTTTAAAAGCATCGATTTATCCGGTTTCAAACAGTCCGCGATATTGTCGAAACCCGCACTATTCAAGATATTAGTGTATGCGATTTTTATTCCATTTTTATAATGAAATATTTGTACAATTTGTATTCAATATTGCAAATATTTTACATATTTGAAGTGATTGCATTTTAAATTTTTATTAAATTGCATAAATTATTTAAAGTGTACTTTGTTGAAATCCCTAATTTTCCTAAATCTTCACTAAAATTATGATTTTTAGAAATTACTAAAATTAGTGCAAAGTGTATTTTCTACAAAATCTAATTCACTCTAATTTATTGGAATATGAAAATAAGAATTTTATGAGTGAAAAGCGTTAAATATTTTAAATATAAAGTTGTGTTTTGTGAAAAGTTTTATTTCTAAGTAAAGTTTTGGTATTAAATCCAGTTTTCAGAATTAGGACGAATTTTTCCAATTTTAATTAATATTTTTTGTATAAGTTGTTCTAAGTATAAGTTGACAAGTTTTTACTTGTTATTTAGTTTTTCAAGTAAATTGACATTTAAAATCTTTTATGATTATTTTTTTATAAATTTCATACAAAATCGCTGTAATTTCCATGCCCATATAAGGATTTGTTAACGTTTGAAGTTGCAGCTGATTCATCGTGACGTTTCGTTACCATATAAGGCATTTTTATAATAATCTCCTAATTTTATTACTTTTTTTTATCAATTATATAAAAATACGAAACGTGTACTCTTTGTTTATGTCCATATAAGGATTTTAAAACTCGCAACAACTGTAATTCATCGTGATGTATAAGTCGTTTTTACACAAAATCATTTAATTTTGTTATTGTTTCCTTTTTATAATTGAGATTTGTGTTTTTATAATGACTCTAAAAATAAGATAATTTTTGAGCAAATAAGCAATTTGTATTTTCTATAATTTTTTTTTTATTTATTGGTAATGTTGAAAAATAAGTTGTTTCGTGTTGTAATGTATTCCTCGATAATAATCCAATATATTCTCATGGTAGGAAAATCATAGCTTATTGTAAGTGCAGGTTGTAATTTGAATGAAAATGTGTGTGCACTCGGTGTAAGCTGTTATAATCTTACGCGAAACAAAATTAATTGGACTAAGTAAAATCAATGGTGGATTTTGATGATTCCAGTTTTGCTGGCGAATTACAAAGCACGGCTCCATCTCCATGAAAGGGCAGGCTGCACGTGAAACGATAATTAAACCTACATAACTTCGACGTTACTAATATTAGAAGGATCGCCCATCATTTAGAAGGCACCTAGCTAAATAACACGGTAAATCCTGAAGGAAAGTGCAATTTAATGAGCAAGGGAATCTAGGAAATTACACGCAATTTTCCACATCGATCGGAAAGAAATTAACGAAAGCTAATTGACCAACAATGCTTCGCGTGTTTTAAGTTTACAGGGTTGAAAGAAAGGGTTTGTTTTATTTCAATTCTTAGGGGGTTTTCAAGGATCGAGTCGCGTGTTGCGCCTTCGAGGTGTGCATTTCAATATTAATTGATAATTACGAAAAGCGGAATTCGCGAATTCGAATTCGCGTGTAAATAATTACGGTTTCGAAAAGGTAATTGAGTTCGTGGAAAACGCGGAAAGGTTAGGCGCGATTTTCGGGCCTTCATCCTCGTCGCCCTTTCATCATTAATTAATTAAACTTTCCCGGTACAGAAAAAAAATGACGCGATTTCTTGGAAGCTCCTTTTTTTTTTTGGTGTCGTTTTGTGTTTTGTGGTGGTCGGTTTTTCGCAGGTTAGGCTTTCGCTTTGATTGGATTATAATGAAATTGTCTATAGCTAACATCTTCATAGAATGTAGACTGCATCGATCTGAGGGGCTCTTTCTTTCTCGGAAATTTCGACAAAGGAGTCGTGAAAAAGCTCGTCGCTGATTCGTCTGGGTTGTTCAAGTGGTGCAGTTCTCTCTTGGTCGTGGATTCGTCACGTGGCACGGTATTACCAAGCAATTAAATTTTTGAATCGCCAGTAAATTGCCGCCACGGTCATCGGGTCTTATTATTATTAGTACTACTACTACTACTGCTCCCAACATCATCAATACTTGCCTCTAATCCTTGCAAAATTGCACACATTTTTTTTCTATCCAACAACAATAACTAAAAGCACAGATAATTCTCACGTAAAACACACAGTAATTCTCAAATAACAATAAATTAATAACATCAATACTTAATTACATTTTATTTTTTATTACTACAATAAAACCTCAAATAATCGAAGGTAAAGGTAATTTTTAAGAGAAAATGCATTAAGAAAACAATTTAATTAAATAAATTATTTACATCAAACCGTGGTCCGCGGGTCAAATGGAGCCGAGGACTTCTATAAATATGCCCTAACAAAAAATCATAAACCAACAAACTGTATGAGATTATGACTAAAAATGTTATTAATTATGCTACAAATATAGTTTTGTCTTTTTTTAAAGTGACTTTGACCAGCTGAAAAGTTGGAGTTAAATAGTTAAGCAACATAAGGTATTTTGCATGGGTGATCGATACAAATAAGAATAATTATAATAGTATTTATCATCACATACGTCAATTATTATAAAAAATCGAATAATATTTTAAATTATTTTAAAATTATTAAGTGAAAAGTGAATTAATACTTTATCAAATCATTATTATTATAATATTTATCTATAATATTATATAACATTTGGGATGGTTTAAAATTTGTTAGTTGATTACATAAATATTTACATTAAAGTAAACATTATTTAACTTTTTTGCCTTATTTTGTTCATCCAGAAAATAATTTCATAAAATTTCACCATAAATTTAAGTTATTTATCATTTTGATTACCTAATATTAATAGTTATATTAGTTTTTCTTGATTAAAATTAAAATGATTGGATTATTAAAATTTCAAGATCTTTTTAAGGACTTTATATTTTAATTTCCTATTAATATTTTTGAAAAGTCAATGAAATTCAAAAAATCTTTATTACACATTTACTTTCGTAGATCAAATATGATATACAAGAAATATGAGTGTAGCACAAATGTTACAACTCTTTTTATATTTCTAAATAAATATTGAGTTGATTACATAAATATTTACATTAAAGTACAAATTACTTACCTTTTTTGCCTAATTTTGTTCATCCAGAAAATAATTTCATAAAATTTCACTATAAATGTAAGTTATTTATCATTTTGATTACCTAATATATATTAATAGTTATGTTAGTTTTCTTGATAAAACTTAAAATTATTGTATTTTTAAGGACTTTTATATTTTAATTGATATCTTCGAAAAGTCAATGAAATTCAAAAATCTTTATTACACATTTACTTTCGTAGATCAAATATGATATACAAGAAATATGAGTGTAACACAAATGTTACAACTCTTTTTATATTTCTAAATAAATAAACCAAATACACCTATCAAAAAAGAATTTGTTACGAAGAAGAAGTTAGTTGAGCTTTATCGGATCGCGACCTCTCGCCCCCCTCACTCCCATGAACATATCGTAAACCGTTCATATCTCTTTTACTGTCACTTTAACACAAATAAAATATTGATTTACGTCGCGTTCCGCGGATGATGCACAAACATTAGGAGATTTCAATTGGGATTTCCAACTGCAAAAAAAAAGAATCGCAACTATTGCGTTGCATCAAACCATTTAGGACCAATCGCACCAAACGGCCGTGGGAATATTTCCAGAGATCCCAAAACGATTTCCATCTTATACACAAACACACACACACACACGTAGAGCGTCGAATCGTTTTCCTCGCGGCAAATAAATTGCGATTTTATATTGAAAATATAATTTCACTCTCTGGGACACAAATTGCACGGTTAAATTTCAGAAACTGCAATTTTCCAATCTGAAAATTAATTTCGATCTTTAGCCGATGATAGCTTCAGCTTTTTTAACTTCGGTTCCTCTTTTATTTCCCACTTTTTCACCCTTTATTCTTTTTTTGTTCTCTTCGGTTTCTGCTCGTGAATTACGTGATCCTGTGCCGTACGGCGATAGATAAATGGTGAAATAATATGTTCCATCCCCGCGTTTCAGCTCGATGCCTGATAATCTTGATTTATTAGATTAACATATAAGATACGCCATCGGGATTATTGTAATTGTTAACATGTTTTCGCAACATTTCCTCGCGCTAATACCGAGCATTAACGTGAAAGTTATTTATTGCAGCCGCGGAATATTATTACTTAGCCTCTTGCACTCGATTATAATTCACCACACACCATATAGTATTTATATCGAACGTTTCGCTCTCGCCTCCAGATTCACCGTAATTAACAGTTTATCGCCAGAGCCTTAATTGCTTTAATCAAGGTCCCAAATCGAAAAGAAAATCCAATCCGCAAATGCTCCTTGCTAATAGCAGCAGCAGCAACAACAACAACAGCAGCAGCAACGAAAACTAATAATAATAAACAACGCGTAATTCAATTACACGTAATTAATTGAATTATTTTACCTTGGGAATTTGATTAATTGTTGCGCAATTTATAATTAGTTTTTATTCAGAAATTATTATGCAACGCGAAACCGCTGCACCTGCAAGTAAAACCTTAATTATTTATTATTATATTAATTTACACGAAACTTTACCATTTATTTGTAACTACAAAAAATACCTCAAAAATTAATTAATCCTCCTATCCTCCTTAATATTAATTAATTAAACACCAAAAAATTTAATTTTTCTTTTCAAAATAATTAATTTTATAAATTATTAAAAAAAAAACTTGTTTAATTAATGAAATATGTAAGTTTTTTGATTATGTTTATTTTTTAAGTTTATAATTTTTCTCTGATGAATTACTAAATCTGATTGTATTAAGCAATAATTAATTTAACAATCCAAATTGACCTTTCCTTTTGTTTGCATAATTATTAATAGTAAAACGCGATGATGATGAAGAAGAAAAAAACACAAGAGAAATATTAAATTACATCAACACACAGGAGAAATATATATATATATATAAAAAAATGTGTGTATTTATAGCGAGTTAAGTTAATACCGCAATAAATAATCCGTTAATTTTTATCTTATTTAAAATGTCACAGACGACGATATTTCACGGACGGTGAATACATATTTTTTACTTAATATCTTCTGATTACGGATGATTTACATTAGAAAGTTCCCGTGATCCGTTCATTCTCTCCTCGTCTCGATCACGTATATTATTAGTATTATTACAGCAACAAAAATTGGAAGAGAAAATAATGAAATGGAAGACTAATAAAAAAAAAGTTGTGATTTGTTGTATCCTTAATACATTTTAATTTCATAAATTCCATCCGATTTGATTGAATTAGCCTTTCATAATAAACACATAAAAATAAGCGAAGTGTGGTTTTCTGTTCCGTTCCTTCTTCCATCTGCCCACTGTCGAGGATATATGTGCATTTTTTTTTTCTGTTGTTGTGGCCGTTTCGTGAAGCGGCTTTAATTAATAGACCTTTGTTAATCCAAACATTAATTTTAGGCGCGATTTATGGGCCATAAGATGACTATAAATTACGCTTCAGTGTTTATTATTACACATATTTTTTGTTGTTGTTGCTTTTCTTATAAGGAAAAAACTTGATTTATTGGAATTCTATTCGTGAGCGTTTATTACTAATTTAAATTTTTTAGGATTTTTCGTAAAGATGTTTCCTTTATTCGTTCATCGTCGACTTTCTCAAATATTTATATTACTATGTCATTTATTAGTGTAATATTTATGTAATCTTTTAAGTATTATTACAGAAAAAAAAAGATTTTAATACTGTGAAGATTATAAGTTAACTTTATTCTAAATTTACTTTGTAATTGTACCGCGATTTGTAATTGTTTGTAATTGTACCGCGACCTAATTACTACTAAGTTTTCACTAATTTGACATAAGGTGACAGCTGTCATTTTACTGTTTCGACATAAGATGACACTTCTGTCATTTTAAGTCGATCCAAAGGTTAAGAATCTTAAAATTGCATAAAACTTGAATAATAACATTTTTTATATTAATTTGTAGTGATTTTTTTTAATTGAATTACATCATTAATTATTAAATGTTGATATTCTAAATTGCTATCTATAGAAAATAGTCTGGAAATGTTTAAATACTGTTAGTTGTATTTTGTTGTTGGAAGATAATAAAAGTTGCAGTGTAATTCGACTTGGGATTTGCTGTTAAAATTATGAACTTTGGAGAGGAAACAATGTGTTTATAATTCGAAATAGATGGCAGTAAAGGCGTCGCACGGCGGCGATCCCCCACTTTTTACGGGTACACTTGGGGGTGGTTTGCGGAATAGTGGAGCGATGCAAATTTGTGCCGGAGGGGGATGAAAAATAATGTAGAAAAAAAACAACTTTTCGTCCTTCGCCGTGACGGATGAGATACATAATTGCATCCTGCGAGTATTGTTTAAATGTATATGAAGATAGGAAGGATATCGTGCGATTGCGGAAATTAATGTTATCTGCCTGGGGGATGGAGGTTGTGTGCAGGATGTTTCAGGAAGTTGAGTTTCAGGAGATACCAACTTGTGTGTGTGGCAAGGTTGAGGATGTGTGTGTGTGTACGTTTGAGGGGTTTGGGGTGGGGGATGGTTGTGTTAGCGGCACATGTGAATCTTCAGGTGAGGTGAAACCAAAAAACCGCCCCCGCAGCACGCCGCGCTCTCGCGCGCCACCCCCTCCCCGCCGAAACGAAGACTAGTTACGGGCCGTTGCCGGATAATAAGGGGTGCGGCGAACGGGACGCAGAATCTTATTAAATTGCCCGGGCGTCATATCAGCCGAGCCTGCGTTGCCATAGAAACGGCCGGGACACTTTGAAAGTCTAATGCATACATCTCACACCTACCGCCCTCCGCGCTCCTGCCTCCACCCTCCTGCACCGCCGCCGCCGACGATGAAGCCGCCCCCCCGCGCTCTCTCATCCACATCTCGCATCCGCACACATTCTCCCTCTCTCTCTCTCTCTCATATACGTATCGTACGTATATGAACACACACACTCTCACATTCAGCCGCCTTCGCTGCTGCCGCTGCCGCCGCCCCCGACTCCCCGCCGTCATTTTGTTTTCACCCATTCTTCTATTATAGAACTCGCGCGCACTGTCTCGAGGTTTTTCCTCTTCTTCTCAGAAACCACCCCACACCCTCATCCACCGCCGCCGCCGTCTCCGCCACCTTCACCCGCACCCGATTTTTTATTTTTTACCTCCTCTGTTTTCTTGTCGCTGCTTCGCTTCTTCTCATTTCTTTCTTCTATTCGAACAGGAACGTAATCAGTCCTCTTTTTATTTAATCTTTTAATTAATTAACATATTTAAATTACCATTATTATTCTCAATTCTTCATCTCACTATTTCTTTCCATCTTAACATTCCTCTTATAATCACTTCATATTTTGTTTAAAGTGTAAGTAGTCTCATTGTTTTCTTACATTTGAACAGGAACTTAATCAATTCATTTTCTGTATAATTAAATATTTTTAATCAAATATTTTTTTCGGTATAATTAATTTACTTCTTAGTATAAATAAGTATCAATTAGTAATTTTAGCTTTATTATCTAATGAACTAATTTAATTCTAAAATAAAGTTTCTAACAGCAATAAAAAAAATATTTCTTTAAGAAAGTACATAAAATAGTTTAATTTTCTTTTTTTCAAGATTATCAAATTTTAATATCCCTTTTTGTATAGATATCATTAATCAACTTATCAATAAATTAATGTTAATTGTAAAAAAAAAATATTATTTTTTAAATTTAATTAATTAAATTTTCTTTATTCAAAGTACTTTTTCTAAAGCTGTAAATACATAAGTTTATTATTAATTGTATACATTTTTTTTTTTTCATATTTTAAAATTTGAATATGGATTTTTTTTGTATACTTTGTTCAGATCTGGCTACGTCCCTGCTCTTCACATTCCTAGTGTCGCGCGCGCGAGAGGGATGTGGGGGTGTATTGAATGAAATACACCAAACAGCCCTTCTTCTTGCGCGCTTCCCATTATATTGGCGAACGCGCGGGGGGTGGGATGAGTTGGTCCGTAGATGGGCGATGGGCCTTTTGCGCCCCCCCAAAAACACCTCTCCGATACACTGTTTTATTCATCACTTCCTTCTTTCTTGCTCCTTCCTTCCCCATCACCGAAACCTACCCCCCGCGCCATCCCCCTCGGTGCCGACCCAAAAGACAAATTCCGAACTGCCGAATATATCGCGTCGTTACCATACGAAGACACACCTCGCCATCGATCGATAACTCTGTATCAATAAATGCTGCTACACACCACCACTGTCCATTTATCTTAAAAAGAAAATACGACACACACAAAAAATATATATACACACACACACTAAATACAGGGAAAGACCAAAGAGGAATGAGAGAAAGAGGGCGAAGCGAGTACAAAAACCACTCATCCAAAACATTTACCACATAAATAACCCACCCCCTCCGCTTTCGAGTAAATCAATTTATATTGTATATACAGATATACGCGTTTCGGTGCATTTATCCACGGAACGACCGGACTAAGCACCATTTAATCTGTTTGCTTAAATTTAAAATCGAACGAATCAAAAACTTTGCGACCGTTGAACTCCGCTCCCAAAAATACAATAAAACAAAAATACCGAACAAAGCAAAAAGGTAAGAAAGGAAAACGAGACGTCCATCATAAATGGTCCAGAAACTGCTTCCCGTTCGACTGCTGCACGATTGTTCGCCAAAGTTTATTTCCATTTCCAATAATCCCATTGACGATCAAATAGTAAATACATTTTAATTACATAAAATTTATTTATAATTCAAAAATTTGTCCTTTTAAATTTATTATTATAAATTTTTGTTACTATAAACTGTCAGGACTATTACTACTATTGTTTATCATGTGCAATAATTGTTATGACTGGCAAGCTGTTATGTCTTAAGTCAAGTACAGTAGAAAACTTTAATAAAATTATTAAAAATTAATGAAAATCTAGCTTATAATATAAAGTTACATTTTATGATTAATTTCGTTATAATAACAATTTAAAATATAGTTGATACCAGAAAATGATAGAATGATAATGCGATCAGCGCCTTTCAATGCATAATGGACTCTTTTTTTTTTGTTTGTTTCTCTCCTTTTCGTCCTGGCTTTGTATGCGCGCAGGATATTGCATACAATTATGCAAATGAATATTTGTTCTTCTCCCTTGGCAGTTTCGGCTGCTTCCATCAGGAAAGATGCATTAAAATTAAATCAATATAAGACCGAAGCGGGTGGTAGTAGGAGTTTGCGGGGGTGGTTTGAGCGAATTTTGTTCCTGACATGTTAAGCCATCGACCACACCATTCATCCTTCCCTCTTTGATATCAACAATAGCAAACATCTATTAAAATCATATTAATGGGGAAGCCAAAACCGACGATCGCTCTCCAATATTATTTTTCTTACAATAATATATCAACGCTTTGTCATCGATATTTAATTAATTTAATTAATTTTTATTATAATAATCCTAAAGTTTCTTAAACTTTGTCTAACTTTATTTTCATCAGATGTTTTAGTATTTGAATATAATTATAAAATGCAAATTTTGTAATGAGTCTGGAAATTAATTTAGTATAAAAAATTTGATTATAAATCATTAATTATTAAGTAAAAGCTTGTACTATATGACTTCTTCTATTCTATTATAAAATTGAAATGCAAACGAATAAAGTAATTGCAAGCAGCGAGTTTCGAAAGGTTAGCGTTAAATGTGATCCATGGATGATTTATTGAATGAAATGGGAAAAAAAATATGTGTAATGGATGGAATAAAAAGTCGTGATTATACAGTTTTCTCGTTGAGTTTAGCCGTAATTGACAAATAAATTATAAACTGGACGAGAACTGCCATCTCGGATCGATGCGAAAAAGAGTTGTCATTAAATTATTTACGTCGTTCATTTATAATGGACGTTTGATAAATTTATAAAATATGTAAGAGGAATTACGATTTCCAACGGAATGCTCAGGTAAAAAATGAGGTGTTTGCTATTATAGATAATTAAGGGCGGATGCAAAAAAAAAATATTGTTGTGGGAAAAGGACTCTTTTTCTCCTGAGACCAATGTCCATTGGACAAAAGCGCGGGAGTTCTTGTTAGACACATGGCGTCTGCTGAATACATTATAACCTGTGACGAGGCACAAATTTAATTTGGTCTGATTGCTTATGTGTAATTTGATAACAATCTCTTCTCCTTGGTCCTGGGACTCAGTCGACCCGGATTGTCTTATCGAGAACCCATCAACATATTTGAAAATATTTTCTAAAAATAATTGAATAAATTTTTTGGCGGGCCAAAAATAAAATCTAGACGGGACGCATCTGGCCCGCGGGCCAAAATTTATCCATCACTGGGTTAATATATGTTAGGTTATCTTACCTAAACTAAATTATGAACTATTAAAAAATGTATATTTTCGAGGTTGCTGAAATTTGTTGAGACTTCAAGATATTCATAATTCTTGCGTATTTAGTTCCCACAGAAGTTTACACTTAATACACATTTACAATAGTAAAAAGAAACTTAAGTCACACTTTGAATCAAGGATTGTTTTATCAGGGAGAGCGAAGAACGATCGGAAGGTAAGGTGGTAACGTCCATAACCAGAACCGAACCGATCTGAATTCATTTCCGATTGGATATTGGAGATCGCTATCTCTCGTTAGTTCCATAACCGGACCTCGAGCACACTTTAATCGATTCATTCACATTTCATGCCTCCGGCGAGAATCATTTTGTAAATATTATCATCGCATTAATTAATCCTGTTTATACCTGCTTAATGTTTAATGCATCGCGCATTTCCATTTTCCAGCACACTCTCACTTCTTCCGTACAACGCGCGCAACAAAATTAAGCAAAAAACATTGCCTCTTTGCACAAAATTCTTACATAATTGCACTGAATTTTTTTTTAGAATTTTATCCAATTTGTACATTCAATATTTATAACATATTTAAAGAATAGGTCAAAGTACGCTTCCTTGAGGTACACCAATCAAAATTCTTAAAATTGAATGAAATTTAAGCAAAAATATTGAATACAAACAATGAAGCTAATCGCTGTGAAAGAAATGTATTTCATGACTTATTATTTATTTTTCCTTCGTTCTTTAAATTACCTTAAAAGCTTAATGCACAGTATTGATTTGAATATTTTAATAATAAAGTTTTAAAGAAAAATTAGAGTTTCGTTTTCCTCATTATTTAATAATAATTTGCTTTAATATGCGAAGAAAATAAAGTTTCCATCAGGGAAAAAAGTTTAAAAAAATTATTTATTTGTTGTTTGGAACGTTTTCAATTATTCATCGCTCATTTATCCAAATGTTCCGTTAAAAGCGGAGCATATAATTACAGTTCAATTTCAAATATTGATTTATAAATTATAAATTAATCATCTAAAAAAAATAACGTAAATAATTCATATATCAAATCTTTATAATTTTGTGCAAATTAAATAACACAATTTGTACAAACCTGATTGAAATAGAAATTGCAAATATATTTATTTAATTAAGGAAAATTGTATTTCCTTAGTTTTTACAAACGTCTACTTCTTCATCGATACATTCGTGCTAATTACATAACATAATTTGTACAAATTTGATACAAATAAAAATTGTGCAGATATGTTTAATTTATATCTTTAATTAAATGAAAAAGTAAAATTTGTAAGAAATATATATATATATTTATTCACTACACTTCTGTACAAATTACGTAATACAATTTGCACAAATTTGATTCAAACAGAAATTGCATAGGAAAATTTTATTTTCTTAATTTTAAGAAAAGTTTCAACTATACTTATTTGAAAATTACATAACGCAATTTGTACAAATTGAATTAAAATTGAAATTTCATAACATATTTCTTAAATTAACCTAAAAAGGAAAATTTTGTTTATAGTCTTAATAAATGCACTCTTCTTTTAAAGTACAAAACATGATTTGCACAAATTTGATTCAAACTAAAATTGCATAGAAATTTTCTTTTCTTTTTAAACTTAAGAAAAAAACCTCTTCTGAATTTATACTTTTATGTAAAATACATAACAAAATTTGCACAAATTATTTCTAATTTTTATAAGAAAATTTGCATAAATTAGATTGAAATAGTTAATTCTTTTAAAATTAAATAAAAAAGTATATATTTTGTAATTGAATTGAAGGACGATGTAAAAAAACGAAGGAAGGTATCAAACGGCGATGAATGAAAGTCATTTGGGATGCTGAAGTTTATTAATTAATTTAGCGTGGTAATTTGCGATTGAAACGGTTTTGCAGTAGGTTCTTGATTGCAGGGCAATCTTCTAATACACATTCCGAGGCCGCGAAGCTGTGAATGCGATGGACGAGGATGGAGAGCAATTCGCGCGATGCCAGTTAATTTCTGTGGATTGCAATTTCCGGTACTGGATACGACTGTTTGTTCGGATGGATTAAAGAAGAGTGCAACTCTTCTGCGCGAATGTATACATCTATCCATCCATCCAGATTCTAGATGTATTCTCATTAATTGCAAACCGTTGATTACGAAATAGATAGATATTCGGCGTTTAGCGCGATTCTTGTTTCATCCTCTCCCGCGGCTCTGCGGAGATGTCCACAATGCCCATTGAAGAAGGACGACCGTTTTCCTCGTCGGAATCGGTAACAAGTATTTAATTGTTACCGTCGGTGCTAATGATTTATCTTATCCGAGGCGAGTTCTCACGGTGTGCACATCGCACTTTTCCTTCTCCTCCTCATCCCGTTGCATTCTTAATTGGAATTTGTATTAGTCGCATTACTTTTTCGCTCCGACGCAATATAATGGATAATGGTCGTTCTCTTCCTGCTGAGATGGAACACGACGCGACATCTGTCGCTCAACCCGCGAACTCCGACGGTATTTGCGAAGGATGATGGACATTCCTATTATTCATCATTTATTTACCGTGGACGTCGCTTTCAATTAACGATAAATTATCATTGGAGACGTTTCAATCATAAACTATTATTTATTCATCGATATTTTCCATCGCCGTTCCATTATAACTTCAATAAATTCATTTCAAACTAAGTTACATAAACAGTTCAAACATTATATAAACTCAAAAAAAATACAATATTTTTACTTTCCGGAATACAAATTTCATTAATTTACTACAAAACACAGAATATTTTATAAAATGAACACATTATGTAAGTAAGAAATTATATACCTAAAGCTGAAATCTAAATTTTTTGTATGTGAATTTTATAAATAAATTAAATTAATTATGAATAATAGTATAAACTTCACATTTAATCACAACATTAACAAATATTCTCAATTTTTTAATTTTAATACATTTCTAACGTGATTTTATAAAATTTTCATATTTGAGAATCGAAATAATTATTATATTTATTTTATCCAATTTTACAATTTTTAAATGAAAAATTCCTAATTAATAAATCTTAATTCAATCCTGTTTTTGTATAAATTCTTAAAATTTAGTAATAAAAATTTTTACGTTTCAAACAAAGTAATTAAATTATTAGAAGAAACACATTTCTCAATTTTTCCTTGTTTATTGCAAGGATATAAATATATTAAATTATTAACATATTTGAGAAGCGAATTAATTATTATATTTATTTTACAATTTTTAAATCTCAAATTTTTTATGATTAGATCTTAATACAATCCTGCTGTTGCTAAAATTCTTAAAATTTAGTAAGTAAAAATTTTAACGTTTCACACAAAATAATTAATTTTTTTTTAAAAAACTAATTTTTTAATTTCTCTTTTTTTGTTGCAAGGATATAAATATATTTAATTATTCACTAAAGAAATAACTTCTCAATTAATTTTAAAAAATCCGTAGAATTTAAATGAAAATACTAAAATTTTATAAAATTTTCATATTTGAGAATCGAATTAATTATTATATTTATTTTATCCAATTTTACAATTTTTAAATGAAAAATTCCTAATTAATAAATCTTAATTCAATCCTGTTTTTGTATAAATTCTTAAAATTTAGAAATAAAAATTTTTACGTTTCAAACAAAATAATTAAATTATTTTAAGAAACTCAATTCTCAATTTTTCCCTTTTTATTGCAAGGATTGTTCAAATTAACATCTTAATGAATGAATATTTTTTGCTACAAATGTGTAATATCAAAATTTTATAATATTTATTGAAAATATTGATTAAACATTTCATATGTGTAGAATACTTATTAATTTCAAGTTTTATTAATCCAAAAACTAACAGCTTAATGTCTAAATATTATTTTTACTTCATTTTCGTTGGTATTTTTCCAAAATAAATCTTTGCCCTAAGTTGTAATATAAAAATATGAATATATTTATTTATTGTAGAAGAGAAAAAAAAATGTTTCGATAATAAAATTATTCAGGGCGGAATTAAATATAATTTAGTGCGGCCCTCCACTTCGAAATACATCATAGGACGAGAAGGAGGAAAATCATCGGAAAGCAATTTGCTACTGCCGAATATTATATAATATATACACACACACATGACGTATATTTTTTCAATGTTCGCAATAAAACGCGAATTTATTCGATTGTGTCCTTTCCATATATACGTAATTTTTTTCTTCATCTTCTTGCGCTTGACTGGGGATGGGGAGGTGGTAGGTCTGAGAGGACACCATTCTGCAGAGAGATACGCCGTTTAAAGTGTGTAATTTATCAATATTTAGAGCGGGAATAAAATTACAATTTGATTTAACGAATGCAAAATTTTTGCTGCGAGTTTTCAGACCCTCCTGCAAATATTATTGAAATACTCTCCCGTTTTCGTTCTCAGTAGCTTTCCGATCCGTAGCTGCGCGTATTTCACACAATATATATTCAGCATCAAATATATTTACATTGTATTCAGAAGTTCGAGTTGAGAGCTTTAAATGCGGCATTCCGGTACAACTAAGTACACATATTCTCGACGAAATGAAAGCACGCATGTCGCATATACCTTATACAGAACTGATTACTATCACACCACACCGTGTGTGTGCTCTTACTTGCTTACCTACCTACCTTTTATTCTCATCTTCTCCTTCTTTACTCGTTCCACCTCGCTCACAAGACTCTGCGACTTCAAACGGACTAAAATCTCATCCAATTTTACATTTTCATATGGATTCGTTTATATCTTTTACCTTTTTTTTCTTATACCCGGTGTTTCACACAAATCACCCGGATTCCAATGAAAAACCTCTTTTGGTTAACACCAGCTATTACAGTTGATTTTCATTTAAAACAATTTGAATTACTTATAACACGAAACGTTACACTAAAGACATATAAAATTATCATAATTACTGATTTCTCGATAAATTTTCTTATTTCAAAGAATTACAAATTTTGTATAAAAATAATTTATTATATCTTCAATATTCAATATACATTATTTTATTTTTTCAATCATAGAATTTTTTATAAAATTATTTGAATCTTCAAAATTTATTTAGATATATAAGTAACAAATAAGTTGAATTTGATGATTTAATTAATAAATTACTGTGTTTCAATTTTTATTAATTAATTATAACATTTAAGTAAAATTGATTATTTTCAATTATTATTTCAATTATCCTTAATTATTTTGTAAATTTAATCTTATATGCTTTAATGGCTTAATTATTTCAACCTCGCTAGCAAATTATAAAAATATATTGATTATATACTTATTTTTAATTTTAATTTAAATAATCACAGTAATGATTTTAATATTATAGCTTAATAAAGTCATAATGGAAGAATTTTCAAAGAATTACATCAATTTTAACTCATTATTTTTACCATAAATATTTTAAAATATTCACGTAAAAATGCTCGATAAAAATTAGTAAAAAAGAGATTTTTATATAATATTTCTAAAATTTTAATTAATCAATCGAAATTTTTTATTTTTATAGATTTTTTAAGTAAAATTATGTAAATATGATGTAAGTAGAATAATTTCAAGACTGTGAATTTTAATGGGAAAGTGATGATGAATGTGTATGTTTTTTTACAATGAAACTTCGTGCAATTTCGAAAGGAATAAACACATATTGATCTATTGTGTTTGCTAAATTTGGTTAATACAGAAATGCGCGTGATTCTGTGCAAATGCACGCAGAATTTAAATTCGCTAATTATATTAACAACTCGGCTGTTGTGAATGCATTTGTGCCGGGATGGAAAAAAAAAGGGGGACAAGAAGAACCGTTTTATTTCAAGTGTTCAAAAGTCGATCCTGCAATCTGTAGCCTATAAAATAGTTCCAACATGGCGAGGAATTTCTTTAATGCGAAAAAGTCCTGTACACGAACAATACCTTTAAATCGTTTAAAAAGTGGAAACACCCAGTATACATGTATGTAGGAACACAGGTGCTCTCTCGGTTTGTTGTGGCAGAAAAACGGGGATAAAAGATGCAAGAAAAATAAATACAAGTAAAAAAAAAACGAGGAGAAGAGCAACAGCAGCAGCGAGACAAAAACGAAGACCAACAAGAAAGGATGATGAAGAAGAGCAGCAGCAGAAGCAGCGGAGGATGGTCGTGCGTGGATGAGAGAGCGAGAGAGAAGATTGAATTAGTATGGGAGTGAAAGAGTGAGAGAGGATGTAAAAAAAATTGCGCTGAGGTCTTGTATAAAAATGGGCGCACTTTTGTTACGCTGTATATAGGTAAATGCAGTTATACAATGGAGTATTCCGTTTGGTTGAGGTGCTTTAACCGGAGTATTTGATTTGTCGCGTGTGGGCTAAGGCGCGTTCATTTGCCTAATGGGTTGCCTATTGTCTCTGGACAGGAGTCTAGCGCTTCTAGACACAAGATATATGTCCGATGTCCTCCGGTTGTCTCTTGGACCCGCACACAAACACTCGCATGCGGACCAAAGAGCCGAAGAGAAACAGTCGTCGTCGGGCCTTAATCCCCAGATTAATTAACTCTTACTTTCGATCCGTTAATTTAATCTTCGACTAATCTTTTTTTTTTGTTATCCTCCACCCCCGGAACCGATCCATGTATTCGTTTTGGATATACCTGCATTTTAATTTGTGTCTTCGGAATAAAAAATAAAAAGAACTGCAAAGGATGAAGGCGAAAACGCGAATAAAGTTGGCGCAAATCCTCCGAGTTATTATTATTTCCAATGCGGTTCATTAAACGACCCTAAAGCATAATCAGAATGAGCATAATGAACCAGATTAACATCTATGTTTGGTTATAATCCCGACCCATTAAGTAACATTAAATTTCACATTGACTGATTTGTCGTTCGAGATATCAAGTATAATAAACTTTATCCAACAAGAAAATAAAAGAGTTTAACATCTGAATTTATAATTATATCCTTACTAACAATTCATTTTACGTTATATTTTTCAAAATACTGAAACCTCAGTTATCGAACACAATTTGATCCTGAAAAATGTTCGAAAACCGTAAAGTTTTTGAAGAATTTTCATTTTTCAAGTACTAAATTACAAAACTTGCATAATGCATTTGCTGAAACGTTACGCAATTTATATAAAAAAAATTGAATTTATTGCAAACATCACTTGTCGATTAACTTTACATGTTGAAAAACTTGTGATATAAACTCTTGATATATTTAATTTACGCAAATACGAGTAATTTGCCTAAACGTAATGAAAAGTAATTTATTGTAAAATATTATTTTAAGAAACTTATATAATAACAATACATTTACTTGTCAAATAACGTTTACACTATATTTAGTTGTTGAAAAACTCGCAATATGTCGCTGTAAAAACATGCTAAATATACAAGAACAAGTATTTGCTGAATTACACTTACATAACCGTTAGTTGACAAGTTACTGCACAAATATGCAAAAAAAAATCATTGAGTTAAATTCAATGAAAATATTATTTTAAAAAAATAGACGAGACGTAGAATTAATGTGTGCAGCTCTTTTATTGTTTTTTATCGATGTGTGTTTAGTATACATTATTTTTTATCTTATCGTCTAGACCCCAGACTGGAATTTTCTACACATCTTTTTTACAACTTTTTACTCCATTTCATTCATTTTCATTCATCGTTTGCGATTATTTCCGAGAAACGGCACGCGACTATGTTTTTTTTACTGCATTCCTTTGCTCTCGTCGAAAATAGTATTTTTTTTATCAAATATATTTAAAATCATTGAATGCATTCACTTTATATTGAATTACATGTTTTAAATTATTATAACAAAAAATTAACAATATTTTTTAAGCATAAAAATTAGAATTTAACATTTATTAATTAAAATTTTAATTTATTTTTACAATTTTTATATATTTAATATTATAATAATTTTAATGCAAATTAAAGTTATTTACAAGTAATAAAAATTAGCTATTGCGAACATTAAAACAATACTTATATGAATATTAATATTAGTGCGTATTCAATATTTGCATAATAGATAGGAAAGTAATAAAAATTATTACTTACTCGCCTGTTCTACGTCATGACGAATCAGCTGCGGGAGCGAACGCTAAACAAATCCTTATATGGTTATGAAAACGCGACTTCTCTGCGTCACGATGAATCACAGCGGTAGTAAAACGTTTAAATAATCACGTCTCATCGACTTCGCGATGAATCATCTGCAGCTGCAATTGCACCTGCGAATCTCAAATGTTAAGCTGCGTTCGTTATGCGCATTTAAATATTCGATAAGAAAGTAATTAAAATCTGGTAATTATTAAAAAAAAAAGTTGTTCAGCAGCGGTTCTAAAAAGTTTAAACAATCCTTATATGGTTATAAAAACCAAGCCAATATTTTTGACATTATTTCTTAATTACTGCCTATAAATTTAATAATATTTACAATAAATTACAGATTTTATAAAACAATAAATTTAAGCTAATGAGATTTTAATGAGTTAAAAAAATTAATATATCTTTTTTGCAACTGACTTTCAGAAATTGAAAAAAAAATAAATGAGAATGGCAGTGTTTTGTTTAGCAACAAAGTATGAGTGTTCGTGACGTATCGTCGGGGGCTCCGATAATTAGATGGGATTGTTATTTTCGCCAGCTTCTGAGCCTCTCTCTCATTTCCTTCCCTTCTTTCTCGCAGAATGAAGGGAGAGAGAGAGAGAGAGAGATGGGGGATGAGAGGGTGGTTTGGACCCCGAACAAAAAACAAGTCGGGCGAAAGTTTTGAGTCGAGTTCAGAAATGATATTAAAAATCCATCCCTTGACAATGTCCGGTAAAAGGTGACAGCGTATACGAGGACGGAGATGGAGGAGGTGGCGGCGCGAGAGGAGTATGGTGTGAGAGGTGTGCAGCATCCGCAGCCCCCGTTAGCGCGCGCGGGGGTGTACTTGCACCGCGCCCCTTGCTCCGCCACTTCTCTCAATCAGTCCTGGCACCCTAAAAAAAACCTCCCCGATCAATACATAAAAATTTCATATTGAAAATGATTGAGGGCGGTGGCTCGGACCGCTCTCGCGTCGCGCTCACTTCATTGGAATTTTTCATTATAACCGCCCATCCACCGATTCCTCTCTCTCACTCTAACTCACACACACACATCCCTCCCGGAACACCGCCACCCTCATTCCCAACGCCCGAACTTTTCGCAGCCTGCCCTATCTCTCTTTCTTTCAATGTGTTCCTTCCAGCTTCTTTTTATTTGTAGCCCTCATCATCGTCCTCCTTCTTTCGCTAGGACTCATCAACGTCCTCATGCAAATTAGCTCTACCCCTCATCATCATCATTCGCATTCTCCATAAATATTTAATTAATTTATGAATACAACATACCATTCTAATTCTCTTCATAAATAATACATCATTGTTGAAGATATTCAAATTTGATTTCTACCGCATCCACAAAAATTAACATTATTTCAATATATTTTTTTACTTGTTTTGTAATAATTACTTTCTTAATTACAAAATATTATTTGATAAAATTAGAAATAATTTTTTTTTATATAAATATGTAAATTAATGTATTTAATTAGTGGAGTGATTTTTGAGAAATGGATGAGTTGGAGAAAACGTTTCGATTTTCTGTGGGTTTTGTTCTCGGTAGTGCAGGTGGTAAGACAACATTCCGTAGATCATAGGTAGATGGTTATGATGATTACATTGAACTTTATGTGGCGAACTTATGCCGGTCCGGTCGTTTTATTCCTGCTATCATCCGCTTGTTACGCTCTCTCGCCCTCTTTCTCTTTCTCCGTTTGTGGAAGAAGGAATAGCAGCGACGGAGAGGGCATTAATTTCTCGCTCGAGCATAATGATAAATTAAATGGGCTCTTTGTTTCGGCTTTGTTTACGCGGTGGCAACGGGGACATTTCTTATTCGTTGCCGCTACCATTTAAACAAATGGTAATTAAAGCAAAAGGTAAGCAAGCAGAGCAGAGCAAGCAAGAAACCAAAGGAAAGGAAAGTAAAGCCAAACCGAGAAGAGTAAGAGCAAGAGCAAGCAAGAGTATGGTTAGCGCAGAATGACATGTTAGGTGCCGCCTTCTGGAGATCCTATCTTTCGCTGCACCGCAAGACTCCGTGCTAACGACTGATCACTTGCGCTCCGCAACGGCCCGACAGATCCTGCTGCTCTCCGTTCTGTGGTTCTGAGGCGGCAAAACGGCCCTTCTAAATCATGCCTACACACCCAACCATACCTAAATACACACACACACACACACAGCACTCATACAAACGCGCGCGCCTCGGATTATATTATCATTATCTAACTGTTTCATCATCCTCATCGGTACTTTTTAACAGCCGCATGTTTGCAGTTTACTTTCCATCATTAATGCATAATTGGATACGCTATTACCTTATCGGATGGCGAAAATCATCGTTTAAACAACTACTTATTAATCAATCCTTGGGTCAATAGTATTCACATATTCATACATGTTTACTGTTTGTAAAACATCTTAGACAAGATCTGCACTGATCAAATGAAGAGAAATACACCGTTACACATCTAGACAGCACATCAAACGCATAAAAACGAAGATCAATAATAATTAACGGTTACTAAGAATAAAATTATAATAATCAATTAAATTTTTAATGGATCATGAAATGACAGCTGTCACCAAATACCAACTGGTGAAAAACTTGGCAATTACCTCACAGTAGTACTAAAAGCAAAAAGTTATGAAATACTGCTATAGACTACCTAAATCAAAAGTAAAGACACAAGATTATCGAGAAATTAAACAAAACGTAAGGACATGAAAAATTATCATTAATTAATATTAAGAAAATGTAATTATCCCGATAAAATAGTTTTAGAGTTGTTATTTAAAATAATCCAGTATTTTCACGAAAGTTTAAATTTTTACTGAAATTTATTAGGAAAATTATATTTTTTTAAATATGAATTGGGAAGATCTTATTTTTATCTTTATTATGTAAAATCAATTTTCAGAAATTGTGTAAAATAACGAAATAAATTATTTATATTTACTTATTTAAAAAAATATAACTTATATAAAGTAAGTGTTCTAAATGTGTTTAATATGTGGATTCGTTATTTATTACTTGACGAGACAAAGACTGAAATTGTGTAATGCTTGTAGATTAACGTTAGGTAGAGTAGAGGCTAAGAAGATGGTTAGGTAAGAGAGGTCTTATTATTGTAACCGTGTTATTCATGTATGCGAATGGTCAGTGATGTTGGACGGAAGAAACAGGCCTTCTCTCCTTCAGTTCAGTTCCCCTATTGATTTATTGCCACTATCATAACGCGCTTTTGCATTCAAAACGCATAAATTAGGGAATTTCTTGTTTCTGCATTCTTCTGTAATTTGTCGATAAATCGGTGAGCCTTTAGCACTGAACGAGCGGAAAAAGGTTTATGGTAACGTACGTTTACACGTAAATATATAAACATCCACATATACTCGCATTATATTCTATATACATATATAAATATCCTATGTAAAACTGCTCACTATGTGGACGGGAATGTGTGTTCTCCACGTACATAATAATAATAACGCTGAAATCACTTTGGTATCGGAAACCATTCATACGTAACAAAATATTGCCGGCAGCGATCTATGCAAACATTATTACGACCAATTACGACGATAATTATCATTCACTTAAATATTAATTGAAAGTGCCCCAATTCCGATCTAATTTCCTACCAAACGGAATTATTTATTATCCGATTTCTTGTTCTCTCTACCTCCACGCCGCATTATCGAATTTAAATTACCAACACCGTTTGTTTTCACTTCGTATTTTGCCTTTTTTTACCGTTTCCATCAACCACAAATTAATTTCCAATTTAAATCAATTTTCACCATAACAATTAATTAACTTTACTTTCTATTATATTCTACCAAATTATCCTACATTTTTCATTTAAATTTCTACATGTTACATAATTATAAGTATATACTCATTATATGCAAAATAAATTAATGAAAGAATTATTGTTTTACAATTAATATAAGACAATATTATTAAAAAAATCTATTAATAAATAATTGCATTTGTAACAATTGCAAAACAATAATGAGAAAAATAATAGATATAATGGACTTGTTTTCTTGAAGTTCTGCGCTTGTGTTTTCGTTGCGGGTAAAACGACCATAAATAATTTTGAAAATAATCTCCGCCAGTCGGGAATCAATTTTAAACGGCTAATTCTGCATTTGCCGGATCGATCCGGCGACGTTCCGGGAAAAACAGGGGCCCTCTAAATAAGCGATGAGCAAATCCGGCAATCAATGTCCATCGATGACGAGAAATCTTGGATAAATAATGGACCCTATCACAACGCAATGTACGAACACTGTATTTTTTTCCAATAAAAGTAAAGACAAAGCATTTCTAATTTTTTTTTTCAAGAAAACTTTATAGAATATTTATAAACATGAAGTAATAAGTTAACAAATTGAATTAAATTTTTGTAGTTGAGAAAAAGTAAACTAATTCACAATGATAGAAATTATAGTGAAATTATATGTTTAAATTAATATTAATTTTTTTTTGTGACAGCTGGATGCAATTATCGAAAACCCATGTCAGGAATGATAATGTTATTGGAACTGGAAGAACTACAACAAAAAAAAATAATGTCAACATCTTGTAAAAATGTCCAATTCATTTACATTCGCTCTTTGCGTTGTAGTTATTTGTTGTCGTTAAAAACTGTAATATACGTGTCTTTATGGTGGCTAATAACGCAACGTGGTACATTCGAATGTCCTCTCTTCTTCGTCCTCTTCTTTATTTTATATACATATTATTGCGGACGACTCTCGCAGCCGAAGCGAGAGTCATTAATATCGAAGCGAAAATTAAAATGATTTTCATAAAACAGGGCAATAAAGTGCCTACATTACATTCGGAAGACGCTCCGCGTCGAGTTCTCAAGTAAACACCTCAGGTGAAATAGTAACTCTATGTGGTGTCCCCTTAGCAGGAGGTAAGAACAACGATGCGAAGAGAAGAGGAGCGTCGTGCAACCTCAACATCCAATCGTGTTCTTCCACTCCGCTGCATCGGTATGCGGAGGAGGAAAAAGGATAATCTTGATAACGAGTCGAATTAAAATCTTCGCTGCTCTTTAACTCCCCATCCACGATTACGCTCATTCCATCTATTATTCAATCCATTAGAACAACTATTTAAAGAAGACTAAGGTTTATTTTTTTATCTCATACTCGAATATCACAACTTCCTAACTTACATATTAGCAATTCAATCTTGTAAAAGAAAAATCGTAAAAAAATTACAAAAATCTAATACTAATTATTTTCTTTCTACTCAAGTTTTGTGTAATGGTTTAAACACTATAATAAATAATTATTCAGCATTCGCCATAAAAATAACACGTTTTTCTTCGGTTGACTGACAGAACTTTATGACTGTAAACAAAATGTTCCACTTATAAATTAGTATTGATTTCGATTTATACTTGAGTTGTAAGAGTCTGTGTTGAGATGTTGCATTGCGTGAATGCGTCCAGATTGAGAGATGAAGACGGTCGTCGTTCGACTGTGCACGAAACAGTGAAGGGGGTTGGTTGAAACAGGGGGTTTCGCAACGAAGAAAAAACGTTCGGCAATATTTTAACGTCAAATAAATAAATACCATTTTATAATTAAGTGTTAATTTTGCGTGCGCGGAATTTCGAATCGGGGTCCTTGGGACTGAAGTGGTGAGAGGGGAGAAGACGTGGCGTGGCGTGGTGTATGTCGCCGCCGCGGGTGGTTGTTAATTAGATATGTCAGGACACATGTAGTCCTGCTGTTGATCGTACACCTAGGACCATTGCCTGAACACGAGAGCGTTAACCAGAACTCACTTGGGCACCAGGCCCGAAGCGTGTTCCAATGGCCAGGTATTAAATAGTCAGATTTCGATACCTGCACTCGATGGGAGCTTGACACGCCACGAAGAGAAGAAACCTCGTCGTCCCTGTAAGGAGTAATTACAGGATCGTATCAATGCTCTTCATATCACTGATTTGAAAACTATAACAAATTGATAAGTATCAATTAAGAAACATCTAAGATTTACTTCCCAATAAATTATACTTGCCAAGTAGCGTTTCAAGCACGTTCTAAATATTTTTAGAGACTTTTTAGATAATGTTTCTCACTCCGGCACTTACGTATAATTTTGATGCAATGTTTTTTGTATCACTGATTTGATGACAGAATTGACAGAATACATATGTGATTTGTAACCATCTATCTAGATTTCAATTACAAATTTATTACTATTAAATATGCGGGATATATGTTATATTTATGAATTACACTGCCATCAATTATACTTGTCAAGTAGCATTTCAAGTACTTGGTAAATATCTCTTAAACAAATTAATGTTTCTCACTAACTTATAGCTTTGATGTAGGATTATTCATTATGTAAACTCTTAGTGATAAGCTTTGTGGCGAAGAGATTAATGTAAAGGCTACCCTTATTAATATATGAAACAAAGAAGTGCAGTCCGGTTTTGGTTACATAACATCTGTATTCGTGTCTTCATTGCAACTATTATTAATGAACGTAATTAATTGTTGTCCGACTTATTTTAAATCCGCATTAATGTTACGTAGAATTACGGACTAATCCAAATTATATATAATATTTCTTTATAATATTAAAAAAAGAAGGTTACTTCTTTAATTCCGTAAATGTATTTATGGTAATCCGTTTGCAGTATTAATATTATTTCATTTTTTTGTTGTTTGTTGCAGATGGCTTCAGCGAGGCTCAATGTTCGTGGTCTCGTTTCAGCAGTTCCTGAAGCTGGTGGGAGGAGGCGAGGATTGGTCAAGCGGGGATCTGCTGGATCTGGGAGCCGGGGACGGAGAGGTGACGGCCCTTCTGGCACCCGCCTTCCGGACGGTGTATGTCACAGAAGTTTCTAATACTATGCAAACACTCCTTCAGCGACGAGGGTTCCAGTGAGTTTTCCGACCCATTTATTATGCATGCATTAATCAAATCGGATTAACAAATGTCCGCTAATCCGTTCGGACGGACTCGAAACCAACAAATTGGATTCCCTCTGATCGATGGCTTTCTTGAGGTCACTCTGATTACATACGCCACCTTTTCTCCCTTTTTTTTTTCTATAAATATAATAGAAAGTCTTTGAAAGGTTTTCACATTATCATCGTATCTAAATTAGTTTTTTTTTTACTAAAAAAAGGGACATAATGAACTGATCAAAAGTAACAACTATAAAATTGCATTTCTTCCAGTTTTGAATATTGAGAAAAAGTTAGTGATAGATAAATATTTGAATGTGGAAATGTGAAGATATTGCAGGACTTTAGGTTTATTTCAGCAAAGATAATCCTGTATGCAGAGAGCGAGTCCGAAGACTTCGGATGGAAGGAGCTTTATGGATTTATTGCTTAATTTCGCGGGGGGATTCGAGGAAAGCTTAGTTAAAATTCTGTAGGTGATAAAGGTTGGGAATAGCGGCGATGCGAATCGAAGAGATTGAGATTGTGTGTGAGACGGAGTGAGAGAGAGAGAGAGTGAGAAAGAGATGAGATGCAGATTAAAAAATGCTACCCTGGGGTGTGATGCAAATGAAGGATGTGATGAGTTTAATGACACGCACCGTTTCTTTTGGCACATACATTACCTGTGTCAGAGTATCACAATCGCAGAGGTTGAACATCTCCGAACGCATCCACCACATCCAACTCACTTCCAGTCCGCTGCAAACAATAATAATAATACACGTTTTGGACCCGGCAATATTCTTTATGGAGGCGATAAACAGCGAACGAATAAATAATGTTATTTTGTTATATAAATCGCAATCCGTGATAGTGTTTAATCGCCTCTCTGGGGGCTGCTCAGCCGATCGGCGACTATATCTCACGTAATTAAAGCCATTTAATGTCAGATTGTTAATTGAGTTCTCTCACTCTCTCCTTCACTCGCATGCACACATCTTCTCTATGCTCGTCTCGTAAAACTTAACTCGTAAAACTAAGTGCAGACTTAATTAAGACGCGTTACTTAGCCGGATTGCATGAAAATCTTGGCCGAGGCCCGAATCTCCGGAGCGACATTAAATTTTATTGCAACCAACACCCTTTCCCTCTTCGTTTTCAGACTGAAAACTGCTGCACCGAGCGGACACTTGCAATAATCCCCGAATGCCCTGCAGGTATATAAATAAGCTTTAAGTAATTAGAATGGCATTCCGTGGTGCAGCGAGAAGCGACAGAAAGCGTTCCGGTCGAACGCGCGTTTCTTCCTCTTTTTCGGAGCTATCTTAATTATGCCTTCATTAGTTATCACCTGCCGGAGCCGAAGAGTTTTATGCATATTCAAGCCGTACCTTTTCCATTGCGAAACAAGTGTAATCGTTTATGCCGAAGCCAAAACAAGAAAAATCCCAAAACAGAAAGGCATAAAAATTAATTAACAGAATCCACACTCACACGCATACGGATAAATCCTCGATTTATTGTCTCCCTCTCCGTTCTTAATTAAGAACCGAACGCAATTTTAATTACCAAATTTGCATTGCAAAATATACGCTTTTAATTAAACGCATCATCCAAATGCTGCAGCAACAGAACAACAACAGCACCTTCCTGCATGACGGATTGCAGGAATTATCATAAATTTTAATTGGCGTGCTTTTAATTTTTATACCTGGCAATTAATTTTTACGGCGCTCCAGGTTATCGGCTAAATTGTTGCAAAATGTATTCATATTTATTCCGAGCAATTCCCGTCCACCTTCTTTTCATCTCTACTCTACTTTTTGTTTATTCATTATTAATATTTATTCCATTTTTTTCGAGGCGAGACAAACAAAACTCTCAACGTCCTTCTTCAAATTATTGGTTTGTTTTTATTTATTTTTGATACCGAATTCAATGCGTTTCATTATTCTAATGACATTATGTAGCTTCGTTCGCATTCGAAAATAATAAAATCGCATTTTTATTACGGCCATGTAGTTGTTTGTATGCATAATGAATTCCGAACTGCAACAGAAATCGTTTTGCAAACACGTTACAGACATTTTTTCCTTTAATTTATAATCTTTTCTTAACAGATTTTATGCAAACTGTATCATATATCTCATTCAAATACAAATTTTATCAATTATTGTTCTGCACGACAAATTTCATGACTTTCACACTTTTAATATAATCTGTCACATATTAATAAAGTTATCAGTAAATACTCAATAAATTGTATTGCTGTTGTTATGGAAATATTTTTAAATTATGTAATATAATATTCAGTACGAATTATTAACCAAAAATAAAGATTTCAGGTTATTATAGTTAGTTTCAAGTTCTTCATAGAAGGAACAGTATATTTATTTATTGTCAGTGGTTTCCAAAAATGTCTATTTCTGTTCAAAAAAATACACTACTTTGCGTTTGGATAACTTTAGGTTATTTTGCTTAAATGTAAATTGTGATTTAAAAATTATTTTGTCAAAATCCTTACATATTTTAAGAATTTGAATTCTGAAAAGTATAAATTTTTCATATATTTAATTGTTTAAAAATCGCAGCTGTCATTTCGTGACCTATTCAAAATAGGGGTCTAGTTGAGAACCGTTTTATGAATGCTTCACAATGTATATAAATCTATTTTAAATATAATGTTAGGTAAAATTTGAAAGAATATTTGAAATAAGTATATAATATATGTAATTTTGTATGTAGAATTTTTTGATTGAATGCGTGCATTGTGTATATCTTGTTGTTTCGACCGAGCAACAATTTTTATGTATTTTTCTTGTCATACTTTTCAGTTTGTTGGGCATCGACGAATGGAACGTGGGTCGTAAGTACGACGTAATATCATGCTTGAACTTATTGGATAGATGCGATAAACCACTGGAACTGCTCAACCAGATGCATGCATCTCTGAAACCTAACGGTATGGTATTATTAGCTGTCGTCTTGCCGTTTTCGCCGTACGTCGAATCAGGTAATTATTGGCCATTTGTACAAATTAGTTAATTACCTATTGGACGTTGCCTACGTGTTCGTTTTTTGCACTTTGCAGCCGCAGATCACGAGCCCACTCAACGTTTGAACATACGAGGCCAGACCTTCGAAGATCAGGTCGTACACTTAGTCGACAACGTGCTGAGACCTGTGGGCTTCGAGGTAATCTCGTGGAGCAGAGTTCCTTATTTATGCGAGGGCGACCTAAGGCAGTCCTATTACTGGCTCGATGAATCTATCTTTGTGCTCAAAGCGGTCTAAAACTCACAAAATTAGCAGGAAACCATATTCGAAGCAAACATATATAGAGAACCTTGTGATTACAGTCTATATACTACGTAAATGACCCCATCTATTTCGTATTGAATTTATACCTCTATATATACACCTTTCTAAAAAAAATCCCAAAAATTAAAACAATAATTATAACCAACTGTAGATATAACAAGTATTATTTAGTACAATTGTTTGTGGTGAAAATAAATTCAAATATAAAAGTGATTTTCTGAGTGTTTTATTTCACGATTTTCTTAATTTTTTTCTTGTTGAATTCTTATAGTTTAGACATGATACTAGTAGCTCAAACACTTCGCTATTGGAATTGAAGTGGATTCAATTAAATTTAATGGTGCTCCTCTTCCTTGGACCAGTCCTTGTTCTCGAGCTGATCTTCGAATCCGTGAGGCCAGAAGGTTGGTCTGTTGATGGCATCCAGAGCCTGGTCTGGGTAAGCATCCCTGTAATCTTCCATGGTCATTTGATCGAATGGGATCAGAGAAGACAAGTGAGCCAACTGCTTCTTGTATCTACAAAAAGAAAAAATCAATTACATCAATTAAATTGAAAATTAAACCGATTTCTTACTCTTCGATGCGGGCGCTGGATTCAACCTTGAATTTAGCGATATCGGATTTGATTTCCTTCTCCAGAGTGTCGATTTGTCCGGACACATTATCTGGTGGATATGGGATGCTCAAGGCGGTGTATTGCTTCTGGAAGTCATCGACCATACCGGCAACTGGTACCTTAGCCTTGTAGAATCCCCAGTCGATAGCTGGAGCGGATTCTGGGTAAGCCATAACACTGAAACATTACAATAAATTAAGTAAATTTCAAACATTAACATTTTCAAACTTTAATTACTTTTTCACTTTTATATAATTATCAAGATTTTTTCTTATTGCATAACTGAATGATTTATATTTCAGTAGTTGATAGTAAATAATTCTTGATTACCCAATAAAACAAAATATTTGAAACTAACATAAATTATTTATAAAAATTACTAAAAGCAATAATGAAAAATGTTTTATAAAATTTATATTGACTCGGTATTGCGAGTATTCCATTATAAGATTTTCTGTATTGAAAATTACATAACTAATGATTTTAATTTAAAAATTCTTTAATTAGTTATTTTTAGCTTCTCTCAATCCTTTCAATCATTCTTTATTACTTTATCAAATAATATTTTTGGTGTAACTCAATTGTTGAACATTTGAAATTTGAGAAATTAGCTATTATTTTCTATATTTTGGTCAACATGAATTTGCAAAATTCAATTTGTTAAGCAAAAATAGTTATTAATTATTAAATGGATGTTTCCTAAATGATAATATTTAATAATATATATGATTGAACTTTGTATTTTCTTTGTATATGTACGTTAAAAGTATATGCAATATACACCATGAAGAGAATGTTTGGTTGCCTATGCTACTACCCCAATTACATGTAGTTGGAAAAAATCTTATTGGATGTAATTCAAGTTGTATTTGTTATTTTTCCATTAAATCTGTTGTAATAATGTTGCTAAAAGTAACAATTAGTTAATGCTTATAGTTTAATCATGTTTTGAAAAGTTGAAAAGCACTCAGGATTGTCTAGGGCACAAAAGTTGGGAATCAATATTTTAAGGGTGAAATTATCTTGTATGAATTTGCTTGCAATCATTTGGGTCACTTTTGAAACAATGATTGCAGTTCTTAATTAGTTCTGGAAGCGAAACGACGAATGTGTTCTTATCCAATGATGGTTACATAAAGTTTTAGGTTGTGGTACATACCGTCTGAGGTAGTTGTCATGTTTGGCTTTGAAGGCGATGAAGATGTTCTTCTGGTGTTCAGGCACCCTCTCGGCCAAGGAGGCCCAGTTGATGGCACTCTGACTGATCCTTTTTGCTGCCATTCTTCAAAACTCTGAGGTCGCAAATGCAGAACTTCTACTCGTCTGGGGTTATGTAAGAATTGAGACAATTTGACAGCTCGCTCTTACGTCAAGGTTGATGGTTGCCAATCGCTTGTTGCGTAGCTACATTCACACTAGTTCGATACGAATAGTTCAAAAAGGGCGAAATTATCTATAGCTAATTCCAAACTAATGCATGCTAACTTTACACTTTTACAGATCCGGCGATTAATTGGAAATACCGAAGAGGTAAACAAAAGTGTTGCGAAGCGCCCCCCACCCCGCGCGAAGAGCTGATCCTGCTGTTGGTCCGAAGGCTCTTGACAAAAGAACAGTGATAAAATGGCCGTCAGAGCCAGAAGAGTTTGTACATAGTGTGCTGCATTGCCTTTCGCGAATTTTTGAATGAACCATGAATGAACTCTTGTGCTGAATCGCGACAACCGAAGCCTGTTAGAAACCTTACCGGTCTTGGATTGTGCTGTGCCATCGGATCCTTAAAGAAAAGCCCTTTATATTAAGGTCAGCACGTAAACATCGGAATCCCTTTAAATTTTTGTTTACAATTCATTTCACTTTCTATGTGTACTTCTCCACTCCGATTCGCTAAATCTCCAGTTAAACTTTTTATGTGATCTTTTTATTTTGCTTTTGTAGTCTGCACCTATTAGATTTGATTCGCATTTGAGCCGTAATCGCTTCCGTTAATTAGCAGTTAGTTTGTTCCACAGCGAAAATAATTACCATTCCTGTTATGATTTTATTGCGAATAATCGATATTTCCTTGATATATGTAACAACTTTCTGTTGGATTTATTGCTCTGCAGTGTAAACATGAATATAAGCGTTTAAATATTCCAGGTATGAAACGTTGCGCTGCAAGTAACTTAATACGAGGATCTCCGACCGATAATCGCTTATAAAGTAAGTTCAACTGAAACTAATGTTATTAGTAAGTAATAAGTGATGATGCTGCAATAAATACAGATTACACGTTATATCGCGAATATGCATAATCCAATTCGGTGGTATGGATTACTTCAGAAAGGCATCAATTGGAATTGATTTTATGAAGACTTTCTGCACTTACGAGCGATTCGGAATCATGTGAATTTCCATTATGGATTTACAACTCCATTCGCGCTCGATATCATATTATTATTATGCACTTTCGATTTTCCCATTCGGAATAATATTTACAACATTCCATTGGTCGTAACCATAGATACGTATAGTTTGCCGATCTCCTCCATTCATTCATTCATTCATTGGCAATGCTGCTGTTGCTATGACGATGGGACCTCTGTTTTTAACGGTCCAACCTTGTGGAAATATTGCCATTTCCGGATGTCCCATTGTCTTCTGATGCTCATTCACACCATGCAAAGCCCGGATTACATAAAGCCCGGACGCGAAACGGATTCGTCTATCATCACCTTCAACATTTAACTATTCCATAAATAATAACAATAAACAAAAACATTATTTTCGAACACAGAAATATATGAGAAAAAATATAAATATATAATAAATCTGGTATCAATAAGGACACCTATATCGTAAATCATTGGGATTAGTATGGCGGTGGCATTCAGCTAATTCCGTGCCTCGAGGACTTTATTTCTGTCTACCTGTGATGCTGGTACCATTCTCGACGATTTCTATATAACATCAAGACCTCTTATCTAACCCGTACTTTTTATCTCTTACAAGAATCGCGCTTTCTTTGGTGCAATTTAATTGTCTTTTTCTTCTTCTCGGGGAACGATTCCAAACTGGCTCTAACAAAAACTCAGCTTTTGATTGATTACATCTAAACTGCGTTCGAGTTTTTTTTTTCACTATTCCAAACCAATTATGTTGCAATAAATTTACTTACCGAATACTCGAAATATACGTTATTTTTTTATATCATGGTTGAGGCAATAGTAGTTGGCTTACTCAAATATTGTTTTCTATGGTAAATAAAGGATCGAGTTTTCCCCTTAGGCTGCGAGAACACGAAGGGATAAATCCCAAACTGTGGGTGGGAATAGTATAGATAGACCGGATGAAGCTGAAACGTCAATCGAGTGTAAAGTTTTATAAATCCGAAACGATTTCAGGATCTTAGATTCTATCAGACGGAAATATGAATTGCAGATTCGAAACTCGAATCTCGGTGTGCATCTTTCACTGCTTTTTTCGTTGAATATATTACTTGAAACTTTTGTTAAATTTTAATCTTCACTTTATCATCTTTCAAAATTTCCATATCAAATAATAAAATAATTCATTGAAAAATATAAGAAATTAATACATGATTTTCTATTCCTCTCTGAAAAATTTAAATTTAAAAATTGATTTATATACATTTTGAAGTTATAATAATTAAAAAATGATGTGATCTATTTTAGTAATCAGCTTTCACTAGATGCAAAGCAGATTTTAAGAGATAACTGCGAGAAAGAATTAGAAAACGAAGAAATTAAATAAAAATAGCAAATATTACTTTGCTTGCGTTACCATTTCATTTCCATACGAAGATTGCGAAAGTTCGATTTATCTTGTCTCCTTTGTGTTCGCGACGATAGGTAAAGTTCAAAACCAATCGAGTAATATGGATCAGTAAAGTGTACGTTGACATTGAGAATGCATGGCTTTGATCATTGCTAACTTTCCCGTTTGAAAAATGGACGCATTCAATGTAATCTCCCTGCATCTTTACAAAAACGGAGGGATGTAGATTCCCCCGCAGCTGCAAACGTGAATGAGATAAATTTCAGCAAACTTTGCATCGTCGTAAACTTTTATATAAATTGCAGCTCTTTAAAATGGGAACAACATGAGCAGATGCTAAACGATAATATTATTAAGCAATTGAAGTTCAACGCTCCAACTCTTTTAACGAACATATTTAAATCGAAATTTACGAGAGGCGGAGGCATTGTTGGGTTTCAATTAAACCAATCAATTCGATTGAGTTGAAGTGGATGAAGATAGTTGAATAGATGAAGAGAGAGAGAGAAGGAGTTATTTACAAATCTTGAGCCGTTATATCAGCGATCTGACCTGGATCTTGTTATATTTGAATCGACACAATGGAAACTTCTGGTTTAATTCCAGCTTTTCCAGATTTAATTGGTCAACTCTACAATGCCAAGGTAGGAAAATTTATTTTCTACTTATTTTCAAAGTTTGCAGTTGTTGCAGCTGCCGCAAATCAATTGCGAATTTCGCAAAATCTTGAGCGAACGCAGCTCGTTGCGCAACGGCGAAATCCAACCATGGATCTATCCGACTTTCTCATGGGTGTTTTTTGCTGGAACAAAAGAGATCGAATGTGTCCGAAAGATTGATGAATGTATAATGGTAGGGCGCAGAAAGAGAATTAACGAAGAACAAAACGAAAGAAAAAACAAGCATGTGTTGTTACTTCCTAATGGCCAAGTAACGTTCGTGGGATTAATGGAAACAGTAAACTCATTGTTATTTAACACTCGGGTATTGCGGAAGCTCCGATGTAATTTGATGCATCTCCTTCTTTCCTTCATCTACAGCGAAACGATGAAGAGGAGGAACGAAGAAAAGTATTAAAAAAAAAATAAACGAACGTGTAGAAAGAATGTTATTAACGAGAGTGAAATTGGCTCTACTCTCTCATACACGACAACAATTAAATTGCGGGTCGCATGTAAAGCGTAATTCCGTATCGAATTGCAATCGCGAAAACAGAACGAGAAATCCGATAAGTCATTAAGCTGTACAGTTCGGATCAGTTTTCTTGCTGATTCAAACCGTTCCTTGTAATTTAATTCTCCCTGTTTTTTTTCGTTCATTACAATTTTAAGGAAAAAATAATCGACAAAGTTAAAAAAAAAGTTTATTACTGTAATCTTTCTTTAATGCATCTAATTACATGAAATTACTACATCCGTCATTGAAGATAGACAAATAAAGTCAGCTGCTTTAGATGTTGAGATAACTAACTTTAATAATTGGTTTCAAGGTTCAATTTTAATTGTACTTTTTATATCCAAAGTCCATATTTATAACGAAAAAATGATAATAGAATTATTACAATATCTTCTGTATTTATTTAGCTAAAATTGTAATTCTATTTGTTGTACATTTCAAGAAATACAGACTACTAAAGCTACAATTATTACATATTTTATTCTATATATATTTAGGTATAATATTAATGATTTATATATATTCTATCTTTTATAGTTTCCAAGAAATTCACAAAAATGTAAAGTCACTGGGCTAGTTTTGTTCTTAGTTTTTGACAGTAAATTGAAGCTAAACCACTAAGGCTGCAATCTTTAGATATTTTATATATATTTATGTTTAATGTTCATGTTTCACAATTATTGTAAATTTTCAATGGCTATTTTTTTCCTTATTTTTATACTATAAATTGATGCCAGATAATTAAAACTGCAATCATTAAACGTTATATTTTACATATATTTACGTTTAATATTCATCATTCATATTTATTCTATCTTTTGTACTTTTCAAGAAATTCAAAAAAATGTTAAGATATTGCTTTTCATGAATTACATTTTTCCTTATTTTTTTTGGCAATAAATTAAAACCAAACATAAAGCTACAATTATTATATATATTTAATTGTAATACTCAAGTTTCAAATTTATTCTATCTTTTGTACTTTTCAAGAAATCACAAAAATGTTAAGATATTGCTTTTCATGAATTACATTTTTTCTTATTTATTTTTTGACAATAATTTGAAACCAGACAACTAAAGCTATAATCATTACATATTTGATTTTACATATATTCAGGTGTAATATTCATGTTTCAAATTTATTCTATCTTTTGTACTTTTCAAGAAATTCACAAAAATGTTAAGATATTGCTTTTCATGAATTACATTTTTTCTTATTTATTTTTTGACAATAATTTGAAACCAAACAACTAAAGCTATAATCATTACATATTTGATTTTACATATATTCAGGTATAATATTTAAGTTTCATATTTATTTTATCTTTTGTACTTTTTAAGAAATTCAGAAAAATGTAAATACACTGCTTATGGTTATTTTTTTTCTTAAGTTTTGATAGTGAATAGTTGCTAATTATTACATAATTCACACATTCAACTATATAGACAAAATAATAATTTAAGAAACTATAGTACATATATTTCTCAACATAATAGTTTGCACAATTTTACATGTGGGAGTTGGAATTAAAGTTATCTATCACCTGTTAACTTACTACTAGTTTATAAAATTTGTAAGACTGTTATTACTCGCATGCAAGACATCCAGTAGTGCCAAATCAGCGCCAACAAACAAACGCCAAGTGCGAATCATAATTACGATTCGTGTACGTCGAATGCGCACGTATGAGAACAGCACGTAATGAGTATCAAAAGAAGCTGCAGATGATAAGCGTAAACTTGTTTTTAATGCCATTATATTTCGATCCTCAATGGATTGCATTACTTAGCTCATAATGAATTATGTAACGAGTTTCATTATTCATCCACGTAATTTAAGGAGCAAATCGCTCCAAATCAATTAACGATCAATTACCACAAATCTACATCCGTTCTTGCTTAATTGAAACTGCATTTATTAATACTAAATATGAAAAAAAAATAATGATATTTTTTTTTGCAATTAAAATTCGCCAATAAATTGCACAGTTTGTGAGAACAATGGATTTACATTGCCCATGAAAATTACATTTTTATTCGGTTTTTCACTCATTTACTTAGAAAAGCTATACTTTTTTATAATTCATCCATTTTTTTTAACAGTCTGTGCGATTTACATAAATTTCACATTTCAAATGGAACGGTTCTTAATTTTAACGTCGTCTTTTACTAATAAAATAAATCTTATAGAGATCAGGCAGTTTTTTATAGTTTTTAATTGATTTGTTATACGGAATTTAGAAAATCGTAGAAATAATTTTTCACTTAATTGATTCAAGTCAGAATATCTTAATTTAAAGTTCACTTTAATTTTGGAACATATAAATCACATGAAAAATAGCTGACTTTTTTAAAATTAAATTCTAATATTTAAATTTAGTAATCAATTTCTTGATATTTACTAGTTTTCAATAATCATTTTTCTACATCTAAAAAGTAATAAATGTCAATAAAATTAATTGAATCTATCGAAATTAAGAAATTACGTAATTTATTAAATAAATTCACTTTGCTTATATCGTGTGCACAAACAAGGAAAGAAACCTTTATGCGATATTAAAAGTGACCTCATAGATTATAGAAATGTAGGCTAAGAACGTTATATAACTAAGGCTAAAGAATTCACGGTTAATCGAATTCTTTGGATACCAATATAAATATCCGGTTTATACATTAAGCGCTGTTAAACTAAATGCCAGAGTACTGTAATTTCTAAACCATATGCGACTTCTTCGTAGATCGCACAGAGAAAAGTGTCCGAGAACGACTTTAATTACATTATTAAATGAAATTTAAATTTTAGAATTATGTGTTAATTAATATTACGATCTTCTTGCTTATTACATTTTGTAAAGTTTACATAATCTAAATTTATATTTAACATCAAAATTTTGTGAAAAATGATTCCAATTGCTTTTTTATAATTTATTAAGTGTGTGTTTGTAGATAATAGTGCACGAATTTGGTTTCGCTATTAAATTGAGGCCTTAATGATAAAAGTAAACTCTTCAATTTAGGAAACTCAAGTTGATCAATAAAAGTAATTTTCCAATTAACCAAATTACGTTCGGCTTGAACGGAGGGTTTAATTGAATGTAAGTGCTTCGGAAATCACTTTTCTTTCATCGTTTCTCCTTTTGTCATCCGCTTCTTCCTAAAGTTGTTAACCATCCAATCGATTTTTCAATAATACAGAAGTCGAAAGTTACAGTTTTTAATGTTTTTTTTTGTTTGGATTTTTACACTATTTTTTATATATTTTTGTATTATTTATTTTTATAGACTGAAATTTTTACTTAATTTTACAATTTTTTACTAAATTTCCAAAATTTTTGCTAAATTTCCAAAATTTTTCTTTTTTTGTTATGGACAAGCCGATTTTTCCAAATTTTTACTTTAACATGGGAATTTTTTTAATTTTCTAATTTTTCCAAATTTTTAATTATTTTGTTGTAGAAAATTTTCTATACTTTGAACTATACATTTTACTATTATTTTCTCTTTTTATTAATGTAATTTCTCAAATCTTTAGAAAATATCCCAAATTTTTAATAATTTTCAAATTTTATATTAAATTTTCAAAATTAAATATCCAATTTTTTCTTTTTTGTTATGGACAATCATTGTTTGAACTATATATTTTACCAATATATATATTCTTTTTGTTCCCGATTTTTCCAAATTTTTACTTCATTTCCCAAATATTTTTTTTATTTCCTAAATTTTACAAAATTTCCAAATTTTTCATTCATTTGTTGTAGAGAATTTTCTATTCTTTGAACATTTACATTTTACTATTATTTTCTCTTTTCATTAACTTAATTTCTCAAATATTTACTAAATATCCCAAATTTTTTAATTTTATACCAAATTTTCAAAATTTTGCTGTCAATATATTTTACCAATATTTTCTTTTATTTTGTAGCCAATTTTTTCATTTTTTTACTTTCATTCCCAAAATATTTTTCTTGTTTCTTAAATTTACAAATTTTTTTTTTTATAATTATGAGTACATTCTATTTCGCTATGTTAATTGTTGTTTAAAATATATCATCAATTATTCATATTGAAGATAAAACTATGGACTTTATACTAAGTCTATTTTTTAGGTATTCTATAGAATAACGAATTATATACTTTGCGGTTAAGATATATAAGGTGGCTCGTTTACTTTTCGCAGTATTTATTGCGGAATATATTAAATATTAGTGTGATTTGCAGTTTGTGTGGGCAAATAAAATATGTTCTGCTCGTTGGCGGCTGAATAAGGCTTGTAAGAAAAGGAAAACGAACGAAAAAAAAGGCGCTTTCTTTATATTTATTTATGTATATAGTTGTGAGTGTGTATGTATCAGATCCAACGGAAAGAAGTGGATGGTCATAACTCAGGCGGCGCGATAAAATTAATCGCTTTGGCTAAGCCTGACGAAGGAAACAAAGGAGGAGAGGAAAAAAAGAAAAGAGCGAAAATCGGAGGGCTTCCTTTGCTTTTGTGTTGATTCGTGGCTCACCGTGGACTTCTTGTTTCAATTAGGCGCGCCTTCTTTGCCCTATGGCCATACCAAGGTGAAAGTGGTTTTCTTTTAATTTTTTGTTTGTTTGTTTCTCGCTCCTTTTTTGTACGTCTTAAGCTTTTGCTCTTGTTCTTAAAACTCGTACTCGTTTTTCTCATTGATCGAATTCCACCCGTGATCGTTGCGTAAGCGGATCATGTAATGAATGGCATTAGCTCGATGGCAGTGAAAACGGGGGAGACACCTCATCTCTTTCTTTCTTTCATCATCATCTCTCTGGTCAGTTCGCTGTTTTAGATCGGGTTTTTAGTAAAATGTTGCGAACCTGTTTTCACACGTAAAGAAGAGGGCATTAAATGGAACGCTGTTACTTCTTTCTCTGTTTCTCCGATGGGGTCGTTAAATAAACCTGAAACCGAACGGGCGGAGAGACGTATTAAAACCGTGGTTCTTCGCGTCCGTCAATTCCTCCGCAACAAAGATCCGTTTCGTTTTCACTTATCCCTCACAACAATCACCATCTTCCTCCGGATGCAATACATTAATAATACCATTTTTCTATTGTCCATTTCATTTCTTACTGTCTCCCAAATTATACGTTACTAATGATTTTAGGAAATTAATTATAGTTTGTACATTATTGGAGCAATATTAGTATTTTCATTAAGTGATACTAGAAATTTTCAATTTCTTTTAAATTTTGTATATACTTCTTTCATAAATTATAATTATGCATCGATATTTTCTTTAAAAACATATAAATTCTGAATGAATAATTTATGAATTTTGTACATAAATATTTCTTGAATTACTTTAAAATAAATTAAATTCCCTAGAAATAAAATAAAGTTAATTGCAAGTGGAAAATTAAATGAAACATTATACTTCCATTATAATTGTAAATTTATGTTTTCATCTCTGCGGTTTTTTAGAATCATTTATCTTGTGTTTTTATTAATGAAAATTATTGTGGTGAGTCAACTGGCGACGAAAAACATTTACCATCATTTAATATGTAGATTTAATTGACGTAATTCAGTTTCCAACAACATTCTCAGTCTTTCATCAATTTAGAGACGTTGAATTAATGAAAATATTAGGAAAAATATAGGAATTTTCTTTTTAATATTTTTTGTTTTAGTTTTTATAAAGCTAAAGTGAAATAGTTACTAAAAGAAAATTGTCTGCATTTTAGAAAAATGTTAATAAAAGGTAATTGAAAATTAAGTTTTGATCGTCCATCCAATGAATTGCTTTTATACACGTTGCTTAACTTTCATAATCCGTGAAGCATTAAATAGATATAACGTGACGTTTATAATTATACCAGAAAGAAGTAAATGGGAGCAACACAAAAAAATGCACACATGATTTGTGTCTTGTGCTGTTTTTGTTCGTTGGGGTTTTGGCGCCGTCGCGTTCATCATGATGTAATCCCGAGGCTTCGATTAGGGTTTTGCGGCGGATTTACCTTGGCCGCGTTTATTACCATGAGTCACGTTCTTCATTAAAGCGGCATAATTAAAGCAGCCCTTCTGCACTTCCTGGTGAGCTTTATTTATTTCTCCGCGTTTTCCTCTATCTCTTTTCTTTTTCGTTTTTCACGCTGCTTAATGGAATTAAAACCCGCATTCCCTTCGTTTGTGCAGCAATCAAATGCACAGTTCGTGAACACAAAATAAATGAGAAGAGAGTAAAAAAAATAAACGGAACGACGACGGCCGTAATATGGCTCCTAGATACGGGGTGTTCTCATTAAAGTTTTTTTTTCTACAATTAATTTGTATATGTGGGTTACCCTGACTACTAAATACCTAATTAGAATTTTGAAGATGGAAATATTTTACTTTTCTTTAGAACTTGCTAAAAAACTGCTCGATGTTGCATAATCAGAATGTTAGGTGTTAATGAAATGTTAATCCATGGATTGAAACGTCTCAGTTGTGATAAATGTTAAACTGTTGTCAAGTAGATTTTTAAACTAAAATATCTACATTATTTGTATCCATTTTATATTAAAAATATTGATTAGTTTTACAGATTTTATTTAATAACTCTTTCTCGTAAGTTCAAATCATTTCATAACGCTAACGTCATTTTTTTAATGCAATGCGCCAACGTCATTTTTTTAATGGGTCGAAAAATGACAGCTGTCACTTTCTGTCAAAGCGAGGAACTACTGAAATATTTCTAGCAATAGCACGTTATGAAAACAGGTTATTTTTAATCTCATTATTCTTCATTTTAGATTCAGTCAATAATTAGCAAGAAATAAAACATTTATTTTTTTTCAAGTGTATATAAAACTATATGATTTTCCAAACTACATTTGCAAATAAACTTCGTTTATTTCTCAATTTCGTGAGATATATTGAACTGAGAAACCCGAAAAGCGGTCTTGAAAGGTCTTCGATCTTGACGTGACGTGCGAGGCTTTTTATCGAGATGATGAATGGCTCAATTTTGATTTAATAATGATGGACGTTTTAAAACTTTCAGTTGCTTATCTCGGATTATAGCAACGACAGGACGAGCGTGAAACGACCAAAATAAATAAAAAAAAGACTTACATCATCCATCCATTCCAGTTATCTACTTTAGTCCCAACCCTTTTCCGACCCTCAGCGAAGATCGCGCACTACCTGTCATTGTTTCCAACATCAAATCACCCACAAGCAGATGCTGCTTTTAACACAAATTTAACATTTACTAAATACCCAAAACCAATTTAATTTAATTATACTAATTTAGACGTTAATTTAATTATTCGTTAATTAAATTTGATGTTGTTTATTTAAATAGATTGTAAAACTTCTCGTGTTTATGATTGATTTCAAATGGAACGGTTTTACTGTAATTAGTATTATCGTGTTTTAGCGCAACGAGATTATTGCACGGTTCACTAACTTAATGACTCTATTTTAAATCCATCATCGTTATTAAATTGTGAACGGGGAAAGCATGAGCATAATCATATTTATTTATTTATTATTGTTAAGGCTATCTCGTTACTCCCGGAGAGATTCTCACAATTACGACTCGATCTCTGAAGGAATAAAATTGATATTGAATATACAAACGAAACGATTTTTTATTTTTTTGGTGTTTGTTCTTAAGATTAATCGGATTGAGCCTTTGGTATGTTATTAAATGGTGGTAGTAGGTCGCAATGTGGGGCTGCTCACTATTATTTGGGTCACTATTTGTTAGCTATCTCCTTCGTACTTTCGTTGTAATGGAATATGCTACAATCCTGTTACTTCAAGCGATGCTCAGATTATGTTAAGAGGAAATTGTGTCAATTCAATGAAATTTGCATAGTTGGATAAATCAAAATCCTGAATTAATTGTTATTTCAAATATTTCTACTAGAAGTATTGTTGATATTTATACAAAAATAATGACAATTATAAATGTCACAATTTGACAGTTTTTTGACATTAGTTTCAGTGTAATTTTACTTAGAAATTTATTAAAATTATTTTACTTATACTTATGAAAAACTGTAACTTTAAATTCGATTTTATCCATTTAATTTAAAACTGTCATTTGAAAATCCTGATTTTGTTTCTAGTGGATTTTCATTATTTTTGGAAGAAATTGTTTTGTAAAGTTTGTAAAAAATGAATTATTACACAAATATGTCTTAACACTCAATAACAAAAATAATGACAACTATAAATGTCACAATTTGACATTAGTTTTAGCTGAAATTTTAATTATAAATTTATTCGTAATTTAGAAATTTAAAATGATTTTGCTTATAATTATGAAAAAGTGTAACTTTAAATTAGATTTCATCCATTTAAATAAAAAATGAATCACATCATATCTTAACTCTTAATAACAAAAATAACGACAAGTATTAATGTCACAATTTGACATTTTTTGAGATTAATTTTAACTGAAATTTTACTTAGAAATTTATTCGTAATTAACAAATATAAAATTAGATTATATCCATTTAATTTAAAACTGTCATTTGAAAATCCTGATTTTTTTCTAGTGGATTTTAATTATTTTTAGAAGAAATTGTTATGTAAAATTTGGAAGATAATAAAAGCTAAATCTTAACTTAATGACAAATGTCAATGTTTTACTTAGAATTTTATTCGTAATTTACAAATTTAAATTGATTGTTCTAATAATTTTGAAAAAGGTAACTTTTATTGGATTTCAATCATTTCACTGAAAACTGTAACTTTCTATAAACCACATGAAATCATATAAATACTAACTATAATTTAATGCTTGTTTTATATATTGAATAAGTAGAATATTTTAATGATTATCAAATACTTTCGGTTAAATTTTGCACACGTCGTCGTCGGCCCATTGAATAAATTTATTTCAGCGAAAAACGAGTCTCCGATAAATCACAATCAGAACGCGTGCCGCAACAATGGAAAGTAGTTATTGTTCAGGACGGGACTCGTAAATTACAATTTCCGAAACCGAAATAATAATAATGCAACAAAACTAAACGAAACAAACAAAAATAAATATATAATGAGCGAATCAATGAATAAATAAATTTATAAAACAAACACAAACCACTTTCATGGTATTTTAGGTTTTATATCTACGTTTTTTTATTATTTCTTTTGAAAGTTTGGAATTTTTACATAACAAATTTATGATTTACGAATTCCTCTACGTCTTCGTTCTAATCATATGTAACTGTTCTTATGTATTCAAGCGTTTTTAAATTTCTCATTTTTTTAATTTACTTAATTACTTTTCATTTAATTATTACTTATATCAATTGCAAAATATTAAAAGATTGTTAAAAAATACAATAAAATCAATTTTACTATTTTTATCAGAAAATTAACATTTAGGTTGAAACAAATTAGTATCTACATAATGATTTGTACACACTACAGTTAATTTGATAACCTAATTTATTTGTCAGGTTTACCAAATTAAAATAAAGACTTGCTAGTGACATTGAAGAAGCAGCTCCATCTGTAGTTTACATTTCAATTAAAAAATAGAACAGAAAAACTTATTTTACCTAACTTTTTTTTAGTAATAAATATTATCTTCTGATTTAATAAAAACGTATTTTAATTTTGAATCGATGACAAATTTTGGATAATAAAAATGTGAGAATGTTCATAATTGCGTTTGATTAAGCAAGTTGTGATTTACAAATTGTGTCATTGATTTGAACCTAACATAGAAATATCTTCATCTACGTAAAAGCTGATGGAATGACGTTACAAAATCTTGATTCACGTTCGTATTTCGGTCTTGTTTTGTGACTGTAAACTAGGATTTTTTTTGTGTTAATTGCAAATTGCAGTTTGAGGTCAGGAAGCGGCGGAAGCAGTCAGCCCATGTGACACACATGTACGTGTTGCATGCAATTGTGATTGTCGGATTGCTCAAATCTCCCGCCTAATCGCAATAATTAGATCGCAATTAGCGATTCAATTACGGTTATAGTTGAGCAATGCGAGACTTTTACTGCTTTAATTAAGCCGCGTTTGCAAAAGTAAACAAAGTCACGTTCATCAACGTTGATGCATTCTTGAATTGTACGCTTTTCGGGTGGATCTCTGAATTCCAACCGGTTTCCTTTTGGCGATCGCCGTTTAGATGCAAACAGATTGCAACGTTTAATTGATTGCTAATAACAAGGCAATAAGTTATGAAACGTGGGTTCGTTTAATTGGTCGTAATTTATCGATCGAAAAGCAAACGCGAAGCTGCGGTTATTAATAAATTGTAATCTTGATGAGATCTGGATTTGTAATTGCAACAGCATTATTTTGTGGATAATATGTATGTGATTGAGATGTTGGCTTGGATTGTAGTTGCGGATTTAATTAGAATTGCTTTAATTAGCATTGGGCTAAATGAAGAAGGGTTGAAGAGGTAAATGTTCGAAAATAACTGTTTGATGATGGATAGGCTTTTGTAGTTTTGCAAGAGATGATGCTCTTTGGATCCGGTTAGCACAAAGCATCAGCGGCAGAACGAGGCAATCTGTATGTGGCCTTCTTCAATGGAGTGATTATTCGAATCGACACAGGTAAATGAAACGTACTCAGGTACAAAGGAGGCTGCATAATAAGCGTAGCAACAACGGGGCCCATCCGCATATAAATAATTATTAATAATTCTCGAGGACTTTCTCGATATTGCATTTAATTCACCATCGGTAATTGCATTTCTTACACACATTCACCTAGGCTAATGATAGAACTTGCCGACCACGTCGACGATCCGCCTGCCCGCCTCAATTAATTTATAATTATTTTATTGTGTCGATAGAAAATGTGAAAACTCTTACATTTATTGCAGACATCATCATCCTTTATTCTGCCACTACTTTCACTACTAATTTAAATATAAAAAAAAAATAAGTATCAAAGGTATATCATAAGAAAAAAAAATCTTAAACGCTAACTTCTAATTGAAATAAAACAATTTATAAGTTAGAATTTTAGACATTTTTGTAGTCAAACAAATAATGGTTTCTGCTTTCATCCATGCATTTAAAAAGTTAGATTTTTTTACTTTAAATTTTAGACCAAATTTATTATACATCTTATAATTTAACTTAGTTTTTTTTAGGTTTTGTATACTTTTCAGATTTATATTAGAGCTAAATATTATTAAGATCTCTCGTTTGCGTTTAAAGATAAAAGGTATCAAAAGTACAATTACAAAACTTTATCAAACTGCTTCAAATAAAATCATCATTAAATTCGACTAAAACATGCTAAAATGTTTACATCCGTATATTTCTTTAAAAAAGTCTATTTTTATATAAATTTAAGGAAAAATGATAATAATTATATAACTTCATGATATTTTTCGTAATTGCAGTCATAAATTTTGTCAGGTGTACAAATGGTATTAATGGTTATGTAGTCTCATGATATTAATTCTGAATTTGCACATTTATGTTATTTGTCACGCAAAGTGTGAATGCTTCATTAAATCAAAATAAATTTAATAAAACATGGCTTTTCACAACATAAATTTTATTTGCTCCATCAATACAAAAATAGTTATTTAAAAAATGTATATATAAAAAAGTAATAAATAACTGTTAAAATATTCTCCAATTAAAAAATATATTTTCGCGTAGCTTCTAATTAAAAATTAAATATAAAAAATAATAATTAATTTAATTAATTTTTTGCACAAAAATAAACGTTATATTTACTTTAGTTAAGCAATATTTTAATTATTTTTATCTTTTAAATATTATTTATAATTTGTTTTGATTATTCAAAAAATACGTTTTTTTTTTAAGTTTTTTAAGTATAATTTACATATAATTATTTAATTAGGAACAAAAATAGAGTCAAGATATTTATAAATAAAATTAGCGCTTTTAAAAAGGAAAGTTTTCCAATTTTTCAAGAAAGTCAAAGATTTAGAAAAAAATTTGATGTTTTAAGGGCGCCGCGGAAAAAATCCGCAAACCGATTGGGAACCTCTGCTATAAAGTATATGTATAAAGTATAATAGGAAACATTTTGAATGTCAATTCTTTCAACAAATTCATCAGACTAAAGATGTGAAGGTAGTATTTTCAATTTAGTAGTTAGCAGATATATTAACTTGTAAGTTAAATCTGGCGAAGCATCGTAAATTCGCTTAATTGTCAAGCGCGAACTAATTTACTGTACGTTCACATAGAGCAGATTGTAAATAGATATTGTACTACAAAATAATCATCCATTATTCAGCTTTTCTCTCTTCTACTTTCACTGCGTAACTTATAAAAAAATAATCGAAGAAAACTAATGAATAAACAGAGAACCGGTATGGATGCTACTGAAACTGCATCAATTAATCAAAACCCTTTTGCGTTTCCGCGACTGAAAATATATTTCCATTAAGTTTTGAATCAATATTTGCCCGGGATTTGCATTTCAAATCGGCTCTTGAAGCCAACCGAAACCCAGCCGACGGTTATTAATCAAAACGCGTTTTATTTTTGCGCGCCCTCCGGCCAAAAGGTCGTTGCTACACAAATGCACCAACAAAAAAATAATAAACTGCTTAAAATAAACAAATTTAGAAAAAAAACAACAACAACAAATTTTTAACTTAAACCGGATGGCCGCGCTCGTGACACATCTCCTATTGCATAATATGCAAATCGATTGATTTTTTTTAATCTCAGGGTTAACATTTAAACGGAAGTCGTTCAATATAAATGATCATCGCCAAAGACAATCATGTTAGTTTATAGACGATTATTCAATCGAATTGTTGTTTTTCACTAGTTTAAGTTATTTTACGATAGATGGCGTAACTAAATCCACAAAATTATTTAATTTTTTTTATATAATAAATTTGTACAATTAACAATAAACTTGAAGTTTAAGTGTTGATATTTATTTCACTATTAATCAAATACCAAAAAAAAAAATAATAATCATTTCTCTTAAATAAATAAATGATTTATCCGCGTTCCGTTTGTGTCTCTCTTTTTCTCTCGTTCTCTCCAATGGATTTCTTTCGCGGAGATAAATGAATTTGCAAATTCAAGCCGGAGTGCTTTCGAGCCTTCTCAGTGCTTGCTTTACGAGCACTCGAGCACTAAAACATTATTAACAGGTTTGTTTGATGATGAAATAAAACGAACATGTCGTGTGAAGGAAATTACTCCACTGCGAAATATTTAATAAAGATAGATATATGTGTTTGTATATGCACGTAAAGAGAGAGAACAACAAAACTAAATTAATAACAAACGACGTGTTTTATGCTCGGCGAATTTAGAAAACATCTGCTTTGGGATTAATTTTAATCATTGGATAATGAGGTAGACAGTTTCCTGCATCGAGTGCTTCAAAAGTGTACGTCTGTAATGAAGTAAATCACTGATTTAGCGCGAACCACTTCCTGAAACTAGAGCTTAAATCACGGATGTAAGATGATTACGTACTTATTCGTGCATTACACCAACTTTCTTACTTCCTATTGAAAATATTAAAATTTTGATTGACAAATTATTTCTGCAAATTGATTTAGTTTTATTCTAAAATATAGCTAAATGTAAGTTCCAAAAATATGTATGTTTAGTTCTTTAATCTTTCAAGAAACCACACAAAAATTCATAAAAATGTTGTTGCCAAAGACATCTTAAATGAATTGTATTTTTTTAAATTTTTTTTTCAAGATAATTTATTAAGTTTTATTCTAAAATATAGCTTTAATTTAAGTTCCAAAAATATGTATCTTTAATCTTTCAAGAAACCAATCAAAAATACTTGATTTTTCTTGGAATATATTTTTTTTATAATTTCAATGAAAGCGGAAAGCTTATGTAAAATGATAAAATATTGATGGAATTTTAGCAATGATTATTTCTTTGAATTAAACGTGATGAATGCGTGTTTTTCAAGTGAAAAACACTCTTGAATATTCTTAAATACATCTTGGTAATTAAACCAGTTTCAATAGGATTATGAGGAAATCAAACATCAACAAATATATAAAAAATAAAGTATTTACTTCATTGGTTACGAAATTTAAATATGAGAATCTTGTATCAATAAGTAGAAATTAATTGAAGATATAACTTATTTTTCATTATTGTTGTTGATGTTATGTTAATTGCTTGTTATTAATTACTTCTAGAAGTTTCGTTTTCGTGGGAATTCGAATTATTTTCAGTTAATTGTTTCTGATGGGATTGTGCGCATTGTTTAGAAATCTGTGCACATGCAGTAGCTCAAGGCATATTTGCAATAAAGCAACTGCTTAATGATAATAAGCCTTATTTTTAATTTCAAATATGATTTTTATTTGATATTAAATTTATTTTCTTAACAGAATTAATGAATTGTCGATTTGCATACATTCCTTAACTAGAAAAGCAAGTATCTTAACAATGGTAAATCCAGCACTGTTATAACTTGTCCTAATGCATTTTTTCTTCTATTTTCAGATTGAGTTTCTGCGGGAAAATCGTGAGTTTTGAATTGGTTTGTATTGATAGAAGTAAAATGCGTGATCTATCACTGCACAGAATTATTATCCGGAAATGACGCTCGCTGGCGCACTGCAAATGCGCAATATTAACGTTTCCCATATTAGCCGAGTTCTCAAGTTTATCGCGCGAAACCGATACACGTTTGTCGTTTCCTTAAAACGGCTATAATTATTGCCTTTCGAACCTAGGTTCTGCGCTTTTATTGGCATAATAATTTAATTGACGATCAATTAAAATCGTTAGTTTGTTGCCGGTGGATAGTTAGTTTGTAGGTAGGTTGGCCCGGAAATACCATCTTTGGAGCTTTCATCGTGATCAAGAATATTATACGCTGCAGATTTGGATAATGAAAAATAATACTGTCATCATCATATGATTTTGATTAATTTACAATTACTTAAACGAAATTTCATTTTCATAGTTAAAACTATTAACAAATTCATATGTTTATTCTTAAAGAATTTTTCATACAAAGAAAAATTATATTTATATAATTTGTCTCCATTTTCTAATTAGATTTTCTAAATCTACCTCTAAAAGCAAATTTTTAAAATTTCCTCTGATACAAGAAAAATTATATTAAATAATCTTACATAAAGAGTGAAACGTTTTAAAATTTGACTATAAAGTCAATAACAATAACACTTCTTCCTGGATTAGCATCATTTTTACTTTTCAATATCATTTAAGTAGCTTTTCAATCTTTGATTATTTACACTTTTTCAGTAGAAACTTCTTTAATTCGTTTCATTTTCTAACAATTTTTCTAAATCTACCTTTGAATTTTGTTTTTTTTTCTGTATTTAATAAATTTCTCAAATTTCCTCTTTTAAATTGTTTTTCTTTTTCTGATGCAATTTTTACTTGAAATTATAGAGTTCTATAATGCTGAAGTCTTCATAAGTTCTCATATTTGGAACTAGATACTAGTTTTATATATACTTTCTTCTCAATTCATTCAAGTTATATGAATGACCTTGAAAGCATTTTCAATATTTTTTTTCAATCAGAATTAATAAATATTTTAAAATCAATATAATTAACAAATTTGAATACTAGCTTTATTTTACTATTTACAAAGTCAGTAAAAAATCCATTAAATTCATTAAAATAAGAAGTTTTAACTGATACTATTTTGTTGTTTAAACTGTGATGGGCAAAATATGGCCCGCGGGCCATTAATTTCTTTAATTTAACTACTACTAACAATATTTATTCAAAACTTTTTTTACGTCTTAAATTTCTAACTTACATCATTTTTATGATGAAATTATTTCTTTGTTAGTGAATTTAATTTATAGATTATTTTTCTACTATAAAATTCTTTTTTTTAATAAAAAATTTTGATCTAATTTATTATACTAAATTAGATCAAATTTTTATGAATTATTTCTATAAATTATTTTCTTATACTGAAATTCTGCAGCAAAATAATTTACATAAAACCATGAAGTTTTAATGAAATTATTGTTTTTTTAATTTTTTAATGAAATTATTTTTTTAATGAGGTCAACTTTATGTGTGTTACTAGAAATATGAATATTATTATGAAATTTTCATATGCATCATGTAGAAATGTGAAATACGGTCGACTGAAAATAAATATTAGACGGATGCAGAATATGAATTTTGCTTAGATGCACAGCGTACATATACAAAAACCACTTGAAATTCCAGGCCATTCGTGCATCCATCATTTCGCATAATTTAAACGGCGATCCATTAAATTTTATCGTCCATTAGAGAGACTGAAAGAGAGCAAAGAGAGGAGGGTTGAACCAGTAGAAGTGGCGATGGCTTATTTAATAAATACAACACATGTCCGATGCACGCACCACCGTGTACTTTTCCCATGAAACTGAGGGGATTCCCAACCCTCATCCTCCTGCATTTATCAACGCTGTATCCTTTTTCCCTCATCCTCACGTTAACATATTTCCAACCCCGAAACGCCACCGCAAGATGGCACATTTAAAACCCTCCGCCAATAAAACGAATTGAAATATATTGAGGTCTTTTTGCTGCCCACGACTGCTTTCCTTCAATTTCAGATAAAGGAAAACATAAGAGATCACAATTTATCCGCAGAGAAAGGATTCTCCCTTCTTCCTGCTCGTTGATCAGATGAAAGTTTCGATCCAAATGTTTTTATCTTCCTGTCCTTTTATTACCAGTCCAACCAACATTTCTAAAAATAGCAATTACATATTTAAATAATTTTACAACAACAATATAATTTATAATTTCATCATCTTATGATTTTAATTATTTCACAATATTACTTCGTTAACAGAAATTTCGTTTTTTATACAAAGAACAATCAATGTTAAATTACACTTTTTTATTTACATTTTTTTGGTAGGAATTTGTCTTTATTTTCTAAATCTACCTTTAAAAAGCATCATTTTCTGCATATAATAAATTTCTAAAATTTCCTCTTCATCGTAATTTTCTTAATTTATTTTCTTTTTTTTTCATACAAAGAAAAATTATATTAAATAAACTTACATAAAGATTGAAACATTTTAAAAATTAGGATCATTTTTACTTTTTAATATTATTTAATTATTTTATACATATTTAAATTATTTTGCAACAACAATACAATTAATTTTTGTACATAACAAATTTTTAATTATTTATTCAAAATATAAATGTTTTAATGCAAATGTATTATTATTATTACCATTATGCATATTTTGTAGGAGCACGCGAAATCTGGAATTAATTTCACGAATTTTACTGAAAATTCCTGCAAAAGTTACAGTTTTTTCGAAGATCGTAATTCATCTGTCGTGCTCGTACATATTTATATAAAAAAAAATAAAAATAAAGAAGGTACGAAACTGCGTAATTAATTTAATATTACGTGTGTATATTCTCGTTCCCCCAGGGAATGAAAACACATAGCTGGTAAAAACGCAATGTGTAGGGGTGGTTTTATGGTCATGGACTTTTGGGAAGAAGGCAATCGATAAATGGCCATGGCGTGGACGAAGCCAGCGACTTCAAAAAAAGCCAGTTTTTTTTTAGTACACTCCACCTTTTTATTTTTATTTTTGACCTCTTCTGGCGCATAAAACGCATCCACGTTTCACGCAATGAATACATTAAGGACAATTTTATGTGGTCACAACATTTTCTCGTCTTCAAACTCACATTTTAAATTCGCTATAAAAAAAAGATATTTTTATTTTCAGGAAATATTAGTCGTTTAGTTTAGAAGTTTTTTACGTTTTTTTCAAATTTAATTGTTATGATTTATAATAGAAATAAAATCAATATTTTTTTTGGCCATTTTAAGATCATCAAAAATTAATTTATAAAATAATTATAGAACTGAAAAAAAATTGCAAAAAGTATAATTTTAGAGAAATTTTATAAAAAATGATTTCTTTAGATTAATTAAAGAAATAATTAATTAACATTAAGCAAATTTTATATAAATAATTCAAATGGATAGAGGAATTTAAAAATGATACAATTTCCGATGTTCATAATAATGAATGCAGTAATTTATTTATATTTGCAACTTTCTTCTGTTCTCCTAATGATTCCTCCAGGATGCAGGAATTAACGCCAGAATGAAGATTTATTACGGATATTAACAATTTTAACAAATTAGATTTTTACTATTTTAGTTTTATTGTAACAAACTCTTTTTTTTTTATTCTTTCAGTTTTCAGTGTGTGAGGACAAAATGAACAAACTTCTAACTTATTTTAGAAAAAAAATCTGTATAAGATAATAAATAAGTTTGTACAAGACAAAATTATTTTTTCTGATATTAAAAATGCATTAAACACAAATTGTGAAATTTGAAATTAATTAAGAAAAGAGAAACAAACATCTCGAAATCCGTGTATAATTATAATTAGCGAAACGTCACTGAAAACCGAAGCTTCACACTATAAATTATTAAAGCGTTAACTAGTTCTAAAATAAATTACAGTTAATTGACTTTACCGGTCATTATGTTCTTCCTACCTATTTTCTTTTTCCGCCGCTGCTGCTGCAGCGGATTCTTGAATGAGTTTGTGTCTCTGTTTTGCTAACTATTATAGGATTTTGCATTCTGCACTAAGTAACCAAAAAGCTTTTAAAAGCTTAGAAAGTTTCCTGCTGGAAGTTCGTCTAATGCACTTGTTCAATTTACAATTACCGCTTCGAAACTGGCAATTAACAATTTTCAAGACACTTCTTCTTCGTGCTTGTAAATCAACAGTTGTTGTTTCCATAAACGTGACTTAAGTAATAAGCGCATGAGAAAAGCATTAAATTAAGTGGTTTTATATAAATATATTCATAAATTAATTTAGTTTTTTTGAAGGGTGTTTCGTGTTTGTATTATTTTTGGGTGTGTCCGAGAAGTAGTGGAAACACGTGCGTCACACGCCTTTACGTGACATCCAGAAAGGTGATCGGCAAAAGCCAAAAACGGCCGTATTCCGTTGGAAACTGGAGAACTAAACGAGATCATCTCTCCCATCCATTGAATGCGCTGTGGTCGAAGCCATTGCCTTGCGACTAGTTTATACACTTTCTTGTGCTTATGGAGCCAATGACCATAAAAACCAGTAATGTCGCATCGGCGTGTTTACACTTTCTGCTAATTATAAAACAGCGCACTTCGAAACCAGTCCAAACGAATTGAACGTATTTGTTTGAAAATAAAGAATAAAATGATGGGACGAGACGAGAAAGACTTGGAATCAGTGAATAAGGACGACTTCAAGTGGAACATCCGACTCGTAACTTTTTTCTTCTTTTATACTTCTATACACAAATGGCGCTCCGGCGTGCAATTAATAATTTCTATTTGTGTAATCGTTGCATTTCATCAACGTAATTTGACCTACAAATTTTCTTTTGTGATTATACTTATAATAAATGCAGTTTCTTCAAGATTTAAACATCCACATTTTTTTAAAAAATATATCTTAAAAATTCGAATAAAATATTTTTATTTTAAATACTTCAGTTTCTTAAAGATTATGTCAAAATATTTATTTATTTTTTACTTCATTTAATAATTATTTGATCTTAACACTTATGTAAGGATACTAAAATAACTTTGATCCCAACTCTTGACCCGTTTTCCTCTCGTACTCAAGAATTTTACCCGAACCCTCATATCCTCTTACTCCTTTGTGCTTGCTGAAATCTGAACTGAAAATTTCAAATATAAATTCCTAAACTGTTTACAAGCTTGAATTTCTTTTTTCTTGCGAGTCCACTTAATTTATCAAATTCGATGTTTATATAAAATATATACAATCTTTTGGTCTTAAAATATAAAGAAGATTTTATAGTTTTATTTTTCACTTAACTAATTCTCATATTACGTTACTAAAGTAACTTATATTAAAGTTGTATTAGAACGAAATACCCAAATAAGAAGCTTTGCAGTTTAAAACTATATAAATCATTTCGTTTTTTGTTCAAAATTTTAAATTTGAAATAATCAATATATAATCTAAGTTGGTACACATGTCACAAGTATTTGACCAAGTTATCAAATTCTTACGTACTTAGCAAATACCATGTAATTAACTATATAAGTCATTTCGTGTATTTGTTCCAACGTTTTAAATTTCAAATAACCAATATATAATCTAAGTTGGTACACATGTCACAAGTATTTGTCCAGGTTGTCAAATTTTTACGTACTTGGCAAATACCATGTAATTTTATATACCTTACATAATTTAGTATTCATAATAATTCAGTTTTGTTGGTTTAAAAAAAAACTGTTAATTAAATATTATTGTTTTGTGTGGGTTTAAATTATGAGGAAATATTTTTGTGAAACAGTCTAAAATCAGATGTATCCAATAAAAGAATGAGTGCATAACAGCAGCAAATTTATTTTTATGATTTTAACGAGTATACCTTAATGTGGGCGATTCCTCTGGTCTCCGCGTTGTGATTTTATAAATAAACCCGGAGCTCAGGTTTATCAGACGACATACACAGAACGGTTTCTCGATGAAGAATAAAATTGAAGCGTTCCGAAATAAATCGATCTGCGACTCTGCACGGAATGCGATTAATTGTCTTTTGGCACGAAATTTACCAAAAAAAAAAAAACATTTCTTAGAGCGAAGGGTGCAATTCACTACGCGACGATGAATGATATTTTTGCGCTGTACAATTTTTACGTGCAATCCTCCGGGTGGGTGTGCAGCCAAGCCAACAAAAGCGTGTGGCAACAGTTGGAGACCTAAAATATGTCTTCCTCCTGCTTCAACAATGTGTTTTCTCTCGTTTGCTTTGTGACGGGTCTCGGACGCACAATGAACACTTGATTTTCTTAAGAAAACCACTATCCGGATGATCAGCTAATCTAACACCATTCATTCTAAATGTCTACAACTAATTGATTCATTGAAATCGAACGCCAGATTTTTTTTTTATGTAATATTTAGTATTTTGCAGTTGCGTCACGTCAGCGTATATATTTAAACATCTACAACCGACATTTTCATGTAATTAAAGCAAATATTATATAGTACTGTAAATACAGGGTTTATTTCGAGGAATCGAGAGAATTGCCTCCCCTCGTATACAGAAAAGTAGAGATCTTGTCGCGATATTTTCCGACGCCCCACGCCGAAAATTGAACGATCAATATTTGTTTGTGCCATGGGGCCACTTGCCACCGTCTAGGGCTTCCTTATTTAGGGGTTGATTTGACTGCTTGCTGCTGCAGCCACTCCACGACTTACTTACCGTTCGTTTAATGCACAGTTATGGGAGTTCAAGGAATTGATATGCTAATATTTGTCCGAGCGGCATTATTAATTCGGCTTCCGATTGCAGATTAGATTAGCTACAAGGAGAATTTTTCGTGAATGTCCGGAAGCATTTACTCCACTTCATTCGCAGATTCTATCTACACGTATATTCTACACACACCATGCCCTCATTTATATAAATATTTGCAAATCGTATTTTAATTTATCATCACGTGCCTAATTTTATACATCACATTTTTATAATCAACACATTAATTGTACAAAAAAAGTATTTGTTATTTTTTTAAGACAAATTCTAATCAAAAGAGAAAAACGAATTTTGTGGTTCAAAAATTATTTTATTTTTTAATAAAATTACATTATAGCTCAATACATTTAGTCCAATGTTTTTCTAACAATTCTATACAATGTTTTTAAATGATCTGTATCAAAATTTGCTTCTTAATTGCACGAAAAACGGTTTTCTTGAAAGGAAATTTTCAGGTTACTTAAAATCGTTAATTTTACAAAATATGGAAATAAAATCACTGCGTTTAATAAGACTACAATATATTAATTCTAATTATATCAATTAATAATATTAGATGTAAATAATACAAATGTTAGGAATGTTAAACAATATAAGAAAATATTATTGTTTTCGAAAGTTAAGTATGAAACGATGTTTGAATAAGTGTTGTTTTATATAAAATTAATTGTAAATCTATAAATTACAATGTTTACTTGTTATGTTCATAGCCATTGGAAATTACTGTTAATTATTAATTGAAATCCATTAATTAATTACAAGAATATTTATTTTGTGCACCTGAAATCGAAAAAATAGAAATAAACACTAATTAAATTATTGTTATTTCAAAAATGAATCAAAGTAGTAAAAAAAAAAAGGAAAAACATTTTCATCCTAAACCTTAATTGTTTATAATATAAAAGATCAATCATTTTATTTCTAAATCTTTGATACATCTAGAAGTAAAATCAATTTGAATAATTATTTTAAGAAAATGTAATTTAAAATTTTACGTATATTTAAAAAAAAATACTTTCTCTTTAAAAAATATATTTACTTCAAATAAGAATTACAGTACTTTTTACAAACTTACTTTTTAAACATATATTTTCATTATTGATTTAGTTTTAATATTAAAAAAATCTTAATGACTTTTTGAGATTGAGATAAAGATTATTAAATTAAGTTTTAGAAAACTGGTCTATTATAGAAGTGAATTTTCCTAATCATTACTTTATCTTGTAACTCGTCAAGGTGATATGTCTTAATGTAAAAGTATGAAAAATATAACTTAAATATTATGAAAATTGATGTGTTTCAAAGTAAAACTGTAAATAATATAGGACGATATAAATTGATTGATTAATTAATAGATTCTCTTTTCTATTATCATTGATCAGAATAAAACAATTTGTTATATGAGACACATAAAAGTTTGTAGTAACAGAATACCAACCACATTGTAGTCTATGATATTAATAATACTTTTTTACGATCAGTATAAGAAATAAAACGGATGATAAACTTGGAGGCAACTTCCTGACTGCGTTCTCAATTACAAATAAATTAGGAGAAACTATAATTCATTTTCAGGGATTAAAATTAAACCCAAATAAGAAGTTAATAGAGAATAGAGTTACATTTATGTTGCGTAATAACCGGAAATCATCTGGCGAAGAGAAGTATTAGTTTTTGGCCCATGTGTGCAAGCAAGCAAAAACTATTTTCCTGTGTACATACACAGTCATGAGATCTCGAGCAGCAACAGCATGTGCAGACACGAAACCATAATTCATGCACCGGAGAAATTAATCAATTAATATTCTTACCGGATTGAAAGTCGACGAACTACAAAATCGAAAGCGCGCATTAATGAACGATTACGAATATGCAATGCGCATTTCAGTTTGCAGTTTTCTTTTCTCAACAAATACATCGCATTGTTGGATACAGACGAATAAATAACACACACCCCGGGCCGTTCCGTTACTTCCTATTATTTTACATGGGAGAAAATCTTCACACGCATATTTTAATCGCGGACGATTCATCACCGCCGCGCAAAACGAAAATCCTCCGTAATTGGAATCTCCGCATTGCGCAACGATATACCTATCTTCCATAACGGATCCTTCGCGCTGATGGATGCAACTTATTTGTCTATCAGAAGACGCGCTAATGGCCTTCGAATCGTGGACCCCATTAAATTAATTGATTACAGTCACATTTAGATTTTCAGTTTTCTAAAATTCATATTATAAATCAACTTTGTTAATCCAGTATTAATATAACTGTAATCATGATCAACGTAAAAATATCATTAAAAATTAAAAAAAATATTTTTTTATGCAAAAATAATATTTATTGCTCTCATCTATTTGTATGTTAATTCGTTAATTAAATGCGAATGCAGCAGCTAATTATTATTTTTTATTAATTAATTATGAATTTTGAATATATTATCATGGAAAAACAGATTTATTAGATAATTATGTTTGAATATTCATTAAATTATTTTGATGATCAAATAGAATTTACTGCAAATTATTTTATAAAATGTAATTAAAATGAAAATTTTATCATATTGATTTAATAAATTTTACTTGTTGAATACCGACATGCAATAGATGAATTAATGAAGTTACTCTTCGTATTTTTTTTTTCTTGTGAACATGAAAAATTCAAGTAAAAGTTCTTTGTATTATATTTCTTTGTAGTTTATTCTCAGTCATTTAAACTGACATTATTTAATAAGTTTCGTATACATTACAGTCTAATAATTTATTTATAATCCAGTTGTTCAAATTTTAGTTCTTCAAAGTTATTTTTTTTATATAATTTTATTTGCTTGTTTAGTCTAGCTTGAGAACAAAAAATTTCGTTTTTGATATAAAAATTCACCGTTTTTTGAGTCACGACTTAAAATGCAAATCTTAAGTGAATAATCTGTATTTCTTTAGTTTTACTTCAACAATTTTATTATTCCTTGTTTAATTTTTCTTAATTTAATTTTTTAATTGAAAGATTTATGATCATAAAAGTAATAAATTTGTTATGATTATAATTTATTTTCCAATTTTCTTGGCTTAGAAATTTAGAAAAAAAAGTAATTAATGTAAATTGCGATCGAGTGAAACTTCTGGCAATTAAACTAATTTGAAGCAATTGACTATAAACTACATCAATTTCAATTTCGATTTTTTTTCCACTTGCTTTGTAACTAATTGAGTAACAGTTTCTATACTGTTTAATGTATTCATTCATAAGGGGGGTGTGGATATTTTATCGACGCATTTTGAGTCATCGGCGGTAAGTGACGATAAGCATCTTTTCATCCCCTGCGAAAAGTGAGCGACTTGAATGGGATAGTAAAGTAGGGGAGTGCAAACTACCCCTAAATGTAAATCGAGGAAATCCGTACCCACCGAGGGAATATTAATTATTGAATTTTGCGAACGGCTGCGACCAGATGGCTGCACCTTATTCTAAAACAATTTTCCATAAGCGAAAGAAAATTAATTTAAAATAATTCTAATACAAAGTTGGGGAGACAATAAAATGCTAATTATTTATAACTTATTTAAAATTGCTTAAATTCATCGAAATATTCGCATTTAATCTCAAGGTTAAATAATTGCCGGAAACCGCAGACGTATTTTTGCTATTTTTATCTTTGTTAATTTACATAAGCGTAAATTTTATAAATTCATTTTCATATAAAACAATTTTATTTGTTATTTGTAATATTAGTAATTTTATTTAATATTTCGTTGTCAAATAATTTTAAAGCATGATGATTGCAAAATGACAGCTGTCATCTTATGTAATAAAGATGTGAATAAAATTTGTTAACTGCAGAAACAGAATATAGTGACATAAACTTATATAAGTTGGTACTTGCTGCATACGTCAAAACACAAATATATCTCAAGTATTAATAAATGACAGCTGTCATCTTACAGAAATGTGTCAAAAATGTTATGTTATAGACAATTGCAGTACAACTACAAATAAAAATATTGGGACGTGATAAAATGTTTTCATACGCTGTGTGCATAAAGATGTGAAGAAAATCGTCTAACGGTAATAACTGAATATAGTTACATAAACTTATATAAGTTGGTATTTGCTACAAATGAAACTTAACTGTCAGTATACGTCAATAATGTGAGAAATTGAAAATAAAATAAAAATTGTAACGATTATCCGAATGCGTATTATATAAATCAATTGACGACTGGCATTAAATCTGTGAAAGATGTAATTAAATTTATTTTTCCGCTGCCGGTTGTAACGCACGAGCGGAAAAAATGCAAGGCCATTATACTTGCAAATTCCTATAATATAATATTGGCTCTAATCGGTGCCATTTATCATATTAATCGGAGCTGAATCGGTTTTAAAGGAAAATAACGAAGCGATGCTGCGAATGCAGAATTATGGGATTAATAAATTTAAATTTGTTTTCCGAAAAGCACTTTATAAGATAAACGTTGCAATTGCTGCAATAAAAGGAAAGTTTTATTTTTCATTTGCCAATCGTTATGTAATAAATAGGTATAAAAATGTACAATGCAGGTGTTTCGAACTTTTTTTTTTTACATAATTATTTGAATTAACCTTCGTCGACCTTGAAAATTTTTTTTTATTCAATTGTAACCATCACTAAAGCTATTACTCTTTGAAATGCAATTATAACTGTTTGCCTCTTCCGAATTATCATTCATAGTCGGTGCGCGCATATGAACAAAAATATGCGGTGAATATATAAAGAAAAGAAATATATTTCGAGAAATTCCTCCTACTTCCAATAACTGCATTTCGTTGTGGACGTTGTTAGAATTTCAATACATTTCCGTGAATTCACGGTTAATTTGGAAGCGCGATTGCGGAAAGGCGGATGCGCAGATGGATGATAATCCTTCTCCTCCAAGGACGCGAGGATCTTCAATTAAGTGGTTATTCATCGGAGATGGAAATCATCGTTAAGCGAAACAATGCGTGTAATTCGGAATTGGTGCTGTTTATTTATGTGTTCGAAATGGATGACGGAGATGTGTACGAGTACTAAAGTTTTCATCGCCGCTGAATTAATAGCTGCCGCGGCAAAGACTTAATTGTTGCTTTTCGAAATAAATTTCGACTTCCTGTATTTACATTCAGTCTATTCAAAACATCCTAAATTTAACTATTGTTAAAATCGTCCATTCATTTGCACATTCTTAAACAAATTATTTCTTATTCTTAACAAATGTAAATATTTATTATATTTAGTCTTAATTAAATATAAACAGTTAATTATTTTTATAAATAATTACATAAAACGATAAAATAATTAATAAAGTTGTCTTTAATGTTGGATACAGTTAAAATTAATTATAGCAACAAATAACTTAAATTAAAAATAATTTCCAAGTACGAAGACGAAAGCGCAAAAAATAGAATTTCTTTAATCAACGAATCATTATTTCCAATTACTCATTGTCAACAACTTTTTGTATTCCTAAAATATCTTAATACGAAAATATAGCTGTATTTTTAAACATGCTTTTTCTTGGCTTTTTTCCAAATTTATACAGGAAACAATAGAAAATTCTTATAATGTACAAGTTGACATTAAAAAAAAATATTATTTTGACCAAATTTCATTGATTTTTTGCTAACTATTAAATAAAGTGTAACTAATAGTTATTATTATCCTTAAAAAATATTAAAGCATATGTGTATGAAATATTATAATTTTCTGAATGCTTTATTTATAATTTATGCTATTATCTTGCATTTTCTAGATGCAATAAATTGCGTTTTATTTTATTTATGAGAAAACTTAGATTATCCAACAGCAGATGGTGTCCATACAGTAATTGTTGTTTTACAGTTTACGATAGTTAAGCAACATGTGTCAAGTATTTATATGAATTACTGGTATTCCTTATTACTATGTTACTTGATACTTGCCAAGTAATTGTTGCTTCAAGTAATTTAACGAGTTATATTTCTTAACTTTTCTTCATCACTTTAGATTCGTATGTATGGCTTCCATTTGAAGAACAGAGATTACCGGAGGGATTTGTCGACGTGTTTGGAGACACGTTCTCCTTTTTCCTTCTCAAGAAACAGCGGGGGCGACCCTTCGAAAGACTATTCAGATGTTCGATACCGTTATCCTCTGGAAATAAAACAACGGGTAAATCTCTTGAGCCGAATGCCGACGGTGTTCTTTATTGTCGGACTTAAGACCAGACCACCAAAGATAACAGCAGCGTGGCGAAGCGGACGAAAGAGTAAATAACGCGAATACAAAATTTATGATTGCTCTTCCGTTTCTCCGGATTAAACCCGGAAACGAATCGATTATATTCCCTTGCGTGAAATCTTAATCCATTAATAATGGATTCATTATGTAGAGAAAAGAAGTACAAAAAATAAATTTATCTTGTGAAAAGCCGCATAAATATTCATAACTGAAAAACGTCCCCTACGTGAGCCTAATCCCAAGATTCGGAAGTCACGCCATGCATTATGTAATTTCCGAGAAAAAGAAAGGTTTGGGCGAAAATGTTAATCATCGAGTCGATTAGTCCTGAAAGCGATACAAACTTAATTGCGTCGCAACGGAAATTGGATTGATTGATCGTCTGAAGCAGTGAAATAATATTCCTGGTCCTTCCTCAAAATTCAATTAAACAAATTAAAAGCAAAGTTCCCAGACTAATTCCGTTACCAATTCCGCCGCATCGAAAGTGCATCGCTCGGAGCCGAAGGAAATCGTCCGTCCGTAGATTTGATTACGTACTTGGAACCTCTCTTTTACCTTTATACCAACACATATAGTTATTGCAGATGCGACCCCAAAAGCACCGTTACAGCCTCAACTCTCCATCCGTGCCTAATGCAGCCATCGCGAGATGTTCGTTATTCGCGAACCTCCATAATCTGACCGGAAAAATCAATTATCAACGACCACTCGTAATTACGCTGTTTGCGTGCTGCTTCAGTTGAAACTTCGATTGTCCGTTTCATTTATCGTCGTGGAAAAAACGCTGCGAATATAGTATTTAATCAATTGATAGTATAATCAAACCGGATGTATTTTATGTCCTGTTTTTCTTTCTTTTTTTTTTTTTGGACACGATTATCGAATACGCAATGTTTCGGCAATTTCGTTGTTATTCGTTTACGATTCTAATAACAATACAATTGCTGCTTTCATTAAAAAAAAGAAACGTTATGTAAGTTCTCGTTTTTTGTAATTTGTTTATTATCAAATACTTCAACAGATTATGCTTTCATTTCGGTATTTCCACGTGTTGTAGAACGGAATTTATTTTAAGGGTGTGGTGGTTCACTCGACTCCGATTTACAAGGAAATCTTACATTCAATTCGTATCAAATTGCTTTAAATCAAACGACACGCGATTGTTACGTAAATTTTCCTCATTTTGAAATTTACAACGATTTGCTTCAAGTAATATTTTGAAACTACAATTTTATTATATTTTATACAACAAATATATTTCCATTTCATTTTTTGAAAATATTATACAACAAAAAAACACTTTTAGTCTAATTACTAAATGAGTTAATAGTAATTATAGTTAATTCATTTTTTGTAACTATTTAGATGAACGTTTTAGATTTATTAATAAATTACAAGAAAGTCAAGTGATTCACTTTAAAAGTATCATATTTGAAAATGATATCAATTTGGAGAAACTTTGTAGATTGTATCTTATACTAATTGCCTTTTGTAATTAAAACTTGTAACCGGAAATCTTGATAATAAGAATTTCCAAACTTGGGACTACATAAAATAATTGTACTCATTTCTAAAGTGAACTTAAAAATAAGCCCATTTCACAAAATTTTAAAAATAAATAAATATTTTTAACTTAATACATGATTTTATTTATAAGATTTTTTTACCATAACATATCTTTAAAAAACTTAAATCAATTTCATCATTGCCTCAAAAAGTTAACTTTTAATATTATAGAATTACCAGAATGTACCTAGTTAAGGTAAATCTGAAGAAATTTAAAGAATTTGGGATTTTAAATTAAAAACTTCAACAATTTGTAAGAAGTATAACATTCCAAATAAAAGTTTAATAAATTATAAAAAAAATATTGTAATAAGTTATTAATAATCATGGATGTAAAAATAAATAAAAATAAGGTTGTTGTATAATAGATTCTAAAAGTGTTTCTGGTTTCCTTATCTACTCATGGTGTCTAAACGTAAACGTTGTCCCCTTTTCTTCCCACGTCCGTAAACACTTGTTTACGTTACGTAATCTTTATTGGTGGTCTGCTGCGTGCGATTTTATCAATGCACTTATTATTAACGCTGCTTATGCATCAAATTTTTCGGTTACACGTGTGAGTGGTTTATTTTTTCGAATATCATGTATCATCATACTTCGAAGATATGAGAGAAGAAGAAGCAAAGGAAACAGCAGTTTTCTATTGCTTGGAATTGAATAACGCACTCAGGAATCTCCGCATCATCAAAACACATTATTTCGTTTGTAAGCATATCGTATTTCTACGATTCCTTCGCATCATTATTCAACAGCTGAGCCTATTGAAACGATAGGCATCTTCGAAACAATAACGTAAACACTCGCCTCTATTTTAAATATTTATTAGACGATTCCTTCTGTTTACGTCTGCGTAACGTCAACTCGACTCGACGAACAATGGAAACAAGTTTGTTATTTATTAATTTCGCCAAATCTCAATGCATTTATTACTTAAACGTGTTTATAATTTAATTTATTAACAAATAAAGTTTTTAATCATTCATTTTTTACAGATTTATTTTAGTAAATAAATCTTACATAATATTACACAATTTAGTACACAAACAAATAATTTAAAATTATTAATTTTATGGATTTTTCTTGATTTATGTACAAAGTTTTCAATAATTTAGTATTTTTTCCATATACGAAATTCATAATTTAATTCAGAAATAAACAGAAATATTTTTTTTTTATAAATTATGTTTTGTAGATTTTTTTAAACATGATATTGATAATTTTATTTAGAAAGAAAAATTTAAAATTTTTAATTATTCAGTAAATTTATAGATTTTTGGTAAAGATGTAATATTCATAATATTATTCAAAAGACAAACAAGACAAAGTTTTCAATAATTCAGTAATTTTATAGATTTTTTTCAAGATATGAAATTTATAATTTAATTCAGATACAAACAATTCAAAAGTTTTAATAATTTATTAATTTTCTAGATATTTTTAAAGATTTAATTCAAAAGTAAACAATTAATAATTCTGAAAGAAATAATCCAAAATTTTCTTTAAATTATATTTTGTAAATTTTTTTTAAACATTCAATTTAAAAAGAAAAATTTAAAATTTGTAATTATTCAGTAATTTTATAGATTTTTGTTAAAGATATAATATTCATTAATAACAAAGTTTCAATAGTTTTGAGAAAAATCATAAAAAATTTAGTAATATTATAATTTTGTTTAGAAAGAAATAATTCAATTTTTTCAATAATTCAGTAATTTTATAGATTTTTAAGATATGAAACTAATAATTTAAATCAGAAATAAATAATAACAAAATTTCAAAAAAAAAATGAGAAAAATCATAAAAAAAATAGTAATATTCATAATTTAATTTAGAAACGATTCAATTTTTCGATAATTCAGTAATTTTATAGATTTTTCAAGATATGAAACTTATAATTTAAATCAGAAATAAACAATAAAAACATTTTAATAATGTTGAGAAAAATCATAAAAAATTTAGTAATTTTTGAAGAATAAGATATTCATAATTTTATTTAGAAAGAAACAATTCTAAATTTTTCAATAATTCAGTATTTTTATAGATTTTTTTTTAAATAAAAATTCATTAATTTTAAAGATTTTTTTAAAGATGTGCTTTTCATTATATTATCAGAAAGAAAGAATCAATTCAGTTGTCAAAACTTCATTACTTTTATAAAATAGTTTTGAATTAAATTTATTATTTTCCTAATATAAATCAGAAACAAACATTAATAAAATCTTCAAAAATTCATTAATTTTATTGATAAATATCCAAAAGTTCTATAAACTAAATTTTTCAATTTTCAAAATTAACAATTTACATTTGTTTCAGATAAACTAAGGCAAAGTTATTCAACTCCGACATTGAAAAAAAAAAGGTAAGTATTTTTACTCTCCAAAGACGATCACCTTAGAACAAAGGATACATCACAAAACATTATATTTTCATAATATAAATCAGAAACAAACATTAATAAATATCCGAAAGTTTAATAAACTAAATTTTTTACCATTAATTTTTTTTTAACAAAAAGGTAAGTATTTTTATTTTCCAAAGACGATCACCTAAAAACAAAGGGTACATCATAAACTGAATCATTGTAATGACTTTTTTCTCTTGGTTCGGGGAAAGTGTGCCATTTGTGTATTAAAGATAAATTAGTCGTCGTCAAACAAAAGAATTATATGTATATACCTGGTGAGCTTAATCTTAATCAACCTACTTAGCTTGGACACGTACGTCGAGCATGTGGGAGGACTAAACTAGTTTAGACATTTTATAACAATATTTCCATTACACATGCATATGCCGACTGACTCGAAGCCAATTTGAAACACGGAAATGCGGCGCGAAAATTTCTCGCTGTTGTCATTCTATCTGCATAAAACATTTTTTACTTTTATTATTCTATTTTCTTTAACCATTCCCAGTGCGTCTCTCCCGAAGGATTTATCTAATGTTGTCAGTTAGCTTAGGCGGAATCCATTTATCAACGCACGTGGGATTCGACTCAATCGATTTTACATTGTCTGAAAAACACAATTAATAATCATACGCGGAACTCCTTCTGTTCACAAACATATATCAAAAATAAATAAAATATCATTAATTCAATTCAATTTATGATACTTCAAAAATAATATTAAATATATTTATTTTTTTTGTTAAAAAAATTTCAAAACTTAATCACAATATAAAGCAATTATGCAACAATCTACTTAATATTATTAATTACTAATTAAAAATGTACATTTTCTTATGTTTTCAAATAAATTAAATTTATTTTAAGATCTAAATGTTTATAAACATTTCATCTTATTTTCTTTCATAACTTAGTGACAATTAGTAACTTAGTAAAAAAATATAATAATTATTAATTAAGTTAAAAGTTTAATTATTGAAACTGAATGTTATGGATTTTAGTGGAAAAAAAAATAGTAAACACATACCTTTGTATTTCCACTATGTAATTAATAATTAATTATTTCGCCTCGTGGAAAAGGAAAAATCCAGCGAACAGGAAACGCTCCTTTTTTTTTTTAATTTCGTTGTTGTAATTACGTTATGCTCGGCTAATAATAATAAATTGAAAAAAAAAATAATAATAAAGAAATTGCTTTTACATAAAACGAGACAAGAAAATTAATTAATTTTTTTAATTTTAACTATTTTTTGTTGTATAAAAGGCAAAGATGAATTAAATTTGCTTAATAATAAATGGAAGTAATGAAATTTTGAAGCATTTTCGCTAAGAATTTAATATCATTGCTTTTAAACTGTATCCAAGACCTTGGCATAAAATGAAAGAAGTATTGCATCTGGATGAATCGATGAAAATCTTAATTATCTTGGGCACGCTATTATTCCTAAGTAAATTAAAGTTGTTTATAACATGACACAACACATTTCTTTTATATAATAGTATAAAAATAATCATTATGTAATAGTTAAATCTTTATAAGAAATACAAAATCTTGAATTTTTTGCTGTATTAATTTTCGTTGGTAAATATTAATGTGTTTGGAAAAGATCTTTAACTATTATCTAATATTATATTAATTAATAAGAATTATTTTAAAATCAAAAACATATTTTTCAAATTAAAGAGGATAATTTAATATTATGAAAAGTTTATAAAATATTTTACAAAATCATTAATATTTTAGAATATTACTGATTTTAGAAAACGTTTCAGATTTTTTTAAATCTATTAATCAGAAAATTTTCAGGATTTTGGAAACGTTTTTTATAAAAACGTCAATTAATTAAATTTATTTTTTTAATTTTATTATAATTATTTTAATCTTCATTTTTAATTTCTTTTATTCAGGAAATTTTAATGATTTTGAAAGCATTTTTAATAATTTTCAACATCAATTTATTTTTAAATAAAATTACGTTTTCCATAAGTATTTATTTAAGATCTTAATTCGAAATATTATTTTATTTTTGGTAGTCTTGTTCGTTTTTAAGTACCAAAATATTGTTGATCTTTACTATTTATAAAATGATTATTTAATATTATGAAAAGTTCATAAAATATTTTACAAAATCATTAATATTTTAGTATATTACTAATTTTGGAAATCGTTTCAGAAAATTGACAATTTTATTTATATCCACGATTTTTTAAACTTTTATTCAGAAAATTTTCAGGATTTTTGGAAACGTTCTGAATAATTCTTATGAAAAACGTTATTTAATTTAAAAATAAGATTAATTCATTAAATTTATTATTACTTTTTTAATATTCATTTCTAATTACTTTTATTCGGAAAATATTAAAGATTTTGAAAAAATTTTTAATAATTTTCATCATCAATTTATTTTTAAATAAAATAACGTTTTTCATAAGTATTTATTTAAGAAGATCTTAATTCGAAATGTTATGTGTACCAAAATATTTCTGATAAAAGCATTTCGCGAAATTCGCTTTCTGAACAACTCAATATATTTCACGTTTAATATTCGCCATCCAAGGTCCTGCACCATTCGCGTGATTTATGCACTCCATTTCATTATCTCCTTTTTGTTCGTCATCGTCCTCCGAAAACGTCATGTAGAAAGTGGTTTTTATGTGAAGCATTTACAGCCGATTAAATAATCAAATAACAAACTGAAGAAGCGCACGCAAAGTAGCTGTCATTCTATTTTATCAGCATGATTCACTCAAAAAGAATCTAAACATTTGTATCATAATAAAAATTGTAAGAAATATGGAATAATTGTCGCTTTATACGTGCTCCACTTTGCGGATGAAAGCCTTTCATCAAAATCCGTGAAGATAAATTGCATAGACTTAACCCATATCCGTAAAAGCAGGGTTTATCCATCGAGATTAACTTCGGTTATTAGCCTTATGACCATAGCATTATCTAAGTACCCGTTTCACACTCTTTATCCCGTAATCCGCGAGACGCAAACGAAAATCTATACATTCTCCAATAAAAGTTGCTCGTCTCATAAAGAATTAGATAACTGTTAACAACGAAATCGTTTCTTTCAGGTATTTGTGTAAAGATTATTTTTGTGTAGAACATGGAGCGATATTTCATCATCAATTATGTCATGCGAATTTGTCATAATTGGAATACATGGAAACTAGATTCAATATTATTAAATAACACAACCTAAAACCTATATAAACCGAAATCGTTTTTGAAATTTGTAATATTTGATTTAATAGAAAAATATCTTAAACCTATTCAATTTTACAATTGTTTTTATAAAAATCAGTTTTGCAAATTAATAAATAATTTTTCAATAATTAAAAATAAAAATTAAAAATCTTCGATTAATTAATTTTAATATTCACTTATTTTATTGAAAATAAATTTCATTAAATATTGTTTTCGTTGAAATCAGAGATTTTTTAAAAGAAAAACTTTATTTTTTAACTTTCTTTAAATTAAAGAAAATCTTATTTTTCGAAAACAATTTTTTATATTTAAATGAAATAATAATTATTAATTAATCATTGATTTTTAATTATTTGTAAAACTTTTACATCCAATAATTTGATGGAAATTAATCAATTTTGGATTTTTTTTAAGAAGTAAATTAATTTCTATCTTAGAATTTCCCTAGATCATGGTTTATATAAGATTTTGGGAAATATGACATTTGTGTCAATCAATTTGGATCGATATTTCATCACCGATTATTCTTTCAAGCAGTTCAAGATTACGTAATTTTGATATATAGAAATTAGGATTATTGTTGTTGTATTTTGCAGTGTTGTAATTCGGTATGGCCAGATAGAAAATTCGATACATTATCGTTTGACATTTAAGCGAAATTCCGAAATTAAAAAAATTAAACGTGTAATTTAATCAGCTGAAGTTTCCTCAGTTACGCCTCTACTTGCATACGTACATTACGAAAAGTGTGTCAAGTTTGTCTTCTTGTGCTGGTGGTAAATAAGCATCGGCAATAATAAAACCGCACGACCCAATAATAAAATCGTTGCGACACGACTCCAACAACCACCACCACTCATTGTTCGCCGTGCAACAATATCGGTTTGCTTATAAGATATAATTGGCTTCTGGTTAATTGCAAGAGATTTATTTTACCGGAAACGCTCAGGTGTAACGAAGCTGCCGTTACTTGGAGGTTCCCATCATCAATATCGTTGGTGATGTGCGATCCTGATATTTATACATATATAAACCAGACTATAAATGTCTCCAACTTTCCTTCCATTAAATCTCGAGGTTAACAGAGAACAGAAACCACACTGTATATATATATATATTTTCATTGCGATATTTTGATGCAGTCATAGTTTTGGTTGTTTCCTTTTCTTCCACTTGGTGTATTTCGGTTCACACAATAATTAGGAACGGATGTCGAGGATTGTTTTTTTTTTAACTAAAACCGGAGGAAAAAAGCGTGCATCCATAAACAGAGACAGGATTAGAAACCAATTAATCACTTTCTTCTGCTGGAACAACCGGAACATCTCAAATTTTTTAATCTCAAGACCAATTGTGTAATGATGCACTAATCAACTGTGAAGCGTTCTCTGTAACGATTTCAACCTGAAAATTACTAATGCTTTTATATATAATTATCTTACATTTTAATAATAATTATTAATCTAATTTAAATTATTAAAGACCATTTTACTACCTAAGAAAAATTGTTAGATAAGGCGTAGATCCATAAATAACATATGTTTTCAAAGATTACTGAAATATTCCGTTTTAAAATGAAAAATAAATCAATTAATTCACATAATATTCAATAGATGGCGTCTTAAGGTTTAGCGAAACTGCTAAAAAAAAATAAACAATTTTGTTAAAAGAGGCAAATTAATGTAGTAAATATTTCCATGTTTCTGAATTAATTTCAAACCAATTTAGTGGTTTTAAATTTATAGAGTTTAGTAAAAACAAAGAGAATGATCTATTATTAGAATAATTTGAATGAAGTTCTTTAATTTTTTCATTATATAATGTTATTACTTTTTTATACTTTTATTTTTTTCAATCACTAAAAATAAAGTAAATGTTGGAAAATTTGAAAGAAGTTTTAAATTTTATTCATATATAAACTTTTATGTAATTTTCGTAATTATCTATAATTTTTGTAATTATCTTTAATTTATTATTGCAAATGTCAATATTTTAGACATGTGCTACCGGATGTTGTCTAAGTCTGATTTTATGAATATAAACATTTTATTTTATTCTTGATTTAAATTTAGTTAATGTAAATTTTCAATTTACTTATATAAATTAATGGAATGTTAATATTTTATGTAAAACTTACTATAACTTTAAAATATAAATACGGAAATCTGAGTAACCTGATTTTCCAGAAATATGAGTGTAAGAGCATACTCCAGTGAACCACAGACACGTATCGCAAGTTCAAAGGTTGCATTATTTATGAGCAGACAGAGACGAATTCAGTGCAGTGTGTACGCGATGTTTGATTTATTTATAATTGAGGACGTCTGGCGTCCAGGCAACATGCGTTTGCGTATTTTATTACGTGCATGATGCCCATTCTACGAAATAATGGTCAATTCTATGGTCAAAGGATACGTCTCGATGAACCGGTTCGCATGGTATTATAAAGTGCAACAAAGTGCAAACGCGCACTCGGGAGCCAAAGCCAGTTCAATTAGATGTCAAACCTGTGCGCGCGTCGTCTTTTACTTCACGTGCGGTGGTTTTACGTAACCGTTGATCCGGGATGCAATAAAATAAACCCTGCCTCAAAAAAACCTGCAAAACCATTTCAAAAGATCTTCTCGCGTGAGAACCTACAATTAACATATTTGTCTCTGTCCTTTCCTTATAATTTAAAAACGCAAAACAATTAACGAAACTGAAACGGTACAATCATTATATTTGTCCCAAAAATAAACAATTATCAACCAAAACTGTACAATTTTATAATTAACCATATTTTTGGATTTTGAATAATTTTTGTTTAATATCCAAAATCCAAAATAAAATTGTCATTACTGAAACACACCTGAAACAATCCAATTATTATATTTTTCTTTGAAATCCCAAATATAAACATTTTATATCCAAGTTCCTAAATAAACGAAACAATTATATTTGTCCCAAAAATAACAATTATTGTACAATTTTTATATTTAACCATATTTTTGGATTTTCAATAATTTTTGTTTTACATCCAAAATAAAATTGTCATTACTGAAACACACCTGAAACAATCCAATTATTATATTTTTCTTTGAAATCCAAAATATAAATATTTCATATTCAAAATTCTAAAAAAACGAAACAATCATTATATTTGTCCCAAAAATAACAATTATTGTACAATTTTTATATTTAACCATATTTTTGGATTTTGAATAATTTTTGTTTAACATCCAAAATCCAAAAAAAAAATGGCATACTGAAACAATCCAATTATTATATTTTTCTTGGAAATTCCAAATATAAACAAATAATATCCAAAATCCTAAAAAAACGAAACAATCATTATAGTTGTTCCAAAAATAACATTTATTATACAATTTTTATATTTAACCATATTTTTGGATTTTAAATATTTTTTTGTATACATTTAATATCTAAAATCCTAAAAACCTAAACTTGCATTCATACGGCAAGTGGCATTGATAATGCTCACCGATTTCTATCATCTTATCTTCATCTCGTTCTCACCGTGGCCGGCAATTTAGTAAATTAAGGAAGAACCCCATTCAAAACGAATTAATTTTCCATTCTCTGATTCCTTCCCATCTCGAGACGAAAAAAAAACGCGATGTTAATATCTCTAAATTATAGAGATTCTCATTCCTCGCTAGAAGCTTATAGGAAAATATCTGGTATTAGGACTCATTCACAATTAATTCACTTTTTTTACTACTTCTTCTAACTTAACACTAATATAATGAAAATCCTGTAAAAGTTTTTATTTTTTTCAATTACATTTTATTTTTATTATTCGATAATATTTCATGTACAATATTTTTACCATTTTATTATAAATGGCATAAGTAAAAATAGATAATAATTTGATTTAGTTTCCATAGAAACAATTAGTTAAACAATTATACAAGAATTCACTATATTTTACTAACTTTTAGTTGTTAAATTTTAGCAATTTTTAACCGATTTATTAAAAACATATTAATTTGTTTTAAAAATCTCTAAAATATTTTTTTGTATTGTAATTTATATTTAAAATGAAAATTTGTTTTTTTTTCTCCTATTATATTATACAAAATTTTATAATTTTATTATAGTTTTTTATATAAAAAAACTTCAATTAAAAAAGTTTATTAAAAATAATTACTTTTTAATTAAATATAAAATTTGTAAAATTTAATTCTAGTTATATTTTAAATAACTATAGAAAAATTTCATTGCTCTTTGATATTTTTTTTCAATATCCTTGATTATTTTGTAGGAGACTACAATTCATCTATATAAAACAGGCCATTGACTCGTTGAGTATAGATTGAATTTGATTTCACGATTTAGTCTTATTTATTCAATCTTGGCTCAACCATTACAAAAGCGTTTATTTTTTTTGCTTCTTCAAAAATGTTAAATTGCATTTGACAGATATTAACTAATTTCGAAGCGTATCTAATTACATTGTAATTGAGCAAACTACACGTCAGTATCAGGTAAATACTCCATCAGGAGGAACAGCTTATGTCTAGTATTGTTATTCTTCTATGAAGCGTGCACAATATTTTATCGTAATTGTATCTATTCCCAAACGAAATGGCACGTGCATGTGATGATTTTTTTATTTTCGGCACGTTCGTCGATAAGCGTCCGTTTCGCATTCGCATCCTTGTTGTTGATAGTCAAACGGCTCTTCTTTTGGCTATCAGAAGGATGGTTGACCATTCTGCGCATTGGGATCACGGACGTGAAATGGTTCGCAGATAGGAAACACTCATTGTTCTGAAGCAGAGGAAACGCCAATTATTATTGTTCGAATTGAACACGCATCCACAATTTCTGTACTCTTTCTACTGTAAAAAAAATCTATTAATTTTTGCCGCAATGCCATTTGGGTGAGTTCCGCATGGAATATTTGGAGATTACCACCTTTTTGGATTTGCATCTTTTTCGTTAATCTTAGTTTCGTCTCGTGTAATTTCACGTGCAGATGCTTCGCAATTCGAGCTGCATGTCTTCTTGCTTAAGGTAATAAGTGAATCTAGCTTCGTCTGCGGCAGCAAGCGGTTGCATGTCAACGATGAACGGCTCTTCCTCGTCGAACACGCATAAAGGTTATATTAGGAAGTTGTTAGGTGGTGCGCTCGTTGGTTCTGCAGACTAAACACAAAAGATGCACATGTCATAACGAAGACGACACGTAAATATCACTGGTAATATGGCTTCTCGTGCTCTTTCCGCTAATAAGCTTTGATCTACGGATCCGGATTATCTGCATGAGCAGCTCTCCTTTCATAACGCTTCCTTAATGGGGGTAGTTAACCTCGATCGAATTTCAACCATTTAAAATACTGTTTTACTTGCTAATTGATCGACCTAAGGTCAATAGCCCTTCATTACCCTTTAATACCTCATTCCTCAATAAACGCACCTACAACAGTTCAAGTATGTAAATATTTACATCTCATTTCACTTCACAGGCTATTACAGCAGTTCTCAACCTATCGATTGCGTTGTTATACAAAAAAATGACAGCTGTCACCTTGCGAAATGACAGCTGTCACCTTGCAAAATGATAGCTGTCACCTTGTGATATGACTGCTGTCACTATTAATTTTAAACAAATATGTTGTGTCGAGCGACAAATAGTAATTTAGTAATATTCATCATAAAATTTGTAGAATCAGGAAGCTTCCTTTGCGAATGAATTCATTACATTTTCTAATAGTGAAGTATAAAAAAAATACATACACATGTATAATTTACTATTGTTCGTAAAATGTGCATACGTAAATTCACTGTCTATAGATTAAAGTAATAAACATTATTATTTTTTTGTTCCTGGCAATTAATTATTCCCATTGAAAACATTAATAAAACAATAACTAATTTGTAAACAATGTTTTATGAATAATACAAAAAATAATAAATAAATGTATAATATTTGCTTCATTTAAACGATTTAATAAGTAAAGTGGTTTAACAAAAATTAGCAAATAAAAGAAAAAATCATGTTTTTTTCAAAGCTGTGTTCCCACACGAAACTTTTAATTACTTTCTCTACATTTTGAAATACTCGTAAGAGTGAAATATGAAAAAAGTTTCGTTTCAATATTTTCTTTCACAACTTATTTTTCTTAATTTATAATTCAGAGAGGTTTTCATTTAATTATTTTTTTATTATTATTTTGCTATTTCCACATATGTCTGTAAATTTGAATAAATAAATGATAGTTTGACTATATTTTATTAATAACTGCATAATTCATAAATGCAATGGATTTGGAAATCGACAATGCAAACAACAAAATCAATCCGAAAATTTTCCGGTTTGTCCTTGTCACAGATTTTATATGAAACATATTTTATAACTGTAACAATTGTGCTGGAATTAATAGTACATATTTCATCACAGCTTTGTTTATTTTCAATGATTCACTTAAAATAAAAGAAACGTTAATCCATGTATTTATAATTTCAATATAACTTTGAATAGTTTTCGCTTATTTATCATTAAATGAGTTTAAATGATTATATTTGTAATCGAAACGCACAATGCTTTTATTGTTTAAAATATGCATTTTCTGATAAGAATTTCATATTTTATGGATAAAATTTATATTTTTTATTAAGAAGTTTAAAATGTGCAATGTTGCTAAATTAATGCATTTTTTTATATTTTAAATAATAGTCAGTTTAAAATAAAGTGTGGTGTACCCCAAGGAACTGTACTAGGTCTTAATATTAAATTATGGTTTTACTAATATCGAAAAAGACATTTGCTACAAAGATAAAACACTAATGTTAGTAATAAACCGGATGTGGTATTGTAAAAGCTACTTAAAATCAAACTTAAAGCATTTAGAAGTGGCGCATTTTGATGCTGAAAGGTTGTAAAAGTAAACTTTTTCGAGTGGTTCTAACAGTGCGAGTTTATTATGCCGTACGTACACTTTACAGTTCCAAAATAGGAAGTAATAATAGAATCCAGAGTACGTTATTATTATTATTATTATTTGTCAGCAAAGCGAGCAGTCGTAAAGATAAGCTCATTACGAACTTAAACTTAATGACGCAAGGCGGTCTGGGCTTCTCGGGATCCGAATACATTTCGAACGAAAATCATCAACACGGGATTTGCGTTAATGGTTTCCTAATTCATTTACAATACATATTATTTTTTTGTTACGTATTATTAGGAAAAAACGTAGTTAAACCAATTCCGCATTTCAATGTGCTCTTATCACCATTGATAACGCAACCACGAGCGTTTCACATCCATATTTATTCGTTTAGTTTTTTATTTAACGCAATCGTTAATTCAGTTATGTTATTGCATTAAAAGCTCATCAAGAAGCGACGATCCGGAAGTTATCGATCATCGTAAAACCGATTGACTACCAAAATCGTGATGCATATTGGCCTTTAGATTTCTATACACAATATTACCAAAAAAAAAACACTAGAGAGGAAAGTAACCAGCGTGAGTTAATTTCGATCCTTGAAGTGATTTACTCATCTGCTTTAATTACATGTAATTTAGATATTTCGAAAAAATTGACATCACAATCTGTTTAGGGTCATTATCTTCTCCTTGATTTCGTTATGGGCGAATCTAACCGGTTAATTTGTAATTAAACATTTTTATTATCTCTTCGCCATAAGGAAACATCTACCTGACATTGTAATTTTTTATCACATTATCGATACAACTTAATAAAAATAATTTACTTCCACACAATACGCAACATTACACAAACAATAACTGTCAAGTGTACCAACTATGTACATTTGACAGTTCACCTGTCAAATATTTACAAAATCTTGATTTTATCCACAAAAAAAATATTTTTTTAGACCCAAATTTATAGTTTAAAGCCAACAGTTTGTAAAATTAACCTCTACACTTAAGGTTTTAAGGAAATCAAGTAAAGAAATACACCATGGTTTACGTTTGCAAAAATGAATTCTTTTAGTTTTCTTTTCGTTCCTTAGGCGATATAAAAATTAAAGCCTTTGCGCGCCGTATTCTTTGGAAACAAAAGAAACTTTTTTATGGAAATAAAACGCCCCCATCGCTGAATACGCGCTTTGAGTACTTTTATATTTTGTTGTTGTTCTCGGAAAAGGATCAATAAAAGCCGCTGTAAAACGTTACGGTTTTATGGAAAACATTTTTTGACGTCAGTTAATTTCATAATATATTTCTAGTTCTGTTGTGTGCCGTCAATAAAATAAAGTCCAAGTTCCAATCAGATTCAGGTTTTGGAGACGCTGATTCATAACAAAATTGATTCGTCAGAAAATTTTATCAATATCACATCACAATTAAAATGTGTATAAATTTTAACAAAATAGTTGCTTCCAAATTTTTATGGTCAAATAATTATTTATTTATTTCAACCTCAAAAAGTTGATATTTTTTGAAAATTCGAATAATACAAACTGTCATAAAAGTAACTTTACTATTTTGTTTTTATTGAGGTTATATTTCATACAAAATGGTTAGGAATAGATAACAATTATTTTATAACACGTAAAATGTAACTTGTCAAGTCAATTTTTGACAGTTCTGTATTGTATAACATTTTTACATATCAACTGCATTTTTTTAGTAACTTGTCAGTAATTTGTCAATTGCACATATTTCGTAACTGGAACAAGTCTACTTTAGAAGTAACATCTTCCACGACTTGTCAAGTAACTTGTTAAGTACGAATGTATTCAATCTTACTTATACAACTCATAAACAAAATGTCAATTTTTGACAGTTTTATATTGCTGAAAATGAATAACTACAACATATCTATTTTAAAAGTAACAACTTCTATGATACTTGCCAAGTAACTTGGGGAGTGTAAACAAGCGCGTTCATACAACTCATAAATGAAACGTCATTTTTTGGCAGTTGTATATTTTACAAATTTTTTAACTTGTCTACTGCACATATTCGTAAGTATGACAAGTCTACTTTAGAAGTAACACGTTACACGACTTACCAAGTAACTTGTCAAGTGGGGACGAGTGAAAGTCTACTTTCTAAGTAACACCTTACGAACTTGTGGAGTAGACAAGCGCGTTCCATCACATACAAATCATAAATGAAACGTCAATTTTTGACAGTTATATTATACAAATTGTAACTTGTCAACTGTATGTAATTTGTAACTAAAATAATTAGCTAAATAAAAACTACAATTTGATTGCATTTTCATCACAGTTAAATACGTTTTTCTGGATCAATTATAAAATAAACGATTTGAAAAAAAAAAAGTTGATGCAATTAAATCGAATGAACAAGCTATAATTATTTTTTGTTTGTCGGATCGTTTTGACTGAAATTATAGTTAAAATAAACCAATCCATTGGGAGCGTTGTTCGTTGCAAAAATCCATATTCGCTTAAATCACGTTTTACGACCTGCACATTTCTTTCGGCCATTTTGGCCTGTGCCTTCTTTCCGTATACTTTATAACCCTCCGTCGATTGTATTTGTACAACCCACCCGGTTGCTGAAGAGAAACCAGTTTCCCAAAAGGTCCGAAATAAATATATGAATGCAGAGGAACACAAAAAGGGCATCTCTTTGTAGAAATGTGCCCAACAAATGTGTTTACCAGAAAAATGAAATATATTTTCTCGAATTCTGTAATTACTTCAATATTTAGCAATAATTTCCAAATTTATATTTATAATTTCTACAAAACGATGTAGAGTTTCTTTTGCATCTGAATTTTGCAATTATACGTATTTCCTATTGTTTGGAAATGTGCGATTCCGAAATGCGGAATATCACTGGATCCCGTTGTAGAAAAAGAGTTTCGTAACGAACATCTTAATGGATGGATATACGCGAAAATCCCTCTTCTTGCGTAACGAGTAGAAACTAAATCCGCCGATGATTAATAACAACAATCACACGTCCGATGCAATTTGATTTCTACTCTTTCTTTTTTATTATTTTCTATTCACATATCATTATTATCATCATCATAATGAAACTTACAGGAATTAATTTTACGTAATCCTATTTAACATTCTTATATAGTTTTCTTTATTTTTTTGGATTTATCAATAATAATTTTGTTCAGAAACGTGGTCTAATTACGAACCCAATTATGTTTAATGGAGCCACTTGGATTTACGCAACTGTTTGCGAATCCCGATGCGGCTAATCGCAAGAATAACTGGTCATAAAATAAATGTTTGCTATCGAAGTGGAAAACCATTACTTAAAGGTTATTTCCACGGTAATTGGTTTGTTGATAACTGAAAGCAATGAAAATATTTACCTGAAGATTTAATTTAGTTATACAATTTTTAATTTATCGTATCATAAACATATTCTGATTATTTTAAATAAACGTGCGTCAACTTATTTTGTACTCATAAATATTGATGTTTGTAGATAAACTAATCTTCTTTCAATAATTATAAAGTACCCTGATTATACATTAACTAGGCCGCAATAGTTAAAAAGGCATCATTCATAATTTGAATAATAAATTGAGTAATAGTAGATTATAAGAATGATCGAAAAAAGTACAATAGTTTTTTTTCCCCCAACAATAATAGTTGCACTTGATTTATACTTATACGCAGTTTACGATAGTTAAGCAAAGTGTGTCACAGATAATACTTAGATATGAAACTTCTGACTACTAAAGTTAAAGTAAGTTACTCAAAGAATAAAAATTAACAGAATAATTCACAAGGTCAATAACCAATTTCACTTCAATAAACAATTCATCTTTCTTATAGCAAGATTGACTATAAAAATCCTAAGTTTCTAAACAATTAGGAACATGATTTAGGCAACAAAAAAGTTTAAGTTACTTTATGCACGATTTTTATTGTTATTAATAGTAAATTGAAGTTTTTGTGGTGATATGAAAATTTTGTCACCCACCTAAATATTTTTTTTTACTACCTAATACATTTTTGTGATTAAACTGTAATAAACCGGATAAAACTGTTTAAATATATTCGTATTTATACAAACTTTAAAACTAGTCAAATGAATTTATATAAAAAAATTAATAAAAAAAATTTGTAATACTAAACGGAAACTTGTGGTGACGAGTCTGCATCTGCGTTTATGTATAGAGCAAAAGAAAAATCAACGGAGATCCAGCAATAATCCTTCGTGGCGCATTAATTCGAACCGGCTGCATTGGATCAGGGCAATTAATTTAGTGTTGGTAATTAGTTTCTGGATTAGACTAATATCCACGCTAATCGGACGCTTTAATATCAAACCATGTGAATGCGGAGACGGATTTTCCATAAATCTTGTTTAACTCATCTTCAAAGATAAAACAAACATTCAAATTAAACACTGATCTTAGAGTAATTTTTAATCGCAAAGTTAATATAATAATTTCAAATAATAATATTTTTTTAATGTATTTTAAAAGTGATCTGAATGCTTCTTAAAACTTGTAGTTTACGTTGAAAATTTATTTTACAGAAAGTTTTCAATTTCAGAGAAAAAAAATGTTTTAAAAAGATTCTTAACTTGATTTGTTTTTAATGACTTATTTTAGGAATCTTGCAATGGATGAGAAAGTTTATTTTTAAAAAGATTCAGTAAATTCTAAACTTCATTTTACTAGATTTCGAATAGTAATAATATTTATTTTTTTAATAATAATATTTTAAACATTTTTTTCTTCTTAAAACTTAAGAAGTTTACGTTGAAAATTTATTTTATAGAAAGTCTTCAATTTCAGAGAAAAAAAAAAGTTGTAAAAAGATTCAGTAAATTCTGAACATGATTTTACTAAATTTCGAATAGTAATAATATTTATTTTTTAATATTAATATTTGTAATAGTTTTTTGTAATTTATTAGTATTTTAAAAGTGATCTGAAAGCTTCTTAAAACTTAAGAAGTTTATGTTGAAAATTTATTTTACAGAAAGTTCAATTTCAGAGAAAAAAAAAAGTTGTAAAAAGATTCAGTAAATTCTGAACATGATTTTACTAAATTTCGAATAGTAATAATATTTATTTTTTAATTTTAATATTTGTAATAGTTTTTTGTAATTTATTAGTATTTTAAAAGTGATCTGAAAGCTTCTTAAAACATAAGAAGTTTACGTTGAAAATATATTTTATAGAAAGTCTTTAATTTCAGAGAAAAAAAAAAGTTGTAAAAAGATTCAGTAAATTCTGAACATGATTTTACTAAATTTCGAATAGTAATAATATTTATTTTTTAATTTTAATATTTGTAATAGTTTTTTGTAATTTATTAGTATTTTAAAAGTGATCTGAAAGCTTCTTAAAACTTGTGGTTTACGTTGAAAATGTATTTTACAGTCTTCAATTTCAGAGAAAAAGAAATGTTTTAAAAAGATTCTAAACTTGATTCGTTTTTAATGACTTATTTTAGGAATCTTGCAATGGATGAGAAAGTCTATTTTATTCTACTAATTATACAAATCATGAAATGGATAATTCATAAAAAAATTAAATTGTTTAAGTGACGATATTCTATTAATCAAGAATGGAACAAACTATGTAGACCTTAATGAATAAATTTCCATATTTACACCTACGATTACATAACCATGATTTTAAATAATAATTACTGATTTTGGAGTTTATTCTGAAAAAATACAGAAATGATTTTTATTTTAAAACTCACGTTAAGTAAAATAACTGTTTTTGAATTAGGTTTTACCCATTTCGTATATTTCTAAATTAGCTTAAAAAATGCAATATCCTGTACATTTATTGCAAAAAATAATAATAAATAATTTGATTAAACTGGACCATTGACCTAAAGCGGTTCCATTCATGAAAATAAATAAATTTATAAAAAAGTTGGTGAACTTGTTTCCTAGATAATTATTGTTATTTTTTTTTTTAATATTTTTAATATAAATTTTGGATAGAAAGAGTGATATGATGATAGTAGTAATAATAATAATGGGTAACAAGGATCGCGCGAGAGCCTCGAGCTGGTGGCTTCGGAGGACGACATAATAATTCCACGTTAATCCTTATCGCAAGAAATAAACCTATTACCAGAGTGCGCTGGAACTAATCGTCGGAGAATGATGGTTCAGTAGTGCGTGAATTTCCAACGAGCGAGGACGTGCTCGGATCCACTCTACGAACTAGTTACTACTCTTTACCAGTCAGTCACTCGCTCACTCAGTCAGTCACAGACGACCATTCGGAACGCCGTGCCTAGTGCCTACCCAGTGTGAACATCATCATACAACAACAACCACCACCGACATTATCGATTGATTTTATTGAAAGGATAATTTTATTTTGAAACTTTCTTTTCCTTAGACAAAAAGTTTGGAATACAAATGTGTTGAGTGATTTCTAAGTGTGTGCATATTTTTTAATTATTATTTATAATTAAAAAGGTAAGATATTTTTATTTATATCTTTAAAATTACATTCAATTCAAAATCCAAAAAAAATATAAAAATAAATAGTTTTCAAACTGAATTAATTAATTTAATTATTTAATATTCATTTTCAAAATATAATTTTACACTAATTTAAAAACATTGTTTTCCTTAATTATAATATATTTTTTAATACAATTTCCAAATCAAAACAATTTTTTATCTTTTAAGAACAACAATGACTTCATTTTCAAAGATTTTTATGAAATATTCAAAAATCATGCAAAACGTAATTATATAAAAGTGAAGACAATTTCATAATTGCTAATTTTGCATCCCTTAATAAAACGTTCTATAAATACGTTTTTCGTGTACAAACGAATGCACATGTAAACATTCATTTTCTGCCAGTATTTTGAAAAGTGCTTAAGTAAACATGTATTTTCATTAACGAAGCGTAACATCTACTTTGCTGGAACACACAAAGGTTCGATAACCCTCCTCTCTCTCTTTCGCCGTGCGTAAATCATCTGTTCGGAAACACGTTTATTTTATAGTTTAACAATTACAGCTCGAACATTTACTTATTATATTCTTCAATCACCAAACCGACACATTTTTTTAATTAAAATTTATGCTGTTATTATCTAAAAATTTAATATTTATATAAATTGTTTAAAATATTATTTATGAATATTTATTAGATTAGATTAAAATACGATTTGACTTAAAATTATTTGCTTTTTTTTATCATAGACTGAGATAATTTTACTATTATTAAATATTAAGAGAAAAATAAGTTTTTATTAGTCACCGAATTCAATAACAAATGTGAGCTTGTAAACAAAGTTTTGTTTTTTTAAATTTCTCAATCATGCGGCACGAGTCGGAAATTTAAATTGCAAATGCTTTGTTTTGAATTTTTTAGTACGTTTTTATATTAAAAGAGTTTAACAACTAAAATTGCTTTTATTAACTGTTAATTATTTTACAATTAATTGAATTTAAGCAGGTGATAGTTATTGACCATCGTAAAATCATGTGGAAACCTGATTTATTTATTATATAGGTTCGTTCGACACGATTTGAATAGTCGATGACCATTGAAATTAATTGGTTCGAGTTCCATAAAAATAACGTGTTTAAATTTTTATACTTAAAACATAAAAGTTTTATTTATTGCCTAGTTGTAACTATGAAACATTCCGGAGATTGTCTTTATGTCTTCATTTACCTAAAAGAAAATAGTCCATTTAAAATTTTATTATTTTTTTGGACAAAAATTTACAAAATATCAGTATTTATCATCAACTACCAGTAATTATTACTGGTTACCATGGATTCTAATATTATTGGAATTGGTATAACTGTGCATTTATTTTTAGTTTCAAATATCATTATTTTGCCATGGATTTTGATATTAGTGGAATTTATTTTGGATAATTGGTAAACCTGGTAGATGTCATTCGGTGTGATTTCGTTATAAAATAAAAATATGATTATTTCTATTAAAAAAAAATGTTATGTAACCTTTTCGTTGATATTTTAAGCATAAAATTATGCGATGTAATTTAATTGCTTTAATCCGGCGAAGTGTTTATAACTGGAATTTCCTCGGCGATTGGTGCCAACTGAAAGAAAGAAATAATGAAAAGCGGCATCTCCGAAGTGGTTCGAAAGCATTGGCAAACACGACGATTACCATTAGAGATTATTACAGACAAACACAATATGGAAAACCAATTACCGGTACTCCTTCGAGTATCTATAATGGAAGTTGACTGACGTCAAGTATGAGAGATGCATCATAAAATCTCTTCATCTTCATTGCAGAAACGATATCAAATATTTGCATATTTACCTTAATGAATATCAAAAATTGAAAATTTGAATTATTTGAAGTTTTAAATTATAATTTATCGAATTACGAAGCAAGACACACTTCAGGAAACTTTCGACCGGACCTCAAACGTGTTCAGCTTCATAGTTTATAGTACGCCTAATTAATTTTATTCAACTATTCATACACGTTTAATTACCATTTCATTTTATTCAATAAACACAATCGAATGATTTAGCGTTTTCTTCCTATAATTAAACTCTTCGTCCTTTCACTGCAAATTGCCATTATTTCATAAAGATAAAATTTGAATCTAATCCAGCCTCGTCATCTTCATGAAACGTATACAAATTAAATGGTTAGCAAACATTGTAATTTATTTATTAAAAAACGTTTAAAAGTGCGTGTCTTCGTATGGAACAATTAAGTGTCGTTCGTTTCGTCTTAATCCCGGTGATTTAGTGCTTCTCCAGAGTACCGCTCGGAATTTATGGATTACACAATGTAAAACTAAATCCGTCCGCATTTACATAAGAATGGAGGAGTTCATTCTTTCCTTCTCGGTATTATCATTATGTCCTCCGCTTCAAATCATCTATTATTATTATTATTACATCCACGTCCTCCGTTCCATTTTCAAATCAGTATAAATCAACAAACCTTGTCTCTCACTCCGCCTAGGTCTCATTTCTAACGTCTCCCTTTTTTTTTGGTTGCAGGGTTTTTCCAACTCCAGGTCTATTTTTAATGTGAGTATCATTCATAGTTATTTTTACCTTTTCCATAAGTATTTCCAGTATTTCAATATTCCAGTAATATTAATATATAATAGCAAAAAATTTAATTTAAAAACTTTTTATATTTCAATTTTCAAGTAGCAAAAAACAAATATTTTAATTTTTCTATAAAATTATTTTTTGGTTTATAAACTTCTATAGTATATAAGAAAAATATTTCAAATTTAATGAATTTATATTAAAAATATTTCAAGCAACTCAAAATTTAGTTTACAGTTTTTGCAAAAATATATATTGAGTAATAATTTCTACTAGCTTATTAACATTAATATCTTTGACCTTGCGAAATATTGAAACAAGTCTGTTATCAAACAAAGTAAAAATATCCGTCAATTCCTATATTTTCATTGAATTTAATGATATTTCAATATTGTGCAAATATTGCATAATAATTGTTATAAATACAATTAAATAATTCTTTTTACAGAGATAAATATTTGCACCAAAGACTGTTGACCTGAAATAAATTTGTTTTGGAACAAAGAAAATGAGTTTAAAATGGAACGCGAAGAAATCGATTAGTTTATAATTCGGATCTGAAATGAGAAAAAAAAGAGGTAAAGCACCGAAGAAAATAGTTTGTTCGATTGTGTTTCGTATAAAGAAATACAATTAGTGATTAGTACAAAATTGGTTCGAGTCTAAAATTGTGTGTAGGTAAATATTTGTAATTTAAAGAAATGAGGTTGTTAAGGTCATGGCGAGATTCATTCAACTCGAATCGTAACAAAAGGAAATTTATAAAAGTGAGTTGATGTAATTCAATTTGTTAGGAAATTTTGATGGAGGAAAGTCGGAATGGAAGAGTTGACGAGTTTGATGCAATTATAAATGTGAACTCTGGAAGCGGTGATTTATCATTTCGCGCCGTGCCTGAAATTTGCACTGTTTGCTGAGTCAAGGAACTAATTAAAAATTTGCCGTTGCCCGTTGACCCATAAACATATCCGCCCATATCCAGATGGGGATAGCTCCAATTATTATTTAAACGCTCAAACATATTTATATAATTTTTTTTTTGGTTCAACGCGCGTTTTGTGAATACCAAATCCGATCATATTTCACCGTTAGGTCCCTGCTTAACTGTACCACGAACAAACACAATGCCATATATCTGTTTTTGGACAACAACTCTTTCTATTCGTGTTTTCGGTCGTAGAAAGTGCGCGAATCTATTTCACGAAGGGAAAATCGTCATGACTCTTTGTCTTTGGCTTATTTATTTTTTTGTATTCTTTCTCTTTATTTTGTTCATAAGTCATCCGGTACTTCGGCATTTTAATGACACGGCATTGTCTAGACACTTGGTGCAAGCACAAACATCGAATGCACATCCCCATCCATTGATGAATATGGAATACTAATGGCTCGGGACAACTATTTTATGTTAATGCCCTTTTCATGCTCTCCGCATTGTATGCAAAAGCGCCTTTAATTACTATCCGCCAATGAGCTTTTTAAATTTCTATAAATTAAACGAGAGCCACTCCAAAATTGAACAACAATACTCTTTTTTCATTTCTTCCTTCCTACGCTGATTATAAAGCTTTGTTCTTCGTTAATGTATCATTTACCGATGCGAGGGTGGATCGCAGCGAAACTGGTCTCGACCATCTCGAATAATTGTAATTAAAGCAAACATCGTGACTCCCACCGTCCATAAAATATTCCATAGTTCCAATGTTCTAGATGCTCGTGTAATTTTCCTCCAGCCTTCATTATTTTTCATTAAAAAAAACCACTTCCATCATAATAATCAACATCATTTTTCAATTATTTCCCATTTCGTCCTCTCATATTTACAAAAGTCAACTGTAGCATTATCCTAAAGTATATACACTTAACTGCAAAAATACCGTGCAAAGCAAAAACGACAAACGTTGCATTTAATAATGCATATCAAACAACAACAGCAAACAACAACATTTACTTTTTACACGCATTTTAATTATTATTCACAAATATCTAATAGTTTTTCTTACAAAGAATACATTTTCATGTTTGTCTGCTTTAAACTTTAAACATTTATACTCCGAAGCCTAATTTCTGCAGTTATTTAAGCTAATATTCAAAATTTATAAAATTCCAAGGTCACACTTTTTTAACGCCATCTTTTGGTTTGCTGTAGAAATTTTTGAAATAAAATTGAATATTAAAATAAATAAATAAATCAAGATTTACAAAAACTGGTTTTCTTAATGTGATCATAACGATGATTGTTTCTCTGAATGCGGTAGACAATGAATCATTTCATAAATTAAATTAAAAAACTTAATTATTTGACTTTGAAAAATAACTAAATTCGAATTGAATCATTCATGAAAATACGACTGCGGAATGCGAACGTTACGTTCACTTGTAAATGAAATGCTGTGGAATGCGAGCGTAACAATTTTCTTCGTTTCGTTTCGCGTTTGTTGTTTACATTCTTGTCCCACTCGTGAAAAGAAAGGCCCTTTCCTCGCGAAGAAGAAAAATATGCTTTTTATCTTTCTGCAGCATTGTTTGCGGTTTTAAACGCCAAGTTTTGTTATGTAGAAACTTGCAGAGTACATATATTTTTCAGAAGTAAAATGTTACAAAGAAACTTTAACTTTCCAGGAAATATTTACAATGTTTTTTTTTTATTAAATGCATTAATGAATAAGTTTCGATTAATTGTAAATATTTAATAATAATATATTAAAGATGAGAATAAAATAAGTGATGAAAATACCAAGTGTGTATTTAAAAAATGACTTTCTAGTTATCTATTGATCTCCGTATCGATGAGATAAAAATTGATTGATGAATGAAAAATATTGATTTTCACTATAAAAGATTACACTTTTAACAAAATTTGATTGAAAAAGCGATTACATAATTTATTGCATGCAAAAAGAAAACATATTTAAAATTATTTATGTTGTGTAATTTCAAAATTAAATAAATTGTTACTTGGTGTTGTTTAAATGTAACAATTTTATATGTACGACACAAATTAAAATAAATTAGATGTTTTGTGATGCATTTTCACAATCTTGAAGGTCCTATTGACCAAAGTGTACATTTCCAGCTTGTTGTTGCAAATAGCGTGATCATTGCCCAAACTACCAATTTCGTGTCTGCGCGACGAGAAGAAATTACCGTGTTTATTTGTATGCTCGTGTCGTAATTATCGTCGAAAAACGTCGATTTCTATTCATCCGACCTCCGCTGGATTTTTCACTGCCAATGTCAAATAACCGCCTTCTCGGATGTCGCAACTACGAAACAATTGATGACCGTTTTTGATCCAGCTGCGATGCCCCGGGGTTGCAGCGTTGCGCAATTCTCGTTCCCGCCACGTTGCGATCATTTTAAATTTAGACGGGACAACTTCTTTTTGGGTCTTTGGATCTATTTAAAATCGGTATCGGGAGAGAGAGTTCGTTCGTTCGTTCCTCACGCTGACATTTATAAATCCTCCTTCTCGTTTTGTAAGATTATATTCATCGCATCTATTTTAGAACTACCACATGCTGTACAATTCAATTAATCTGAAGACAATAAAAGTTAATTTAATTGATCGGATAATGAAGAGAATGCAATGAATTCTAATAAATATGTCGAGTTCCAAAGCGATGAGTGGATTTCCTAGAAATTAGGGGAAGAAAAGGTTTCACCTTACCTAAGCCCAAGGGTTCTAAAATTAACGGTACACCTGGCATTAGGAGGAACTCAATAAGCTGCTGGTTAAAACGTCTAAAATTTTAACTTTTCCAAGAAGTAATTACATTTCTTTAAACAAAGTTTCGTGCTTTTTTTATTAAATTATTTATTCACCAGGTGATTACAATTAACGTAAATTGCATTGAGAAAAAAAATACTATTTTAATTATAATACGGAAACGCTGATGACTTTCAACGCAAATTATATTGATTGAAGAATTAAAAAAAAATCTTCATTGAAATGATATAACACGGAATTCCTATTGCGAACTCTCGTCGGATGCTTCGATAAATTCTCTGAATTGAATGATTAAACTAATGGACTCCGAATGTCGACAAAGTTTTATTGCCGGCAATTCAAGCGCAAAGTGGGAAAACACCTCTTTCCACGTGCAATGGACTTTCGCGAATTCCCCTCTCGCCGTATTCACTAATATTTGCATTTCTTTGTGCTGTTTGCCTTTTATAAATAAGCGAGAAGAAACGAGACCAGATCTTTCTTTCAGTCCTTGGGACTTCCGAGAACTTCGAACTTTTGATTTATGCGAGTCCTTCAAACTATCTTCTATTTACCTGTACGTTTTTTTTTACAACTTCGAGAGAACCGCTTTGGTGGAGATTATGTCTGGAGGGTGTAGCATTTATACACTAAGAATAAAAAGTTAACTTGCTGCTAATTATCGCTTTTCACTCTTAGAAAATCAGTTCATTTATTTAAATTATAATAATAATTTAATATTTTTTTTAACATTTATCAAGAAATTCCATTTGAGTTAAGATCTTCAAATTTTTGAAGTGCAAATTATAACTTGCAATACAGTTTAGGTTTACGGAATAAATGTAATTGGAAAATGAGCTAACTTGAAAAATATGGATGAGAATTAACATAACATAGATTCAAATGAATGCAGTACTAAGAAGTAGCGAGAATGTAATTGAAATGCATGAAATTCCCCTCGACAGGAAACGAAAGGTCGCCTCTATAACCGAAAAAGCCGAGTGGACGAACTCGTACGTTGTTCCTCCATTTACATGCAGATGCCTTCTGTGTTCCTTAGTTTCGGTATTTAATATTAAAGTTTCGTTCGCAGTATTTCACTTGAGGAATGCGGGCGGAAGAGATTAATGAAACATGAATATTCTATTGGTTGAAGACTCCCCCTTTAAGAATCTTCCGTTGTTTGTTTTCATTTTACTTATTTTTTCATCTGCATTATTATTACTGACTCACCCCAATTCATCCTGGATTTATTTAAATTTGGGGGAACGAGCAACATTTACACATCCACTAATTCTCTTTGCTGCTGGGAATTGGGATTTACGCATACATTTCGGTATCGTGGAGTACAGAAGAGTAGAGAAAAAAAAGAAGGGAATTGGGGATGAGGAAATGGGATCTTAGGATCAATATATGCATTTATTTGATCCTCTTACGTAATACGAAAGTCGAGAGGTGAATGGAACAGTTTCGCTTTTTCAATTGATTATTTAGAGGATTTCTGCAGATTATGCTTATTTCTATATAAAGTTTACACTATTCTACACTACACTATTATTATTTAGTTAGTTTTTTTTTACTTAAGGTCAAATAGGAATTTCAATAATTTCCGCAATGAATATAATTGAGAGAAAAAATATTTATTGGTAATTCGACGTGGGAGCCGCATCATTATGTGATTAACGGTGCAATGCGATTATGTAATCACAATCAAAGGTGTTCGGCGAGGAATGTCCGGCTACTGGTAAAGAAGACTGGATGGTGGTGGTGGAAATGATGGGCTACGATCAAGAGAAGAACCGTGATTGATGGCTTAGCGAGTGCAGCAAAGCTATTGCCCGTTTCGTGGATGAAGTGTAAAAATTCGCGATCGTAAATTGGATTTCCGCCAATTTGTTCTGGATTTATCGCCCATCTCTTCGGTGACGGCAGTTTCCTGCTCAATTGTTTTCGAAACCTACTTGATATTAAGAAGGTATCTGATAATTAGTGTTTACAGCTTGATTAATATGTACTGTCTTGAAAATCATATAAAATATATATTAAATAGTATAAATAAATAGTAAGTAGTTTGGAATCTTTATTTGGAAATAACAAATATTGGGAAATTAAACTTAAATTTAAGCGATTTTGTTACAATAAGACCAAAATCTATTAAATATGCGTTTTTATACAGAAAAATATGACAGTTAATTTGAAAACTTGATGACAAAATTATTGACAATTATAATTTTCACTTTAAATTTTCAATAAATTAAGACCTAAGTGTCTTGTATGGAAGAAAATAGAAACTATTTAAAAACATTAAATTAATTATTCGATTTGTATACTTTAAATATATTATAGTTAACTTAAAAATTTGACATGACAAGTGAAACAAAAATATTGACAACTTACAGCTGTTTTAGAAAATTTCTTTTGAAATATGTCATGTGTCAAAATTTAGGTTTATTAACATATTAAAAATATATGAAAACTTTAGATTTCAATTACTGAATCTTATATTTTCTTGAAATAGTATAAGTTTATAAGCAAAATCATCATAAGTACAGAGAAAAACTGATAGTTTGAAAACTTTATAATAATAGTTTAAATACTTTCACTTGACATGAAAAGTAAAACAAAAATATTGACAGCTTACAGCTATTTTCATAAACTTACAATTGAAATAAGTAATGTTAAAATTTAGGTTAAAGATTGATATAGTCTTGAAAATTAAATTTGAAATTTTCGATATTCTACTTAATTAAGAAAAAAATGTTTATAATATAAAAGTGCTAAATTTAGTATTGTAATGTTATGATATACAATGAGGTATAAAATTGTAATATATTGCTGATGTAACAGATAAATTTTGCATTGTAAAAATAAGATGAAACAGTTGTTGTAGACGTTCCATGTAGTGGAGAGTATTATTATTAGAATCTAGTTCAAACTGAATTAGCATTGCAAAGTGGGACTTATTTTCACGTAGCGATAAATTCGCCGGGTTTGCGCATAACAGGCCTGTTTTAAAGAGGATAAAAGAAGCAAGCAAAAAAAAAATGTGGTATAACACTGTTACTTTACGGCAATTGGAGGCATTTTAATGAATCGACCGGAGCAATTGCTGACTGGATCCATCGGGAGATCCATCTGCTTCCATTCCAGCCAAGGTTAATTATGTTATTAATACCGTGCAACATTGCTTCCGCTTTCAGCGTTTATCGACGAAAATGATTTGCTAATTAGCAAAAGTATGCGGAATCCACGATTACGGTACATCGAGTTGAGGGTGTACACACAGCTTCTTCCATCATGATCAGAGTCGCAAGAGAACAGAAAGGTTTTTTCTTGTTGTTGTTTTCGTTTATGGTTTGCACTTAACCCAATTACGTTGTTCGGAGAGTTGGGGAAGGCCATTTACATCCACCGCGTTTTGTTTGGATTAGCATGCAACAAATACAGGCATTCATACGTTTATACACGAAACCACTCATCGCATTACTAATGTATGCGCATAGTTGATCGATCAATGACTCGGTCGTGATTTACAAGATTTCCTCAACGAAGCAAGGCTGCGCACATCAAACAAAATCATGCTTACTTTCCAGGTTCGCTCGAATCAAAGAAGAAAGCACTTTTGCCACGGTTACCGTTCGCAGCTTCCAGCTTACATAATTAGCTCAATAATCTCGTACGGACCGTAACGGTCGGGATTTTATTGTTGTTTTGTTGCCTTTTGCTAAAGGAAATTAATGCAAAGCATTAAACCACTTTACTGGCGACCATAAACGTCGCAACGACCGACCAATATGACTCAGTCCTAACATATTTATCCTCTATTTACTATTCATAGACAAAACTCTTCTCTTTCTCCATCTCATCCAATACAAGGAAATTTACGAATTTCCTACTTATCCTCACGAAATTTATCAAATTTAATATCCGCAAGATACATTATTCGTTTCGATCAATAAATCTGACTTATATTCAATTCTGAATGCACAAAACAATTTTAATTGATTATAAAACACTTTTATTTCCTATTTCTAATAATTTCGCTTAAGAATTTTAATAATCGATCGCATTTTATGGTTGTTTTATTTCGATCAACGAAAGTAAACGAGATTTATGAATAATTCGCAGTTCGATTCCATTCAAATTTCGCGAAACAACGAAAGTGGAGTCGTGCTGTTATTTTCGTTATTTGTTATTCATCTAATGTGATCCGTGTCTGGAATTTTAGTTTAAATTTACATTAAATTTGCTCAGTTTAAATTACACATGCTTTTTTAATTATAAATAAAAGGAAAAAGGAAATCCAACACAATTTTCATGTTACTTTTACGCGGTTTCATTATGGATGTGGCTTCATTATATCTTGTTTAAAAAATTATTTAACATTTGATAATAATATGTATTTGAATAAAAAAAATCATATCATGTTTATTTTTAATTAATACTTTCCGATTTGTCATTTCTTCAAATAGATTAAATTTTCAGTTATTTTGTTAAGTAATTAATGAATTTTCATATTTAATATCGTTATCAATTATTAGTTATAATAGAACGTCTGTTTAATTTGGTAGCGTTGATAACAATTTGAATCAATTTTAAATTATATAATAAATCAATCTAAAATGATGATTAAATCCGGATCTAAACTCATAATATTTAACGAAAAAAAATAGTTACATCATTTTACTAAAATGAATAATTCTTGTGACGAATTCGTTCTTCGAAGTTACAATTAAAAAGTAGTTTTTTTTTCTATAGTAAATCCTGTATGATTTCTAAATTTTGAAATGGAAAATAAAACAGAAACTTAAAGATGGAAACATCTGCTCGAGTAAACTCAAATGAGTGATTAGCGAAAATCAATTAGTATTTTTTTTTATGTATCAGTGAAAATAATGCGGATGAAACATGTTTTACAGATTTCTCCGCAGAGAGAAATTTTCTTGTGGAAAAATCGGGGAATTAGAAAATCCATTCTTTCGATGCTTCCAATTAATGTAATTGCGAATTTTCAATAGCGGCTTTTGCATTTTGCCCATGTTCATCGCAATCAGATTTATTTATAGACCGGCGTCTGTGGTAATTGCATCAACCTGTTTAACGTATAATGTGAATTGCGTGGACCTCGCATCGGTTTCGTATTATTTTCTCTTTATTTATTTTGCTAATGTATTTATTGATAAAGCAATTCTATACTTATTAATGATGTAACATGTATATAATATATTTATACTCAATAACATAATTATTTAGAAACTTGGTTTAAGGTTTATAATCATTGTTAGTACATAAATAACATGAAAAACCATCACAAAGTGTTTCATATTTCAGTATTGTAAACGTGAGTCGATTTGTTATTGTTGAAAAGTTTTGAAACTTAAGTCAATTTGACGTTTGGAAATTAATATCAATTTGACATTTGGAGGTTAACGTCAATTTGACGTTTAGAAGTTAACTTCAATATTACGTCTGGAATTTAACGTCAATTTGATGTTTGAAAGTTAAATTATCTTAATTGGTCAAGTTCTTTAAATCCGATAACTTAAGTTATAATTACCTTATGCATTGATTTGATTATTTTTTTCATGTTATATAACTCTGAATTTATTAAACCTACATAATTCATGTGCTCGGTTCTCACGGGCCACTGGATGTGTAAAAAAATAACTTCTTTTTTTTTACTCTTTTTCTTCGGTGTAAAGAAACACGAGTAAAGAGAAAAGAACTTGGTGACAATGGAAGGATTTCCGCACTCCGTCTGACCGGGTTTCAGCCTTTTGTAATGAACGAACGGGATGAGCACCAAATCAATAACTCTCATTCTTTGCTTCATCATAATAGGAGAATCCAGTCAAGTTTCTAAAGATAAAATACCAATTGACTTTTTACATTAAAATCTGTTTAATGCAAAAATTCTTATTAACATTTACAATACAAATTTAAGAAAAAAAAAAGGCCAACGACCGAGTAACGAAATTTAATTTGTAAATTTAATTCTCTTTTAAATCATTGCTTTCGCGGAACAAGTCGTATCAAATTACAACAATTTATTACATAAATTTACGTACATAAATAACGCGAAAGCATCAAACATAATTAGATTCGCGTGGAAATACAGAAGAAAAAAAAACGTAGCTAAAACCCACGTTGTTCGCATCGCAAACCTTCTGGAACCGAAGAGATTTACGACGACTAACTAAAATAATATACACTTGAATTAAGTTTTTTATTTCTTCTAAACACTTGCAGAGATATTACGTTTCACTCGGTTCTAGGGTTTCAAGAAAAATAATCCATAAATTTGAAAGTGTAATTTTGTGAAATTATGCAAATTTGAAAACATCTGTTCGGGCGATGATCTATTTTTGGATGCGAAGAGAATTATGTTTAGGGGTTATATTTAAGAATCATCCCGTTTCGACAGACACGTAGTTTAAGTTAATGAAACTGAAAATACTTTCGCCTTTGATGTGCCGACCTCCGGAACAACCATTCATTTTGTTTCATAATGGATTTCCTTGTCACATATTTTTTTGTTGTTGTTGTCTTGGCTTGAAGATCGTGTAGCTTTGCTTTAAATCGTGTACGTTAGCGATGAGTTACAACTTTTAAAATTATTCAAATGCTTTAAGATAGTTCAACTTCAGATTTTAAATCGAGATTAAAGTCTCGAGTAGTTTTATAGTTGAATGGAGCTATGTAAATCATACCTAAAACTATTTGAATTTAAATAATTAGATTCGTATCGCTTTCACACTGAATTGTCTCTAATACTTAATTCATACTGAAATTGTTAGTAATGTATTGAGAATAAAGAGAGTTCTGAAATGAAATATAATATATGGAATCGAGATCTATAGAAAAATGATTGAGTCTGAATACTGAAGTCACATCATTTCACTTCCATTAAATTTGAAAGCAACGCGATTACTTTTCGCCGATATCTCGGAGACCAGTAGGAGCGAAAATGGAAAGTGAATACGCAAATCAAAAGCGAAATCTGCAGTGAATTGGAATATTCTCATAGTGCGATTCATTAGAATCGTTAGAAACTCTTAAGTAAAACTCTATATAAAAATTACTTAAATGTTATAAAAAAATAACAACTTCAGAATGAATCAAATAAATTTATACATCTTCCTAATTTGAAGAATATGAAATTAATAAAAGAAGTTTACTAACTGCTCTAAACATCAATGAAAAATGTTAGCTGATAGATTCGTAGACTATTGAAAAGTATTTTGATTACGTTAAAGTTCGAGTTTTTGGAAGGAAAATAATAACATCTGCGGATTGTATATTATTGAATACTTATATTATGAGTACTAGTAAATAATTGCGAAATTGGTATGAACAGGTGGTTGACCTTGCCGAAACTTTCTTACATAAAAAGGAAGAAAGAAAACATCACAACACAATCCGTTACCTTTTTCTGAATTCCTGATGCAATTGCACGCTTAAATTTTTGTATAATAATACTGATTTTATTATTTTGCGAAATTTGTTGCATCGCAAATGGAATTTTCGCATCGATGGAAAAGGTAATGTTCGACTTTCACTGCAGATGATGTTGATGATGACATGAACGGAGCGATGTGCTTTGAAGTGCGATCGTTTTCGTCGTCGATGCTGGAGGTCATGGTCCATATGTTCATTAGCCGCTCGAAACAGCACACCGGTAAAATGGTGTGCGGAATGTGGTTCAGATTTGAAGAATTCTTAATTGCATTTACGCTACATCATCTAACAGTACATCTTCCTACCAGTTGGACTGGATGGTGATGCGTGTGGTAGGAAGAGGAGAATGAGAATCTTGTTTTTTTTTTTACCATAATAGTTAAACGATCGGGCGTGGGTGGGTGTAGGTCACGAATCACATCAGCTACCAAGAGAAGAAAATCCATTTGGAAAATCTTAGATATTCCTCAAAGCCAATTTCGCTTTGCAACAAACTTGCCATTTGTTTTTTTTTTTAATTGGATGATGGATTTGTGCATTTCTGATGCAGCTGTTGCGCGCATCCGAAGAGGTGGCAAACCCATCGCGTATTGATGGCGAGGCGTGAATCGCAAATCGTTGTTTCTTTTTATTCATATTGGAATCATAAATGCATATGTTGTGTAAATTCTATCACGATCCGTTGCTTATCTACTACTAAAACGTTTTTGCTTCGCCTCGGAGGAAGTGGAGATCTGCGGTGATCCGAGCCCATTATTTTTGTTAATTCACCATTAAAGCGTTAAAAATTACTCTGTCATTTCCCTAATTAGAAAACTTATCGGATACCGAATCCACATCCCATTACACGACGGAATTACCGTTCTAATCCCGTTCCCTTGCCGCAATGTATAAGCTCGGTTAATTACGCCTCCGGTAATTCATTTGCTTTTCGTACGCAAACCTCTCATCATCATTGTCCATCGAAATCCATAATCAAAACCTATATTTTTTTCTTCTTCCAGATGAAGGACTTGCAACAACTGCTGTCTCACTGACTGACCCAGAGGAAGAGGAACAGGACTTCTTCGTCATGGGGAACTGCTGCTGCCACGAGAAGCAGCCCAGACGCCATCCGCAGAAGATCATCGGCCACAATTCCGGAGTCGATGGTACGTGGATTATATTATATATTTATAACTCGAAGCGAACAATAGCATCTCTTTCTCTCCATCACTCCTTTTGCTTCTCGAAGGAGTGTCCTTTGCAAGTAAAAGAATAATAAACATGTAATAACGTAATCACAGAAAGGCATTATTCCGAATGCGAAACCCCGAAACGTACACGCCGATAAAGTGAAAAGAGAAAACGCATTGTCTTCGACTAAAGAAGTCCTTTTATTATAAATCACCTATTATTATTATCATCGTGTATTGTGCACGAAAAATGCATTGTGCATTTCGCATCTTCGATCTCGCAAGGTCGGGCCAATTCATTCCGGTAGTTTCTACAACAGATAACAAGAACCGAAAACCAATATTTCACGATAAACTTATCTTTCTTTTTCTGCGGTTTTCCTATAAAACCCGGTCTGTTTCCGTGCGAATGTCCGCAATTTTCTTCAACCTCGATTTACAAAACATACAAATTCTTTTTATTCATACCAAAGATTAAACTTATCAATCATTCTGATAAGTGCACTTCTAAGCTACTCCACTTAATAATAGAATCATAGCATTGTGCAAATAATTACGAAAATTTTATTGTTTTATTTTGGAATCCTCATATTTTTTTCTATTATGAAGTATCTTTCAAAACTTTTCAATATTACAACTTTCGATTTTTTTGTATAACTTCTTTTTCTAATATTGTAATTATATTTGCTATATACTATTATTTATTATATAAAGTTTGGGTTATTTCCAAATAACCAACATGTTTAGTTAATGAAATTATAAGAATCAATCAACACACCAAATGTATCTTGACATCAAATGTGATTTTGCTGATGAAATATCATCGAATCGCCGAATGAAAGGAAATACAAGATCCGATGTTATTTGTTTCAAGAGGGTGGAACGATTCTAGTCCTGTCTTCAATTACACCAAAGGAATTAATGGGAAAAAAGGCTAGGAATTATATCTATAATTGGAATCTGGAAGTATAGAGTTTGGAAACATAATAATTTGCTAATAAATTTTATAAATTACGATTGAAATAAATCAATGTGTTTGCAAATCAAAGGTTAATCGATTTATGCAGAATGTTTATATTGACTTCCGAATTTATTTATAAATATGATTTTGGAAATACCGAGAATGAAATAATAGGGATTCACGGTCACATCAATTCGCCGCTCCACCTCCCAGCAAACAATAATAAACCACAAGGATTTTCTATAGAAAACTCGTGCTGAATACTTCCTCTACGGTGATCAATTATCGCATTCAGCGATGAACAATTAATACAATTCAACAATATGATCATTTTTAGTCTGAACATTCATCTAAGCAAATTATTCAAATTTAATCATTAGTCATGCCATTGTTCTTCGGCGTTTTGTCGCAGCGAAATCGATTTTTGAAACTCTAATTTCTTATGCTACTTTGATAACGAATTGAAACGAAATAAACAAAATTGCGTTATTTCAAACAGAATTGAATGATAAGAGCGTGATAATTATTTATGGCAGGGACTTTCCTATATTCTCGGTATCACTCTCCTGCAGACAGGAAGAAGCGCGAAAACGGAAGTGGGCGATCGCAATTCCTGTAATTCAGATTGAATACATATTGTGCAAAATGTGATCTATCTTCTCTTTATTATTTCTCTGTGTGTCTGCGTTTATAATTGAATGCCATTAACGTGCATCGATAAAAGGAGAAGATGGAGCGTGGAGAAGGATGGGGGGATCGCATCCTGTTTCCTTCCCTTCGATGGCTCGTCGATTGCGTCCGGCCATTTTGTCTGCACGCCGAAGGAAGAAGTAGAAAAAATCCCTTTGGGACATGTTAATTAAATGTAAATTCTCCATTCTTGGGAGATAATAGCGAGACGCATATAAAATCGCATTATTTATGTACGCCAGATAAGTTCGAATTTATACCTTTCAACTTTTACTTTCGCAATTATATTATCGCTCTATAAAATATGTGTGCAATAAATTCTGACCAAAGACATACACACACAGCGCCGAATTCTTGCGCCTTGTTTTTGATTTGTTTATTTGCTCGTTATAGGCATATGCACCAACAAAGAGTAAATACCTCCGGGTCGTTAGCCTTTCCTCTAATAAACATGCTCGAGATAGATGATATAAAGCTAATAGAAGACCTCCATGTATAAATAAACACATGTATTCGGTGGGTTTTTCTCCACTATCTCTTTATACAAACTATTAATTACGTTAATTTACCTGGTATTAAGTCTTTTTACTCCACCAAATCTACTAATTAGAAAAGCATATTTGTCATCCATCCTAGTACATTCCAAGACACACTTTGCTATCGTATACAATCAATCATCAATTTATACGACCTGGTCAAAGATCAAGCTGTGAAATATCAATGAAAGCTACACAAAAATAGTTTTTCATTAATATAAGCTTTTGGATCAAAGAATAAATATTAATATAAGTTGTGATTCTTCTATTTGTCTTTGCCAAGAGTGTCACGCCTTGTACTTGCCCTGTTTGTTCAATCCGAACAAAGCATCCCACAGATCCTGAACGCAATCTCTCTCTTGTCTTTTTTTTTATGTAACCCCTCTTCATTTATCTTTTTATGTATATTTTATGCCTGAGTTATTTAGATAAGAGATGCATGATCCTTGTTATCAGATGGTAAAAGTAAATAGCGCCCATTTTCGGTGATAGTCTCGACCTCGTATTTGTCATCCCAGCAATGGTATTACCACGATTCTCTTCCGAGGAACAATAAGTGACGCGAGGAGCGAATCGACGAAACAATTGACCTGAATTCGGATTAAGTACTTTGTATTGATTATCACTTGAGTTTAGTGAGGACGTACATCTGCTTGACCATTATGTAAAATATTATTATATATTTTTTTAATTCTCTCATAAATTTGGGGTGCGTCTTATAGTCCGAAAGATACTTTAATTATGTTTTTGAGAAATTGAGAATGCTATCTCAAAAATGGATTTATACACTAAGAGTTGGTTAAATTGCAGTAATTTGCATAGCGATTGAATTAGTATCTATTGAAAAACATCTTCGTGAGTCAAAATCTTAAATTAAACTTTCATCTCGGCAATGATCTCACATTAGCTGGAATCGATTATTTCAATGATGCCGGATATTTTCCGCGAATCCGGCGAAAGCGTAGTTTTTCGCTCAATGTTTGTATCTGTTTATATATATATTTGTTTCGATGGATATGAGCTCTGCTAAGAGATCTGTTATCCCTCCGTCTGCGAAGCGCGGATCGGATAAATCCACGCACCGAGGTCCGTAACTTACTTCACTTTCTCTTGTTCGCTTCTTCTTTATGGTTATTCATCTGCTCCTCTCTCTGTTCAACGTGCAATAAAGAAGTGCCATAAATGTCCGCAAACTAGTCATCCCATTACCGGACGTTTGCTGCAGCAGGAACGAACAAACGGCTGAAAGGATAGAACTGAACAGTACAGAAAAAGAAGGAAAGAAAGAATGGCGAACGATGAACGTCGGACAATGTCGCAAATTGTGTTCGAAGTCGATTTATGGTGTCTTCGAAGCTAAGTTGTAAATCGACTCAATCGTTTTTTTTCTTCTACTTTTAACAGGGAAATTGGCGCACATCCTGGAAACTAATCCACGCAGCCATGTCGACATCATCAGGACGAGACCGACGCCGACGAGGACGAACGTCCCGAGGAGCAACAAGATCGTTGTCGCCCTTTACAATTACATGGCGAGGGACGTGAGCGATGTATCCTTCAAGAAGGGCGACAGGATGGAAGTCCTGGATGACTCCGATGGTGACTGGTGGACCGTCACGCATCTATTGTCCAAAGAAACAGGACTCATCCCAGGAAACTTTGTGGCCAAAGAACAGAGCGTGGAAAGCGAAGAGTAAGTTCTTATTTTTTCATTCATTAAGAATTACAACATAAAAAGCCAATCAGAAAGACGTCATTTAGCATTGAATTTCCTATCTTTATATCCATGCGTAATATGTTATCAATATGTTCATTTACAACAGTGACTAACGATTTTTAGAAATTATGTGATATTAAAAAATTCAATTTGAACAAATATTAGTATATTAATACTGATTTTACTATTATTGTTTGCAGTTGGTTTTTTGAGGAAGTTTCACGAAAGGAAGCCGATAAGCTTCTGCTGGCCGCAGAAAATCCCCGAGGGACTTTCCTGGTGCGACCTTCGGAGCACAATCCGCAGGGTTACTCACTTTCCGTGAAGGATTGGGAGGAGATGCGCGAATATCATGTCAAGCACTACAAGATAAAACCTCTCGACAATGGAGGCTTCTACATCTCCACCAACAAAACATTCCTGACCCTCACGGAACTGGTTCAAGCCTATTCGAGTAAGTCTCACTTTTTTTTTAATATTTCTATATAAAACATTATTGATTTATTTTATTTTCTTCTTAGAAAATGCGTTTGGATTATGTCATGTATTGTCGAAACCGTGCCCGAAGCCGCAACCGCAGATGTGGGATTTGGGTCCAGGTGTCAGGGATAATTGGGAGATTCCGAGGATTCAGATTAAGCTGGTGAAGAAACTGGGACGCGGTAACTTTGGTGAAGTTTACTATGGAAAATGGAAGGACTTGACTGTAGCGGTGAAGACGCTACGCGAAGGCACCATGTCCACCGCGGCTTTCCTGCAGGAAGCGGCGATCATGAAGAAGCTGAGGCACAAGCAATTGGTTGCGTTGTACGCCGTTTGCAGCAAAGAGGAACCTATATACATCGTGCAGGAGTACATGTGCAAAGGCAGTCTCCTGGACTTTTTAAGGAAGGACGAAGGACGGACCTTAGGTTTCGAGGATTTGATATACATCGCCTTCCAGGTGGCTTCCGGTATGGAATATCTGGAATCGAAACAGCTGATCCACAGGGATCTGGCGGCAAGGAACGTCCTCATAGGCGAAAACATGATGGCAAAGATCTGTGATTTCGGATTGGCGCGCGTCATCGAGGACAACGAGTATTGCCCGAAACAGGGAAGCAGATTCCCGGTGAAATGGACGGCGCCCGAGGCCATTGTCTACGGTCGCTTCTCCATCAAGTCGGACGTGTGGTCGTACGGCATCCTGCTGATGGAACTCTTCACCTTCGGACAGGTTCCGTATCCTGGAATGCACGGCAGAGAGGTCATCGAGCAGGTGGAGAAGGGCTACAGGATGCCAAAACCAACATCGCACCAGCTTCCGGACGACATCTACAAGACAATGATAAGCTGCTGGGACGGCAAACCGGAGAATCGGCCAACCTTCGAATTCCTCACGCACTACTTCGAAGGTTTCAACGTCACGTCCGAAATTCCCTACAGGGAGGTACCTGATTAACTAACCGACATAAGTCTCGAAAGACCTTTGGTACTTACATTCTCTGAAAACAAAAACAAAATAAAAAAACACGCCTGTGCATTACTACCTTAACTTATTTTAATATACTTAGTGACGTTTGATTTTTTTTTAAAGGAAAGATAAATAACTTAGTACAAGCCAGTGTGTGTGTGTGAATAGAATTTTTCTACATGAAAGAAGCATATTTTGACGCCGTGGACCAAAAAATAAATATTAAAAAAATGAAACAATTTTGTAAAAGCGATATTTTCAGATCCACCGGTTTTTAAATTATTATATTCGTTTGTGACGCATGTTTATTGTACTTGAAAGGATTATCTTATCGTTTTCTTCATAATCATCATTTCCTTTCAATCGACAATGCCAGACCGAGTTCCTAACTTGCAGAGAAACAGCAAAATAAAAACGAACAACGGAGCGAAACACGTGTTAATAAGAATTTAAAAAAAGAAAAAACAGGAACTATGTACATTGTATGTGATGTTAATTTTATAGTTTAATTGTATATTATTATATATTTAGTTTTTATTAAGGACATACTTTTATTTTTCATCACTGATCTTATAATTTTTCAATATACGTTATACATTTATATAATTTATAATATTGACTTTTTTTTCTCTCATTTTACGGCGAGATATGCTGATGAGTTCACGAATTTTGTTTTTTTTTTATACATATTAGCGCTAGTGAATTTTATGATTCGTATGAATATAAAACTTTGATATGTTACATTTATAATATATATTGTGGTGTGCATATATGTGTATGTGATTGTATGCATTTTTAGCATTTATATAAACTGCTAAACTTCGTCCAGAACACAAGGGTAATTCAGAAAAAGAAGAAAAAAACGTGAATCGAAAACTGGGAGAACTAGGATCACGATTTATATAAATATACTATATATATTATTACGTTCATCGATTCGATGATGATTTCGATATGGAACAAATAACATGCCATAGTTTAGTATACAAAATTTTATATAGACCTTTCGTACCCTTCGACATGACCTTTTGTATATATGAAATTTAAGAAAATAAAAAAAAAATATGCTACATACACTTATATTTATTCATAAAATACCTTGATATTAAAATATATTGAAAAAAAACTACGATTGTTTAATTTAACTATTTTTTATTTTCTTTAGCTTTTATACAAATTTTGAATATCTATCAATAATTGCTTACACAGAGCTTGTGAAATCGCTCTTGCTTCCTAGTATGTCCCAATGGAATGTATCTCTTCAAATAAATTATCTTGTAAAAGAGATCATCAAAAGACATAGGGTTTTTCTTGCTGTACAAGTTCAGGTATATTGCTATGACCACAAGAAGCCCGGAAGTTAAATACCTACAAATTAATCGATAAGTTAATTATATTATAAAGCATAAATTAGCTATCCTTACTGGAAGACGAAAGGTTTGTTGAAGAAAATGAAAGATATTATGATTGTCATAGCCTTTCGACATGTTGTCACTGTGACAGTCACGAAAGCTCCGCAAGTTCGCACCAAAGTCAAGACTATTTGTATACCCAAATAACCAGTCAGAGAGAAGATGAATGCGTATCCGTATGTTTGTTTGGGATTCTGGAAGATAATTTTATCTATTTAAATTAGTTGATTTTATTTGATTGTTTTATATTCACCTGAGCAAAGAATGTAATACCATCAGTAAAACCTCCACTTATCACCATTATTATAAGTAAATAAGCAAATCCAATGGAATAAGAATAAAAGACAACTTCAGCATTAGAAGCACCTGACTTCTTCATAGACTTTTCCTGCACATTGCCAATAACAGCATCACAAAGCAATGCCAGAGAAATCATGATGACACCACTTGTATTAAAATTGGGAGATATTTTTGAATCAGCTAAAAAAAGAAGAAATGGCATTACCAGAATCACAATAAACAATGTTTCAAGTCCAACAGTTTTTCTGTTAATTACAAACCCAAGGTAAAAAGTATTAATCCAACACACATTAAGGAGGCAGAAATGAAATCTAATGGTCCGTACCGTTTGCCTTGAATCAGAATGCTACCAGCCATCACTGGTATCAGTTTGCAGCACTTGAAAATCACCTGCGTTGGATAATTCAAGTATCCAACAGATGAGTTTGAAAAGCCCATAGTGCCCAGTGTTAATGCAGCAAGTAAAATATAAGTTTTAATGGGAATTCTAAAAAAAAACAAATTAATATTATGCTTTCATTAGTATTTGAAAATCTACTACTTTCTCTTAGTAATGTTAGTTGCATATTTCTCAATTAAACCGAAGATGGAATAGAAACCAAATTGCACTAAAGTAAGATACCATCCGTAAGGTTTAAAACCTTCTATAGTAAAGATGAGTTCTTGCATGTATCCATAGAGCACAAAGAAGATGAAAACTGCAGTGGAACAAATTAGGAATTGCTTTGTTTGCGAGTAATTCGTTATATCAAAGCATATGATCTTCAGGCGTACTTTAGGTAGCGTAGGCTGCTGCGTGTCTTCAATCTTTATGCTAACCGACATTATTAATACTTTAACATAGGTGTATTTACAGGAGCATTATTTTTGATAGATTTAACCTAAAAACGTAAACACACGTCAGTTTGACAAGACGCAATCAGCTGTAGTCGTGGTTCATTCAATTGCTTCAATAGTAGTTCCAAAGTTCTTAAAATAAACAATTCGTAAGTTTATTGAGAAGTTTACATTAAATTTAGTTATTATTTAATATTAACTACATTAGTTTATTTTAATTTAATCGTTTAATTACAATTTTAAATTTGAATATTGCTTCACAGGTTCATTTAAAATTTGTAACCAGAGATTCTAAAACTGTTATCTTTAACACTCAAACACCTGTATAAATAAATACAATTTTGGTTTAATTATTTAACTTTTTATTTTTATTTATCTCTAAAGTTAATAAAAGTTTCTATATATGAAATACTGTAACAAATCCAATTTGATTTAATTTTTTATTTTATAGGATTGAGAAGAACTTCAAGCTGGGGATTGAAAGTTGCAGTGTTTAGTAATATTGATTTATACTTTAAAGGTAAATGACTTTTAAGTACTTAAACTGAAGTTTTTAATGGAATAGAAATTTAAATATTTGAATGCGGTTGTTTGAAGATCGCTGTTTTAGAGACAACTTCATACATAACAGAGTCAACTTCAGTTTGGTATTGGAATGAAGGTCAAACGCGCTGCAGACATCTGTTTGTGCGGTTCAGAACCCGGCTAAAAATAGTAATGGCCGAGTATTGGTGGTGTTTGTAAGTGCGTCGTTCGGTGTTCCCGCAAAACTCGCAGAATTTAGCGAAATAATGGTCGAATTAATTCGGTGAAAGTGACTGATACTGTTGTGATAGCAAGTGTGAGAATGTATTGCACAGTTGACAAGAGCCACAGCAGCGGAGCCGCTTCCACGCAATCCAAAACGATGAAGGAAGGTGAGTGGGTTACACTTTACAATTCTCCTCTTTTTTTTTCCTCCTGTAACGTGTATATCATACACAGTTTTTTCTTCTTCTCTCCATGTCGTGTGTTGTTGCTTTGTTTTGTAGTTTGTTCGGTAGGTCGTGTTTCGTCTGTTGCCTTCACGAAGAGAGGAGCAGTGCTGAATGTAGATCGAGGCCCCCCCGGAGGGAACTTTCAAAAAACTTGGGCCCCAGTCCAAAAAGTTAACCAACAAACGCAAAAAAATAAAAGAAAGATCCTCTCCGGCCATAAACAAACTTTGGCAACCGGAGCAAAGTGTTTGTTGCCATGGTTCAACGCCTGTACACAACCTATCCCATATCAACATGACAATTACATAAGCATGCATAATTGAATGTTTCCTACAAGAATTGCAAGCGGATAGAGGAGGACTTCAACTCAGAAACAGCTTAGTCGTCTTTCCGTTTCGCTGTTTGCAATCAAACGACTATGAAGCAATTAAAGTCGCACAATACTTTATGGACCTCATTTCGCATTCAGATTTTTCATCAGAATGCCTCTCGTGTCGACCTTACGTAATTCCAACAATACCATAGCAATTACGATACGTACATTTAATTGTCTTTGCATAGTTAGCAACGTAAACAAGAGCTCAACTTTATGTGCGACTATCAGTAATTCATCTTCTATTAATGTTACAGATTTACTCTAAAATTCCATGGAAAACACGGACAGTACCTTTGAATTACATCTCTTCTCACAAATATTTCGAATTCAATTTAAGAATAATACGAATTCTTTGTCGTAAAATCAAGATTTATAATTTCATTATTTTCGTTGTGTAATAAAACAAGCAATGTAATTGATATTTAAAACTTGTTTAATTATCTTTTTAACATTATTTAAAAAGCTTTTAAATTAGTCATAATTTAAAATAATCATCAACAATTTTCCATTCACGTGAATTAATTAAAAATGAAAATTGAATGTTTTATTGTTTTTCATATTTAGCTTGCGGCCAATAAATTTATAATATTTAAATAATATATTATAAACTGGAAAGTAAATGTTCCGTAAAGTAAATTTAATAAAATATATGATCAAATTTGACACAAGATGTAAATAAACTGTTATAGCCATTGGGATACACTATTATCTAAGATTCGTGGAAATATATTTTATTTACAATAATATACTGTAATAATTTCTTTATTTTTTTTATTTCCTTGCGGTTAAATGAATAAGCATTATACCAATATAACTGTATGTACTTATGCATGTTCTGTTTTCTTGTAACGAGTCAAGGTTTCCAATTATAAAATCAAAACTTTTATCTATTAAAAAAAGACAATATGTGTGTTGAGCATAAAAAAGGTTGTGTACAGAAGTTTTCCTATGTAATTATATAAATTAATAAACTTCATTGATTTGTATGAGAATTGTGAACATGGAAATTTCGATATAAATATTTAAATTATTGTTTTTTTTAATTTTAACTTAATTTCCGGTATTTGTTCTCTCGTTGCTTCGAAAGTAAAATGAAGGATATTTCATAAAATTTATTAAAAGTTTTTATGAATTTTATTTCTGAAAATCTTTGTCGTAATTCAATTTATGTAACGTTGAGAATTATGCTGAAGGATATTCAATAAATGTATTATATGTTGGCAGTGAAACAGCTGTGTTAAGTATTTTCATCTTGGAATAGCTTGAATTTGAACGTGCAAAAAAAGGCAATAAGAAACCATCGTCGGTCGTCAAACTCAAGATGAAACTATTTATAACAGTTGAACTTGTGCCTTGCCGTTGTTGTATAAAATATATATTCGTATTTACACATATTTCCTTGGAGCGTCTTTCATCTGGCGCCCCTCGATAGTAGACGTTACATAATTTATTTTGGCCCAAGATGCGGTCGCCGCTCTTCCTCGTTCTCTTCAATTTTTCATTCTAGGACGGTACAAAATACCCAAATTCCTTCCCGGCCCTGACACTTGGCCACCATCCAGTTCCTACGTAACATTTAAAATATCTGTTTATGTTTGTGTTTAGATAACGTCGCTGTTAATTACTTTGATACATATCAAATAAATTTACATTTTCTAAACTGGTCATTTATTTTCACGTCGAAGATTCTCTCCAATTCAAATAATGTTTTATCGAATGATATCTCTTACATTATCTTGTTATGTCTTCTCTAATTCATATCTTTTTTAGATAATACGACTCTAATATTGATTATTTCATTACAATAAATATTTTTCTTCTATGTCTTTATATTATCTTATAGTGTTAAGGTATGTTCTCGAATGCAGAATTTTCATGGTAAGATGGCTTTACATAATCATTTAATGTTGAAAATGTAGATTTTTTTTTTAAATTCAGATTTGCTAAAATTATTGGTAGAGTATGTTGTATTCTCAAAGTCAAATATAGAATGTAATAACTTTATGTAATCGTGATACAATAAAAGTGGATGCTTAAATTCAAAAGTAATATCTTTTTTAATGTGTTCCCGTAAAATTGTCATTATGTAATGGAACTACAGAAAAAGGTGCAGCATAATTCTACTAAAAAAATAATATTTTCATATGAATATTTTGTTTGAGAAAATTCTTAGTACGTTGTCTTTACAAACTTTTAACTTAACAAAATTTGCCTCTTCTCCAATTTAAATATGAAAGCATCTTCAAGTAAGGATTATTTAATATAAGTGCAAACTTGCATAGACTCTGATCCATACTAGCACACTGCAATGATTGATTGATTTTTAGTTAATTAGTAAGCTGATCTATAATTCAGATCTTGCGTCTGGTTATGAGCGCACATTGACCGATTAATTGTATCATGATGGTCGCATTTAGAACATTGTTTTTGGTTGGACAGGATGTACATCGAGTGGAAGAGCTTTAGTAATTAATTATTGACACCGGGGAACGGCACTATTGACTGCTCATCGATTGGACAAATAGCGACAATAAATTTGGGTTTCATTATGGAGCGACATTAAGCCCACACCCTAGTTGCAACCACCCTCAAAATTACGAGCGAACGAAATAATCTCAGATACTCTTGTGGTTTGGTGGTAATATGGGTAACCTCCAGCACAGGTCGTTAATAAATTAATTGCCCTACCGTGGATATTAAGCACTACAGTCAGATCAAAGGCCACTTGAATCAATTAGCCATTTACGTAACGACCGAAAACGTTTGCGCAAACCAGTATTTTTCTTGTTAATCTTAACAAGAAATTAAAATTTATCGACAATCGGAATATGCTTATTATTCTTTGCGCGAAAGCAATCGGTGCGGATAAGAAAGAGTGAGTAATTGGATTTGCGATTGAGAAAATTGATTGATTAATCGTGCGTGCAATTAACATTAAGTACGGCGACAAAAGGATATTGAAAGATAGGAATTAAAGACCGTCATGGCTCGATTATTATGCACAATATTATTATATTCATTACCATTAAGTTTAATTAGTGATATTCAATGTACTTAGAGTTTATGAAGTCGTCTAAGTTAATTTATATATCGTGCAATTATATGTTAGCAAGACTTGCTAACATTTCGCTTTGATTTACTTGATGCAATCAACGTCATTTACAAACACAACATGTTAACTTTATTAACTTAATTAATTTTATTTATACGAATCAATTCAATAAAACTACTTAATAATATGTATTGCAATAATTACATAAATAAATTTTCTAATTTTTAAGCATTTTACTTGCATTTTATATATTCGTCTGGTTATTATTCCATTACATAATACATGGAAACAAAGGTTTCGCATATTGATAGCAATTTTTGGATTATACAAAAAAAATGATGAAAGTAATGTTTGTTTCAATCATATGATCAGAAGTGCTAAAATTATGATTATTCGCATTTGGTAAGTTCATTCACGAGCTTCTAAATAACACGTGATTTGAGGTAAAGAAAAAGCAATTAGCGTAGAAAAACGTAAAACTCGACATTGTGTAACGTTTGTTTATAGAGTTGCAACACTGGAAAAAGTCGTTTATTTAATAAATGCACAAGTTAAACTTTGCAAGATTTGCATTCTCAGAATTGTATATTTTTTGAAAATATTTGTTTTAGTTTTTGGTTTCTTCAAAGGCAAACGCTGTTATGAAATGTGTTCGAGAAGAGAATGGTTCTTCGTACGCGTTTCGTAATGTTCGCCAACGCGATTATTATTTAATAAGAAGTACAGCTGGAAAAGCTTGTTGTTCTTTTTATTTGTGTTTTCGGTTTTCTTCTCATCCGGGAAACTGTCGACGTTCCAGCGCGAAATAATTGGTAATCTTCGGAGCGTTTTCTTACTCTCGGTGTATGTGTGGTGTTATTAAAGACGTCGGAATGCAGCGGTGAGCAGCTGATGTTTGGCATTAGAGAGACGGTCAACAAACCCAACAGTATGGGCGATTGCGGCCTTCAAACTTCCCACACGGATACTGCGTGCTCTCCTTATAAGCGAGTTCTCTCCGGCATGCCTTACTATACCACATTTTCTGTCATCCGCGGATCCCTTTCTTCTTCCAACACATTTCTCCTCTACCATAAGCGTCGCATGATCGCGAAGAGCAAAGTACCCGTTCGCATTGTGTATCTATTAACAGCAACCTTTTAAAAAATTACTCAACATTTTCGAAACGGATCGAACCGTTATTTATCATAAATTATAATGTAAGCGCGCGCGCGTTTAAGTGTGTGGATACATAATGTTTATTGACCTTTCAAGGAAATTCATTCTCCTCGACTTTTCAATTTCGTTGGTCTCTCTGTACGATTTCATACACGACCTACCTTCCAACTCCAAATTATTCATCGTCCATCGTGAATAGCAATTAATTGCGACTTTCCGTTTCTTGCACAACCTTTGCGATTTTTTCTGCAAGTCTAAATTTGGTATTGCATTTCCAGATATTCATGACTTGCAATTAATATAATGCTGCATCCACACCATCCATGACTAAGGAGTACCAACTATTTTACTAAATGACAGCTGTCAAAATGACCATATGTCGAAGCGAGATACTGGGTAAAAATTGTTAGCAGTACAACAGTTAATACTATTTTATTAACCTAACTAAGTTAATGATAAATCATCTTAATCATTATACTTTGTTGCTACCGTTAGAAGACTTATTATCTAAAGTACAACGCAAAACATTTATGTCTCAAAGTATGCAAAATAGTTTGATCTGAATATAATTCTGATTTACAATTAGAAATACGTGTGATTGATAAATGTATAATTTGGTTAAGTGCTAAGTTATTAAAAAGAAACAAGTGCGCTAGCTATTAACGCTATGCGCATAATAATTAAGTGCGAAAGATGAAGAAGAAAAGAAATAATGAGTCTATAGTCTGCGCAGCAGACTTCCCACGTATTTATGCACTGCAACTATCTTTCTAAATATAGTAATTACAAACGCAGGAGATGATGTTATTAAAACGACGTTTCAAGATGCGACAGAAGTTGAGCGTTATTATTTAAAGCGCATAAATCAGAATCCAATTTAGCGAAGAAACTAAAGAGATTGTGTGGCCCTCTCTGCATCAACTTCTTCTACCTGCACCCGACAGACCACAAACGCAGCAGCAACAAACGCTTCCCACATTCGTCAGCCCACGAAACAGTCACCACCTGCTATTCGGTAGGGGAAAGTGATTCTAAAAATAAATTCCCCGCTTGCAAAACACACGCATCCTCAAAGGCCGTATCCGCATCGGGAAAAACAAACAAGTGGTTGTTCGCTTGTTTCCTCAAAAACCATGAGCATGTTTATGTTTGAAGACGAGACGAGAAAATAAACTGTAGCTTCGTGCACAGAGATCCCTTTGTTATTCATGTAACAGTTGTTTCCTAATTGATATGTGTATTGGACTTAAACTAAAGTAACAATTACTCAACTATTTATTAACATTTACTCAATCATTTAAGTACTTAAAACCTCTTTTTTGTGTAGTCAGTCTTATTATATAGTTAGCCTTCACAACATCGAGGAAAAAAGTCACTTCATAAATATTGAAGATTCCTATTTCCAATTTATTATTTTTATATCAATCAATTGCTATTGTTTATCAATGATATATAAAAAAGTGAAAGTAATGTATATTTATGTGCGATAACGCCGTTAATCCAAAAACTCAATGTATACAGATTACAATAATCGCAGTTAATACGTAACATTAGATATAATCATAATTGTTTTGCGTATTTTTAGATCTACTAAATATATCGAGGATCAACTATGACCCCTGTTTAGATATTTTTATACAATCGTTTCTAAAATCTAAATAATTTTATATTTCATAAAATTCAATTTATCATGAATTTTGTAAACTTATTGTAAAATACTGTTACAAAATATATTAAATTTAGAAATGTGATTAAATTTTACTTGTAAAAGTAAAAAATCAATTAATTCTTATTTTTGTAATTACTATAAAATGTAGTAATGCGTTCACTTATTTGAAATACAAGAGTTTCCAATTAGCTTGAAAAATGAAATTCATTGTTTCTATTGTAATAAAGGTTTATTGTAACAGCTGTTTGCAATTTCAATTAATCACTAATGTAAAGTATATGTTGGTATTTAATTATAATTTACGAGAGGAAAAAAAAAGTTATATGATTATAAGCATTTATTATTTATACACTGCGCTAGTTTATTGTAGATTATATAAACAAAGTAGTAGAAAAGATTATATCTTTTTATATACAAAGAACGAAATGTTCTGTTTCACCTTGACAATACTCCGGTGTTATTACCACTATGCGCGACTCTTTTAAAACTCGAAGTATATATGTGTGTGATTCCTTAAAAGTATCTGAGCGACGATTTGAATGTTTCCGCGCACGGAATGACTCGGTTTTAAGAGTCGTAATGGTCCTTTCGTGTTGGGGATCTGGAAGAGCAGGTGCAAATTTATGCAGATGTGGAAGAAGTGAAAATGGTAATTATACCGACCGTGAGCGGCGGTCGAGAGAAGATTGCGAGCAACCTGATGACATCCCTTTTACGTAACAGAAAATGGCGAACTTTATTATTAACATCTCCATCGGGGAATTAATTGCGAAATTCTCGAAGGGTGGAAAAGAATAAGTAATATATATTTAATTAAGGCCGCCTCGAAACATCCAACTAATTTGAAATAATTTCGCACCGGTACTGTACGTGATTTATCATCGGAATTAGCATAATTACCTTTCGCTTAAAGCAAGCACCTTAATTATTTTTCCTTTGCCCAGATTTTAATGCTTCTCGGAATTAAAACGTGAACTTAATTTAGATTATTTTATAATGTGCCGAGCGCCATTAGGTTCCGAACGTTTATTGGGTCGTAAATCAGGAATTTCATATACTACCAACCGTATTATTATTATTACACGTTTCGTAACGCGTCTTTGACTTTTCGATTTGTGCAAACAAACACATTCTAATTAATCACAGTTTTGAAGTTAACTGAACTCATTCCACCTCAAATACTTTACATTCATTATAATATTATCTCACACCTGATATATTTAAGCTGAAAATTACAGTTTCAGATTGATTTCAACTGAAACTAATATTTTCAGTTGATTCGTTAGAGTTTCAATTTTGTATTTCTATTGCATAAATTTGTTGAAAATTGTGACTTTGACTTTTCTATTAGTGCGTACTAATTAATATTTTTTAATTACCATGAACTCATTTAAACTTCTAGGATTTGCATGCATAGTAATAACATCTGGCGCATCTGCGATGTGAATACTACAGCTGAAAAGGACAGCGTTTCAGATGTACTTTATGATGGAAATGCTTCAGCAGCTGGGAACGTTTACTAATTGAACAATCATGAGAACGAATTACAATTTGCATTAACGTATGTTTCGCCAAATCTCAAATTGTTTGCGCCAATCTTTCCGTCTACATAGACCCGATAAAAAGAAACGCCGATTTTATCTTTTCGATTGCGGAGTTTATTTTCGTTCCGAACTTTACAGAGAGGCGTTTTTATCCGAAACGTAATCAATTGTGACTAATACGTTCACTATGTTATTTATTAAAGTTCCGGAGAGCCTGGAAACTTTGAAGGTATTTGTCATTGTGCTCAATTGGCTGAGAGCTAAATTACATTTATTGTATTTCTGTACAGGCAGTTATTAAGCTGTAGGATTATTACTAAACTGCAGATGTTTACACGCTGAGTACATACTGTTTGCGCAAACTGGCACCTCAAATGTCAACCAAATATTTAATGCCAATGAGGAAGTAATGGTATCGCGCATAAACAGTAATTGATTTCAGCCTTCGGCATTAATAATCTACATGTTTCTCGGCAATTTACGCTCTTAATGCATGCCGCCGCTTTTTGCGCAAATTAACTTCAATTGCCGACATGTGTCACAACAATTTCTTTTTTCCTTTTTGCCTCCGAGAAGGCGACTGCAATTGCTAGGTTTGTTAGGTCGATCTATATAATTATAAAATGAAAATAAACATAATTTAAGAGAAGATGCACAAACTTGTATATAGCATGTTACCTCAGTTGCTAAGAATGCCTAGCAACTGAGATAACAACCAAAGCGTAACCTTAGCTTTTATAATAAGCAAATCATGTCCTTAGCAACTGTCATGTTGTCATTAGTAACTGTAGCTACCATAACATCAAAAATATATTATATAATTTATTGTTTTCACGATATATTACATAAACAAAGCGATAAATCGTAAATAGATAAATCAAGTTAAATATATTTGTGTACATAAACTAGTCTGCATTGGTATTTGCAATTTATATGCGAGACGTGAAAAATATCTTTATGTGCAATTAAGAACGTTTTATTAAAACGAATGAATGCTGTTAATCAAAACGAATTTTGCGGCGATTTATTTTCATGATTTAAATACATAGTTGTGTTTGTCAGAAGTTGTTTTTAATTAAAATCATAAATGTGTAAATTGGTCCGTTTTCACCGACTCGAAACGTGAGGTAGAAAATAAGACTGCCGATAGATTTATAGAAATCGGAATCTGTCGACTCTTGACCTGCTTCCATCTAACGGCTTCGAAATTGTTTACAGTATCATCACATTTTTTCTTTTTCTTAATTTATCTACTAATATTTGTCAAGAAATTATATTAGATTTCTTTGAAAATGAGAAATTGGATTATTATTATTAAATAAGTATTAGTTCTAAATATATAGACGTAATTGTATATGTTTAGTGAATTACGTGCGCATCTTGAATGTATTTACTACTGCCGAAACTGTAGGGAATTAATCAAAGGTTCGAGCACGATATGCACAGTTGCGTAATCCGTTTAATCCGCTCGATTCGATTGGATAAGAAAAAAATATATAAAAGAACGTGATCTGGTTTGATGTGTTGCATAATCTGGAGAGCGTTCTAATTGCATGGAGGGGGCGAGACAACAAAGACACACTTTCCACCCCCTCCGATGCTTGAACTTTGGTACTTTCGCTCCGTCCTCTGTAATTATTGTTACAGTCCATATCTTTGATCGTCGCATTCAACAAAATCACTACTTGAACGTAGTTCTGCTCGTCTGAAGATACGAATCTTCAGTCTAAAAAAAAGTTTTATTTAATAAAGAGTTTATTACTATATATCAACTTTGATAATTATAGAACTTTCATAATAATGTTACAGGTGTAACTATAGTATATAGCAGAGATTCTCAACCTAGCAGTTGCTAATTGACAGCTGTCACCTTGCATCAAAGCGTCATAAAAAAGCGTTGATTTATAGAATTAGTTTTGAATTTTTGACGAACTTTGTATATTTAGTTCAAATGTAATATCTATTATTGAAACTTAATACCGCTGAAGATTTTTTTTGCTTATGATATTAGTGTTTGACTTTGAGTTCAAATTCAAATTGAAGTTGACTTGATAAACTGTCATCCAGATGGATAGTCGATCAATCATAGATCGTCTTTGAGTCGTGCGGCGTCACCCCCTAAGAAAAGGGTCTCCTTTATCGCTCTGGAAAAATGGATGGACCCACATATGGGCCCATCACTCTTTACGAACTTTTATCGTAAATAAATAAAAGGGAGCAAACATAGTGCACTCGCGAGGCACGCTCGTAGATAAAAATTACACTTTAAACAAAAATATAGGTCGGCATAAATGTGGATTTACGGGGTGCACAGAACTGATGTGGAAGCTTCCATCGAGGTCGTACATTGTTTCTTTATTTAATTTCGTGGAACGGGTCCGAAGCGGGGGTGGTAGAGATAAACAACGGGAATTAAGGGTTCGCCGCCATTAGAGAAGGCACTTTGCAAATTATGTACATGATCGGAATTTAATCAGGCCCCGCAATTCGTAATCGCCGTTATTGCCTAGAATGTAATTACCTCATCCAGCTTTAGCATCGGGGAACGGTATATTCAGAACGAAAAAACTGGAGCTGAAAAATTGGGCCGCATTCTCGTTGGAATTCGCGTATTGGGGTTGATTAATTTTAGCATATTTTATGGTAAAACCCTATTGTTCTTGCTCCATGTTTGTTTCGTAATTGAATTTCACCAGTGATTGAACAACATATGTTTGGATGCGTGGAGGGTACAGAAATTAAGTTATTCCTAATAATATGGATGGGGAAGGTCTATATAGTATTATAGTATTTTTAATTGGTTTAGCTTGCACTGCTCCTGCTGCACTTCGAACGCGAATAATGAACTTATAAAAGCCAATCACGTCCCGTGCATATGCATTTGATTTATAGCACGGTGCGGTATACCGGCTTTCACAATCATCGGCATCGGCGTCAATTAAACAACATAGTTGTTCTAACTGCTCTCAGTTTGCAAATTGACCAAGTTATACTGTCGACCGCTTAATTTCTGCTGTTGTGTGATACCAGATGAATTACTCCGGCTTGTAACATTCAAACAGAGGGTTTACTAATGAATCTTGTTGTTTCATCCAACTTTTCGCATTCCACTTACACTTTTCAATAACAAAAACACTAATTACTAGTCCATCTGCATTTATAGGAAACAATATAATTACAGCTTTATATTCAACATAATTGACGATTTACTTTATAATTCTAATAGTTTACACTTTCCCAATAACATTAATATATTAAAATTTATTATTTATTTTTCATATTTATTAATTAATTTTTAACAATGCAGATTTTTTTCACCCTCAGCACAATAATAATGCAATCTCTTTGTGTGTTTGCGTCGGTGAGTTTTCAAAGCTCCATTGTGTACATTGAAAAATGTTCATTCTCTGTATTCATATTCCAAAATTTAATACTTCGATTACATTCATAAATAAATCTACATTATTTTACATTAAGAAAGTTATTATTCAACTATTTACAAATTGCATTTGTAAGGAAATTGTAACGTGGATTGAGTATTGCCAAGGAAACTTCCTTGTTTTTTTTTTGTAAAGTTAATCAATTGATTCATAATTAATAGTATGTAACGTGGGATAATATTGTAATTAATAAGTTTTAATTCCGGAATGCACAAAGAAACTTATTATTCTTGAATGTATTTAAATCTTGGAAATAATTAAAATCTTAATGTTTAATTTCATTAATTATTATAATTTATATAAAGTTTTTATACTTGAAACTTTAATACTGATTTGTAAATAAAATATTGAATGGCACAAAAAATTTAAATTTGATAATTTTCAATATTAGAATGAAGTGAAAGGTCAAAACGGTTATTACTTTACATTGTCGAAGTTTATGTTTCAATTAAGTTCTAAATCGGTATTAAGCCTGTGGAAAATGTAGCCCGGACAAGCCATTACACAAGTTATTAAATATTAGCCGTTCCGATGACACAGTTCGAGAAGTCCTTCAATGCACGCGCGGCAGGACGCCTCTAATCCTGGCGGCCATGCATATAGAGTGTTTTAAAATTTTAATCCCGGCAGGATTTATCGCTCGAAAGGACCGAACCACCATCCGACAAACCATCTATTATTATTAGATATTGTATCACCGTACAATGACCAAGTTTCCAATCCTTAGATATCCTCTGCAGCTCTTAGCTACATGAAAGGGCAAACCGAATTCGTAATTGGATTTCTGGGCTCTTCCAATATTCTTTCTTTTCTGCTTCATCCCTCCGATCAATTCAATAAGTGTTCTCGACTCCCACCCGTCGCCCGTAGATTGCATTAAACGGGCAATTACTAACGATTTTTTTATTATTGAAAATATTTACTTTGTCGAGTTCGATATCGTTTTGGCGCCGGGATCAGATTGGAAAAGAGTTCCCTTTAGCTCTTTGAGCGATCGAATTGTGACGGCCATTGCCAAGGGACACTTCCTGCGAAACTCCCCAGCGAAGTTTTTTGGGAGTACAGGATACAGGGGCGAATTGATGTAGCCTGAAGGCACCTGAATTTTCAGGAACTTGATGTGATTTATTTTCCCGTCAACCACCCCCTTGCACGCCCTTTATATATATATTCAATACAACACGTGGCAACTTCTTCTGAAGGAGGTGTTTAACCTAATCGCAGGTTTGACGTTTAATGATGTACTCCGTAATATAATTAGCGTTTCCGAGTAAATTGGCTGAGTGCATTTAACAGTTGCTCGTATCAAAGACCCAAGTGCCATTCTTGGCAAACTTTGATTAATTACGAAATTAGCTCGCGGAGGTTGTGCTGCTCTGAGCTGCTGCTTCGCAGCAAACTTTGCATAATTTTACCATTAAAAGTTTTATTATTAGAAGCCGAAGTTGGCAGCTGCGAAATTCCGTTTTGTTTTCATTTTTAACGAAAATTGGTTCTCAAAATCAAAACAATATAAATTTCAGTATTTACTAATTTCTGTTGTTCTCAGAAACATTTTTTTGTTTATATTATTACTAAATGAAGTAATATTTAATATTTCGGAAATTGAGGATTTTAAACTCAAAAATAAAATGATGAAATTTTAGTGTGTAATAACTGTGAACAAGTTTGTTTACAGTCGAAATCAATATTGCTTGGATTTCTACGCAAGGCTGGAATTTACTACAGCAAGTATTTCTAGTTGATTGCCACGATAAAGTTTTAGTTTTAACCATAAAATCTTGAAGTACATTTTTATTACGTAAACTCTTAAAAACCATTCGATTGAAAATTGTAACTCGCAAATATATTCAAATTATAAATTACATGAATCAATATTTTCAATTTATTTTATTAGAAAATTAACCAGCTGCAAAACTTATTTATTTTTCGTTTAAAAAAATATGATGTTCATAGCTTACACATCCAATATAAATTTTCGGTAATTACGTATTTCATCCAAGTTTGTGCGATGCAATTTAGCTGTTGTGCTCGAGGGGTTTAGTTGATGGTATTAGCGTGCAAAGCGTCGATGCGAAAGTTATATTTATGGCTCGATCAGGAGGCATCTAAATCATAACTAGGTCCCGGTGCATCAGTTTCCATTCCCTTGTTCGGTGAAGGAAAGTAGAAGACGAAGAAGAAAAAACAGCACTAAAGAGTAATTGAAAAAAAAAATACGGTGGAAATGATCCCTCAAGGTGTTGAAATATAAGGGCGTCGTTCGCATTTACTTAATTAAACGAAAAGTGATTACGTTATATTGGGGATTAGGTATATTGAAACTTCCCTCCAAGAGAACGAAAAAAAAAACTCCCTTTTAATCACTTTTTTTTTGCTTTATTTTTCTCCAGTCAAGTTTATGGGATGTCATTGACACCCGACAATGTAACGAGCAGCGATGATTTTAATAAGTCGTGAGTTGTTTTCAGGCTGGAGCACATGTTCGAAGCGCTCGTTACACTTCGATTAATATCTTGGTTAGACTCGATGCGAAAACTGCGACCATTATATAATATATATGTTTTTTATTCGATAATTTATATTTATTCGGCAATTCCCACCCGTGCGCAGACAGTTACAGGCGTAATTAATTTTACATTCAATTATTAAGCGTTTTCAATTATTTTGTATTCATATTCGTCCTGGTAATAAATTAATAATTTACTATAAATCACTGTTATTATTTATAAATAAATCATTGACTGTCCGAGCGCATTTTTTTGCGTTCATAATAATTGCGTGCATACTTTGTACAACAATAAATTTCATAATACACACGTAGGATTTAAATGTATACAAATGCAAATAAAAGTCTGCATGTTTTATATAAAAAAAAATGTTGCAATTTATAACTTATTTCAACAGTAATTCGTGTCAATATTTATTTATAATTTGTTCAATTTTTATATTCAGTTGTATCGAATATTAAAATATCTAAGTTAATTTTTATTAATTTTGACCCAAAACATCGCCCTGTGGGATAACTGATTCAATTGGAATTAGTAGAAATTTACTATATATATGATATGAGATACGACTATAGAATTGTATAAAAGTAAAAGTTAAAAGAGTAAAAGTGAATAAGCGAAATACTCATAATTAAATAAATGAATGCTACAATAATACCGATTGTTTGTAATTATGAGCAGACGATTTGCGAAAAATTCACACCTGCGTTTTGTTATGTATTTTTTCATGCTTCAATTATGACAGTTCTGCTTTTAAATACTGAATTAATTAGAAATGACTTTCATAGTTGGAGAAATCAGTTTTCACTCGAACTGATTTTAATTGCATCTCGCGTTTGGATGGCGATTTTCTCGCTCGTTGTTATTACGAATGATTTTTCCTGCGAGTCGATTTCCAAAAAAAAAATAATTGAAGTTTTTCCAGCTCATGCATGTCATGTATATTTTTCTCTCCCTCTGTGCATTTCCTGCTCGGGTTTATATTTAATAAAATGAAGCCACAAATGCGTTCGCAAACGAATTCCTGCATTCGTATCGATTTTTTGCGCCTAGCCTGGCGAAATATGTATATGCATGTGTATGAGAATAATTTTGTTTTGTGCACGCACTAATTGGATTCACTGTACTTTAATCATTCGAATAATCGTAAACAATTAGTTGCTTAATTGTGTTTTTACTGTCTCCTATACTGGCCTATTTGTCTTTATTACTTTCGAATTATCTACACCAGCAGTCACCAATTTAAATTTCTCAAAAATATATTTGTTTGCGTTTTCATAAAAGAAGCGTTACTATTTTCATTATTGTCAATTTTATTTGACAGTTATGGAGTGTGTATCATGTAATTTTAACGTTTAACTCAAAAAACATGTGTTGTAATGTTATGTTCCAGTCTTAATTGGTATAAAAGTTGTTTATTTATAATATTTCGTGTAAAAATTATTTTTAAACCAAATTGTAACGCTACTTTTATGACAGGCCGTATTTTCTCATAATTCAGTCAGAATTGGTATTTTCATCTTTCAACATATTACCGCAGATAATCGGCACTTAACTGTCACTCGAAATGAAGCCTACTTAAATCCGCTGCATAACCTCGGGTTATAATACCTAAATACTCCCATATGAACTAAATTGAACATATTTATTAAGTATTATATTTGCAGATAATCATGTAATGTGTATAGTAACTTTAATACTAAAGCGATAAATGTCAGTTGTTTAAACACTGCAAATGCAATATTAATAGTTAATTTTTATACTAAGTTTATATGTACAAATTGACTATAATTCTTTAAGCTAATAACCAGAAACTGCATTTGTGTCATCACTTAATTCCTAATTGAAGTCGTAGCGAAGAATTTTAATTGCAACGAGACATCTTCGAATAGTCCTCATTATAAGAATTAATTCTTACGACAAAGTCCTTAATTTTAACAATGGATGCGTGGCTTTTGCGTTTCCACATTACATAAGCTTTCGGTGTTCGCGCCGCACGAATTGCGTTAATTTGTTATTCGGGATAAAAAATATACAACACGCGATTCAATTTATTGTATAACTTGAAGATACGTATCAGAATAGTTCAGTGTAAATGTGTTATAACGATAAAAATCTACAGTATTCTTTTTTTATAACTTAATCATTCAGATTAATTTCCCCAAAGGCAATTTTAATTACTTACATAATAATGATGGGTTAATTGATTTAATTTCTCCAATTTTGCGTATTTATAAAAGTTTCATTTAAAACATAACAAGTTCTTTGAAGTTTTCACTTTTCTAGTTATTATGCTTTTCGTATTTGTTACGTCTTTAACTATAATTGATCACCTATTGTTGCAATTATGTATGTTTTATGTTGATTTTAGCTATTGAAAATGCCAGCAATTTGTCTGAATGTCTTAATCTTGGGAAATGCATATAAGCTTATTCCAAGCATCGATTATTTAGAAGTCTTCTGCACTTTTCCCACGCTTTGTTTATGCCAGTGCCGGATGCTTACGTCAGAGTAACTTCGTTTCGGTGTCAGAGCTGAAATGGGAATATTAATCCTGGTTGCCAGATTATCGCTATCAGAGCCAATATTTTGCGGAATATTGCAGCAATCCTCTATATAGTTTAAACTAATAAATTATTCGTTGTGCAAAATCAATATTTGCAATTACCCAAAAGCCACTGCCCGTCCAGTTTGATGGGCAGAGCGTATGCATCGTTGCCGATCCGAATCAATCGGCGCGAAATTCAATTAAAAACTCGGGGTAGAGGAAAATTGAAAAAAAAAAATATAAATAAAGTGGAGAAAAATCGACTGATGCGAACGGAAAGAAACGGGCAAATATTAGGTGGATTTCCGTCAGCGTTTTTCCGTAATTCCTTCAGCATCATCATCATCACGTTTGCAAATGCTGCGACTATTAAATTCTATACATCCGCACGGGATAATTCGGGGTAGAAATATATGTATGGTAAAAAAATTGTGAGCTATGCATGCACGGGGCATAATAACAGTTGGCGGAAATTTTGAGCAAACAATGTTCGGAATAATTGGAATCGGACACTAGAATAAAGTTTGGTCATCGTAATTAATAGCGTACGTAACTAGCAATTAAATGCGACTGCGAATTGGCATCAACAATAATCTGGTATTACCTTGTTCAAAATTGGCGATCGCAATCTGGAAAATTTGCATGTTATCCGAAAAACTATTTGCCTATGAAGAAGTAGAAGGAGGTGGTGGAGAGAGGACGCAGCTGCTGCGTTTCCTGCAGTCGGCCGTCTTTGAGGGGATTAAGTTTAAATGTACAACTAATCCCTAAATAAAAATGCCCCCCCGTATTTGTCTCCGAGGACTTCTAAAAGGAGTGTCTTGTTTCAAATATATATATATGCTTTTTTATGAGCTGCTTTCCCCTAGCCTTCAAGATTTAGCGAAATCCAGAAAATGGCAGGTAGAAGAAGTTCGCAATGGTGCGTGAAGATTTACAGGTATGGGGTAGCTGACGACACGTGTCCCACCGCAGCACGCATGTAGTTACTTGACTGAATAATAATTAGCTGAAAGTGCTCCTTCTGAAACCTGCGATTTATTGCGCCCCGGGGACAAATTACCGTGTAACGCTTATTCAATTGGTCGCCAACGGGGAGAGAGCGAAGGAGAGACGAGTCCTTTAAATAGAATCCACCACCCGCGCCGCAGATAAAAACCATTGCGAAATATTACAATCCCCGGCTATAAAAGGCTTTCGAGAGGCTCCTTTTGTAAACCGCAGTATGGCATTGGGTTATTATATGAAAACGATGATTCAGTTGTTCAAGAAAAGAACGGGCACCAACTCAATGCAATAAACATGTTAACTGTTTATAATAATAGCATTTATCAGCATTTGGACATGACTTATGCTTGGATTATTAAATAATGAGTGTTCACTCTTGATTTCAGCATGAGTCAACACAACTATATCATATCTTATTTAGTTTTATTAAAAATATCAATTATTCTGAAGATATATTGAACTTTTCATTAATTAAAATTAATTATTTTTATTATAAAAAATAGATGGCGTTGCAAACATGCACATTTATAAACATGCGGAATATTTATTTTATAAAAAAATCAAAGTCAAAAGACTTAATTTATCTATTTAATGTTAATGCACTTTGATCTATTCTCTATCTTATCTACTCATTAAGTTTACTAACATCAAACCAGATAATACTTTCTATATTTAAACAAACTCTACTGAAGTCATCATATAATTCAAAGGTGGTTTCAAGAATTTGCAAAAACTTAAACCATTAATAATAATTTTGTAGTTAATTACTTTTTTTTCATTACGTGCATAACAATTAGTACAAAATAATAATTTGCTTAATAAAACGATTAATGAACATTCATATTTTCTTTTTATATAATGAATATATTTGAAGTAAAAGAACGATCCTGGGGTCTCTCGAATTATATTCATATTCGCGAAAGCCATTTTATACTTTTTGATCTCGCTTGCAAAATTTAGGAATTTACAATGCAAATTAACGTGAAATAAAAAGTAAAAGCCCTTTGTGAATTTCCTCGTTTTTATTTGCTGCCAGCTTCGTGGAGACATTATCGATTTGTATCATTAACACGGCGAAGCTGTGATTTTCGTTTAAGGAGTTCATTAACATGAGTAATGGGTGAGGTCCTTGCACCCGGTTGTAAATAAATTGCGCTGTTTCCGTAACCTCTTCAGGTATTTGTGCTTCGAATTATTGGACTTAGCAGCCTTAGAAGGATCGGCTTAAATATTGAGTTACATTTTTATTTTTTTTCAGTTGCGATCACGAAACAGAATCCTCGGGATAATTGAATTAATGCTTTATTATTGATGGACACTCATCGTCGTTTCGAGTAATGAAAGCACTCTGTCTGCGTTATTGGATTCGGAACAAAAAGGCAATGCATTCATTCGTTTTTTCTTTTTGTTTCGCGTTTCCTTTGCAGTGTTGGCCGGACGGTGATGAAAAAGGAACGGTTGGACGAATTTGTCCCTGAAAAATGATCCGACGATGGAAGTAAAACAAAATATATCCCTCGCAGAAAACTGTACGCCATAAATCCATTGACTGGCCAGCTGTGTTTACATCGGATTTCGCATATGCGATCTTTTTCAATCTGATTCGTGAAAAAGGAATAAGACGTGCGAAAAATGTACGTCGCCCGAGCTTTTTTATGTGACGTGCAGACATTTTCCGTCAACTGGACGAAGTTATTGCCTGATTTCTTTTTTTCATTTGTACATCCCAGCGGATAAAGAAAACCACCCACTAATCGAATTAATACAAAAAAATAATAGCAATACCTCTGAGAATCACCAACGGACCTAAGGGCAGCTGTACTTGATCCAAATTGATTATCGAATGTCTACAAAAAGAATTATACAGTTTTATTTCTAAATAAAAATACTCAAATAATCAATTATCAACTTGTATAATAATCAGAGATCTACTTTACTAATTTCATTCAATTTGTTGAAACTACTTTGTAAAGTAATTTATCAATTACTTCAGATTTCATTTTATTTTATCAAATGTGTAATTTACTTAGCACAATTTTTATGTAATTTTAAATTGTTTCGGTATATCACTTTAATTATAAATCTTTATCAAATATGGCTACAGCTTTTTTGAACTAACTAGAATTGATGAAATGAATCTGCGACCGTAGAGCCGCAAGATTATAATGTTGAATCGTCGCGGATAACTATTTCATTTCGGCGAGGATCAATCGAAATCCCGGATTAAGTTTCTCGATTGGTTTCGAGCCGTTCTCTTCTCTTCTCTCCCTTGATTTTTGTTTTATGTAAACCACCTGTGCGCATCTCAATTTCAGCGTGTTTGTCTTGCGTTCGGTAACAAGATTGAAATCGAGCTTTCGATTAATCCTTTTGCATACGAACGCGAAACACGATATGCGCGTCCATGTGCCTATTTTGCTTTATTTTTTCCTATACTTCTTCGCTTTCCCCTTTGCAGCTTGGGGGCGGCCAAATTGAATGGGGGAAACGGCGACGGCAGGGTTGGCTTTTAGGCGCGGCCATTTATTTGTACGTATTTCGGTGTAAATAGTATTACTAATCACGCCATCTATTCTATATGGGAAAAAGGGGTGGAATGATTAAACAGCGCACGAAAGGATAAAATCATTATTAGGTGTTCCTTCTTTTTTACCCATACTTTCAACTGTAATTTGAACACATGTTCTTTACTAACAGTTGTTAAAAATACATTGATTAAGTACACTATTAAGTTTCAATTACCAATACAAAATAAACATAAGTTACATGAAAACTAAACATTAATTTTCCTTAAACTTTTCTCTTTAGTAGATTGTTAGTAGATTTTAACTGCTTCATTAGAAATTTAAATCTGGAATGTTGATATATAAAACCGTTTAAAAGCAAAATCGTGTAATTAAAGTACCCTTTAAGTTGTGAATTGACATCTGTCACCTTGTGATTAAATCGCTGTTCAATTACAAAGAAATCATAAAAATTATATAATATTAAACTATATTATTTTGCGTAATATTGAGGTTTCAAATAATCTAATTGTCAGTTTAAGAAATTTGCACGTAATGTTTACTCTTTACGGTTCTTGTCTCAGTTTAAGTAACGCTGCAATATAAATAATATTTAACGGAAGAATAATGAGCAGCTTAAACTGCCAATACTTAGCGTGTCAAATGGGACGTAAATTATTGTTTAATGTAACGCTAGTTCAATATTTATGTTATAGACCGGGTACGAAATAGAGTAATTTTCTTGGTCCATAAAGTATGGTATATCTGCAGATCACGTGAACCGGACTGTAGGTAGGTAGGTAGAGAAAACAAAGAGGAAAGTGGTTTAATCCGCAATTTTATTTGATGTTTATGTTATGGACTGGGGCTCTTTCCCGGATGAAAATGGTGTTTGGACGAGGGATAAATGAGGTGTCGTATATAATGCTCGCCAAATATTTGAGCCACGCGAATATATCAATCATATATATATGATATAATATAGCGGTTTCATTTTGTTTTATGCCTCCATAAAAAAAAAAGTTGCGTGGAATTACTTTCAATATATTGATTGTGTTTTCACCGTCTGCGATGTGCTATGAGTTTGTGGTGTTTGTGTCGTGCTGGTATCGATTAAAACGTCCCTAAAATGAAGGGGTGGATTTCATCCCCGAGAAGTGTACGTAGCAAAGTAGAATGAAAAAAAAAAGAGTAGTTATATATAACGTCGAATAGAAGAAGCAGCCGATGCCATATATTTCAGGGTTCAGCTTTTATACAATTCTATTATGCAAATGTTCTTGCTTCCCAACTTCGCTGCCATCTTAAACCCATAAAAAACAACAATGTTTTTTTTTTGCTTTTCCATACTTTTTCCTCCCTCAAGAAACATATTTTTACCCGGCATTAATATCCATTTTTTTTTTGTTGCAGGTGAGTCGACTTTCCATTTCTCTGGAGATCATGAAACGCGGTGTTCGATGGGTAAGTTTATTGTGTAACGATGGTTAATTCATTAATTCCGTTAATTATGGAATGTTTTGGAAAAGCATGATGGATAACTGGAGTTTATGCCGGTTAAACATTCGTGTCGACATAATTAAATCAATTGTTGGTTTTCTTACGTAACGGGGCAAGGTTGAGCGCTACGATGGATATTGCGAGGCGGAGGCGGGATTATCGGATTTGCGGATGCATATTTTATGGCTTCTAAACTTTCTGTAGCAAAGTATGAGCGAATAGGCTATAAATTTGAAAAAAGCGAAAATGGTCTTGTTTTCTTGCCTCAAGTCAAGTTGAAATACGCTACAATCATAATAAAACTATAAAGAATTATGTATTTTTTTTTTATTCTTCTAGAATTTTTATTATTAATTCAATTACAAAAATATTATAAATACTTTACATTTAAAAAAATCAAAGTAATTTTATAAAAATCTTAATATACTTTGTATGTTTAAAAAAATAATTATGAGCGAATTGCCTTTAATGAACTTTGAAGTAAAAACCTTATTACCAAAGAAAGAAGTCGGGAACTCAGACTTGGAGGATATTCGGTTTGCTTTGATGAAAGATTTGTGGATTTCCAATTAAGATCTCGATCGTCGGAGCGAACAACGAGCGTAGACTGCTTCGTTCAGGAAACCCACCAAGGTTGGAATCTTGACATTTAGCTCTTGTTTTCGATTCTCTCTTTCATTTTTATTTTATTGTAAGTTGTCGTACACTTGCATGTTTCATTTAACATTCGGTAAATGCAAAGGGGCATTTTTTATTCAACTTCTAATCGATGTTTCAATACTACGATATCATAAATACATGTAGTTTCGAGCATTAATCTGTAAACTTGACGACGGTTCAGCTAAATAATGAATGGATTCTAGCGAACCCATATGAATTTGAAATGCATTATTTAACCGCAACTGCGAACAGATTAAAACGTGAATTATAAAGAGAGTATTGAAAATTTTAAAGATCATTGAATATTTAAGATTTAGACCCACAGTTTGATTTATTGTTGCAATTGTTAATACTATTTTACATAAATATAATTACGTAGATTTTACTTTATTTGGTGATTGAATTATTATAATTGTTTGTGGTTGTGGTTGATTGGGTATTAAAGTTTTCTATGAATATTTCCATCTTGATTGTGCTGTGGATCGATTGTGTTGAACAGACGTGCTTGAAACTAACTTCAATACGTCTGGGTCCCTGCGGAAGAACTTGATGACGGCTGCAGCCTGCTAGCAGTAGACACCTGTCGCTTCCATTGTTCAAAACCTATTAACCAGTTCGCCAATAAATTTGATCTGATCTTGTAATCGGTAAGCAGCGATATTATAAGAAAAAAGCTAAGCACATGCATTCGTGTGTCCTGCAGTGCAGCCTGCGGCTTCAAGCTTTAATTAATCCTCCAGCCAAATCGATACTTCCCCTCCTGGAAATTAGATTTCCAACATGTAATATTAAATCCCATTAGCGCAGGTTTTCCTTCGCGCAAACAGCCGCATCTCTTATCTCCACAGCAAACAAAACTCCGAGGTGTGTAACTCGTTAAGTGATTGTGCACCTCGGCAATTATAATTTTCTAATTAAAGTTGTTTCATAATACATAAAGGAATTTAAAAAAAAAAACTAATATTTGGTCTTTTGCTCGTCAAAAGAAAGTCTTAGGTTACATATTTGATTCATCTTATGATTTTCCTTTTTTTACCGTTAGGTAAAACTCAAACTCATTTGGCGCAGGTAAACGTGTAGAAAACGGTCTGTTTTTTTTAAAATGGTGATTGAAAGAGGAGATTGCGTTTTCTTTCGTACGTTAATTAAATTGTTTGCAAGCAATATTTGTCGAATGTACGTTGGGGTCTTTGAAGTGCATTTGTTTGTATGATATAAATACGAAAATAAAAGGTTATGAGAAGCGGGGGGACATCAAAAGGCTCTGCTCGGTCGGGAAAAAGGAGAGATTTACTGACACGCTCGCATCGAACCGCTATGGCAAAGATGAAAAATTTATTATTTTTACTGGTGGGAAATATCCGAACTATTCATTTTCTAAATTTATTCACTCTCCTCCTAAATATACCAGCAAGAGACTATCCTATTTATAATACTTTGCTTGTTTTGTTTCTAGTGGATCATGCATTTTTATTGCTTGCTCCATAACCCCATGCATTCCAATTAACCAAGGACAGATTATCTCTATAGTTGACACTCTCAATATAAACATGTTCAAAATAACCTAGCAACTTGTAGAGTTATACGTCTGTCTAGTTATGTAATCTCTCAAAAACAAACATAGCTTGTTCACTTATACTAAGCACTTGGCAAGTATTGTGCAAATTTTCCAAATTATACATGTAGCAACACTGCCTTTTTTTAAGGAGAGGAAAACCTTGCATAGTGACCACGGTGGATTCGTGGTACTGTGGGATTCTTACCCACTAAAAACCTCTTCTCTTCTTCATCAACATCCAGGTTCTACATAATGGTACTTCTATGAAATAATCGACAGTCTAATTTTCTGTCACTCATTGGCTTCCACTGCCATTTTCTTCGTTCAGCTACACTGCCTAAAATGATATAAATGTCAATCAGGTTGTCAATATTAGTTGGTACACCTTAAACTTAACTACAACTGCAATTTTATTTTGAAACTATAATTAACTTTCGAAAAGCAATCGTCGTTGGGTCGGATTTATTTAAAGTTTTTAAAAAAGTGTCTCGAGACCAGTTCTTGTACCAGTTTAAACTGGGGCTCATTCTCGAGCTACACGGAGCTTTATTAAATCGAAATAATTGTTTCTGTATAAAACGGATCCCGCTTTTAACCTTAAATTTGGTTCATTTGTTTTACGGTTTTCTTCGGACCGGTTTCTCTGCAAGCAATTTTTTTTTATATCGGTTTAACTCAAAATGCACTGCCATTTTCGTCCGTCAAGGTTCTGCCATGTATTTTTTTGCTTATTACAAGTATCTACTTTAAAAATTTAAACTTATATAAAATTGTTTAACTAACAATTATTAAGAAATTATTTTTTTTGTAATAATGATATTTTATTTGGTATAACAACTGCACAAACTGCGCATTTTATAGTCGCGTTATGTTTCTTTCTTATCACGACAACCAGAACCAACAGGAAATCGTGTGATAAGGAAAAGAAGATGTGTGGATTAGCGGTTGCGCATAATGATAAGTATTCTTCACTGTTTAAAAGAATCCGTATGTGAACTAAGTGTCTGTATTTGAGTAATCTTCTTCGATAGTATCCATACATGCATTATATAAGGTCAAATCATTTTCCGGAAAACGTAAAGTACGTACGATAACGCATTAATCTTGAAAATGTAAAACTTTAAAATCAAACAAACTTTTTCCATTTATAATATTTCAAGTTTTATTTATTGTTGTTTAGAAATTACAATTGTTTCTAATTCATTATATAATATTAAAAAAAACATCAATATCGAAGAGAATTGAGAAAATATCGAAGAGAATTCTCTTTGATATTCAGAAAACATGTTACGTTTCAAGCAATGAATATTTGAAAAGCAATTTGTTTTCGAAATTGGTTTGAAATAAATTATACAAAAAAATAGTATTTTGCATATATTTGAATAATTGCAATGAGATCTGTGCTAAAAATAAGTTATTTGCAAATTTGGAACTAAAAATATAATTGTGGGAATTATAATTACAAACTTTCTACAAGTTTAAATAAAGTAGGAAGAATGTGTTGGTTTTTGTAGGGCTTATCGGGAGTTTTGTGAAGAGATAGAAACCACAGGTTGTTCTTAGCTTTATCTCTGGAACTGTTATATTCACGGATCGCTTAGATATGGAGTCATGAACATTTAGTTGCGAAAACATAATGCTGAAAGTTACATGCACACACTACACCTGTTCCAAGTTGCCGGAGTTTTTGGTGTGAATGGAACGGCTTCTAAAATTAGACCCTGGGACGTGCGGTGTGTCGTGGGAGGGTGGAAAATAAAAACATAGAGGGTGTTTTTTCCCTCTGTGCACTATTGCTACCGCCGCCGCCTCCTATTCTTCTTCTCTTCCTCCACCTTCGTTGCCATCCCTTCGCCATGGTGGGGGTGCGTTTGAAATAATCACCCTCTAGCATGAAAGGCATGCGCGTGAATCTTTGTGGAATGCCCGACGTACACACGGGTTTGTTTATGCCGCGCGTTTGTCCCACCACTAAACCGTTCATAGCTCTACCATTACTTCATCATGATTCATTCACTCGAGCTCTAGATGTAGAAGCAGCACCTTCTATTCTTCAGTTTACCAAGTAGTAGTCTTCATCCGTGCGTTTCATCGTCGTTCCGTTTTCAAATATCGCGCTCTTCATCAAACTTGCAGCATCAATTGAGTTCCACGCAATTTAAGCCCATTGTCGAGAAGCAGCATGCAATTGGAATCGCGTAGGTGCGACATTTCACTACAAAAGACTCTCATCCGTGGCGTGTTCTGAAAAAATAACGAAGTACAAAGACTTTACTTCATTCACAACATAAAGTGCGGTTCTTCGTTTCAGTGTTTTCAGGACGCCGACAGATTCCTGTTTAACTGGTACTTCGAATCATCGACATTCCTAATCTAACAGGTACCATTTGCATCCAAACAAAAATAAATATTTTTTCTTTGAAAAATCATGAAATATTTTGTAGGTTGAAAACAAAAACAAAAGGCCATTACGATACACGCTGTGTATGTCATGTTGTATATTTTATTTGCGTAAATTATTTATGAGAGTTTTCCATTATGGTATGGAAATGTATAAATGTATTTCCTTTCGCGCTTCCACCAACAGCGTTTTCTTTCTTTCATTATTGCCTCCCACAATTTCGCCTTTCGTTCCACGAAATCCACCAATGTTTACGATTCAACGCACATTTCAAATCTCCGTGCTTGCATAACAAATCACATAAAGTCCCTTAATACATTAATAATACACAAAAGTTTTAGCTTCTCATTTTCATTATTTTCCTCAATTAAATATTTCCTATTACTACTTTATTTATACAATATTAGTCATCGGAAAATTATTTACATTTTCATCAAAACAATGATGTAAACATGAAAGGAAAATTGCGCAACAAATAAATTAAATTCAACTAAAATAAGTACTTTTATTAACGTTGTTATCATGACAAAATATAAAAGCTGATTATTATTATTTGCGTTGGGATTTCCTTGACTAATTATTTTCCGTCGAAGCGGAATTAGTTCATCGTGTTTGTTCTTTCCGTTTGTTAAATTACTAGAACGAAACGATTTCTTTAGAAAATATTTGTGTTCCGGCCGGTCTTTGAATGGAGAAGTCTATTTGATTTCTTGTACAAATACTTGGACGATGATTAATCGATTCATTATATAATCCGAGCTTTACCAGTCAAAGGTCACGTATCACACCATTTGCATATGCGTTTCCTGCGTTATTATCTACGACCCTTTGTTCCAAGCTTTTTAATTGCGTGCTTATTTAATGACAAAACGTTATCATTTAACGGCGAAACGGAAAAGTATTTACTTTTGTGAAAATAAATGAAATTCCACAGTTACCGGTGATAAATTATGAATGAAAATAGTTGGGTTCGAAAATAAAACGCGGCTCTGGGAATTGTTTGTAAATACATCTCATACAGACGTGTGATTTTTATTGAAAGCCTTGAGTTAAATGTAAATCGTCTAGTGGTTTTTCGTTTTAAATTTCATTTCGTGCATTTTAAAACTGGATTTGTTTTTTTTTATTCACTGTAGTTCATTAACAAGCAGCGATCCAGTTTCGCCTCCATCACAAAAATAGCTTTCGCAATTCAACATCGTTGTCGAGGCAATTGTCGGCGAGTTTTGTGTTGTAATCAAATTGTTAGCTGCGTTTTTTTTTGTTTTACTGGAAAATTTAATTAAAACATTTCCTGACTAACAATAACAACAGTGAAAACTCACCCTCGTCTAAATGCATTTCAATCTATTTTCAGGGCTACTTATGAAAGGGCAATTTTGTTTGTTTGTGTTTGTTGCATAATGCAGTTCGCATTATATACAATGGATGAAAATAGAAATTGGAGTAAAACCAACAACTTCTGTGAATACATCGAGCTTTTTCTCCAGTCGCATAGTTATAATGCATTTGCTTGCTTATTATTCAGTTCGCACTTCATCTTGTCTGTATGCGTAACCTTTGACCTAGATATCTTTGTCCCTCTGGTTTGAGATGAAAATGCGGGAAGTTTATGCAGGTTTTCCTCATGTATGAGCTAAATGCATTTGCGCGGGGATGCTTGACGGCATCCCTTTATCATTTGCGTCACTCGTGCCGCCATTCAATCAGGAAATGTTAAAAATAACGACAAAACGCTCGCGCGATTTTATTTACGGCGTCTGCTTTATTCCATTTCCCAGAAGGCTAAAAAGTAAATCAGAAAATATGAAGGGAGTCCCTTTTTACTCTCCCTTCACAAGTGTAAAAGGGTTTTTACATGTTAATGCGCGACCCACGCTCTGTCCGTGAAAATTACAGCATTTGTTCAATCTACATAATATATGTGGTCGAGATGGTAAAGAAGGGTTTACCTATTACCACCAAAGGGAGACGATGTACTTTGTGTTTTGGTAACAAGAGGCCTTTACTCGACTGAAGTTTAAATATTGCGTTACGAGTAATTAATCCCGGTTGGCATGCATGTGCGAAATCCAAGAAACTGGACCGTTCACACTACTTTAACTTCCTCTTCATTCAGGTTGCTCAAATAGGTTAATAATAAAAATGATTTTTGCTCTGCACACCAATATTTTTAGTTAATGCCTTCCAACTTCCATAAATGCAAAAAAAAACCATTCACTTAATATTTGGTATATTTCAAGGACCAATAAATCATCCATGCATTTGTTATTGATGCTTTAAAATTGCTTATTTTCCATATGGAAATCCCCAAATCGTAATTACTTGCATTCAATATCTTTTATTTATTATTGAAAGATACATAATTTGACTAAATTCGAAGTCCATCAATTCATTAAAGTTTGCAATTAATGTTCACAGAAAAAAATTATTATGTATCTGAAAATTCATAGTCGTCATTTTCCGATCTGTAAACTGTCATTTTCCAATGTTTTGTTATTAAACCTTAACATAAACATAAGTGTTTATGCTTATTTTATTCACTGAATATTTAAGATTAATATTTATATTCAATAATTTTTTGAGAAACAGTTGATTATTATAATACAGGTTTGAAGTTGCTCTTTTTTGACCTGTCAACAAAACAACTTTTGTAATAAAATTACGAAGAAAGCGAAAAAGGTACATACGAGTTTTAATATTTTTATTTTAATCAATGAAGATTTGAGAACTTCTAATTATTATAAAACAGGTCAAAATCGAAGTCACTATTTTCCTGAACTGTCATTTAAGATTCAAGGTCATTACTTAGTATTTTCAATATATTTCAGGTAATGCCCGATCGAACATTCCGACTCCCTAGATTCTATTAATGCAAAACGATGTAAATCAAGAAAGGCCCTTGGAATAATTCCGCAATCCTAAGTGTATTTCAGAGATAGAGCACCAATCCCAGAAATTTCCATGAGATGCATGTATTGATCACGAATAAAAAAAGCTTCCGATTCCATGCGTGTCACCTTTGATGCATAATATTTTGCGAGCAACTATTTATTCAGTTGTGCAAATAGACCTTGGCGTTCTATTATAGCTGCAAATCCGCGTCTGTTTGTCTCTCTATTATCATTATATTTGTGTTCCCTTCATTTTGCCGCTGCTAAAACATTATTTTTGCCGTTTTTGATTCGATTTGATTTATTTTTTATACTATCCACGCTGGTCCGGCCATTCATCATCAGATTCCATCCATAACGAAGCCCCTCTGAAAATACACGCCGTGCTCGCGATATCATCTGTCGGATTGACGGGTTATTGACGTCGTTACACCCCAAAACGTCCAATCCGACAGCACAATGCAAATATCCAGTCTCGCCTCTTTAACCCTTCATTCCTCCCTCTTGCATTACCACCGCATCCACATATCGCTAATGAAAATCGATAATATTTCGCTTTGTTGTATCTAACACTCGTACTCTGCGGCCTCCTCGTCCGGAAAGATTTAATTAACTTTTCAATGCCGCCAGCAATCTTTACTTCGGAAACAGACACGTCCAGGACTCCCTCTCAATCTGTACTCATTAGACCCAGAGCAGAGATTGTGCTTTTGATTGATGGGTCATAATCTGTGTTTAGTATGCTTTGTGAGTGATATAAGGAAGAGCTGAAATAAAAGGAAGAAGTGATACAAGCTGTTGGCACAAGACGGGACATGCCTGTGAATATTTACTAGAAGAGACACGGTGCAAACAGTGCGTGGCATTGAGGAAGAGGTGAAGAGAAGAAGCAAATAAAGGCTGTGTGCGCATTCCGAGTGCAAAATGCGAAATCTAATAAGATCCTCGGGATAGTCGATGAACAACGGTGAGCTTGTTCCATGCAAGACCAGTTGCCTTGTGCATGTTTGTATTAACTTATGCTTCGGGCGCTATGTTTAAGTCCAGACCATGCATTTTCTGGTCGTGCAAGTCCTCCTTCAACATGTGACTTTGTGCCGTTCATTTTGTGGCCAGATAGTCAAAGTAATGCGAGGAGACGCGTTAAATGTGCCAGTGTTAACGACCATTCTGCATCCGCGCTCTCCCATCCTCATCATCATGATCATCCACGCCCGTCCTACTCTCCTCCACTACCCGATCCACATTTAATAATTATATCTGCAGCCGTCTGTCCATTTAGAGCCCACATACGCACGCACGAATGACTTCATCAATTAACCAAAGCACCGGGATGAATCACACAAATATACATATGCACATGAGCATTCGTATATCAATAATAAATTCGTTCGAATCTAATCCACACATGCACAACACCGCAGCTCCGATTCATTTAATCCGTCTACAAAAAATGGATAAAGCTCGTGCATTACTGCACACTACGATGCACTCATTATTTCCACTTTACCATATCCAGAAATATAAATTCAGTTTAGTCAAGTAAAATGTATTTTCAATATTTTGAAGCATCTAAAATATTTTCATATTGATACCTCTTTTATATATTATATAAATTACATTGCCATAAAGCAGTTTAAGTGAAAAGTTACGTTTAAGAATATCACGTTATATAATTTTTAATGTCTGTCAATAAGAAAATTATGATGGTGAATGCTTTTGACCTTGGTTTTATATGCTCAAATTTCAAAAAATTTATATTTGTGTACTTGGCAGAAGAAACCATTATAAAAGTAATATTCTTGTCAGTTATGTAATCCGAAGCAATTACTTTAAAGAAAATATATTAAAGGAGGAGTATGATAAAAAAATGTATGCTGTAATCCGATCAAGTTTTTTTAAAAGCGCGATCCTCTTGAAATTGATTTTTATGTGTTTTGTGCTACATTTCCATGCGACCCCTCCCTCACCATTGAAAAATAATCCCATACAATTTCCCTTCGTCCAAATTTTTTTTATATATAAATCGACCAATCTATATTGGACTTTGTACATCGTGCGTTATCCTTTTGACCAGCTTCACTCGATTATTTATTATACATAAAGGTTCATGGGAATTGCGAATATGCTGAAGGGGGTTGATATAAGCATTTCATGTTACAACCCAACAAAAATATATGTTAAATATCGCTTTGGTCTGAACAGCTGCGCATTTTAAAATTATACTTTATTCAGATACTCGGAAAAATGTGTACACAAGCATATTAAATATCGGAAACGCTCCGTAAATAGTTATATTTTTTCTTCTACGTCCAACCTTCTTCCCCACGAGCTATGTTTAGAAATATGAATGAAATGTGCAACCAATTTTTACGTCCGGTCCCCGACCCACTTCTGGGAAACTTCAACCCTCGGACAGAACAACCAAAAAAAAACTTTCTTCTTAAGAGAATTTCTCTTTTTGGCAACCTTTTGGTAATTTCAAAAGCTTTACTTGTACCTGAAAATTGTACGTACCTGATACACTTACTTGTACCTGAAAATTGTACTTACCTGATACACTTTAAAGAAAGTATTTGATAATTGCAACCAAAAAATGGATTTGTACAGTAAAATAAAATTGAAATTTATAAAATATAAATCGGTAACTTTGGTATTTTGCATACGCAAATGTTGCTTTAATGATGAAATTAGTTTTTATCATTATGTGTCATAGCTTATTTGACTAATGATAATTAGCAACAATGGTGTAAATATATTCCGCGTTGAGTAAGTCGTAAAGCAAAGTCTGTTTCTGTAATAACACTCGGCGACTTGCTCAACGCTTCGGATTGGATTACGGCACGGCTCACCCACTCAAATTAGTCGCCTAATTGATATAATAGGAGACCCGAACGCTCTAATCCTTGGATTTCGAAGTTTTATTACTGGAAAATAAACGGAATTTATTGCAATAGCCTTTTTCGACGACGCCTCCTCCTTAACTATTATTCCTCCAACACAAAAATACAAATAAATTGTGGCTGCAGATATTAAATTTGTATAGATCAAATGTTCGATTGATTAATGATAAATAGATGTTGTATAACTGGATTTTAAATAGTTCATGCGGTTGGTGGGAGTTGAACGTAAATACACGATCCTGGTATTGTTGGATCTAGTCGTATTTGAAACGTGTAATTTACCCTAATCAGTGTTCATTAAAGCCCATTACGCATGCAAAGTGCCCCGAACGATGCAATGTATGCACATTCGTTTTACCAAATAGTTTTCGATGGTAATCGGGTTCTGGCTCAATTGCGAATTCCGAACATATTCGTCACGGTATTGCCGCATTTAATTGTTGCTCTCTATAGGTTTATGTCATTGTTTCTCTTTCTCTATTGTTGATCCTTTTTCTGTTATTGTTTCTCTTTGTTTTGCGCTATTCGACATAGAGCATTAATCATCGACAGTCTGGACTTGATAAGGCACCCAAGTCATGCCTCTTCAAGTCTAGGCTACCGCTCTTCACGGGCCGACTAAAGTGTGGAAGGAGGAGGATTCAGTGTCGTTTCAGCGCTCGCTAAGTGCACATCGGCTTCTTTAATTGTTCCACTTAGTTTCAGCTTCAGAGCTAAGTGTCCATCCGTGTGTGCGTGCCTTCTGTATACGTATAGAGACAGAACACATAGTAGCAATACGTGAATGTTCTCTGTGTGTCTCTCTCAAGTGAGTGTGTGTGTACCTTTCCCGAGCAAATTTATTTAAGTGGCGTGGTAAGGTGTTTGCGTTCCTTGGCACAATATTTATTCGCAATAATTAGATTAATAAAACTAATTCCGTTTATTAAAAGCACACACCGGAATATTTCCACCTTCCTCACTGCGATTTATTTATTACATTTTCAGTAATACTCTGTATTTTCATACTATCTTCTTAAAGTTCCTTCAACCATGTCATTCTGTACATAAATCATTATTTTTCTACATATTTATTTTAAAATTTAAGACATTTGTTAAATGTAAAGTCTTACTAATTAAATCGGTATTTCCCCATTAATTAATGGAAAATCCACTGCTTATTAATAGAAATTCAGTTATTATATTTGGAAAATCATAAATTTAAGTGGTTAGAACATATTTGTTGAAAATATTTTATTTAAAATTTTGTATTTATTTAAATATTTTTATTTTAGAAAGCACATTGATTTACATATGCATAGTTTCAATATATATTTATTTTGAAAAGAATATATTTCGAAATAATCGTTGTAAATTTTATGTACATTTATTCATTTTTTTAGTGCAACTCTTCGATAAACTATATTTACATACGAAATTATTTCATAACACTAACAAAATGTATTTGCAAAAAATAATTTTTTTATTAATCAATTTAAAATCACAAATTTGGAGATTTTCATAATTATTGAGATTTTTAAAAATTAAATGACTGATTTATATTAGTTTATTTATTATTAATTTAAAACCATTAAAAGAATAACCTTTGCAAATATTTATATTATACTAAAGATTGAACAAACAATGGGAGTTGAAGACAGGATTTGAAAATGATTAATAACAGGTTCTCGGCGACAGTTCTGATAGCAATCATCAATGCGCTAAGATGGATGTAACCAGGAGGTCTGAAACTGTATGGGAATGAGATGCCATTAAAGAAAATAATTGAAGTCTGGGAATGAATGAAATATCGCCATTGTTAAGATAAGAAAATAAAAAGATGAAGAAAAAGAGCCGATTGATATTGCCAAGGAAATTCACGAGCAGGAAGAATCCATTGCGCTTTATTACCATGACTACCTAAGCAAAATATTAATTGAGAAAATAATTGCCATCGCCTGCAATCAGCACGAACGATTACGTGAAATAAATATTTTAGAATGAGCACAATGTACAATTATAGACTTCAATCTTTCCGGTTATTAAAATAAACGATGAAAGAAACAATCAGTTGAAAAATAATGGCTTTAGCCGTTTTACGTTATTTAAAAAAAATAAATAAACGTTAAAAAAGCTGTATAAAGGATAACTCTTGAATGGGCGATTTTTAAAATAATTTTACTATTGAAAAGACTTCAATGATACGTGCACGTATGTTGGGAATTTGTATTGTTATTGTAGTTGACCTTGTAAACTGAAGATATTAGCGTGTGTTGAGTTTCAAAAATTGGTATGTACTGTGTGTGCATTAGTTTATCCATTATTTGCGTAGGTTATTAGTGAGACGTGATGGACATTGAATTAGTTTATATTTATATGTATTATCGCCATTCCTCGGACGACTGACCTCAAGAATAAAATCAACAGTAAACAATTCAATGCCTTTTAATTGAAACACACTCGTATTTATTTGCTTGTAAAAGCAAATATTTAATTTGTAAATGGTTGATGTACGTACATTGCAGGACGATCGATCCTTTCATCCTAATGAGAGTCCCACTTATGCAATCGATTGTAAAACTGTTAATGAAGCTAGTGTCAATAGAGATATTTTGGTCGGTAATGTTTTCGTTGCATCACGTTTATTGTGTTCCGTCGGTGTAGGCTTCACCTTTAAGGAGAGTAATTGTGCTCAATGCACCCACTCATTAGATGTTGCAAGGCTATTACCGTTGCGATTTTCCCCAAGTTAATTCTCTCATTTAACACCTAAGATCTAATCAATTCGGTACGAGTATGGAGATAAAGTATAAAGGACACTCGCCGTTATCGATCCAACAACCTCTATTACTACTTCCTTGTCGCCGAATGCAACGGAATCTCGAGCGACGTTCCCCAACTAAGCCAGGATCTTATTGAAAATCCCGATCAATCGGCATAAACAGCCGAGGAAATCTCCGCCGAATACCGCAGATGCCTTCATAGTTTGCGCAAATAAAAAAACACCGTTGCATGTGCATATTTATTATGCGATTGCGCAAACTTTTGAAGCGCGTGGGCGCAAATAAATGTTAACCTGTTGAATAGATGACAATGCACATAAACAATGAATTATGTGCGTCCATTGCGATTTTAATTGCGAGCGGAAAATTCCAGTGCGGCTCAGAAATTGATATGAACGGAGAGAGATATCAATTACCATAACTTCTCTCCTAATTCCGAGCGTTTGTTTGTTCATGTAACGCCCTTAAAGAAGGGTAGAAGGCAGTATTCTCCGTCATCAGACATTGTCCTAAACTTTAATTGGCTCCGGATATCTAGGACCTTGATTGTTCGCGTAGACCCTTCAGCTTTAAACTTTCACCCTTCCTTCCGCCTCGCTCCATTGTCTTAATTTGAATTGAATAAATACTTGTTGGAAAAGAAAAAAGCTGTTTTAACTCTCTTTGTTCAGTACGCGAAGAAACAATACCGCGGCGGTCTACGAATTCAAATTCCGAACGAAAATCCATGACGAAAGATCCTTCGTTCCTAATACGGTGACGCTCCTCCGATTTTTCATGAACAAAAGACACTTGCGAATCCTTGGCCAAAATAACAACTTGGCTTCGCAATACTGAAATAGCTTTGATTCGCATCTAGGCAAGCGCATGCCATTACAGTTTTTTTTTTACATATAAATAACGAGTTATGTTGTGATCGTAATATTGGTTTGAAGATTAATCACTTTCCTATGGTAATTGCTAGCGTTTTTATTTATAGTTAGACCACGCTATTCCCTTGTAATACACCAGTTCCAGAAACGCGTCGCGTTATTAATAGATAGACGATTTATGTAACGCGATTGTTGCTGTTTTTATTATTAATAATCGATTGGTATGCGATAGGAATTTTTATGCTAATCTACGGTATTTACACGTTGACGGCTCCCTGTGCATAAGGCATTGGTATTTCAAGTTCAAATAACATCATTGAAGGATTGGCGACCTTAAAGCAACTTGTTCTTGGATTCTTTTACAAATACTTCATTCACACTATAAAAGTTATTGAAAAATTATAACAACATAAATCATCTATCATTTAATAATAATTTTGCTTCAATATAATTGAATAATGTGATGCAGGTTGTAAACGAAAATAAATATATGTAGTTGGGAGTTTCAGAGTCAATGGGTTGATTAAAATTATGTAACGTTAGAAGGTCTCAAAGGAAGTAAAATTTACAAGAGCCGTACATTCACATTAATTAAGCGTCCTTTTGATCTGTTCGCCCATTTATAAATAGCCCCATTAATATTATATTTCGAGCAGAAAATTCGTGAACGTCGTGTGTATTATTACAGCAACATCCAAAAAAAAAACCTCCGCATCCCACTGTCCACCTTTTTATTCCCGCTTTCACCTCTTGTGGTAGTTTAAATATTATTTTTTGTTAGTTCCCGTTTTCGCTTCAACCCAAATTCACTCGACTTTATTTTCGGACGTAATTATATGGGCATGGTCCTAAAATAATACCGTACGTGTATCATGTATGGTTCGTTAGAGGCTAGGTCTTATTTTTAGGAAGAGGCCGTGTGAAGTGAACCTTGCGTTTGCGACGAGTGCAGCAGCTACCGGAAGTACTAGTAGCACTGCACTTCTCTCCCATTGAGGGAAAAAAAAACTGATTGAAAGTAACGAAACCGGCCGTCCTTGATATTGATTTGCATGCGCCCGTATGATTGAAAAGGCATTAAATGAGTTTTATGTTGTTGCAGTCGGCCTTCCCACAGACGTGACGATGAGGGAGAAAAAGAGCGGAGTCCTGTCCTCCAAGATGCAGAAGCTCAGGAAAAGGCTGTCGCATTCCTTTGGAAGATTATGTAAGTGCTCCAGATATTATATATATTATTTTTTGTGCCCACCCCAACTCTCAAGCGGCGCGAATACTTCGATATTTGCAGAGGAAATATCTCGGACATAACTCAAGTTCCTAAGCTTTTTGGGAACCCTAGGTGCACTTAAAAGTTATGGAATGTATATATTTTTTTACCCCATGCACCGAGGGGTGCGCTATTATTATTGGAAACCGCATTAAAAAAAGTGCGTACCCACTTTTCTCAACCCCTGACGCATTAAAGAATCGTAGCTTTTGTGAACCTAATCACTGGAAGCTTTTAATTCACGAAAATCGCATTTCTTTGTGCTACAAATGTTTAATTTCATATTTTTTGGGAGGGTAACCGAGGCTTCGAAAGGGATTTATTTTTTCGATAAAGATGACATGTTGACAATCCGCAATACGAAGAAATCATATCTGAAAGATGAATGGCACGTATAGAAATTGTACGCTTCAAACGAGGGATAAGATAAAGCAAACGTGATTGGATTTATGGAAAGAACACAAGGCGTTACACAACCAGCGACTATTAATTTTCCGGAAGATTAGGAATTATCAGAATTGAATATAATTTCTCGGAACTTATTTCCAAACTCATTAATTACAATTAAAAAGAAACAATAGTGTATTATAAGAAATAGCAGGGAACAAAGTACATTTTCAAGGTCAAATTTTCTATTAATTATATATGTTTATTATTTGAAAAAAATAAGTTTGAAATATTTATTTAAAAATATTGATGACAATTATATATAAATCTATTCATAAAGATGTAAGTTATAATTGAGATGAACGTATTCCTTTGTTGCATAATCTTTCATTTAATTAATTCCTATTACATGAATAACCATAAACACTGATAGTTATATTAATAAACGTGTGATATTAATGAGCGTTATCAATGATTTATGCAACTGACAGAAATGAGAAATCTTTGTTCCCTTTACACGTTATAATACTTCTTGCTTTGATAAGTTTTTAATCTGACCCTATTCCAATGATGATTTATGTCGTTAATAATTCCGCGACGCGAAAAATAACCAATAACACTCGACAATAGCTAAGCGAATATTTGCAACCCCTATTGTAAAATAAGTGGGTCAACGGAGATACCTTTCCTCTGCATACACACAATGGACATCGTTAAAATTCCAATTCGATATAAAAAAAATCGTAGATTTGTATGGACGACCATTAGATTCTAGCACCTATTGTTGCGATATATCTTGGTGCATCGTAATGTACGCATTCGCTTCAGTACATTTTAATAGTCGAACCATTTTTTTTAACTATCAAATATGGTGTATTTTAAACAAAGACAATTGTGTGTCGCTGCGCCGCCTTACACATTTGGTTTTCATTTGCATATCCGTGATTCGAACGGTTTCCAAGAATGAAAAACAAAGCGAACGCTTAAAATATAATTAAACCAAATTTGGAAACTTATGCAATCTATAAGTAACATGTTTATTATATTAAGTAGCTATTGGTAACCTATTTAAGAAATGCAGTATTTCTTATTGAGTATTTCTATTGCAATATTAAATTTAATTATTGCAAATTTAAACTGTTATGTAATCAATAAATTTTGTAATAAATGTAATTTTAAATTTATTAATGTAAATTTTTTGTAAATTTCTTAAGAATTGGTTTTCAATTTCTATAATTTTGATGATGGGTTTATTTAAATTGTTGAATAAAAATAATGTAATATTTTTTGCTGGATTTATTTCAATTTGAATATTTAGTACTGGGAAGTTTTAATAAAATTGAAAAGGGTTTGTTTCATAATTGATTCACGGACGAATTTTGGGGAGGTACATTAAGATCAAATTGTGTGGAATTTGTAAATGGAAGGGAAGTTGGGGATGAAGCCGGGGATTTGAATAAAATTAAAAAGGGATTACTATTAACGAAAAAAAAACTTGAAGGCATTCCCTCTTGAATATTCATTTAAACGATAAGTGGTTGATATGGAAGCGGAAGTGGTTGAGTATTAAGCAGGGTCAAATGCAACGACTTTCGAAACGCGCAGAAGGGAAATTACTGCAACAGATAGAATTTGAGTTTATCTGAATTTACACTCGGAAATAATTATTCCCGTTATTTATGATGGATTAAGCGGTGCGTTACGTTATACAAAATATGACTTAATCAGTGCAAAGAGCTGTGACGTTTGGAAGGAGGCAGAGAAGGCGCGTGGGTTCTCCGCGGGCAATAAAAATTATTTATAAAACAGTGTAAATACTAATGAAAGTAAATTGAAACGAATCAATTTCACTTTACATAACAGATGATCTTGGGATCATCGTGTGGCCATCATTGAAATGGTCCAGCTAATTGCGGCCCATTGTCAGATGAAATTGCGCTTTATTGACGTGGATTGCTCCAATTGTGTGAGGCTTTGATGCGCTCTAATTGTTAAGTAGTTTGTTGTTAAACTGTAGATGGATAGACGCGCTGCACTAATTCGCGCCGATGCAGAAAGGAAAGGTCGAAGCTAAATACAGAATAAGTCCATTGAATTCCCCCCAACATTTTTTTCTCGTCTGATAGATCGATTGCGTAAAGTGGCTGAACTGAGGGACACGTAATGTCCTGGAAATTGCCACTTTTTCTATTCATTCTCCATCTATGCAAGTGCACCACCGATGTGCCATTTTCAACCAACCCGACTCGAGTTTCGGTACGCTGAATTCCTCAAGATTACGGAATGCACCTGCAAGAAAGTAGTTTACCGCTTAGATAACTTATTTATTGGTCATACCTGTTGTTGCGCGGTACGTGTTATTGTATTAATGGCTTTTAGACATGATAAGATGGCCTCGTTTTCCCTCCGCCATTAACGCGTTTGCAATGCGACGCAACTTTTCTTTTCGAATAAAGCGCTTTTCTTTTCATTTTTTTCCCTCTAAGATTCATGGGTCTTTGTGGCCTCGGCCTTGTATTCCTCCAAAGGCGTGAATCAACTAGCGTGAAAGCTGGGGTCTAAATTGGTTTTATGGTCCGCTTGGTCATCTCCACCCTCACACAAAAATCTTGTATCATTTCATTTTACGTGATTTTCACCATTCGCCAAATTAAAATTAACACATGATATACATAAGACCTGCCCGTAATTACGAGGCCTCATTAAAAACATCATCATCAAGCTCTGAAAATAATTTTAATGATACCAGCAGCGGCACAACAATATCGATTGTGCAGGCAAAACTGTATTTTCCCCGCTTGAAATGTCATAGGTGTTGTAGTAAGTTGGTTAACGGAGAAGTGTATTAACCTAATTTGCACTGGAAATAGGATTGGAGTGTAGCCAGCTTTGTGTAACCCAAATTTCATTATTTAACACTTCTTTGCACACTCGATCACACGAATTAAACGCATTCTCTATTGCATTTCTTTTGTTTCCTTTTCGTATTTTCTACTCGTTTCGATCGATTCGAAACCAAATATTTACTTTCTAAGAGCTTTTGTAGCTAGAACTAAATGGTTCTTAATGAGTCTGACAACCACTTTAACCGAGACGAAATTTGATTTACTTTACCGTTTCGAGGCAATTGGAAATTGGAATTTGTACGTTATACAATAGTAGCGGAGCGTAAAAAACGTGTGGATAATTTGATTTAATAAAGGTAAACCAAGGTCAGTTATGTTGGTTTCTTTGTGCAACGGTTTTTTTGATGGTAATGGAATAAATACAGTAACATATAATAAAATCATTTACAGTTGAAGACGTTTAATAGCTTTTAAATTATAAATCTTATTAATATCTTCAAAAATAGTAATTATTTAAATACGCTTGAAATATTGGCTAAAATATGTGATTAGTCATCTTTCTAGGTTTATGAAATATTTGTATTGTTTGAAAGGAAATACGTAAGTTTGCAGTGATGATATAGGTGGGTTTTCGGAATTAGGTTGTGTAACGCAAAACGTGGAAATGCGTGGATTCTCGATGGGAAATAAAAATGAAGAAAAGAAATGTATGTGCAAAAAGCGATGTAAATTGTTGGCGAGAGAGTGCCAGTGAACTAATGGAGCGGCCAAGGTTGCAGGCAGCTCGGAATTGTTCTATGGAAATGGAAATTGTTTACATTTCTGCCGTTTGCAGCAGCAGCATTATTGCTGAGATAAATCAAGGAGTGCGCTATTCGTATAGAAACTTCCGATTGGGCACATTGTATCACATGAGTGTGTTTATAATAATAAAATTAACTTCAAAACGCGTGACATCATGCCGTTCTGCTAATCTTAATCAGTGCAATGCATTTGCTAATGATGGATATTTTCAAGAGAAAGAACAATGAGGAAACGAGCAGGCTAATCATTTTTAATTGGATCTATTCGAGCTTAATCGTGATCCGATGCAGATTGCATTGAATTAAATAGCTGGATTACAGTTGAACCGAATGATATAATGCTATTCCTCGCTAGTTATATTTACATATCTCTTATTTATATCTTTGCTATTTCCTTTCTGAAGAGAGGCCTTGCGGCGTTATCATTGCTACCATGGATTGAATATTTTTACAAGTAATTTGTCGTCGGAATATTAATTTTGCAAGCATTTTGTCACAGCTCGCAACGGAAGTGACATCTTCTACCAATGAGCACGACCAGATTCGTTCATTAATAATAATGTTACGAGACTTCATCGATGGTACTCGAATTGATTGTATGCATTCGTATTTCAATTTACATTACGTCGTGTTGTGCCAACAGCAGAGCGTAATGTTTATAAACATGGGTCGAGCGTGGTTAAAAGGATGCAACATTTGGACATTTGCCTGGACCTATTTGATTCGGAGCCAAAACGTCTATTTTCCCTATTTTGATGATATGAAGAGAAAAGGAGCCGATGATAACGGATTCTCTCTGGAGTTGCCTTCCACTTATCGCCGGCGTATCCCGAAATATCCCGTTATTGACATGTCACGCTCCGTCTCTAATCTATTTCGGATGCTCCTGGAGGTCGAGTTTCGGATCTGCGTTGCGCTTTGCCCGCAATTACAATAAATCATCATTTAGAAATGGAAACTCGATGAGTTATGGATTGTTTCAGAGTGTTTCAGTGTTATTTTTAAATAATCCACCTTCAACTTAGGTTAAATATAAAGTTTTTAAAGAAATCAAACTTGATTTTAATAAGAATGGAAATTCATACAATTTACAAAATAAATTTTGGAGAAATGATGTAATATATGGCTTAAATTATTATACATGACATCACTTCATTTCTCAAAGCAAAAATATCAAGTTTCACGAAGTGTGTACATATTTATTAAACAACAGCAACAAAATATAAAAGTTCTGGCAATAAAATAATATTAACCCTTAAACATATAGAAAACCATTTAATGCAGTTGGATGCAAACAGTGGAAATGTTTTTGTTTCGAATAAAAGTCGTCGATAGGTTTTCCACGATCTGAGGCAATTTCCACGAATTTAAGTGGCGCGCTTGGAGCGTAGCAGGAAATTGCTTTATGTATTTTCATTTTTCTTATGTTAACAGTATCAATTCCCATTAAAAACGTAATGTAAAACCAACGGTTTCTCTCATATTAATTGAGGCAGACGGTCGTTCCATTCCGATTGAGAGAAGAAAACCATTGCTGCTCTCCACTGTCTTTTCTGTTCATTTAGCGAGAATCGCACCGAGGCGGATCTTTGTTTGAACTGCATCGTTGTTTTTTCTTCCTCTTCATCTTCTTCATTATCGGCCCCGTTGAAATAAATAAATACATATCCACCTCTAATTGAAATCGCAGCGAGGGAAAACGAATTTCGCTACGCTGAAACGTTTAGAAAGGCGGTTGCAGTATGTTTGCTTTATTATTATTATCTTTTCTTATGGTGTGTCTTTCTCTGTTTGTTCTTCTATTATTATTTTTTGTTGTTCATTCTAGCTACAATGGAGAAGGCATTCGAGAAGAATGGCTGTAGCGCATCTCTGTCTCGCCGTAAAATCTCCCGATCTATTGTTTTCTGAATCTAATAAGAGCCGCCGCAAATCGCATTGTATCCGGGCACGGTAGTAAGTGTTTCCTTCCTCATTTCGCTGGAATATTTCCGGTTATACGAACAATCGCTCCCGTCGACTTTGATAAAAGACGAGGCCATTCGGAGCTTCTGAAGGATCTAATCAAGATGTGACTGCTTCCCTTTTCCTCGCGTTGACCGATCGGAGATAAAATATAAAGATATTTAGGGGGAGATGCGCTTCCTCCAAGAGCTGCTGACACTTCGTTAAGGCTTACGGAAATAATTGCGTGGACCTCGGGAACAGATTTAGAATTTTCGTTCCACTTGAAAATGCACCTCTCCACGCCTTCGCTGCACTCTCATCCGAGGACGGTAATAAAGTGGAACATTCGCCATCTCTCGCTCTCTTCCTCCGAGCTCAACAGAATTATCTCCAGACATTTATTAGTGTGTACCATTCCACATTCCACGCACCGTCTTCTTCTTCATAGTCATCGTATTCGCCGAGTGGTCAATGTTTCCAAATGGCAAACCTACAAACTGCCTCGTGTCACGCTCTTCTCTTTATTTTAATTACCTAATGCACACGGCGTCTTACTTTTTACCCTCTGCATCTTTTTTTTTGTAAACCCTCATTTTATTCTTTTCGTTGGTGGTGGTTTTTTTGCAAGGCTTCAAACGGTGCAAGGTTTTAATTTGCAACCCTCACGTGCGCGACCCCTCCAACTCCATTCGTTGCCGTTTTATCCCCCCAACCAAATAATTAATGAAATGCAAATGTGTGCCTCCGCATTTTGCAAAAATTTAATTATCAAAACACATTTCTCCTACAATATTTTTTTATTACCTCACGTCAGGTTCATTCCTTCATTCACATTACATTAAATTTCTTAGTCTTAAGATCACCCGAAAAAGTTTATTACGAAATTATCAAATATAATTTAATGATGATTATTCAGTTAAAAAGTACATATTTTTAATTTTTGTATTTTAACTAAAATATTAATATTAACTAAATTTAATTACATTTATGTTAAAATTATATAAACATAACTAAAATCACCTATTCGATAAACATGTTGCTTAACTTTCGTAATTTGTCAAACATCAAATATGCGATTATTATTACTTGATGTACTAACAAATGTATCATGTGTTATACAATAGGTAATATATATATATATTTGGTAATCTGCAAACTACTGCGTAAAGTGGTAATAATGCAAGTTGTTATTAATCAGTTATGTGTATTCGTCAGCAAGGTTCGAATTGATTGCACAGCTCGGAACTGGTGGCGAATTATTAAAAGCCATGTTTATTGTATGAAATTAATCCCGGGCCTACGCATTGTCGGGCGTGATTAGCGACGATGATGATGATGATTACAGCTGCATTCAATTAGCGGGGGCGGTTGCGTCACACGGTGGATGAATGTGATGTGATAGAAAAAAAAATAAGTTTATATCGCACGCGGTAGCAATTTGGAGATTGGCAAATAAATCAGGAGCGATCAATCGTGAAGTACGTTATCAATCATACGTTGGATTCCATCCGGATGAGATTCGGAATAAGTCAATGCTGCAGCGATATGATGGAAAGAGGCTGCGAGAGAAAAAAAAATGGAAGAGTTGGATGTTGGGGAGCCGCGGGCGTCGCGACGCATTGATGGATTAGGGGCGGTTTATGAAGGTTTACGCCGTACTTCGGGAAAGTGCAAAGTTCGAGCCGCAGGGTGGAAACAACTAACAACAAGTAATCCACTATTACTAAACGCACCCTACAACCATCACACTTTGTTACACCTTATATATGCGGTATACTCGAAAAAAAAAATTCGCTACCCTTCCACGCGCGAAAGTCTTGAATATTCAACGTGGAATACATTTTTATTTAATTTTTTTTTCATTTCAAGCGCTTGTTATGCAAATGAAATATATTTAATTCGTGATGCCCATTGCATTACGTGTATCTGGTTAATTGTCGTTGCCGGAATACGAATATCGATTCGTTTCACCCTTTCGTCGTCATAACTAATTGTGAGTAATTACCGCCGGAATCATTCGCTGGGAGGTAATAATAATCATTCCGCAGGACCCGTAATATGTTAGAGCAACAAAGGGCCGTGGATGCGGGAATCCCCTCCGGCATAAAACAGATCCGTATCAAAGGTTTCGGAAATGATATATCCCGCCGTCGCATTCCTCGCCCTTTTATTCCGTAATACGTGCACGCCTTCAAGAAAATTATTCAAATTTCAGCAATCACTTTCTTCTTGATGATTTCCTTATTATCATTTAGAATCAATGAAATTTCAACAAAAGGATAACGTCTTTTATTTTATTATAAATCCTTTTTTTCCTGCGCGCTCTTCAACATCGCAATTTTCTCCTTTAACTAACTACTACAAAGCCCACTTTGTTCTCCGCCTTTGTGACTAAAGCCTTCAGCAACTCTCGCCTGATGGATGATCCATTCACCCTCCCCGCTCGTTATGAACACGGTCATGGCAAATGCACGTCTCTATGTTCAATATCCAATATACTTTAACATAACAGTTTAAAGGTTATATATTTATCTTTCAATTCGTGCTAATGCAAATCACTTGAAAAAAAACTGAAATAACGTGAGTCTGCAATGTTTTTTTTTTGCCTGAATTTTTCAGCTCACTATTGGATTCATGAGCTGAAATGACGTACAACCGCTTCCAGATTACGTACGAGGTTCGTGTTCTTTTCGCGATATCGTTAGTGGGAAAGCCATGAAATATTGCTACCCGACGCCCTCCAACATGCCTCTAAATTATTTATCTTTTGATATACGCTCGTTGATTTTTATTTATCGCAGTTTTTCTCTTTTCAGTGCGTGCACTTTTCTTTTCATCACTTTATCAATGTGTTTCTATTGTATGATTTTTATGATTCTTTGTACTTTCCAACAGTGATTTTTATTAGTACTTCTCATCATTGAATCAATCAAAAAATACAAGATTATTTTTAGAATGAGGACTCATGGGAAATAGCTAGAAAAGAAAATACAATAAGACTTAAAGGCCACAATGCTACTGGGATTAGAGTAGAGCACCCCTAAACCTACGGGGAATAAAGTGATTTCGTAATAAAGTATTTCTTCCTTTTGTGTCGTTGTCAGAATTAAGTAATATAAACAACAGGCAGTATTAAAACTTTCCAGTGGTGAATTTGCAGACGTATTGTTACCACTTTTCCATTTCATCTGTGTCGTCTTTAAATGGACGTAGGATAAGTGCTTTAACAGGTTTCAGAATGAAATCTTTACAAGCTATCTGCTTTATGAAGACCATAATATATAAGAACTCTGGATTATAAATATTTGGAAATTAAATGACTTTATATAGAGGTATTTATAATGGCTTTTACTTTGTTCTACAAGTATTGGACTATAAGTAGACTCATCTAAATTTGGTCTGAAATATTTATTGCGTGTGAAGTGATTGTGTGTAACATGCGATTTCAGTGGATTTTCTTAGTAAAAAAGAATGATGAAATTCACTCCCTTCCATTAAAAGCGTATTATTATTAGCATAGCAATATGAAAATGTATTTAAAGCGTGGTGCGTTCCACAATCGTGCGTCATTTGCATAATTTGGCATTACAATTTGTAACGCGTTGCATTTTAGTGCGAAAATGGATTTCGGTAATGACACTCCATTGAGTCTGGAATAAATATTTGCCATTTCGACAACAAATCACCGTTCCCATAGGAATTGCTGCACTGTTTAGTTGTTGTTGCTGCTGCTGTAAATGTCGTCCTGTCCGCATTAGGATTCAAGATGTGTATCGTCCTCCGAGGGCAAACCTGGTTACGTAAAGCCTTAATGGCGTCCCCTCGTTCAATCAGCCTCGTTCCTCTCGATTACCTCTGCCAGATTAATAATTAACAATTAATCCGTCGGCCGCGCTAAAAACGACAGCTGAGTAAACGAGGTTTTAATTGCGATTTGCCGCCACTGCCGTTGCCGTTGCCGCTTCCTTCTCCCTACGCTGGTAGAAGCGAGGCGGTACAAAGATTGCCATCTAAACTAGCCGGAAAATGCAATGATTGCCAACCAGTTGATTTCAATTAGTGCTAATCATGCAAAAGTATGCGGCATAAAAGGCATCCAGACACAGAGGACTGCTTTTAAATTTAAAACAAAGCCGGAGGAGAAGTAAAAGAAATAAAAAGCAAGGAATAAACTAAAGTAATAGCCGAGTGCAGAGAGAGAGTTAATTAACTCAGAGAGAGAGTATTGTTCGGGAACAGAAGTTTCGATGCTCCTTGCAAGAAGTATATATAATGACTCGACGTTGAAACTTTAATATTCTTCTATGGGATCCGACTCCTCACATCGTTTCACCTGATATATCCAATCCAGTTGGGCAAAACTGAATTATTAATATGCGAGACTTCTGAAATTGGCCAAGAAAAACATAAGCACACGCATCTCGAACGCACTTCCTTGCTCCAATTCAAGAAAATGATGATGATACATGACAAAATAGTTCCACTCTCATCGATAATCTATCATGATGTGTTTCGTTTAAGCCGCAGCATCGCAACAAATATAATTCTGGATTTGATGGGATTTTTTTTTAGGGTGGAGGAAGCTAACGCAAAAAAATGATTGCTTTCTATAATAATATTTTTCCAACCAAAATCATTTTTCAATGATATATATAAATGAATTAATGCTTATTTCAATATTTGGTGAATATTTAAAAATGTTCGTCAGCTTTGGAAAATATTGTTTTATCTTCTTATTAATGCATATAAAGGTTATGACTGATATTGGTGTAATTCAAGTGATGTTGCGTTGAGCTTTTGAAGCTCACAAAATTGATTTGGGGATGTATTATGTGCATAGGCGCAGCGCGATTGAAGTCCTGTTTGCGTGCAGCTCCCTTTTCATAGCCGGTTAATTAGTTAATTTGTTTGACGGTGGTTGTAATTACGGAGCGCAGAGCAAATTTTAATTAAAATCAACCCCCGACATTCCTTTTATTTTTTTCTTCTGAAAGAAAAGAACCTTAGTTCGGTGCACACGTAAAATCGCATTTCCTTTTTTTTCATTATTTACTACATATTCCGATTCCGGGGAAGGAATGAAACTTCTTTTGGCGCAATATCGCGGAATTAATAAAATATGGGGAGGGTTTGTTTAGGGTTGCCCCAGTAACACAACAATAGCAGATTCCATAAGGTCTTTTCGTATACGTGGTACACAAGCAGTCGAGGAGATCGTTCAAATATTCATAGGGTTGTCTCGAGTAGCGGAGTCGGTTCGAAATTGCCGGCTGCAACAAAGGATACGAAAGGGCTCGTGGCCTGCAGCACACACGGAAATCAATTGCCAAGTTCCAGCCTCATCCTCCTACCAAAAAGAAACTCATCTCTTCTCCCCCCTTCTGCGCTGCATATGAGATTATTCATTCCAGACGCGAAACTTTTCTTTTACGATGGCCCAGATTTTTATTGGACCTCTCGTAAAAATCCACCGCCGCTTTGTAAATAAACAACAGAAATGGAGAATGAAGCCCCCGTGTTTACGAATGGATCAGTCAATGAACTGCCATGAGGAATATAAAGAACTGTCGCATGCCGGATGTTAAGTCTCGTCGTTCCCCAAATGGATGACATGTACATTTACCTCCCATTCAATTCAGGTTAAGTGAATGCATCCAATATTCCCAAACTCCCTTAAAGAAGATCGACATTTCCTCAAGACTACACTTCAAGGCTTTCTATTTTTACTTACTAGATGGTTCAAATATCTACATTTATGTGGATTATAGTTCTATCTAACTATAAATAGTATTATTAGAAATATTTATATAAAATGCCTAGGTATTGCATGAATGATTCATTTCGGTTTGCAATAAATGCATTCACTGTATCGTTTATTTAATGAGCTTTCAGCAAAACACTAATTACATTTGGTGTCGATTTGAAGTCACATTCATTTGGGTCTCATTTAATTGCTTCCAATAATTGGAATCGTGTACGAAACAATGATTGAAGGTATCTGCATTCGCCGTAAAATTAAACATGCCTCGGTGTAAAGGTTAAACCAGCTTATTTATCGCTTTATAAATTGGAATCACTGCCTAGTGCAAACGTATGCAATTTATTTTGTGAAAAAATAAAAAAAATGTGAAAAGTCTTCAACAATAACTTTTTCGATGTGTAATTTATGTGGTACACGAGCTATTTTTGCACCCGATAATTGCGTTTCGAGCAATGATTAATTGTAAGCTCTTTTTGATACCTTAATCGTTTCCGTTCACCTCGAGATCCGATCGTAATAACTTATAGTTAAACGCTTAATTATTGCCAATCGAAGTGTGATTAGCTTTTGATTTACCGATCGAGTTGCTGAAGACGCACGAGATGAGGCGGAAAAGGAGGAGTGCGTGAAGCCAATGATCTCTGCATTATGTAGGTCTTACAAAACCATGCATTTCATTAGTTGAGGAAACAACATATTAATTATCCTGTAAGGCTTTGAAGGTATTATGAAGTCGTCGTAATAATTGTAGTTCAGCATTCGTAGTCTTAATGGATTAATAGCACGTTGGATCTTCAATCCGTTTTAATATTTGGTTTGTTTTAAATGGAATTGTAATGGATTGATATTGAGATGTCGTGTGTACGTGTTGCGGTGACCATTTGTCGTTTTCATAAATGCCATGCAACAAGGATTTATGCGTCACATCGGCATCATATTTATGATGCACTCCGTGCATGCTCTCTGTCGGTCTAATTAAATTCCGATTTCGCATAAATATAGTGACCAGCGAAACTGGCTCCAAATGGACAATTATGAACAGCAGTTGTCCGTAACGATGCCACGTGGCGTCCGGAATCGTCGCGCGAAATTCACTCGCCCTGCGGTGAGGATACACTCGCCCCTTTTCACCCTAGGGTTATCCCCGAAAATTCCCACAGGCCGATACTTTATATATATATAATCGAGAAGAAAGCGCTCTTCTTTCGATCTCCTACCAGAAGGATACCGCACATAAACAATGTATGTATCTGCTATGCGCCAATCGATACAACTCTAAAAAGGTATTACGTTTACCGCCGCCACATTGATCAATAGCTTTAGATGACATAATGAACTTCAGTCATGAAAAATCTTTTTAGGTCATTCTTTTTTCTCTTGCGTATAATCAATAAGGGAAAAACTGAAGAAAAAACAAACGGACCCTTTCACGTAATCAGATCTTTTGGAAAAATATGAGTCGATTATGCACAGGGTTCTACCATTCATCAGGCGATCGTTGTGCTGGACGTTTGGCTATAAAAATGTGCTTCGATGTCTTTGAGCTCCTAGCATACTTGAATTCAGGTATGACAAAAATAATAGCTAAATTTATTGTTTCCTAATAAAAAGTCCATCTCATTTTATGCGGTTAGTTTTCCGCTACAAATATTTACACTTCTGACCACATTTATTAATCTACCGTACTCGCATCTTCTCACGGTATAGTATTACACAAACAACTGCCACGATTATTATTTTAGTATGCGTAATTACGTAAACACATTTTATTTAAGCCTGTGTTAATGCATGCATCATGCATTTAAGTATTTTGATATTCTTCAACATAAGCACAAGTTTCGAATATCCACCAGTAATTGTAATATATTTAAATAGTAAATGCTATTTGTAATGTAAAAAATAAAAGAAATTGGATTTTACTTGTTGAATAGTTCGACATTCACGTATAATTGTATAGGAACTTTCTTTATTGTTTTCTTTTTTGTTGTTGTTATAGGATGAAAGTGCAACAAGAGGAAAGAGCAAAAGTCCGATTCCTTTATGATTAATGACAATTACATAAATTAAATATAAAAGCGGGGGAATACAATAACGTTATTATCGTAACATAATTAATGAAAGTGCGATGCTCTCTCTTTTCACGAGAAAGTCCTATTCTGAGAGCGGTTTTCCTTAATTACTCGTTCGAATGAAGATTATGGAAAATCGATTTTTGTATGTGTCGACAGCTAAACATGTGTCGCCCATCAATATGTTGCGTCGACGTGAGGGTTGGCTTGATCGATCACGCACTTGCACATTCTGGATAATTAAAAGAGCTTCTCCCTAGCGGCTGCGACTCTGATTTGCAGACAAAGATACTGCAGGGGAATGGGTATTTTTAGTTGTGGCCAGGAGACTTTCCGTTTGTCAGCGTCTGAAGATATAAATAATGTCGACCGGACTGCGGTGAATTCAATAAACTCTCTCTCCCCCACGCGGTCGTCCAGGTTTTTGGAGCAATTAAGTCGCCCTTTCTTTCATTAAACCACAAAAGGGCACACAGATAGTGAGAGAGAGAGACGCACGTGTTCCTCCTTGGGTTTGCCGGTTATAAATATTCATTTCCGGGCAAATGCCTTCTGGAATTATTTGAGGAAAGAGCGAGTTTCAAATTGCCTGTAATTCCACGTCAATTATCTTTTGTTCGAGATATGCATTTGCTGGAGGATGGATCAAGTTGCTCCTTCACGTACATAATGCACTCTACTAGTTTGTATCTCGTGAGGCGGCAAGTTGGTTTGCTAGTTACGTTCCAGTTTCAAGTCATATTTATCCCTCGCAGCATGCATATCGCTGTATTCCTATAATTAACCTAACGTTAATTGTGCATCTAATTCACGTCTCGCGTAGATTCTGAGGTCCGACCAGCAGACTACGTGCGCAGTATTAACGAGAATCACTAGTTAGTATCTTCTCCGTGATTCGTTTGTCCGGTCGACTGGACACTTCCCGTCCATAAGCCAAGGATGTGTTCCTCCCAAGTGTACAGGACGTGTGCGGAAAACGCGATTAGATTCTAATCCACGGACAGAAACAAGAAGAAAAAAAAGTTGGAGACGACGCCAACACTTCGTTCGCGGAGGCTTTGATCATAAATTCAAAGTTCATGAAACATTCATTGCGCAAACTAATATGTTCTACGATCTGCGGAGAATTAGCGTTGAGCAATTTATTTATTTATTTATTCGCGTGAATCACAGCTCCATGATTTATGCTTCGAACTACTTTTATAGGCATTCCGAGAACGAAACTATGACACTTTGGTTTCTTGTTATTACCATTATTACGTGACGCTATCGATTTATCCACCTGTTCTAATCTAATCAGTTTCGTTACCGAAGCAGCGTTTTAGAAAGCATCTCTTTACGTTCAATAGATTACACAAATTCACTTTCCCAAATATCCTCACTAAAATCCCATTAAATATAAATTTTAAAAGGATATTTGATTATTTTACGACTTCTCTAATAATTGATTCATGAATAATAACAGATTTTTTGGCTAAAAATTCAATATATGAAGTTGCTTTAAATAAAATCAAGATTTGCAAGAGTTTCTAAGAAGTGGATGTTGAAAACTTGAATAACTCAAAATCTATTGTGAATCGATCGTTTTGCATACGGCATTGCCAAAGAGCATTGGATTGTTTGTGTTTTTCTTCGTTTACAATTCTTGTTCGTAAGCAACAGGCGATCCACCAGAAACTGGAGGTCGACTTTGAAGTGCTCCGACCGCATCGTAAATTTTAAACAGTCCAACATGTTTAATTGACGGGTAACATAGATATTACTAATAGGTATAAACGCATAAATCCCGACAGCAGCGGGTGTTATGTGTTATATTCGTATAGTTGTAGCCAAGAAAGAATTGGAAATAACTGACGCATAACATGTAATATTGAATAAATCAATAATATACCTTATTTCTTGTAGGAAACATTTACACACAAGATATGAGAAGCTTAATCATAAAAAAGGAAATGATGTATTTCCTGAAAAGTAGCTGCTTTCGGGTTTCCTCACAAAGCATGAATGGAACATATCATCGGATTATTTTCGCTCGACAAAGGGAGCGAGCGCATTGATAAAAAAAGTCTATTGCAACATACGTATTTGTTATGTAACACACGGATTGTGTTGAATGCAAAGTAAAACTGAACAATAAAAAAAACAAATCTAGAGAACGAATTCCACGATTTATGTTTCCAGTTGACATGTTTAGAGGCCGCAATTACGTGCACTTGACGTCAGAGACAATCGCCGTAATTTCAGAATGATTCCGCCTATAGCGAACTCGTTCCATTGCGGACCATTCACCCGTGAAGGGCCTCCATTTAATTAATAATATTTCATTTCCGGCTTGTATATACTTTTTCTCATCTTTTCATTTAACACGACCAAAGCGGATTACATTAGCTCATTCAAAAAAATGGGGGAGGTGTGATGGTAAATCTATGAAAACTGTTTACGCCGAAGATTAGTGTTTCTTTTTATTTTATTTACGTTTCCCTAATCTCATTATTTATGTTCCAAAACTTTTGCGAATTGATTTTACAAGAAATTTATTAAGTAAAAGTTTGAAATTTCTTTGGTATTGTTTCCACATCGTTACGAGATGATTCAATAAAGTTATTTTCTGGTATATGTCAATTTTTTATTTGAAAAGGGTCTTCTCCCTTCTGTTTCAGCTGGATTTGATGCGTTATTAATATTTTATTTTTTTTGGATAATCGTTATTAAATTCCTGGGTAACATGCGTGAAATATGAATTATTGCTATAATCTTTATAATTATATTATTAATTCATCAATTTGGGCTTTATATAATTGGAAATGAAAATATTTATGATGGAATGCGGAGTAAATCAAGCGGCGCGGATTTAATTCGCGCCCATGGGATTGCGCAACCCTTCCGCCTCATTCGTCTTTGATTAATTCTCGGGTACGGAAGGGTGCAATAAGCGTAAATATTATTAGGCTTCTAGCCCCGAAGGCCTCCGGGGAACCATTCTGCATACATTTTGGCATCCGGTCAAATAGAATAAGGGTTGATGTAGGCTCGCAAACCCGGGGTTTCGCATTATCAACGTTACATTCCCATACGCGTTACGTAATTGCGCAATGTATGAATGTGTACTTTTCCGCGCTCGTAGAATGATAAACTCATCAAACGTGACTCACACACAAAAATCGCAAACAACACATTTGCATACAAACAAACAGCAATGATGTTATGTTGTCCGAAAATAAAATAAAATGCTTCAACATCTCACTTGTTAAACTACGCGTTTCATTTCATTTAAACTTATATAATAATGATGAATAATCTAAAACCTTTGGGATGGGCACCTAATGGTTTCTAACCCAACGGCGACGCTTCATTAGGGAGCGCGAAAATTTCCAATTTAAAATTTACTAATTTCCCGGATTAAAAGGGGGCGAGAGGAAGTTTTTTTTTGGGTTTCGCAGCTCATCCCCCTCGGTAATATTATTTCTGCTAAATTCACCCCCGAGCTTATGAATTTGCATCGCGCCGATTCATTACGAATCACTCAAATCGATGGAACGAAATTTGATTGAAATGCTGGGAGATGTAAACATATGTTACGAAACGTCTCTGCATGAAATTGCTGCACACTTGGTGAGATAATCGCCATTTCCTTAAATAATAATTAATGGTTTTTCACCATATTTCGACGCTCCAAGGCAGGAGATGTCCGACGAATACATGAATGAAATTACTAAGTGATTCATCTGCGCAATGTAATATATACGGCGAGTATGGAAATTCAATGATTTGTTGTTGTATTATTGTAATTTTACCAATATTCTAACGTGTATGTTGCGACGATAAAACAATTCGAGATGTAAAGGTGTTTCGAATTAATATTTCTTGAAAATCAATTAAAAATATGTTATTTTTTTAGGAATAACATGACTAACTTTCAAGAAAAGGTTGATATCCTTATACAACTATTATATAATATTCTCTATATAAGTTAATGTTGTATAATCAGTTAGTAAGGAGTTTGATGGTGTTTATTGATGAAAGTGTAAGGGCTTATTCTGATGGTTCAATGAGATGTTTGAGAGTATTAATCATCATCGTCTGAGGATATTATTAATAGCGCCGCTTTAACGCTTGAGTTAATATTAGAAATGTGCAATAATTAATAGTTGCCACGTAATAACAAATACCGCCTGGTTTATGGGATTACTTAACCAGAAGTCCGAAGTGCAAGAAGACACGAATCCATTAGCGCATTTCGTTTCGTCGTGTCTATTTCGGAATTCGCAAAGTACATCTATTCTCGGGCGCGTTTATAAACCTCAATCTATTTTCATAATGTATTTACAGGCAAATCCTCTGCAGCATATAGGATTAATGAGCGTTCTTCCTCCGCAATGCGAGAGGAGGGTGAAATGTAAGGGAGAGAGGCTGTTCGTGTTTTGGCCGAACATATTTATATTGTATGAAGTTGGAAGGAAGGAATTGCATGCCGTGAGGATGGAATAAGTGAATTAAAGCTACTTCTTCCTTTTTTATATATATGAAAGCTTGCGCTAATTGAATCAGAAAGTTTTCTTCGTGTTTTTCGTGGGCATTCTTCTTATGAAGCGTCGGCTCCAATTAGGGAGGTAGCCTTTTTTCCACCCGTCGAGCGAAAATTTTTACATCCTCGGTGGAGTTTTTAACTAAGCAATTCAATTAGAAGGCACGAGAGATGAGGAGAAAGAAAGAAAAGAACTGAAGGTTTCTTCCTCATGATGCCTATGGTTTAGGAATGTAATTTTTAATCAATCGCACTAGGGGATTCCCCGAGAGAGAGCGTCTCGTAAAATTGTAATACAGTAGCGCCATTTTTATTAGCAATGTTCCCCGAAATGCATCGACTTTATGGTTTCCACAATAAAATCGTGGCAGTAAAATAATAATTAAACTTACATGCGAATAGTTTTTACGCTATATGGTTATGATTTTCTTTTATTGCAGCTCCCTTTTCTCATTAATAATGACATTTTATCGGTTTTTCTTCTCCCTTTGTTTTTGCTCTCTCCAACAACTCTTATTTCTTTTGATAATAGTTTAGTTTTGTAATTGCGATCTGGAATTCGATAAATATTGAGACGCTCTGTTTCCGTGCATGTGTGCTTTTGGGAAATAAAGGAAGCCTCTTGATTTATGCCCAATGCCAAGAGCGCAGCTCTTGTTTATTTTCATGTCTTTATTGCGCCTTTAAACCTTATTTATAGTTGGCCTGAAACTGGTAATATCACACAAAAACATCTCCAATCGATGTCACGAAACACAGAAGTTCTTAACGTTTTCGCGTCCGATTCTTGATCGATCATGACCGATACATTTTCCGCAATTCCTATTTCGAACTCAACTTTATCAATTACTTTATATTCACATTATTATATAAGTTGTTGTCTGGTACTTATTTTAGTTAAATATGAAATCTAATAAAAAGCAAAAAAATCTAAATATATTTTGAATTCTTATAGCAAATATATTTCTCGTTTTTCTTTACTAAAATTAATGTAATTATTTTTTTTTAATTCACTTAAGCAATTTTTTTTTAATTATTTAAGTAGCAAATTACTTACTACAAAATACTTGAGAATTATTGTTTTTGTTATTATTTTTATTACTTTAAATTCAATTAGTAAAATTCTTATATATTTTACTTAAAATTACTTAAAAGGATATTTTGAAATCTTGTAATTATTTTAATATTTAAAACGTTTAAACTATTAATACGTGAATTATTATTAGTATTTAAAAAGTTTTAAAAAATGTAAAATATGATTTTTAATAGTATGTAAAAAGTTTAATATAAATTTTCTTGCATTATAATGTAGTCTCATTTAACATTATATTTTACTGCAAATTATAGTATTTAATAAAAAGCTTTGAAAAAGTTTCGAGCAAGCTCATGATTTTGAACGGAAAAATTATAATGCGCCTCGGGAAGAATACTTAATTTGATTCAATGTGCTTTTGTGCAGCATGTTTAATTAGAGGGAAATTAGTTATTAGATGGCTGATGAGAAGGTTGGAAATGCATGAGTTTCGCGTAACGGGCAGAGCTTTTATAAATGTTTAACGTGAACCAACCCCGTGGTACACGGGACCGTCCGCAAATTGCGAACATCATTGTCTGCAGAGTGCAATTTGTCTGGGGTGGACTTAATATTGGCTAAAAAGCTTATTCCGACGAAGTGCTTTTGGCCCTTTTCTAAGCACAAAGTGAAAGTGGGAAAAACGCACGTCGAGCGACCGATCTGTCCGCATATTGCATTCCCTTGGATTAAGGGTCCCTTCGTCCATTATGATCCGCCGTTAAATTAATATTTGGCCTTGCCCCAAAGATCGCAGGTATTTATCGACTGCGATCATAAAGTCTAGACTCGAGACGAGACGCTCGTTTTTAACATCGTTTAATTAAAATTCTTTCGAGGATTGTGCGGTCTTCAAATTCACTTCCATAAAATTGTTGTGTAATCATCGTTTATTTTATTTATTTTTCGTGGCTTGTGTTCGCGCTCAGTATGCCCACTCCTTATGATTTACGGCTATGCTAAGAGTATATTTCAACGGTCGTGACATTAGGAAATTTCTGGTCAATCCATCTTCCGAACACTTCCTCGACAAAGCAAAAGCTATTCTAATGTTGGGGGTCTCATCAAATGATATTTAGAAAATGGGTCACACCACTCGAGAGACCACTCCAGTAGTATCGATGCGGATTTTCTCTATTATGCAACGCCGCAAGAGGATTACAATTTAACCTCTCCACCTGCACTGTTTGCAACACAACATCAGCGCGATTCCCAAAAGACTCATTAGCATCTACAAACAAACTTTTAACACACATAAAAAAATCCACTTCAGCGCTTCTTTCCTAATTGCGATTGGGTCAAGTGTCTTATTCATGCAATTGTATTATTTTTTTCCCGTTTAGTTCTGTTAATAACGTTTTTCCACGTAAACAGATCGATTTTTCGCCTATGGCAGGTGAAGTTCATTACTTCTACTTTCCCATTATTCCTAAAAAAGCCAACAACATAAATCACTTCCTCCACGTAAATTGAGAAAAGTGGCAAGCGAATAATGCATTTATAACGCAAGAAAAAAACGGCAGCAGCCAAGATAAAGAGTCTCCCCATTAATACTGCTTACACCCAGTCTCCCGTTTAGGGGTTTCTTGGATGAGAGACAAAAAGTAAATAAAATGAAAGGAAATTATAATCCCTTATTGTCTGCTCGTGCAAACACCTGTAAATATTTAATTTCTCGTGAAACTTTATATCCAGCCGGTAATCCAATATAACATTCGTTTAATTAAAAAAAAAACGTAACTCTAGTTATATTGCTTTCGACACGCGAATCCCTTGCGATACTTGATGTTAGTTATTTGTATACTTATACTTTTTTTTTGTTTTAGGTAAGTTTGGTCGTGGTGAGAATGTTGAGATCCTCCCCCGCATTCATCTGTTTGCATACATAATGCTCTTACTGATTGTAAGTACCCTTAACCAGAATTACGGATTATCCGGAAAACCGCACCCCATCTTGCATACCGAATGCAGCAGAAGTCAGGTTTTCCTACAAATTAATTCGCTCTACTCCCTCTAGCAATATCTGTAATCGAGATATATTCATAAATTATACTTTATAATTTAATCGCATTATGCGTAACGTCACCGACCGGCAACGTTACGTCAATATATCGATTGACTTTTTTTTCAAAATTGATGAAAGCACATTATAATATTAGGAACAACGTAATTTGTCAACAAAAATTTAAAGAAATATATAAAATCAAAAGTTTTTTTAAGAAAATTATTATTAATTTATTTCAATATATTGGTGAGATTTAAAAAAAAAAACTGGAAACGAAATGGAGACAATTAGCGAAATTCAAGAATTGAATAGAATTAAAAATAGTTTCTTTTCATTTCGATTACATAATTTCTGAAAGAAATCTTCACTAGATATATTATTAATAGAATACAAATAATATTGAGTTTTATTGAAATTATTGTTTCAATTCATAAAACTGATTTAAATAATTAAAAGTATTTAATTATCATACAATTATTTTATAATCAGTTTTTTAAGTACAATCATCTAAATATATAATTTAATTAGATTTTTATAAATTTTTCTGTAAATTTGTATTTTCAAAAAGTACTACAATTATTGAATATTTTCATATCGAACGTATTCTTGAATCATGGCAAAGTTGTGACGTGACGTTGTCAATTATTTCAAGAATTGGTAACGTCACGTCAATAAAGTTTAAATTGATAGTAAAATACATGGGATTAAATGTTTTGTATCTGTGGTTAGTCATGGTGGAGTAACGTTTGGAAAGATTTGAATTCAGCGTAGGAAACTGAGCAGTCATACATTTGGTAATAAATATTTTGATGGGATGTGTGCACATCACGGAATTGCTGAAGCGCAAAGACGATAAGATGACTCGGCTGTCTCGCAATAATCATGCACAGTTTCATGGCTTCTGGGACACAATATCCTATTTTCTCCGTCGAACAATATCCGCTGAAGTTGCTGAACATCGAGTACTACTAAGCAAAGACCCTTAATTACTTCTCGATTCATTTAAGCGAGTGCTGAAACAATGGCTCCACATTCACCTAGCTCAAGTGATCCATCAGAGAGACAGAGAGAAGGGGTTGATTCAATTTGGTTTCTGCTGTGTCTGTGCGTCTCCACCATTATATATTTTTTAATTCAGAGAAGAGTTGTCCTCTTCGCAGTAATCTAAATATTAATTTCTGCGGAGGACGATTGTTGCAGGTCTCGAGAGCCTGAAGAGGTTAAACTGTGCTCTCAATCATAACAGTAGTGGATGTCATAAATCTAAAGAAGCGCCCTCAATGGTTAATGTTAAAGTTTAGGGTGAGAGTGGGTGGAGGTACACTTGTCACCGGCATTCGCCTAAGGAGTTTTCGGGTGAAGGGAGAGGGTGCGATTTCAGCGAGGGGGCAGAAGATAACGCCTCGAAAAGTGCGGAAGGGTGCCGTAAAACAATGAAGCCGGAGGGGTGCGATATATATATAAAAATATATAAAAAAGCATCTGCACTTCTCTATACACACATATTCTATATAGATTAAGCATCTGCGGTTGTCTCAATCGCTCGGAGAAAAGTGGCGGAGGCGCCGGGTGTATAAAACACATTCAGCTCTCGTGTTATGTCAGCTGGTGCATATATACTAAATACTAAAGACAACAAAACCGATTCATAACAATAGACCTAATGGCTTAATTCTCTCGGATTGTTTTGCTTTTGCGTAACCGCAATTCGTTACGTCGGAATTTTCCAGAGCGGACCGGACGATCATTACTCAAAATAATAAATATTCTGAACAATGCTTTGCGGATGGGAATGGAGAGATCCGGACTCCCTCTATGAGTTAGGTCCATGAATGTGCGTGCACAAAGATATATATATATATATATATATATATATATACCATAGTGTACCACTTTAATCCTTGGCCTCTCGCTCGTCCCGCAGACATTTCAGTAATTTTACATAAAGCCCTCCGCTAATCCTGTGTAATTTATACCTGGCGCGCATCCGGCTCGGAACTGTCACAATGTTTTATCCCGCCATTCCCGTTTATATATATATGCATATAACCAGGAACGTTTATCAATTCCAAAATTCTCATTCATACTTTCCCGAAATGCGACAATGGTATAAACCCTCACTAATCGACGTCGCGACAGCTCCTGCATCAATCACATTTTCAATTTCTGAAAATAATCATTCATTATTTCAACGCTTTATGAAATCAATAATTAATTTTCCAAACTTATCCTGATATCACATTACTAAATATTTGTCAATTTGCTAAAGCTTATCAATTATATTTATTTGACAACTTGGACAAGTGTACTACCAACTTTTATAATATAAGTAACTATAATTACACATAGATTTTGTTTACTTTAATTTCATTAACAAGTAAATTGAAGAAATCCACTAATTGTTAATGTAATAATAAGAGATTTACTAGTCTTTAATTTTAGTAAAAAAAAATATATTTAAAAAAATTGCTTACATTTATTGCATTTTATAGTTTTAATACTAACACAAAATTTAGTATTTTATCATTCTTAAAGCATTTGTTCTATAAAACTTGTTAAAATTATCAAATAAATATATGAAAATTAATTATTTTCACATATTTTTTGTTGTTGGTTGCATGTGATAAAACTTTCTTTTTATTTGAGTTAAAAAGAAAAACTTGACCGTTGCCCTCCAAACTCTAAAAAGAAATCAAGATCTTGACCTGCCTTCGAAGGCGATACAGACACGTACTGCTGTGTCCCAGACCCTCTTCACACCGTATTAGAGAAAACTTTATTGACGTTTTGCGTTTAACGCTATTATATTTTTTATTTGCTACTGTTGACAGAAACTCAACTTGTTATATAATCACGTTCAATAGTTTTCCAATAAAAATATTTTTTTCTTATTTAATAAAATGTTACATTTTTTCTACTGTTATTAAGAAATTGCAAGTTATAATAAGTTTTATTAAAATTTTTGTTTGTTACAAAGAAATTGTTAATCATTTTTTGGAATAAATTCTTAAATATTATATATTATTTAAATTTTTGAAATTAGGTTATTGTTAATGCGGATGCGCCGGGTTATAATGCAGGAACAATTACATAAGTCTCATTCATACAACGTGCATAAACTGTGGGGTGATTGACGTTGGAATGAGATTTCGAAGCTGCGACGACTGAACAAACAATATTTGCATGGGGAGCGTAATAGAGAAATTATGTAAATCTCACGTGTGTACAACATACACGCTGTTACGTCCCCTAACATTTTTCCCTAGATACGAACTCACGCAATTACCGAATCAGCAGCCTATCCACAATTCTTCCCTCTTCCATTCCCTAATTAAAACGAACTGCATCGACGAAAAGTGCAGTCGACGCATTTTCGCCCGAAAACCCCATTTCATTCCATCGCCGAACGATGGAAATGCAACAATACACATTAATTAGGTTAATGATTTAATTAAGCAATTGAATTTTATGCGTGAAGGGGAATTTAGGGTTGGGAAAATTTAATTACAAAAAACTACAAAACAGAAATTTCATGATAAAAATTACATATTTAATTTTTTCTTTTTATTGTAAAAATCTTGAATTAATAATTCATAAAATAAATTTTTTAGTACAAAAATAATAAAATTTGAATTCAAAATAATTCGGGTTGTGCTATTATTATGTTATGTATATAGTTTCGTTATTAATTGTTTCATTTTTTTTGTATGCCACAGAGCTACTACATTATGAAACGGAGAACAATAATGTGGAGTTGTTTGGTAAAGTATTCAGTTTCCTGTTGGTAGCTGCATTGTTTTAATCTCGGTGGGAACGCCGCATGTAAATGCAAAATGCAACGTGCACACACATACACTCCATTGCTCTCTGGACTTTGTCCTTTACTCCAGTTAAACTGGATGTTAAACTTCTGAAATTCTGTGAATCGGGGCTTTAATGTCATTAGGGTTCAATTTAAGTCATTGTTACAAAATTATATAAGACAAAATTATAAAAGACCTTACATAAAATTTTGAAATTTCGTTTTAATTAAATATGAAGATATATATTATTATTAATGAAAGATTTATATAATTTTTATATTAAATGTGCGTTTGAAACTTGAAGTAAATTGTAATTTCCGAGTTATGCAAAAAAAAATGAACGAACTGAAAATGTGGAGCAGGGAGAATTTTGGAAGCGTGCAGTGTAATCGCGTTACGTCCTCTCATCTTCATCCCCGAGCTGACACATTTTAATGAAATTAACATCATCATGTATACACGCGTTCGCGTATATATAATTACTTCGTCGGCTCTCGGACCGTTTTTGCCTCTAATCGAGTCAGACGTAATTCCTTCGTTTATGGTGGATGCAATCGTGGTCCTGGGAACTGCACATTATGAAGGATGTCTGTGAAAGGACGAAGACCGTAGAAGGGTGGAATGGAAAGAGGACGGTTGAATTGCTGTAGGAGGGGGTGGTGGGTCTGAGATTACGTGGTCGTAAATTAATCCCCGGTAAAGATTTATCGTTGCCAGATTTGCACCTGAAGTTGCGAACGGTGTCTTTATTTGAGATGTCTTTGTGTACTCGGTCGTGGCCACCGGAGCGTGGCTACATTTGTCAAAGCCCTAATGGAAACTGCAAACCATTCTACGGCAATTGATTCGAGCCGCAATTCCGAGTTCTCCCCGACGGAAGGAATATTCCCGAAAGGATCGGAGAACTATATACATGTACGTATATATATGTATGCGGTTTTTTCTATTCGAACGAGCCTCGGTGTATGCAGCAAAAGCCACCTCTATAAATGCCACGTGTGCCGTGAAGAGAGGCGAACGAAAGCATAAAAATGAAGGGAAAAGAAAATAACAAAACAAAACAAGGCGTAGTACGTACAATACACAAACACACCTTTTTCGCAGCGTAAATGCTACTACTACGTTCGGGTTACGTGAATGAACAACACAATAATAGCAGCAGAAGCAGCAACAACAACGTAAACGATGTTTTGTGTATTATGCGGCGATCAATAGAATTAATTACGCGCGCCTTCTAAAAATATAATGGGGACCCTCTCATCCCGCCCACCGATATAATCCAATTTCATAATGAAAAAAGCTCTCACCCAAATGAGCGTAGCGCATACATTCACATGCGTCACCTGTATAATAATAATAATATGTACGTCAGCAGGATTGTGTTATTATTTTTTTGGAAATGAATTATCACGACCCAATTGGTTTCCATTCGCGAGAGGAGACCTTATTTTCCGCTCGCCCTTATTGAATCTCGATGTAAATTGGACTTCGGGTGGGTGGCGAAATGGACTTCCCGTCCAATAACTTAATCCTGTCACAAGGATAATGGTCCATTACATGGACACTGCATCAGCCTCTTGTGATTCCGGAAGGGTGGAAATAGCCGCAGGCTTCTCCATCAACCTCCATTTCAAAAATACCCCTAAAAAAAATCTGGTGGAAAAAGCGAAATTGGCTTAAGTGCGCTCGCTTAATTTTCGCGCGTTTCGTGTCGAATTTATTTTCATAAACGTTTACTGTTATTACTATCATTTTTCACGTTTTACTCTGCCTGCTGCAGTCGTCTGCGTAGGGGACGGTTAACCTAATAGTCGTGTATTGGTAAAACAAATACGCCACCTCGATTCCAAATTGCATTAAGCTCCGCGTTATATTTACTATTGATTTGTAGCCAAAGCTTCCCTGCACGAACTTCACCAAAAGTTTATCTAATACTACCAGCGAGTTATTAGGTTAACCTTCGAACAATTTTCTTTTGTTTTCATTCCCCATTGATTACATAATTAAGTTCCAACATAATGTAATTGAAGTTCACATCAACAATGCCCATGATTAAATAAGATTTACATAATATACATAATCGTTGTAAATTGTAAGAATATAACTAATTGCAATCATTCACCTTTTAAATAACACTGTAAAAAAATTCAAGAATTTCACCAATATTATTAAGTTAATCTATTTTTATGTTAATGGTGATTGCATGGATCTAAGAAATTGAGGGCAATTCGATAATTATAGGGCAATTCGACAAAAATTGTTGACGAGAAATATACTTAATAACATAATATAAATAGATCTGAGATCATATCATTTTTTCAAATATGAACTAATTGTGAATTCGGTTAACACGCATACCATTTTTTTTGTATTATATTGTCTGCTGATTACATGATTATAGCTCTGAGAAATTGCTGTACATTAGTATAATATAATTGAAGGGCACACGAAAATTACACAAGATTACGTGTTATTTACATAATAGGATTTTAACTAACAAAATACATTATATTTAATAATAATGAATGTAGTTTTAATTATATATTTTTCATTTAAATTCGAATATTTATTTTGATATGTTTTAAATTTTTATTTTCTTATTTTTAAGTTGAAGAAAATTAATTTGTTCTTAAGTCTAATTTGTGTCTATTTGTTCAATATGTCATTTCTGATTATGAATTCAAGGGATTTCGTTATCCTGTGTTTATCTAATAATGTCCATTTGTGAGAGGGTGTGATAGTTATGTGCGACGATTCAAATGCGATTAGATTTAATATCGCACCAATTTAATTAACCCTTTGCTCTATCTGGCAAAAGGACTTTCCTTTGCTGTAGTGGTATTAGTAGTAATATCATTAAATTTAGCTTGCAGAGGGTGCGTTTTTAATCATGCGAAATGTATCATTACTTCAAAGCTTGTCCTAATCCGAGCGTAATTAATTACTTTTGTGTCTTTTTCATGTTTTTCAGTCTGAATGATTATAATAAAAAACTAAAGAAGTTTAGTATTAAGATTAAACTGTGAAATATTTGAATGCGGTTGGATTTGCATTTCAGAGTAATTATGTAATTAATTATTGGTAGGATTTATTGGTGCGGCGTGTGAAGCTCATTACTTGATCGTCAGTGAACCTAATTAATATGTCGCAAATAGTCGAACGTTGTAGCAGAGCTGCAGTAAATTCAGTTTATATCCACATTCAAAGCGTGTTTAACTCGTTGCAACATAGTAGTGGTACGTAACACGACAGTTACAAAAACTTTGTAAGTTTGTAAGCGAAGTGCTTCGCCGTCAGTCGTTTCATTAATTTTCCAGAATCAGGTACAAATGGACGTGTTCAGAGCTGCGGCCGAGCTTAATAAAATTTGTAAAATGAGTTTTCCGCTACGTGGAATACGTGCCAATCGAAATGTCACGTGTGTGTGCGCCTTCCGAAAGCATTGTCCATGAACGGGATACAAAAACCGCTACAATATTCCCCATTCTACCGACGCCTTCGTCTTAAGCACAACACCAAACCGAAATAAAATTTTAAATATTTTATTGAATCCACAAACATCTTGCCTTTACTTCATTTCCTTTCAATTTTAAACAAAGCTAGAATTTATATACCAATTTATTGAAAGAGGTGCCATTTCTATATATTTATTTGCCGGGCTTTTGTAGACGTGCTTTGGCTTAATAACATCGTCCTGCAACATCATTTGCAAACGTGGTGTGAAACAACTTCGTCTCTGCTCTCTATTAGTTATTCAAAGTTGCTGCTAGACGACAAAGAGATCCGGGAACTATACTACTACCCTCGAGGGGATTTTCCCAGTTGGGGTGATATAGTACAAAATAAAAAAAAGAAAAGGGATTTAGTTTCAGCTGTGACATCTGCAAATTGCTGATAATGCATAATAACAGTTGCGAGGGTTTAGAATTATATCGTTTATACGTGTGACTACTCCATTATACTCACTACTAATTTCAGACCTGTCACTATAATAAAGCAGCAACTTGTGATAGAAGTAAGCAATTTTCTACGAATATAGTTGTTCAGATTTCCATTTCTCGGTTAATTCTATTTTTGAAATTCACAAAAGTTTTCGCCTTTCCCCATTTAATATTTTGATAAATTTACGAGGCGAAAAGTTTCGACTGCTTTCAAAGGCGAACTTCAGTAATTACAGCCGCACGGAGATTTCGCTTTGCCCTACAAATATAAACACGTAATTTTATACATAAACATACGGTTTTAAATTACATTGAAATACTAATAAGGGATCCAAATTATTTGTCAAATATACTTAACAACTTTGTTACAAGTACTTGTCCAAGTCTAGCGTAGTGTAGGCATCTTAAATTATATTACAGTTACAATTCATCTGAGCTAAGACTTCGTAACGTTCGAGTATGACTGTCATAAAATGGTTTATTCGCGGGAGTAGGTCCCTGAGGGATTCCCACATACGACCAATTCCCATGATAGATAACGCTCCTTTTGTTCGCCTTAATCCACGCCATTTCTTTTATTTCCTTTCGTGCTTGTTCTTCCTCCGCCACACGAAGTCCGGTAAATTATATTACCTTGAACTTCATCAGATTATTGCAGATAGATTTAGTATTTACCGTTGTCGGACTAAGCGAATATATTTGTTGAATACTTTTTCATAAATCTTTATCTGCAATAAGTCTTCTATTTTTTACTTTATAGATTGTAAATAAAGAAGAGATGGATTTTAAAGTTTTGCCTTCAGTTGATTTGGTTTACTTTTTGGACACCCCTTGTCATGAATAGGCAATCAAATTGGTAACCTTTCAAAGTGGATGTAAAAGTTTTGCATCATTTAATCGGATTCAAACAGGTACATCACTTCGGGATTTGTACCGGGTCGGATTTGATTAACATAGGTCGACATCACTTTGCTTCCTGTTCCATTTTTATTTTCGGGGGGTGTTTCCTCGTTGCTAATTCAACTGATGGGGTGGGTTTTGTGTAAGTTTATAAGCTATGTTTTGAAACTTTGATGCACCCTCTCCATGCGGACGTCGGCCTCCATCCGTGGGTGCGCCTCCCGTGACCTATATTCGAAAGGATTCCGGGCGCCAAACCAGGACTCTGGGTTTGGCTCAGGACTGTGACCCTGATATCGATCCGTTCCACTAAGTGATAACGACATACTGACTCTGCAGGAACTGCACTACTACAAATGTGTATTAAAAACAGCCCTTTTTCTCTCCCACGACCACGTGTCTTTTTCAACTTCTGCTCGATCCCTTTATTTTTTTCCGACAGCCAGTTCACTTCCTGCAACCGGAACGATTGTTCTCGTGGCATGGCCATCATTTGTTCCCCGGTCGCAGGCTGTTAAAAAATATTTGCGCTGAGGCTAGGTTCGCGACTTGACAAGTCGGAAGAGGCTCTTACCGCCCTTCTGCATCAGCCAAATTGCATGTCGCCGATCCGGGACAACAATAAAGATAAAATATGATAAAAACACCCTCCATGTTTGCTGCAACGAGAATATATATATTATAAAAAAAACACATCATCCCTTTTACTAGCGCCAAAGGTTCGTCCACCTAATCCTTTTGTAAAGAAAAACCTTTGATCATTCCATAACATAGGGCTACAGAATATAAAGGACGTCTTAGTCGTTTAGTTCATTCATTTACTTTCACGTCTAACACAAAGCTTTCTTAATACTAGTTAAAATTTTCTTAGAAATTATAATTGGAACTTAAGTATTATAATTATAAGGTTTTTGTGATTGGGCGTAATCTATTATTTCTTATTATACAATGTTTATGTTCGTAGATAAAATAAAGGGAATAGGAAGGAAAAATGTTTATTTTGAAAAGGTTGTGGTGTTTGCTGTGATAACTTTGATGTTCGATAACACGATGTCATTTGGAGTTTCGTTTTCTGCTTGGCCCTAAAGGCTAGAAAAATAAAAGAAAACAAAAAAATATGATGAGAAATGCACTCTCTGATTCTGTGCTCCTCGAACGTACTTTTTACAGCCCCGTCGCATACATGTATGAATATATGCGCAGAGTTATGTGGATAATGGATACTTTACGTTGAGAGTAAGTGAAGGATATGTGAAGAAGAGAGGTTTTTGTGAATGGGGGAGTTGTATGGGAAAATAAAGATGAAGAGTGGCGCTCCGCATTGCGCGGATGGAAGTTGTGTAGTAAAATGAAGTAATTTTTGCATTTTTGTCCATTGTTGCAGCCGTTTCGAAAGAGGAGGCCGAAGAGCACCATCACGGGAAATTGCCTTATAATGGTTTCAGTGACGAATTTCTGGATAGATTAGAGCCCAACGGCAATATTCCGGCCGGTAAGAGTTTCGGTAAGTCTTCGAAAGCGATCCATCTAATTGAAATGATCGTGGGTAATTTGTGTTTGTGTATAATTGATGGTGATGGCGTCGTAAGAATTTCTGCTCTTCCCCTCTCACGGGAGGGGAATACCCTAGAAACCTAATTAACCGCACCTAAAGCCGCGCATTAATCTAGATGATGTTCACGGCGCCTACGAATATATATCATTTACAGGTGAATATGTGAGAATCGGTCCGACCTTAAGTTGTGCACCCAGTCTCCTCTTTTTGATGAACGAGCCCCAAGGCTTAAATAAGGGCCGTCACCAGGAACTGTGCGCGTCGAGAGGAATATATATTTTTATTTTGCAGACGATTTATGAGGTTGTTATTATACCTAGAATACCGTAATGTTTAATAATTTGTCTCGGGGCTCGTTATTTCCGCGTACGAGCGAAAATTAAACGCCGAGAATTACGTAATTCATCATCGAAATACGCGAAGTAGGCCATTGCCGGAGAGGCCACGCCATTATTTTTGCTCAACAGCATCTCCTGCTGCTGCATGCCTTTTCAATTCAGGTTAGAGCAGCGGCGCGCACCGAGTTCCGTTTTGCTATCAGCAATTTATTATTGCAACTATGAAAAATCATTTATTATTCACTATTTTTAATGCTTTGCATATGCAACTATATATTCGCTTGCCGCAGTAATGCGTTAAACTTTAACGAGTGCACATCATTCAAACTTTGTCGAGTGCTCGAAAATCTATAACAGACAGTGGAGTTTTCTTTTTTTTATATATAAACCCGTCTACCTGTCCTTTCTTCACCGAATGCAATGAATCTCCTTGGTTCCATTCAGTCACAGTTCCTGGTTAAACTAAATAATTCATTTGCACCGCAAACTTGTAAGTCTTCGTTAACTATTATTATTTTTAATTGCGTTTTTCGTAATTTTTAAATATTTTGTTTTGTCCACAAACTAGATAATTTTAAACAGTGTTTGCCTGATACTAAATGTATAAATAGGAATCGTTCGCTTTATTACATAATTGTTGTGCGCATAAGTTTATCATTACGTCCGATGATTGTTTGAATACGTTACGTCCAACATTTGAAAATATTGATACAAATAATTATTTGCACTTCTTTCATTATCTACTCAACTTATATCGGAAACATACAATAAACTGCAACAAACAACATGTTTGCAATTCTAAAGATTTATTTTTGGAAGATAGCAGTGATATAGAGTTTATTTATCTAGAAACGTTTGTTGTTTCCTTTGATACAACATATTTGGATAACATGGTTTAAATTTGCCATTGCTGTTTGTACGTAAAAAGATTTAAAATTCACAATTTGCAGTAAATTTAATAATTTCAAATATTGTTTTTAATAAACTACAATTTGAACAAATATCATTCATAAATGTAACTAATAGTAGTATTTTTAAAGTTATAACTTCCTCGATGTATAAAAGTAGAAATAAATATACGGATACGAAAATTACAAAAACAGTACAAGTTCGGAACGTTTCGATCCTTTTTTTGGTTTTATTATCCGAACCATGGTTGTCTTCTTGTGTTTGCATTACGTAACTAGAAAAGTACGCGATGAATATTAAACTGGGGGAGATGTTGGAGTCGTAACCCGAATAATGGAGCTTTAAATAAACATTAAAAGGTCGGGTCTGCATTTCATCCCATAATTGCCGCAGTTTCTTTAATTCTGAGCGCGAATTGTATCTCCAAAATTTCTTTACTTCTCATTTGTTAAAAGCGTTGCTTAATAATAATACTAAAACGTTAAAAATAATTCAAGTAATAATAAACATTAAACAGAATTCAGGTTTATGAACAGGCATTGTTAATTTATAAATGTATTCAAAGATATGTGACTGCTTGCTTGTATTTAGGTCATATTTATTATTTTTTTACTACATTATCATTGTGAAGTGGAAGCAAATTTTGTTCTGTACAGACAATGCGATGACACCATTGTTGCATCGGAATGTTGATGAATGGTGTGGAAGCAATTTGGTAGGAGGTTCGCACGCAAAATAACAACAAAAAAAAAAGCCATCAACATCGGTGCTTTTATAAACAGAAATTAAATTGATGGAAAGCGCAATTAATTTTCCACGTATTGATGGATTGTAGGGGGCGGCGAACGAGGAACGAACGAATCGACGCAATTAAAATACATACGCAATATCCGCCCCGTCTCCGAATGAAATCTCTCTTCGAGGATAATTTAACAGGGAAATGGCCCCAATTTCGGCACCGGAAATTATATTATCATGCAGAGAAAAAAGTACGTGTACGTTTTGAAGGGAGGAGTGAAGTGGAGTAGAGAGAGGAGTTGATCGGTAATTTTTGCCTCATGCTCGTCCTTCTCTACCGCCTCCTCCTATATTCCTCGACAGCACAATTTATTACATAACGTGGCGTGAACGCGTGAATATTTTGCGCGCGGAAAACAGCGCAATGGCTAAACAATGTGCGATTACACTGATATATTGCGTCGTAAATTAATTTATTCAGGAGCCAGGGGGATTCCCCCAAGGGGTGGCCGCCTTGCCCCAGGTTATCAAGCGTTCTCATATCGGATCAGTATTTAAATGGAGGGACGTCGTCATCCTAATGTTGACGCGATTTCCATCGTAAATTGTTTCTAGGTGGAAACAATGCAAATGCCATCATCAGCTAAGACGTCTCGCGATGATAGCGATTCACATGCTTCGATGTGCAGTGATTAAATTCAAACGTAATTACTCGGAAACTGTGATTCATGTTCCGTTGCAAAACTAATCTTTTGCAACATTATTCTGGAAATGTTACATTGTAATAGATCTGTTTTGTAATTATTATTTTTTTAATATATGAGAATATTAGTAAAAAAGAGCAATTAAAACATGATATTGATTTTGACTTTCAAGCTTTAATCAAATAGAGCAGATCTTGACCAAATATAACATTCAACATTGCTTCAAAAAATAAAAAAGTGTAAATATATAATTAAAGTTCGTAAGCTGTGAAAGATCAACTTTTATATTAACATCACTTGACATATCAGTTTATTGTTTTTTTTTTGGTAATATGGATCTAAAGTTATTAAAGTTTTTGGAATGGAACTGGGACGTTTCTGAAATTGGATGGCTCTAGTCGACATCATCGTAACGGTTGAATGACCCAGTAGTATTCGGGAATCGTCGCCCCCCTTTGCTCCGGTTTCTTTTTCGGGAATCTGAAAACTTTGTCGCGCATGCATTCCCTGCGGTTTTTTGTTTACTTGCGAAAAGTCCACCGGAATCCTCTCATATTACTTTTGGATCGGCGCCAAAGGGAATCCTTTCGTCCTAGCTAGTTTTCTATTTTAATTGATTTCTGCATCCCCCGAGCGTAAACCGTGCATATGGATATGTTTGTCGCCGGGGGTGCCGTTCCTTCGGATGGATGCACAATTGCAGCATGTGTGTGCACATCGTATTCCTCCAGTCTGCAAATTCCGGGAAGAATGCGGCCCAAGAACGCGCGCAGATTTCCAACCGCAATGAAATTAAACTCGGCGAAAGTAATTGAATGGAGAGTGCAGCATTCCTGCATCCAAACTAGGTGATTATGCCGTGGGTTAATTCCACTTTATGATTATGAGATATTCGAAATCTTTCCATTAAAGTGGAAACCCGCAGGACGACCGCCAAAACGATTGCGTCTGGAGGAGGATGAGGATGTAGAAGTGTTATGTAATGCATGTTGCATTCGGTCGGATGGTTTGTCGTAAACGACGGTTACAACTGCAACCCCGACCGAAAGGGAAACACTCCCGAGGAGATGTTGTTTTCGAAATAAAGGCCTCTCGGATCGACAAGTCCCAAGATGAAATGCACACGCGTTTCACTCTCTCTCTCTCCCTTTCTCTTATGTTTCCTCCATTCTCTCCATCCTTGCCTCCACTTTTTTTTTTGTACACTCTCTACTCTCTTGCAAATGCACCAGCAGCAATCCTGCTTTTGAATAAGTCATCCCAGACTCGAGCGTCTTAGTATTATTATTCGTCTAGCCGCCAGATGTTGCGATTTATGTAAATCTTGATAGAACAATGTATACAAGTCCCCTCCATCCATAAAAACGGAAATATTATTACACTTCTTTAAATTAAATCTCTCACCTCCTGCATTATTCAGAACTTACAAATCTACATTCAACTTGTTTTCAATAACCGAATAATAACTTCTTATGTTACATCCACACTATGCAAGACAAGAAACAGAATTTTAATAATCCAAGAATTAAAATAGTTTAAGTTACATTTTTATTTTTCTTGTTAGTTTTGTGTGTGTTTATTAAAATATTATTATCCAGTGAACATACAAAGGCACAAAATATGCATTTGCAAATTACGTGTATCATTTTGTTTAGTGGATCATTGAACGCAAAAGCAAGGCAACAAAGAAGTCAATAATCCTGAATGGTGATTGCATAATTCGTTTGGAAATCCCGTGCGGCCGGCGTACGAAAATAAAAAACAACGACTTCAATTAGTGAATGATTTCAATACCGAGGGCATTGATATGTTGCAAATTAGATTAATTAAAAAAAAATGCACACACGTATTCAGCGATCACCGCTGAAAGGGCTTTCTGGTAGTTCGACCCCTCTCCATGTGTCTCCTTTCCTCTCGTGCACGCAAATTACCGTTACCACTGAGGGGATGAGACTCTTTGATCTGTAGCTATTGCATTACAAAACTTGCTGCATAAATGAAGGCAAAACGTTGTTACTCGCCGCATTTGCAATTCATCCAGACCGACTTAGTGACTAGCATCATAATTAGTCGAACGAAATTGATTTTCAGTGTCAATGTCCGAATTGTTACAAAAAAAATATACGAACAAGTTTGTACTCGATCGATATATTGATGGACACAATGTTGTGTGTACCTTCATCGGGGGTGGAGGAATGATGGACGAGCAATTTAAGCCATCCCCCTACCAAAAAAAAAAGGCTTTCAGCGCGGAGATGGATTGCGCATAAATTAAAAAAAAATCGGTTTCCATCATCTAATTTTTTCATGTGATCCCAAATCCATCTGGAGGATTATATTGTCTTTGGGGGAAAGACGGCAATCAGCGAATTCATAATCTATTCTTCCGCATTGCGTTCCATTAATCCCATTCAAATCACGAACGGCGGGATTACGGAAAGGAGCAGCAGGAGGAAGGACACACGCCGCAGTAATTTTAATCAAGCCCAGGTCGCACCCGACTCCTTTTCACCCTCCTGCAAATGAGGATCGGAATAAAATGAAATAAAAAGAAGCTCCCCATTTAAATTGTAATCTTTAAAATTCCGAAGACGATTCGTTTCGTGCAGAATTAAAAGTAGTGGTTGATGATGATGGGATGAGGGTGTTGGTTGTATTTTATGTTGATTTACGAGCGTAGGTTGTCCACCGAAACCCGATAAATAGTTCATTAGCGGCGCTTAATCACTTCATTAATTAATGCCACCGGTCAAAAGGGAACTCTACACCGGGATCACCACAGACTGGGCGCGGATGATTGAATGCGGACTTTCGAAGATTATGTTGCGCAATCGATCTTTCCACGACGAAAAACACGACGTCATCCATCAGAAGCGCGACTTTTAATTTGGGTCTTGCAATCGCATTGGGTAAGGTCAACTGGAGTTTCGGGTTGCCTCGCTCTCAAAACATCTTCTGTTTCCTCAATTAATTATATTGTCTTGATGATGTGAAACACATCTTAATTAATAATGAATTTATTCTGAAAATATAAAGTTTAATAATTTCTTCAATTTTTGTTACTTGTATAGTAAATAGTAATATAATAATTTCATTTTTTGTATTTTCGGAAATTTGTTTTTTTTTTGTTGAAATGCAATTCATATTGCAGAGACGACCCTCTTTCAGGTTGTTAAGCAAAATGGGTGAGGAAATATATTATGATTTTTTTTTGATATTATATAATAATTGAAGTGGAAGTTGGGGGGACACCTATTATTAACAGGTATTTGAGTTCGGACGTTTGAGTGAAATTGAGGATGCCGAAAGTTTTTGCTACCCCAGTTTCAGGAGGGGAATTATAATTGAGTGCTTTAATTCTTCCCTACAGATATGTGATATGTATGTTCTATATATACACGTGCATATGACTGTATGGATTTCTTCAAAGAATTAAAAGCTTGCGCTTTTCGATGTGGGGGGCGACTTCCCTATTTTAATGAAGCTGCAGCCGCAGGGGTTTGAAATTCTAAATAAATACATGCCTAGTGGATTCGTAAATGGCTAAGGCCCTTTCGCAATTTTTCCCGATAAACCTTCGAGGTCCTCATCCTCGGGCTTCGGTGAGAGCGCGCGCTAATTGGTACGTTACTTCCAGTAGACGGATGCATGCTCTTTACCTCTTCACTGCTCAATGTTCTGTGTGTGTTACGACGTGAAATGGAGGCCCTAACAGTCGCCGCCGCTCGTTACGTTTTACTATTATGTGTGATAAGATTTTCACCCCTCGATACATACCTTTTTTCTTTCCTCCGCCAGACCCGAAGGATGAATTTAAGGCGTTGGAGAGAAAGATAAAGGAGTGCAAAAACGCTCTTTGCTCCAAATTGGCAATACCATTCATTCCTATTTATCCTGCATGCGTAAGGATACTATTTGCACGTTCCAAAATGAACCTCAAACTGCTGTTAAAACACCAAAAAAGATTGATTCATCCTAATCCAAAACATTTTTTTTTTGTACAGGAGACTTTAATTGTGGCTCATTCAGCATTCACCTCGCGGCCTCTTTTATTTCGACTAATTTATTTTAAAGCCAATTCGCTTTGTTTGAATTTGTACTGGAGTCGTTTGTACCTCGAGCGCATGGGAATCGCCCCGTTACGAGGGAGATTTGTAGCTTCCTTGATTTACGCGCGCCGCTTTTTCATTTAGAGATCCCCCTTTTTTATAATAATGGCTTACTTTTTTCAAAAAAAATATATATTCACGCGCATAAAACACAACCTGGTGTTGTTCATGGCTGAAGATGTGTTTTTCGCTGCTCCCCTAACAATAGTTTACTACCAACGCCGTATACAAATAATTCTTTAGTTATTGTGCAATTACCATTACCAACAATTTTATGTAACTTTATTATCTTCAAGAAGATTTAACAATATTTAACGTAAAAATCTAATGAAATTGTTTGGTACAATATCTTAATTGTATATATTTGTGTTGAAATGTTTAAAAAATCTTAAGAACCAATCTTACGGTCCAGTTTGCAATCTCGGATTGGACAGAATATGCGGGCATTGAGCAAATACCTAATTCTAATTTGGTTGTTTGCCTTAGTTGTACCGAAAGGGCATACCGAGTGAGGTCGTTATTTGCTTATGGATAGTTGCTTTTGTATCTGCAAACAAACTCGTAGGGTGGCCTCAGGTCGGTTCCAGTTCTTCAAGTTTCGCATGCGGTTAATTGCGGAATTATCAGCAGCAAGTCTAATGACATGGGACACGTGATTTGGTACTGAAAAAGAGGAGAAAAGAAAAGAGTACACGCAATGTTTCTTAAGCGCGTACACAAAAAAAGATACAATGGATTTCATGGCTGATTCATGCAATTAATTAAATCGTGGCCATTGGCACTTGGTGAGAAACAAGCGATGGGGGAGAGCTCGATAAATGGGATGACGACGTTTTATTGGGATTAAAGGTGCATGTTCAAAGTAATTTCAAAAGTTCTTCGAATGAGTTATTACGAACATGTCCCCTTCGGGAAAGCCGAGAGTCGAATACTTTTGAGATTATGTCTCCGTCCGCAAATTGGTACAAATTCTGCGGATTTACTTCCTTGCGAAAAGAGTTCGGCCCTTTTTCTCCCATTCACCGACATAATCTATTATTGGCACCACAATGTATCCACCGCAAAGTTTTCTAATCAATTCTTGTGATGGCATTCTCACAAACCCTCGAGGGGAAAAAAACGCACACATAATTTTTATATGCAAACTTTAATTTCGATTGCGGAAGTTTTATTTCTTGTTATAGCGATTTAATGGTTTTATTTATTTTTTTATTGCAGAATGGAACAACATGTCGGGTCACGACAGGGTAAAGAGACAACTCTCCGTCTCTTCCGATAGTAAGCTCCTCGACGACGATATTAGGGAAGAGACGCGAGTTATCCTTAGACCGAAGAAGCCGCCGAGACCCAAATCCGAGGTACTCCTTAACCAGCAGGGCTCCGACCACCGCCGAACGAAACGATTCTCCGCCTTTGGTGTAAGTTTGCAGCAATTTTTTTCAGTAAATAAATTATTGTAAAAAAGCTTTAATACTCTTTCCGGTTGCGATTATGCGACCCTCAGGATTAAAAAATGAATAGCGAGAAACGAGAGGAGGAAGGAAAAATATTGCTTATCGATTCGCATTTTATTGGACGGGTCGGAACTTTATAGGCAGTTGAACATGAGCTATTGAACTTAAGGACACATAAAACTGTTACCATTCGGAGGGGGCGACTCTTAAATTTCACCTAAAATTATTTAAATATCCATTATTGCAAGTAATTCAACTCCGGGGCAAGTAGTGTACGTTTCATTGAAATTAATGCGGCGTACGATCAAATGATCCAATTTGCATTTATAATTCTTAGCATTCGCAGCAACGATTATTATATTGTACGGAGATCGTATCGAGTTTCAAAGTAACTGAAAACTATTAATTATCTCGACATTCTAATCGCCTCCCACACCCTCTCTTCCTTACTGTACGCAACTTCTGCAGGAAAATTTATAATCATGTTTAGTGTGTCTAGTTTTCCTTTTTTTATGCGCAAACTTTGCCGCGTAATGGCTTATAAAGTTGCATTATCTGCAGCGCTCTGTGCTCTTTTCAAAGAGGGCAAACTTTTATATCCATTAGAGAGTGAGGGTGCTCTCGACCGCAAATTATCGGCCGAAGATTCATCCGGCAAATGGGTTTTATCTATTAATCTTTACCATCACCCCGCAGCGATGATAATAGACCCTCGCCCGGATTACTATTTGAGTTAGTAGTAGTTTATTATAGTTTTCTCGTTACTTTATTTTCCAGGGCGATTCACCTTTCGGCAAATCAGAGGCTTATATTAAATTAGAACAATTAGGGGAAGGTTCTTACGCCACTGTTTATAAGGGATATAGCAAGTGAGTTAAGAGTTTTTGTGGAAGCGTTCGAGCAATTACTCAAACTGATCGATCGTTCTCTTATGTTTACAGTTTAGAACATAAAGTAGTAGCTCTTAAAGAAATTAGACTACAGGAAGAAGAAGGCGCTCCATTCACTGCGATCCGCGAGGCATCGCTTCTCAAAGAACTGAAACACGCCAACATTGTCACACTGCATGACATTGTCCACACAAGGGAGACGTTAACGTTTGTCTTCGAATACGTTGTAAGTATTACTTTACATTTCAATCGAAGTATAATTACAGTAATACCTTGTTTATTGAACCCTTCCTTTGAAAACATTTTACTAAATTATAGTTTATTTTTATGTGTGCAGCATACAGACTTATCACAGTACCTGGAGAGAAACAGCGGAGGTTTGGATCCGCGCAACGTACGTTTGTTCCTTTTCCAATTGCTGAGAGGGCTCTCATACTGCCATAAGAGAAGGGTGTTGCACAGAGACGTGAAGCCGCAGAATCTTCTGATCAGCGAAATTGGTGAACTGAAATTGGCTGACTTTGGGTTGGCCCGCGCCAAATCCGTTCCGAGCCACACGTATTCCCACGAGGTGGTCACGCTCTGGTACAGACCACCGGACGTGCTTCTCGGAAGCACCGAGTACTCGACCTCCTTGGACATGTGGGGCGTCGGATGCATCTTCGTGGAGATGATCACCGGAATGGCGATCTTTCCTGGAGTCCGAGACACCTACGACCAGCTAGATAAAATTTTCAAGGTAGCGTATTTGCAGAGATAAAGGGAAGATAGCGAAATCTAGGGTTCCTTTTTTTGTAATTGTTTAGGTGTTGGGTACACCCACGGAGGAGGATTGGGAGGGCGTGACTCGGCTGCCCGGCTACAAGCCCCACAAGTTGGGTCTGTACATGCCCAAGAAATTGGGATTGTACTGGCCACGTTTACACGATGTCGTCCAAGGGGAGAATATGGCTACATCACTGCTTCAGCTCAACCCACAGGACAGAATAGGAGCGGACGATGCCATGGTCCATCCCTACTTCAACGGACTCCCCAAAAAACTGCTAGAACTGCCTGATGGTAATTAACGAAAACCATTTATTTCCACACCTCAAATCCTTAATTTCGTTCTTTTCAGATGTATCGATATTCAGTGTCGAGGGCGTGATCTTAACGCCCGGTCACTACTCTGGTATTAAATGAGGCCTTAGCGTCGACTCCCTCTCAGGAACATGCTACAGTAAGCATTGACCACACACAGTTGGCTGTCCTTCCCACATGCTTCGCACTACGACTCATAAAACAACATCAACAATAACAGCAACACTTCATATCAAATTCCCATACAAAAAAAAAAAAAACTACAACAACAAGAACAACAAAACTGTAGGAATGTTTCGAGAGTTTCCAGCACGGACGTAACTGTTTTTTTTTCTTTACATTTATTGTTTTTACTTTTTATTAATTATTATTATCACTTAATGGAAATGTTTCTGTTTTTCTTCTCTTTATCGATGATTTCTGTATATCGAGATCGGTTTGGAAATTTACAAGAAAGTGTCTATTTTTATTTGTTTTTCTTCGCTCATGGACAGGAATCGTTTTTCATTTTCTTTAATATTATTTTTCCTTCATTTTGTCGTCTTTCCGAGTGCTGCACGTCTATTTGGCATCTTTTCGCCCTCCTATTATTGAACAATTGGTGTTTTTAGTGAGATCGTAAACGACTTTCGACGAAATGAAAACGAGAGGAATTAAAAAAAAAAACATGAAAATCCACTTAATTAAGAGAAGAATTTTATATAAAAAAAAACAAAAAAGTACACGCAAAATGTAAAACTTAAAATAAAAACACACACTGAAAAAAAAAATGAACACACACATAGATCCATTCCTTCCATGGTGCTCAATTATATTATTATAAAAAAAAAACTAAGACTAGCTAAGTCTCTGGTCACATGGGCTGTAAACACTGCATGGCGCAGTGGACTGAGGCTGGTAATCCAGCCAGCACAACTAGTTATTGTTTGTAGAGGAATTTTATCGTAATCATTATTATAATTATAATTTGTTTGCATTTATAGTGTTTGCACCTCGATCGTTGATTGATTAATGATGATGATGATGGCATTCGTTTCGATTCAATTAATTTTTACATTTTATATACATCTATATAAATACATATATATATTGCATATACAAGAAACAGATATGTATAGAGCTTAAGGTGCTTCAATATTGTATAATATTTTCATCAAACTCTGTTCTGCCTGACTTGGGAAAGAAGTATGTTTCGTTTATAATTTGTTTCCTTTTCATTAGTGGTGCATAAATATATATAAAAATATATCTTATATCGTCAGATTCAACTTCGATGATTTTGTCACTAGATTATATAATCGACTATGTCTATATTATTTACCATCCATTTTTTTGAAAATTGTATAATACTTGTGATTAAGTTATATTTTAGTTTTTTTTTCTGTCTAGCGAGGGATATTTTTTTATTATTTCTTATTATGTTTAATGTTATTATTATTATTACAATTATTTTAGTAATGAATCTGATAGTAATTATCGTCGGTGCCGGGATGCGCACGTTTAGTGTTCCGTGTTTTTATTTCTTTTGTTGTTGTTTTCCGGACTTGGCTACATCGAAATTTGTGATTTTTTTGTTTTTTTCGATTTCCATCGCCATCCAAGCATCGACGTGAATCGTTCTAATGTGCCAAAAGGGCAATAGCTTGAGCATTATTATATAGCGTAAACTCGGCGTAGTTGTGTATATTATTCAGACAGCATTGTTACTTTATTATTTTTACCGTAATCATATTATTATTATTTTGTTATCTACATTGTTAGAGAATTGTTCTTTTTTCTGGTTATTATTTCGTAAAAATCATTATAAAAAAAAGTGGTGTAGTGGAGGAGTAATCCGAAAGGGAAAAATTAATGAAGATAGACTATTAATATATTGTAATAATTGCGATAGGCCTAAACGAAAATCAGAATTGAAGATTAAAGATGAGAGAAAGAGTTGTTGATTTATATACGAGATAGTTTCAGGCAAATTTTTGGATTTTAGTTTTACGAGAGACATGAACTTACGTTATAGAGAATGCTGTGAGCTCTAGAACACCATCTTTTAATCTGTATAAATATATAGGATTCGTAATCAGAGTAGCGTTTAGTCTTCGGCACTAAGGTATGCGGCAATGCACCCCTCCTATGGTACGTCCAATTTACTTGAAATTATGCGTCCTGTTCTAGAATTTAGCGTATATGAAAATCACCGAGATGAAAAAAGAAAAAGAAAGTACGATTAAGAAAACAAACATTGAAAAGTTGATGATGAAGAAAGAAGAATAAAAAACGAGATTTATATATATAAACAAGATGGGATAATCTCTGAGCACGCTTCCAGACGTGTTTTCTTTTCGCATCGATTTAATTATATAATCTTATATATTCCGTTTCACCTTTCTCGTTTTTTTCTTTTTGAAGATTTATCTTTTTCTATTAGTGTTGTTTTTTTCTTTCTTTTCGAATTATATATAAATATAACATATTGTTCATTGATTTAATTATATAAATAAGTATCTCTTTTTTACTTTGTCGATACAAAGATCAATCAAAGCCAGAGTGTGTTTAGAAGAGACATCCTCGCAGATTCTGGCGGATTCTAATGTGATAAAGAGTTGTTACACATTCAATTGGAAAACAAACTAAAACTAAACAAAAAAAAAAGAATAAATATATTATAATTATATATATATTATACTATGATGAAGGTGAAATAAATATGTATTTATTGCAAAATGAAGAGAAAAAGGTGAGAGATGGAGGAAAAAATAAATAAATTTTGAAGGAGTGAAGAAAATACCAAGGAATAATAATAATAAAATGGTGTACGTAAATCACTGTACCATGTTGCATTGTACATAGTTATAATTGTTTATATTAATTAAGATAATTATACTTAATTATCAGAAATATTACTAAGTAATAAATGTGTTTGTATATGTGTTCCTTTTATGATCCTTAATTTTTTTTTTTTTAATATATATATATATATATTAAATTAATATTAAATATCGATGATGAACTGAACAATGAATAACGGTATTTTGATATGCGATATATTTATTAACAAAATATGATCAAAACTAATTCGTTTCGTTGAGGAAATCGTTTATCAATTTATTAATTGTTTTTTGACCGCAGTGTGGTGGAAGCGACGTTCCGTTGAGGTGTATGTAAACGCAATTCTTAGGATTATGTTTGGTTGCCTATGTGTAAAAAGTATATTACATATTTTTTGTAGATTTATATATACATCTTCGATACATATATAAAGAAATAAACACGATATACAACATTATTTTATGTTTTCTTCATTTATTACCTACTTTAAATCCTATGATTCAATTTACTATTCCAAATTTTATTACTTCTAATTTAAATATTTGATTTATTAGTATCAACGACAATTTGGAATTATTGACTAATTTAATATAATGTTTATAACATGTTCGACTTTTTAAAAATTAAGCTATTTCAAATCAAATTCAGAACTTATATCCAAACAGGTGTTCCCCAGGGTAGTGTATTAGGGCCTATTCAGTATATGACTTTCATAAAAAAAAGATTAAGATCGTTTCTTTCATTCGCTGAAAATTCATTCAAATCATAGTTTGTTACTAAAGATTATGAACATCCAGTTAAAAGCTTATACTAATCAGAAGATTCTTGAAGCTGTAAAAAATCTGAATCTACTTTAAAAAATAGATTGAAATTGTAACTATTTATTATGTAACTGAAAAAAAATTGCAACAATTTTAATGTTGTTGGGAATAGATTGTTCTATTAAAGCCATTGTGCTGGGAGTCCTTCGTTTTGTTGAATTCGATTGCGTTTCCATATAGCACCGGGATTGAAAGTTCAACCATATTTTATTGTACCCATTTTCGCATTAATTACGTATAACGGGGAGCTGTACGCGTTTTGTTTCCTGCACAACATACACATTTTTTTGCTTTCCACTTCTTTTCTCTCAACACTTATGTAAGTGGTAAATGTCCGCACGTAAATTTATTTTATCAAATGAGGTGACTTATGAAGGAAGTGACCATTTTTATTATCGATATAAACTAATATACGATACACACACTCAAACATTCCTTCACTTTCTATAACTAGTTTTGCTCATTTGTGTGGCTGTTTTTTTCTCTGTGCAAAAAGTAAATCCATAAAAGTAGCATTTTGCAACCGTTTTTTTTCTTCTCTTTTGCGCTCTTTTTTTCTTGTGTATTTCCAATTTTGTTTGACCTTAAGAAAAAGCATGTAATCTATGCAGTTAAATGTGTTTCAATTTCGAACTATCCTTTTGATTGATACAATGTAAATTTTCTGAATTCAACAGAAATTTAATACAACTTATTTTTATATTTATTTAGTAATAAATAATAATTTCATAAATGTTAGTGCTTCTTAATTGAAATACAAACATTTAAAATATAATTACGTAAAGTTTTACATTTTAATATTCACACGCGTCAACGAGTTTTTTTAACATAATATTTTGGATAATATACATAAATAAAATTTAATTTTCTTAGCTTTAATTATAATTTACTTAAATTTAAATTAATTATTTATACATTTTTAGTTTCATATCAATTCAATATTAATTAGTATATTTTACCGTTAATTATAATATTTATGTTATATAATTATAATCATTTAATATCGTTATTTATAATTTACATAATTAATATATAATATGTCCTCGCATTTAGAGATTTACGTTGAAATCGAAAGGAACTGCATTTTTTTTAGATTTAACATTTCATTTTACTTTCACTAAGTTTTGATGCGTAAATCACAAATGATACAGCTACACGTATCTCTATTAATATAAATAAACATACTAATAGTTTCATACGCATTACAAGTTTTTATCTTAATTGGTCATTAGTTCTTAAGATTTATGTATATTATGAATGCGTGTTTTTTGTAGTTAAAAGAACAAAACCAGTTATGATTTAATATTATGTTAATATTATATCAAAATATTTCAGTAAATTTTTTGTCAAATTTTGATAAATTACTTTTACAGCTTCCATTAAAATTACTCCAAAAGTTTAAAAAAAATTCTTAATACGACCACAAACGTTGAAAATTGTTTAAAAACCACAAATGATAATCTTTTAAGTTTGTTTGAAATAGGTTTCTGCTCGAATTTAGCTTTATATGTACATTTGTAATGGTTTCCTTAATAACTTAATAACCACACTACATAATAACTCTTAGAAGATTTATAAATTCAAAATTAACAATAAATATATATTGTGTTAATTTATAATTTCAAAAATGAACAATATATTTAATGGTTTTTAATAATCGTACAAATTAAAGTTTAGGTTGTAGTAACATTTATTTATTAAATTGATGGTATTTGCTTCATTTGAGTAATTCAATTGGAGAATGATTCCTGAATACGTCCCTGGTGCAGGTGTGAAGTTGCACCTCCTGAAATCGGGAAAATGCAATCGATTCGCTGCCGACTTCACATCTATGAACTAACTGTAATTTTCCACGAGGGATTGAGAATTTCGAACCCGTTTCCATCCATTCCATCTTCTATGCCAAACACCGACGAAGAATGCATGCTTTCAGATGTGGAGCCGTCACCCTAGCAGAGAAAGCGCCGAGGATTACGTAAGGAGGCCTATTGATAGAGCGCGGCATGTGCATATAAACGGTTCTGTTTATTTATAAAATCGCTTCATGCGTGCATATGTATGTATATTTGGAAGGAAAGAGAAAGTGAGTCGCTCTGTATAAACATTTAATTTGTCTTCGTTTCGATCATCAGATTTGAATTGATCACAAGTTGTCACTGTCAGAGGGGAATGATCATCAGCATCTAGTGAGCACGTGGTTGCGAGGTTGTTACTGTCATAAACAAAACAAATGTTTTTGAGTTTTGGAAGGTTTGCTGCTGCTGCTGGAGGTGGTAGAGGAATTGGAAGGTCTACTGTTGCTGGAGGTAGTACGGGAATAGGAAGAGCTGTTGGTGCTGGAGGTATTGGAAGAGCTTGTTTAAGGACGTCCGTTTGGAGACGCGAGGTGCTGCTATCCATTGAGGGTAAGGTTCAACAACGGTTGCAGTTGCAACGGCAGCGGCAGTTGGGTGGTGTATCGGCAAGCGGGAAGAACGGCGTGCTACTACCGTTATTGGACCGTCCTGCCCCTCTACGTAGAGTTTATAATCGGAGCGGAGCGGCAGTGGTTCAGTCGGTTGCCGTGTCAGTGTTAGTAGGGCGGCGATTGCAGTTACAGCCGACGACGACGACCCACGTACCAGAGGAGCCGTGCAGAAGAACGTACTCAACGTCTCTTACCGAGAAAGTGAAAATGCCTGAAGCAAAGCCTTTCGAGCGCCTTCCGAACGCCGTGAAGCCGCTTCACTACCAGCTATCCATCACGCCCGACCTGAAATCGCTCACTTTCGTAGGAGATGTCTCCATAAAAATTGAGGTAGGATCCATCAGCACATACAAGCCACCGCAAGACCACCCTCCCGGCCTCCTCCTCGTCCTTCCCATATGCCCGTTAATATTTACTCTCTACTACTCCTTATCTAGACAGTACACATATTCACATGTACTTAGGTAGTGTCGAGAGGCAGGCCGCACTCCGATCGCTGCTATCATCGCCCGAAAAACTTTCCATACCATCGTGCCAAGTCATGATCCCCGCACACATACTCAAACACACACACATACTCAGCCTTTCCCAAAAATGCAGCAGAATTAGGTCAGAAATCGTCGTATGGCGAGTGCCGAGAACTCACCTCACGATTCACTCCTTCAATCAATACAAACGACTGCACTCGACACGAAGGTCCAACACCCTCAACCGCAAATTCTATCAAACGAAAAATCGAGTATAGATCGAAAACTTCCTTCCATCAAATACATATTATCCAAAAAGTATAATAATAATATTTATTTACAAAATGTAAGTTAATAATTATCGTCAGTTAATTGTCTACAGATTTACATTTACTACAGTTTATACGTTCTATTCTTCATTAATTCAGTTTCAATTTCCACGTTTAAAAATTAACAAAAAGGGGCTTCATTTTACTATACTTCAATTTCGACTTCAGATTACAACCAAACATCTGATTTCACATCAATATAATTAAATTACTTGTTAAAATTTTTTGTAATTGCTATTTATTTTGTACAACTTGAAACAAATATAAATCATTACCACCTATGATTTTTAATGAACATGTTGGAAATGTGTTGCCTCCTAACTGGCTATCGATCTTCTGCCATGCATAATGGATGAATCTGTAGGGTGCTTATTAAGATTTATTGTGTACAATGTTTTGAATGGCTCTTTTCTCCCCCATCCAAACTTCTTCTATTCATTCGAAACAAAAATGAAACTGCTTGAACTTATTTTTAAATCTCGTGTGGTTTTCAAGAAAATCTTTAAAAAAAAAACACAAACATTTATCACAAACTTTGAACATTGTGTACAGAATAAATCAAGTTACAGACATATTTCTCAAATAGTTTTTATAAATTGATTACATATTAAATTATTCATCAATGTTAAGTTAAAGTCAAATTTTACAAGCGAAATTCAAATACCAGTAGTGATTTATATTTATTTATATTATTCTATAATACTAATAAATATTAACTAATAATGAATGCCATTTATAATATTTACTGACAAATACAAATATTTCAAATTTATTACACGATCATAAATTTGAAAGGAATATTTTGTATGCATTACCATAGATAGTCCATATAAATCGGTGCTGAAAGAGATACGATCTACAAATAAACGGATGCAGTCAAAATAAAGTAAGGCTTATAAAGGAAGTGTTAATTGACTAATTCGAATATGAAATGCGTTGATTTTTCTTTTACTTTGTTTTCTTTCTATTCACAAGAAACATAATTAACGATTTTTTGTTTGCTCATTTTTTATATTAATGTTTATTAATTGCATTACATAACTGAATTGATCGTTCAAAATAATACACGGAAGCAATTCATTAATATTTAGAAGTGTTAACATTTATTACATCTAATTGAATGAAATAAGTGAACCGAAACCGTTTATACTTTTTAACAAGTGTTAATAACACGCATTATATGTGAGAGAAAAGTGTAGAATATGAAAATTAGTGCAGTAGAAATACCTATAATCTAGATAAAAATGGTTATATAAAATAGGTGTGCAAAAGGAACAAATGTCGCATTGACTTTTTGCATTGTTGTATTATTTCAGTATGATTTGTAGTTTACGTAATAGTTTTTTTGTTGGTTCATTTAATTATTTTGTTTTAATAGATAAATTTGGAATTTATGAGAAATTTAAAATAATAATTCTATAAATTTATTTTTTAATAATACAAGATAGCAATAGTTACGGAAATTCCGATGGTTTTTTATTTTATTCTTAAACTTGAATTGAAGCATGGAAAAATGTTACTTATGATGTAATAATAGTTTTATTTATATTTAAAAATTTCCAATATATATAAAATATTACCTCCTTTATTCCAAAATAAATCCCTTAAATTTATGTCAAAAGACAAAAATGTTTCTTCTTTACCAAATTTTGTATTCCTCGAAATCCAGATGTCCCTCCCAAATACAGGTATACCGCTTGTACCCTTTTCCAATTTTTTACGTCCCTATAATCGTGTTCCTCTTCCTGCTGCTTGTGTTTTTTTTAAATGTACTATTGTTATTCTTACTACTGTTATACTTTATCCATATAATATTAATTACCCGGGCAGAAAGACCTAGGTCGATTGCCGTTTATTGTTGAAATATTAATATAAACGTTATTGTAAACTGATTTATCATTTATGGTTGTATTTGAATAGTTTATATTTAATGTTAAAAATATCTAGAAATGCATGAACATCACATTATTAGACTCGTTGCAGTCGTAATTGAACGGTATAATGGTAATATTTACATTTAATGTATGTCGACATAGAGGAAAAAAAATAATAAATAATTAATAGAGAAATAGCGAATATGCAAATCGTGTTGTCATCGTGGATGGGGCCCAGAGGGGGCCCCGCGGATTACTGCAAAGCAATGTACGCTTTGAAGTGAGTGAGAGAAATAGACAAGGTTTACTGCTGACTGCAGACTAATTGATGACGATAAATAAATCTTCTGTTCATTAGCGTGAGGCAGTAACAATCATCGGAGCACATAAAATCGCGTTTACGTTTCTAATACATCCTCTGCCTATTAAGTGACCACGTAAAACGCATTCCGAATTCGACGTGTGTCGATCCTGTGCAATGCCAACAGTCCGACGTTTTCCCAAACGTGTTTACAGCTAATTTGTGGAAATTGCTAACTGAATCGTGGATTTCCTCTGCACCGGTTCATTCCGAACTGCAAACAATCAATAATCACGACCATTGCTTTGTGTTTAATTTATGAGTAAAAATACTTCATTAACTGTTTGTAAACATTGGTATTCATGAATGAATCTAAATTTGCTGATTTTCATAATCCCACAGATTTTTTTTCATAATAATAAATCATTTCACAATATATGTGATTTCTAAAACTGTTCACTATAATTATTATTTGTGCTTAAATTATTTCATTTACCTCGTAAATTTTATTATTCGATAATAATTTTAAGAATACTTTTTACAAAAAGTTAAAATTCGAAATATTGATGGCATTATTTCAGTTTCGAAATGCTGAAATAATTTATGGAATGAATATTTAAATAAAATTTTCATAATCCCACAGATCAATGTTTCTCATTTTTTTTTTCATAATAATAAATCAGTTCACAATATCTTTTATATGTGATTTCCAAAAAATGTCTCTATAATTATTGTTTGTGCTTAAATTATTTCATTATCTTCTAAATTTTATTATTCGTTAATGAGTTTGAAAAAAAAATTAAGAATACTTTTTACAAAAAGTTAAGTTTCGAAATATTGATGGCATTATTTTATACAATGCTGAAATAATTTATGGAATGAATATTTAAATAAAAAACATACACAACATTTACATTGAAAATTGCATGCATAAATCAGGTCACATGTTCCATACTTGAAAATCGCTTAAGCATATCCACTTATTTTTTCTTGTACTTTTCATTAGATGCATTTTTGTACAAATTTTTTTACAGACGATTTTAATTATATTTAATTTTGTTAAGTAACTTTTTTTTTGTAACTATGATCAATTATTTAATTGTCAATGTTTTTATTTACGTAATAGATACTTATTTTCTGTTATAATTTTTGTGTTATAATTTTATTATTTAACATATTGAGGATATTGATTTTATTGAAGATTGATTTTGCTTCGTGTTAGGAATACATTAAGCACTATAACAGCTGGGGATGATTCACTGCATGAACTTCCTGTCCGTTTCGTGTATTTTCAACCCCTTTGCCGCACGATTTTCTGTATGAAACATGTCTGATATTGATTTAAATTGGGGTAAAATCCATAATATTACTTGCTATTAACTTATTTTTCTATACAGCAAGAAATGTAAATTGCTTGACTTTTTTCATGATCTGCGCGCTTTAATAAATATCTATTCGAGTATGTTTTATTCCAAGAATGTGTTTTAATGGTAAAATAATGATAGCAAACTTCGTATCGGGTGAAAAAGGTTATCATAGATTTACATAAACCTATATTCGTAATTGATGGTGTTTATGTGCTTCGATCGAATCTCTTCTATTATTAAAGGAATGTATGGAATACAAAAGACAGAACTCGGCTCATTAAGTCCGCATAATGAGTCGAAAACAAAAATCATTCGAATTTGGGTCAGATCGTGAGCCGATGGTTCGTTGAACCGCGTTTCGCAAACTCTTTTAATTTATAATATTGACCCAAACTTCTTGACGAATTTTCTTCCAATATTATCCACCTCATTAATTTAATGGACATTTTAAAACGACAATATTATTGATTCACTAAGTTTAAAACAAAAAAAACAAATTTCTTTTTTCAGATTTATGTATTGATTTATTATTTTGATTGGTTTTTAATTAATGCCTTTTCATTTCACATATTTAGTGTAGGTGTTAAAAACAACCTGTAGCTTGAGGATAAAATATATTTAAAAAACGAAAATATGAATAATATTTAATAAAACGGAATAAAATAACGATTAGAAAGAATCTTTATGTATTTAAAGATCCACAACCTTTAATTATATAATTCTGGGGAATGTTGACTCGTCGTTTAAAATTTCATTTTATTCTTTCGTCGAGCTGAGAATTTGGGTTATCTAAAAGTGTATTTCCATTTTTGTCAAGCGACTTCGTTACTGCGGGAACTCAATAACGATGATTTTACCGTGCTTCATAAATACGTTTTCTTTTCCGTTTTAATTGTACCAGTGGAATTAAAAACAAAAAAACGGCAAAGTTTTCGAGTTTTTAAATTTATTACAGTCGCCGTCATAAAATTCATTGGATGCTTTTGTACGCAAAAAAAAACTAGTTTCCAAGCACGTACATGAATATAGAAAGGTTTTCCTAAACAACCAGTATAAAAGTGAACGAGTGATTGAATTATGTTGGAACTAAAACTTACTTTTACTTGCATTTTCTTTAATTTATTTACAATATTTACCAAAATACGACAGTTATAATTAGACTACTTCTGAATTATAAAATCACTTTACATTTAAGCAAATTGGTTTTAAACAAGCGATTAGTTTGATAATGGATCGTTTATATTTTTATACGGGTGCACGTGTTTAAGATTAAATTTGAATTAGCATAAATTCGCTGTTAAAATACGCCAAATTATTTAAATAGGAGGTCTAGTTTACATTTTTTAATAGCCTGTACCAAAAGAAAGTTGCCTGAAGAATCGATGCATTACAGACTGATTTCCAATTGTTCTGTGCTAAATGATATACCAAGGAATTTTATAATTGACTTTTAATTGATGCAGGATAAACGATAATTAACGCAAAAAAAAGAACATGGGAAAATGTAAAACGCATAATGTTGTGTTTTTATAATTTATTGCTTATTATTTTAAAAATAGAACGTATTTAAAAAATGTCATCTACTTGTTAGGATATTTTTTACTTAATTGTTAACTTCCGTTATTTTATGAATTGTAATTAAGTCACCTTTTTCTTGACTCAAATTCCTTAACTTTTACTTGTGGACGGTTTCGAATTTCATTTGGATATTTAGGAAAATCATTTACATTTCTTTTGCCAATTGGACATTTATCTATTTAACAAATATTGAAATTAATTTATTTATAATTTAATGTCTGATTTGGTTCATGTGTCAAATTGACTCCTGTCCGTAGAAATAGGTGTATAAAAATCTAGCGTTTAAATTGTTTGAATCTTCAGCATTTTCTTGTGACAATGTAAACCCACAGACTGCATTATTGTATTGTTGTATATTCATTTTGTTTCTTTAAGAAAATGTCTGATTTGGTTCATGCGTCAAATTGACGTTTGTCCGTAGAAATATCCGTAACCGTAGTATTAAAGACGCCATCTAGTGTTTAATTTTAATTTGTTTGAATCTTCTGCATTTTCTTGTAACAATGTAAACCCACACACTGGAATTATTTATTATGCGATGTGTTTCAGGAATCTTTTGAATAATTTGCCTTTTAATTTATGGCAGGATTAACATAATTGATTTGCGCTAATGCATTCTTGAAATACGTTAGAATATGTAGGATAATTAGTTGAAATATTTGTGAATCAAGAATGTTTGTAATATAACAGATGCGATCAATCAAGATGCTGTGTTGTGTGTATGGAACGAAACGACATTTCGGAATCGATTCGCAGCCTCCGGGCTCGAAAATACAATGTACACAAACTACACGCTATGAACATGTAAAGTTTATCTTATCTCGGCATAAATATACATAAATGTGCATAATTCACGTAATAAATAAAATTGAGGCGTGCGGAATGTACGTTATGCCTACCTTTTAGTAGGTGTGCGATGATACAATACAATTTAATGATGCCAATATTAATTGAATTATTCTTCATCATTTTAAGATTACTTTTATGGTTCTTTTTCAATGATGAATTTATGTTATACATTAGATTCCGATTGTTTAGAGACCACCCTTGCGAAGAAATTCATTGTAACCATTATTTTTTCTACTAACAGTTTATATTTTATACCTCACTTAACCCTATCGTAAAGTGATCGAGCTATGAACAGGTTTTTTTTAGAATTACATAAAAGGAACGTTATCAATGAGGATTTCCATTATTGAAGGCAGGTAACATTGTCCTGGTACATTTTTTTTGTTATACATAATTAATAGTTTATTGGTTTCACCGAATGTATGCAGCCGTCGATTGATTGACTCAAATCTCGTAATTAGAGCCCATAAATCAATCATATTGACGTTCGATTTTAATCGTGCTACATGTACAAGTCCATTGCATATTTGATTTATATGATGGCGAGCCGTGCGAGTCAATAATTCCATGGTAAATGGGAAAAACTGAATTGCTGTAATACCTCCCGTCGTGAGCTACTGAAAATTATGAACGGCACACGTTCGTGACTTCTTGCTGCGTTCCTATTAATACTTACATAACTTTATCATAAGTTCCTTTTTTGTATGCTGCTGCAAATGTCCGGCAACGGTCGAATAATATCGTGACGTTAAAATGTATTGACATTTCAATTTTGAAAAAAAATCTGAAGAATAATAATGACATATATCATGTAAATGGAACGTAATTACTATTTTCAATTTATGACCTTTCATTTCCCTTTCGTAAACATATTTTTTCATTTTTAATATTTGTGACTCTTAAAATATTTCATACATTTTTCATTTCCTTTTCTTATTTATAAACATAATTTTTCATTTTTAATGTTTGTGACTTAAAATATTTTATACATTTTCATATTAAAATTTCTGAATTAAGATTTTTCAATTATTTTTGAAGACTTGAAACTACAAAGTTTTATTCAAATTTCGTCAAATTGCGTAAAAATTAAAACTAATATTTTCGATAAATTATTATGAATGAAAAATAAGTTACTCATTATATTTCTTGTGCAGAACAATGATTGTTGAGGCTACGAATAAATTATTGAAATCAGAGGTTGGGATTGGTTATTGCGTCGATTATTACAGAACACCTAGGCTGTGGTTAACGCTAAAGACACGAAGCGCCCTTGGGCCTAGGGCCCAAAGGAAACGGAATCCGTTGGAGAAAATGTAAGAAAATTGGAGTGAATTAATTTAATTACCATCCAATTTCTGCGCCCGCAAAGGACATTCAACTCCTCGCAAAAGTGAGATAAAGGCGAACACTTTTTCATTTTATTTATTTTTTCTTACTGTTTCTTTCCGCCGGTCAGCAGCAGCAGATCTCTTAAAGTCTTTGCTCCCGTGACCTCAATCCGAAGAGGTGCGTTTTCTTTTCCTTCCGAATTTTGAACACCAAAACTCTTGACTCGAAACTATTGTCGCTGAGAAACGATGACAATACTTCGTCATTGGCATTTCGCTCAGGAATTCGCTAATTCAATAACGACAGAGAACAATGGCGAATATTATTACGCTCTTTTTTATTTATTTATTTTGTAATGTTTATTATTTTGCAGGAGAAGCGCTTTTCTATTTATTTTTTTAATTATGTACTTTTATCTCTGTGCACTTTGTCTGGCCGTTTATTATAAGCCATGAAGGATTAGACAATTTAATGAAGGCACTTACATGTAAGATTATTAGGTATTACTGGCGTTTACACGACTCGCGAAATGTTAATTGGAAATTTCAATTATGAGCGAAGAAAGATGCTTTGAGGTGTAAAATTGTAACGCCTGTCGTATAATGAACATGTCTGCAAATGCAATTAGTCGATCTCCGTGCATTATACAAACATATGAATATTTATTAGGCACTATCAACTATTAAAGATGCTAATGCCGCACATGTTTCTGTTTATTTCCTTCTTATCCGCGCGGCCGGTTATTTAAAAAAAATGTACACCTCTAACATTATAAATAAACGTATAACAATATATTTACATTGCATTAGAAACTACCCACTTTTGCACTGGATTTCAGTACACACACAAAACAAATCGCATTACGCTATTTATACTAATGGAATGTTTCCTTTTTGTCTTTTCGCATTGCGAAATGCAAATAATTACTATTATTAATTCCGGAATCTTTTTTTTATGGATACATGCAGTTTCTGCTATCCCGCATTTTTTTTTTGTTGTTCTTTCTATCGATCTATGGAATCCGGTTGCTGCAATTGTAATTGCACATCAAATTTAGTATTACCAATTACACGCCGTTTCTCCGTTTCCAACTGATGATTGATGCAGACAATCCTTTCATTTGCCATTCTAATGTCAATACTTTTAACATTACTTATCATTCCTTTGAGTAGTCGCAATACTTTTCGTATGCACAATCTACTTACTTGCATTTGCACAAATCATATTAAACAAGTACTTCCATTAAGATGATTTACTGCGTAAATATTAGATATATACTTTATAAGTGATCGAATTTTAATTGTATTTGTTAAAATGTATACATCAGCGAAATTGAACATAAACTATAAAGTGAATTTAATGTTATTAAAAACTACTGTATCAACAACAGTCAATTACTTTTCGAATTGCGATCGTGAAACGATGATAATGTCCTGTCGTTTTTGGACCATAAAATACGCGTTATGTAGTTTATAAATCCCATTTATGTAAGAGGTTCATGTGCTTTTGCCCGCATGTGCAGCGGCCGAGTAAAATAGCAGTGCGGCAGTTAGGAGTAGATCCACAAATGGCAGGTAGCAATAAAAGCGTTTATTGTTATTTGAAAATTACGGCTTTGGAGCAAATCAACGTTCTAATAGGAAAGCATTTAATGACTAACGATCCGCAATCACGGTATCCGTGTTATATAACGACTGACATTACTGCTCGTCCATAAAAAATGTTGTGTGTCTTTTTTTTGTTATTATTATTCCCTAGTTCTTTTCAGCAACATTAGTCTGTTTTTTTTTTTAAATAATTGTAAAATAATGCGATTCTCAAACGTGATAGTAACTTCACAATAATATACACAATGTATTAAGTAATCATTATTTTTCTTTAATGATAATTAGTCAATTATTATTTTGTGGTTGTTAATTGTAAGATAGTAGTTACATAATCATGCATACCAAATATGTTCATCAAAACTTCGTTTTTTTTTAAATTATAAAACTGTTTGTATTCTAGTCTTTGTGTGAGGTTTTATTTGAAATTGTTTGATACATAGAGTTCGACTTTTTTTCACGGAATATTATAATTTTCTTAACTTAACACAAGATGCATCATTCATAATTCCACATTACATCATAGCTTTGTTCGCTTGTAATATTTATCACCTGAGATCATACCTTTCAATACGTTTATGGTATAATTATACCAATCACAGTTTTCATTTTTCAACCCTCATCAATTCTGTTATTTTATGTATCTTTTATTCTTGTGTTCATTGTTAGATGTTCTAGTATCGCTGAATGTTATTATAAAGCAGTAGTATGTAAAATATTTATTTGGAAAATGGAAAATGCTTTTATGATATAGAATGGTCAATATTAATATGAATTTAATATTAATTAATTACTGCTGATAGTAAATTATTAAATTCAATAATAAATTCTGAAAATATGATGTTTGAAATAATTAATATTTGTATCAAGTTTATAATTCAATGTGGATGTTGCGGTTCATTGCAGTTCTTCCATTTGTTGCCATTACATAAGTTATCGCCTATTGCAAATCGATATTGGTGCAAGTGTAATACAATAAAAGGCAAGCCCGGCCGTGGCGTGCGGCGACGGCAGTTTCTTGAATAACGATCATAACTTTTGCATAAAATGTAATTTAAGAGTCGATTGTGCGGCTCCAATATTATTTATATACCCGTGGATTCGCATAATTCACCGTCGTCGTTGTCGTCGTCCATTACGGCTACCAACCATTACTGAAATAAACATTTATTCAAATCGCATTCGATTCTAATAATAAAGCAATTATAATAATACACATTATAGGCGATTCTAATTAAAAGCACCGGGGCAACTTTATTGCCTCGCATTCAATAAACCTACTCAATATCAATCAATTATCCACTTGGTGTTTCTCTCTATCTATTGCCTTTCATTGGCACAACACGCCATACGTTTTCATAAAGCCCAATCATCATCGCCACCCAGACAACAGTGCAAATGCTTTAATTGAATATCAAGTACTTGATACTTGGTTATCTTTATTATATTTTTTTAATATAGATTAAATAAATCCAGTCCAATTAATATTTTAATATTAATATTATTAATCCCTTAATATTAGTAAACTGTATATTTTTTACTTGCATTTCCGAGTAACGTTGTAATTATGTAACATTATTAATTATTACTAAAGTTCTAATGACGTTCGCCGTACACAATATTTGACTTGAAGTTATATAACAGAGTGACGTTTCAGACTATGTATGTGTGTTGCATTGTGCATTATTTATCCGCGAGACGATCGATGCGCACGGATTTTAATTAGCTATATTCGACTATTACCATATACACGACAGCCTAATGATTAAGTCATGGTTATTCTCTTGTCTGGCAGTTACATGCCCATGCGACACGCCGCCCGCCGGCTCGTCCTTATTATATCATCGCTTATTCAATTGAGTGGGTAAAGATCCACCTGACACCTCGCCATGTATTGATATACATTTTAATGCGTTCTCGGACGAGCCAGATGTCGGACACGTAGAAAGTATACAAGAAAAGAGTTGTATTTATAAGATAATCATTTTCACGGTCCAGCAGCCACAATCTTCTGGTCCATTTAAACACGAGCTTCACATTTTTTTGTTGTTACTATTACGTCGAATTTAACCGTTCAATTTTAAATAAAAATCTGACTATTATTATTAAAAATTTGACTATTATTCAATAAATCGTTTTTCAGTTCCTTAATTTATTTTACTGAAAAGTGTAATTATTTTGTAATTATGCTAAATTTTACTATATAATTCAGTTTATTTTAAAGAAAATTGGAATAAGTTTACATTTAACATTAACAAACAGTAATAACGAAAAAAATCATGCATTTAAAGTTGTAATGAATTATGGAAAAAATAATTAATGCATAAAATTTTGAAACTTTTTCTTTCTTATTATGTTATTAATATGATTATCAAATAAATGATGACGTTTAATGTTTATTTAATAACGCTTAAAATTTATGATAAAATAAAATTGCAAAATAATTAACTTTGGAAAGTTTCGTATCGTTCGATTCTCGGAATCCGCGGGAAAAAATATTTACACAAACATATAAAATGGGAAAAGAATGAAGATGATTATTAATTATACTTGTACAGTATGTTGGTAATACATTATTGATGGGATTGAATCCAATAAGTAATTGATTGACTTGTTACACTTGCTATACCCATATTGCGAATTGTTAATCTATTGAATAATTAACGTATCCTTTCAATTATTATTTAGTTAATTAGGGTTGAAAGACCTTTGGCCAGGTATATTTATAATATAGAATTCATTTTTGGTTGTATTACGTATAGGATTTTTTTATTATAGTTATATTTCTTTTCCTTGTTTTTTTGTATTAAATGATGTTTTTATTATTTTTAGTTATATAATACAAACAATTTCATGATCTATTCATAACATATTGTTTGGTAAATATGTATGAAATATTGTAATATTCTTGGGAAGATTACCGGAATTTATGTATTAATTAGTAGTGAATGTGCATATGAAGATTGAATTAAAATGCGCCGGTGAATGGAGTGAATTATTAGTAAACTTGAATTTACGGTGATGAAAACTAATAGAAATCCAACGGTGGTATAGTCTTCTCTCGAGGGAAAGCTTACGATCGAGTTGCCGCTATTGCATTATCCGTAAATATAATAAATATTCATTTATTCATTTGTGAATAGCCGCCATGCTTTTTATTTGTTTATTTTCCGCCTTCTTTTTCTCTTTCTTTTTTTCTCTCTCGGAGCGGACACCTCCAATAGAACTCCTCAACCAGAAGAGACGTTGTTTCTTTCTTCGTTTCATTTGTTGTTTGAGACAGCAGCAAAGATAAATCTCCGTAGCACTTTCTCATTGGCAATCGTAGAAACATATAGATTTTTTGTTTGTTGTTGTTTAAATTAAATTAATTATTGTAAACGCGCTATTTGCATACAATGCAGTGCTCTATCTGCAAGTGTGACCATTCTAAATAGAGAAGGATAATCGCCACAGGAAGTTGTTCTCGGATAAAATATATTTACAATCTTGTTCGCTGCTTGTTTTGCGCCGCCGCTATAAATGTGTTTAAATTATTCATGATTTAGCGGGAATTGTGTTGGACCACCCAACTTAAGCTGTGATCCAGTAACAATATCAAGTTTCTTTGCAAACAAATTCCTACACTAACTCTCTTGGTTGGTTCGCTTGATTTATTTCATTTTACTAAATGATACGCATAGTATTAACTATTAAGGAAACACAATTTCCGCGACGTTAATTATATATACCTGTGTTCGCTGCTATCGAAAATCTATTACGAAATTAATTAATGAGCTGTGTTCGGCTCGTGCTGTGAATGTTTAAATAATTATAATTGGAATATGCTATTCACGGAACCGTTTTGAGCTATAGCCGATCCTTATCCGAACGACAAATGCCCAAATATATCAGCAACATCAAAATCAGTACATACAATGTTAAAAATGAGGAAAGTCGACTTGAATACCAATTTATTAAATAACTAACGTTAATATTAATATGGGGAACAATCGAATGTAGCCGTATTTTTCCTGGTTTACTTTGATTTTTACCGTTTTAAATGAAGCACTAAATACCTTTACTTTTTTTGTTGAATCGTTTCATTTGAAAACTGTTTTTTTTTACATTTCGTAACGCTTATTTTATTCATGTGTTTTAGCTTAAATTTGTTTGGAATGATAAGGAATTGAAGCCAAAAATATGATAAGTGTACAAAGGACGGAAATCGTAATATGATGATAAATTATTTTTAGTTTTTCCATCTGTTAAACGGTTGAAATATTAGTTATAAAGAAAACTACATAATTTTTTTAAAAAAATGTATTGATTGATAGTTTTGTATTAGCTTAAATGGATTAGTGTGTAATTAAGATTAATGAATCCGCAGTAGTGATTCTCGACTGCTTAATTGAATTAGGAACTGATGATCCAAGAAACCTAATTACGTGAGGTAATTGGCGTGCATCATTATCGTGTGTTTTAGAACTTAAATAGCGCTCTTGCGCGATTGCATAACGAAATGAGAGAGTGTTCGTGCAGCATTCGAGAAAATGGAAAATTGTTTATGAGGATCTAATTTGGCGGCACACTTTTAATCCGCTCAAGGATGCGAACAATGCATCATATGCGGCTGTTGTTGATGATGATGATGATGATGGTTGTAATGTTGAAGTGTGCATTGCGTAAGTCGTCCATATTTCACAGTAATGCAACGTGATTAATGCGGCATTATTACATTGTGTGCATGCACATGTGTACTTACTTATATATACATATCACCCAACTGGATTGAACGGCTTCGCGTAACGCAAACAATTTACGGTAAATCATATTCAAATGAGGATCGTGAAAATTATTTCATTAAACTCTCTCTTTCTCTACGCATAGATTTACGAATTTCCTGAGGAGCGTTTTATAGGAGCGCATGAATATAGCAGCTATAAAATGTTAATTTTAATAGGCGATAAATTGAAGATGTGAGGAGCGTATCATTTGCATCCTGGGATAATTAATTGTATTTATTAAGACAGTTAGATGGTTCATAAAGTCGTGTTGAGTTAGTTTTTGTTGTTTTACTAATTTTCTTGTTTTGTTGTTGTTTGCAGGTTGTGAAGGAAACGAACAGGATTGTACTTAACGCCTTAGACTTAGAAATAAAAGCTGTGAATTTGAGCGATGGACAAGAGCCGGGAAAAGTGAATGTCTCGACGGAAGATGAAACAGCGGAATTCACATTCAACAAACCATTGGCGGTCGGCAGTTACAACCTTAATGTTAAATTTAATGGGGAAATCAATGATAAAATGAAAGGCCTATACCGCAGCAAGTACGTTAACGAGAATGGTGTGGAGCAGTACGCTGCTGTTACGCAATTCGAGTCCACCGATGCAAGGAGATGCTTCCCATGTTGGGATGAGCCCGCATGTAAAGCCACCTTCGACATTGCCCTCGTCGTACCGCCTAAGCTTGTGGCGCTTTCCAATATGCCTGTGAAGGCGACCAACAGCGTTGGTGATCTGATCAAGTACGACTTCGAGACGACGCCCATCATGTCCACGTACCTGGTGGCCGTCGTCGTCGGGGAGTACGATTACGTCGAGGATAAATCCTCCGACGGGGTGCTCGTCCGCGTTTACACCCCGAAGGGAAAGAAGGAGCAGGGCCAGTTTGCACTCGACGTAGCCACCAAAGTGTTGCCTTACTACAAGGACTACTTCAACATCGCCTATCCTCTTCCCAAAATCGATCTGATCGCGATCGCCGACTTCAGCGCTGGCGCCATGGAAAACTGGGGTCTGGTCACTTACAGGTAAGCAAAGGGGAAAAAGAATATCAAACTTTCATTCCCACGATTCCTCAATGGCAAATAACAGAAAGGCGAATATTTGAAATTGTTTCATAAATTAATAATAACATTAAAGCGGTTTGGTTGCATTTCATTGTGGCGTTGTTGTGCAATCGAATTTCCTCGCGCAAACACCAACACGGGAAAAATAATAAACCTGCTCGTTGTACTGGAAAATTGCGCCAACCATTTCTTATTCCTTCGCCAACTCAACATATTATAAATATGCGGTATTGCACATATCGCGCGCTGCACCAGGTGATGAGGTCTTTAATTCATATCCAATAATCATACATTACTTATCAACCTACTCTATATTGGCACTCAATCCAATATAAATCCAACAACATTTTTGCACCAGCTGAGCACTTCAAATTTAATTATCGCAACATCAATTCTCTTATCAATCATGCTAAAAGCTTCAATAAACAGCGAGATATTTAAAATCGCCTCGATTGTTGTTTAAGTCAAAATCCTGGTACGTGAAATACAAATTGAAATTCTTGCAAAACCTGATGAATATTAATGTTTGCTTATTCAATGTAAATAAATTATTAAAATATGATAATGCTGCGCTTCATCCATTTCAATTGCTTTAGTTTAGAAAGTATTCAGTTAAGCCACATTCTTATTTCTTTTATATTCTTTGTACAGGGAAACTTGTCTCTTGGTCGATCCCCAAAATACCTCGGCCGTGCGAAAGCAGTGGATCGCATTGGTGGTCGGACACGAGTTGGCTCACCAATGGTTCGGAAACCTGGTAACCATGGAATGGTGGACCCATCTGTGGTTGAACGAAGGTTACGCTTCCTTTGTGGAATTCCTCTGCGTGAACCATTTGTTCCCAGAATACGATATCTGGACCCAATTCGTGAACGACATCTACATCAGAGCCTTAGAGTTGGATTGCTTGAAGAACTCCCATCCCATCGAAGTGCCTGTCGGACATCCATCGGAGATCGATGAGATTTTCGACGATATCAGTTACAACAAGGGAGCTTCGGTCATCCGCATGTTGCATTATTACATCGGCGACGAGGATTTCCGCAAGGGAATGAACCTGTATTTGACTCGCCATCAGTACAAGAATACCTTTACCGAAGACCTTTGGGCAGCACTGGAGGAGGCCAGCAAGAAGCCGGTTGGCGATGTCATGTCCACCTGGACCAAGCAAATGGGATTCCCAGTTGTGAAAATCTCCAGCAAGCCATCCGGAGATGGAAAAGGTTGCATCTTGAGTCTCGAGCAGAGCAAGTACTGCGCGGACGGCGTTCAACCATCCGAAGAGTACGTCTGGATGATCCCCATTTCTGTATCTACCTCTAAAAATCCGGGCAAAGAATCTGCCAGTACCGTATTGAAAACCAAAACCGGAGAAATATTTGTACCTGACGTTGGTCCGAACGATTGGATCAAAGTTAATCCAGGAACCATCGGTTACTATAGAACCCAATATCCCACCGACATGCTTGAACGTCTTATACCTGCAATCCGTGACCGCAGTCTACCTCCACTTGATCGTTTGGGCCTGCTGGACGAGCTCTTCGCCATGGTCCAAGCGGGCCACACAAGTACCATTGAAGTACTTAAGCTCATGAATGCTTTCGAAGCTGAAGAAAACTACACCGTTTGGTCTTCGATTAGTAACGTACTTACTAAGTTGGGTGTGTTACTCTCGCACACCGATTGCGATGAAGCCTTTAGAAAAGTAAATATAAATTGCATTTTTAATAATAACTCTATTAACGGTAAACATATTATTTTCAGTACGAAAAGAAATTGTTGAGCAGAATATCAAAGCGCCTTGGCTGGAATCCTTCAGCAGATGAGACGCATTTGGATACTTTGCTCAGAGGATTGGTTCTTGGAAGATTGGCTTGGCTCGACGATGAGGACACAGTCGTCGAAGCGAAGAAGAAATTTGAGCAGCACATCAGCAACGGACCTAATCTGCAGGCCGATTTGCGCAGCGCTTGCTACAAAGCAGTGCTTAGGGCAGGTGACAAGGACACCTATGATACAATGTTGAAATTGTACCGCTCTTCTGATTTGCACGAAGAAAAGGATAGAATTAGCAGAGCGCTCGGTGCTACCAAAGATGTTGCGCTTTTATCTAAAGTGCTCGAATTTGCCATGTCTGTAAGTACTTCATATCCGTTATCTAATCGTCAATATTATAGTGTTTACCATCACTATATTAAAAACCATATGGTTGAGTGCTTTATATTAATACATTGTTTATTTTTTAGGAAGAAGTGCGCTCACAGGACACCGTGTTCGTAATCATGTCTGTTGCTATGACCAGAGTTGGAAGGGAATTGTCCTGGCAATTCTTCAAAGACAACTGGAAGGTGCTCATTGACAGATACCAAGGTGGATTCCTTTTAGCCAGATTGGTAAAGTTCACGACAGAAAGCTTCGCTTCCGAGGACATGGCAAAGGAGGTGGAAATATTCTTTAAGGAGCACAAGTCTCCTGGCACAGAGAGAACCGTCCAGCAGGCAGTCGAGACAATCAGGTTGAACGCCTCCTGGCTGGCCAGGGATGCCGACGCCATCAAGAAATTCCTCAGCTCGCAGTAGATCCATACTTACTTAAAATAATGTACTTTTTGGGTAATATATTATATTATATGCCAGTGACTGTACCTAATATTTTAATGTTTATAATATTTTGTATTATTCAGTGTTTATTGTAATTTATTAACTATAGAGAAAATATGAATGGGATAGCAGTTGCACAACTATTCTCCCGTTTGGATTTTATTATTTTATTTTACCATGCGTCCCCCGGTGGTATATTTCTTTGTGAAATCAACTTTTTCGAACACTTGTTGCCATTTTTTTGTTTATTATTATTTTTTAAAAGAAAATTATATTAACAATGAAGAATAAAAATGCAATTAAAAAATACTAGTGCAATTTCTTACATACCAAAAAAAAATACCATAATGTAGTTCGATCCTTTCGTTTTAAGATGAATACATCCTTCCCCTTAAACCTAGTATATTATAATGCTTTAAAAAGGGTCGAATGAGAACAACTTATGAAGTAGTTTTAAACCGGAAATGATACAAGAGGTTGGAATGGCCAAGGTAATAATTTCAGTGCAAAAGGGTTCAAACTTTTGTCAGTGAAGCACGTGCCAACAAAAGGGTCATCCGAATACAAGAAAAAAATACTTATGCATTAAGGGAAGGGTAATCTAACAAAAGATGAATAAAGAATAGCAGGAAAATATTTACAAATGCAACGAAAATTGTAGTACGATTAATTGGCTCCTACAAATATACTGAATAATAATTCATTTCAGTATAAAATATTTATTAAATTTATTGTTTAAAATTCAAAATTTTAGTAATAAAAATAAAATATTCCAATCTGCATTTTATTTGTAGTAAGTATTTTAAATGTATACATTTTATTTAAGTTTAAATGTGTATTTAGGAAAGTGGATTAACTTTAAAAGAAGTGGTTTGATTACAGACATTTAAATTGATTTATATGTGATTAATCATTTTGTTGTTTTGTCAAAAAGTGTCATTACAAAATTTGTTGTTTAGTTTCTCAAGTATATAGTTTTTAGCCATGAACAAGCAACAGAACATCGATGAAGAGAAGAACTTGCATTTGGATAAACCCGGAAAGGGCAAGGTAAAAGATGGTAAATGTAATGTATATGTGAGGTATTAATTAGTATTAGTTTTGTAGACTCAGGAACAGATGAAGAAGCATACATTGGACTCTAGTCTTGACTTTAAGCCGATCGACAGAGCCATGCACATCCTAACGTAAGTAGAAAGTAGAAGAGAAAATTCGAATGGGAGTTAAGTAAAGGTAGTTTAAGTTGGCAACACGCGCGCACCTTTGGATAATTTGGTCTCTGCATTGTTTGTTTTGTGTTGTGTAATTTATTATGTCAAAATACCGTTTATTTTGAAATGTGTCAGACATGAAGTCACCGATGCAGTAACATGAAACAATGGTTTAAAGACCGTTCATTTTTCCAACTTTCCGAAGAGTCCAATAAACGATGGACGTGGAGGAGCCTTTTGATGCTTCTCGCATCGTGAACATCGACGAAACGTAAGAGACGCATCTTCTTCGTCCCTCATTCTCTAAAGTCTTAAGCAAACAAAAAACGAACGCATCGAAGAGCGACGTTAAAAATATCCCAATCTACTGTAAATATTTATTTGCCATCCTACAAATATCAAACAAATACGCCCCTTTATAGGTCCGGTGATGACATCCAGAAGATCTCTATTATACAGTCGCTGCCTCAACTCTGCAGCATGGACCAGAACTCCACATACAACAGGGTCATCCCCAAGATACAGCATGACCTGATCAACGGCTCCAGTGAGTTCCAGATCTCCACTAGTCGGGTCTTCAAGTCCCTCATCGAAACCAAATCAAATATCAGCTTGATCACCTCTGTGGTTCAAGGAGTCGATGCCAAAGATCCCAATGTTTCATCATCCTGGTGTGACACCCTGATTTCATTGATACCCACACTCAATGAAGATGTATTAAAGACCACCGTAAATAAGCAAAATGCAATCAAATCCACATTAATAAATTGAAAATTATTTCAGGTGATACCATTGGCTAAAGAAAAATCTGCTCCAAACCAATCAATATCTTCCAAAGTATTTGCAAGCAATCTGATTGGAAAATTGTGCATTTACCCAAATTTCAAATCATTTGAGTAAGAAACCATTTAATCTGAATTAAATAAAATATACTAAATCTGTAATTTTTTCAGTATTAAAAAAGATTTGTTACCATTAACTTTAAGCTTATGCCAAGATTGCTCTCCAGATGTTCGAGCAGCAATATGTACCAATTTACCATTAGTAGCTCAAGGTATTTATTAAATTGTGTTTAACTACTTATTGATATTTTTATTTGCAGGCATTGGAAAGCTCTTTGTAAAAACCAATTTGCTTCCAAGTATTATAGAATTGGCATCAGATGAGAATGGGTCTGTTAGAGGAGCTTCTGTTGTTACCATTTCAACTAATTTGCAGTATTTGGATAATGGTATGTGATATATCATAACAGTATTGTTTGTATGTTTTGAAATTTGTTTGAATTTAGAAACTAAGAAACAAACCATGGTACCTCTACTGAGGCAGTTGAGTGAAAAAGGGCTGAGGAAGAATGATCCGACTGCTATTATTTTGGCCAACGAATATGGCGTTTTGTTGAAGTCTCTGCAGAAATCTGTACCACCTGCGGAGATCGAATATTTCCTGAAATGCTACAAAAGCTTCTCGCAGATGGGGAAAGTTAATAATGAGGTGAAAGTAGACGCGTCGAAAGTAAGTTTCAACTATCAATTACAATTTATTTTAGAAAAGCACTTATTTTTATAATTAATTCTGTTTAGTGAAAAGATTAATTACTAATAATTATAGTATTAGAATAATAAGAGAAACGTTCTTAAATATTAAATATGCTGATTTTTTTTTAGGATGTTATATGCAGAGAGAGATGTGCTTGCAATGTGATATTGGTATTGCAATTTACGATGGCCGCTGCTCCGAATCAATTACCATTCATATATGGAATCTTCAGAGAATTAGCAGCTGATCCATGCTATTTGGTGAGGAGGTCTGCAGCAGGGACCATTTCGAAGATAGCAATAACCTTAGGCAATCAGAATAAAATGGTGAAGAATGAGTTCGTTAAGTTGCTGCGGGACGATGCGGTCGAGGTGCTGGATCTCCTCGTGCCGACAATTTCTGAAACACTGATGAGCTTCTGCGACAATAACACTCTTTCAAATACGACCGCGAATCAGATAACATCCGACATAGGTCGAGCCTTATTCAAGTGCCAAACGGAGCTCTCCAAAGCTTACAATTGGCGCTTAACTGTCACATTTCTCTCACAATTGGAGTGCCTTCCCTTCTGCATGCCTTCCGAGTTTATACACAACAATTTCACTCCAGTTTTAATGGACAGAAGTTTAAATGGAGTAAGTTTTTCTTAATATTTAATAATATGTGGTATTGTATTTTAATTGAATTTATTTCATTTTCAGAAAGCTAAACCTATTAGAATCCAATCAATTCGAACGTTAATAGTTTTCTTGAAGTATAATTTCAAAGATAATCAGCATAAATGGCTCCGTGAATCGTTGATCAAACAATTGGCGCGTTCCAATAGCTGTTACACGAGGATGCTTTACTTCAATTGCTGCGAGGCTGTTCTCAGTATTTTCAGTGAAAAGTATTTTAAGGAATTCTTTTTACCACCGTTAATTGCATTGGCCTGTATGGTTATTTTAAATGAATGAATGTGAGTTTGTATTAATTTAATATGTGTTTTTAGCTGATAAAATTTCGAATATTCGATATGGTTTCGTGAAGTTCATGTCGAAATTGAAGAACATGATCACATTTTCTACGGATTTAAAAACGAAGCAGGCCGTTTTTGAGGTGTTCACCAAACTGGAGATTTCCGAGAAGAATAAAGACGTTTTGGATCTGGTTAGGATTAAGAAAAGGGAGTTGCCTGCTAGGAGGAATGAAGAAAGGTTGAAGGAGGAGGAACGGAGAGTTGCGGAGGAATCTTCTGGTGTTATACAAAGATTTGGTAGTTGTAAATTTTTGGTTTGTGGAAGTTTGTAATTAACTGGTGAATTTTTCAGTTGCTGCTCCTGTACAACAAAATGTTGCTGCTATTCCAATTGGCGATGGTAGAAGGAGGAACGACGTGAGGATTGCCCAATCGTTAGTATATTTTTGAGTTATGCAAAATATTTTCTTTGCTACAGTAGTTCGCTTTGTGTTCTAGTGAAATGACTTTCTTGGAGAAGCACTTTTATACGGATGCTGGGGTGTCGATCCCTAAAGAAAGTCATTTGACAGCAGAGCCCAAATTAGATGTAGAATTGATAGAGGATGTTGAAAGCGAACCGACAGTATTAAGTGACATAAAATCGCTGAGCGACTCTGAGATTCTGAACACTACGAACATCACCGACGATGTGAAGGTGAACTTGAGAAAGATATACAGGAACGAATCGAAGATCGTTCCACCAAAGACTTACCGCACTAGTATTACCGAACAAAAGGCTAAACGCTACTCCAGTATTCTTTCGACCAACTGTATCGACAGAGGCAAGAAGACGATGAACAGACGTAGTCTCAATCTGACGACTTCCTCCCGCAGCGATCTAAGCAAAATCCCCGTTTGCTCTCGGGCCACATCCACCAGCAGACTCGACACGGACCCATCGACAATAAGAAAGTACGATACAAGTACCAAAGCCTTAGAGTTATGTGATAAGCAACTTTCCGCGTCTGACAGTTCTTTAGAGAAAGACAAGCGTTGCTCGGAAAACGCCAGAGTAAAATCGCTTTCAAATCTACCAATCTTGTTAAGGTAATTTTAACGTTTCATTGCAACCGTAAAATAATATGGTTTATTTTTCTCGTTTCAGGAAAAACCTCGTACTGAAGAAATGAAGTACTTAAGTATTATTGAAGTTATTGCTTTGTAATAATTTATATTTACATATATTTTATTTATACAGATATTTTATATTCGATTATATTTTATATAAAGGGAGACTAATAACGCTATTTTCATTGCTGTTTAATATTCTCCAGAATTTTATCCACAGCTTCAACGAAACTGGGTACCACCGCTGTTGGTGTTTTCCCAATTTTTTCCTCATCTCCCTCTTGATATTTTCCGGTTTGCACCAAATACCCCATCAATCCTGCATTCATAGCTCCTTGAATATCATCGGTGACGTCCTTGAATTAAACTTATTAGTATTTAATAAATAATAAGCAATTCAGTTAATTACATCACCGATCATGATTGCCTGTCCGGGAGGAATATCACCTAACGCATTTTTGAAAAAATCTTCGTTCGGTTTTCCCACAACTTCAGCTGTGCATTGAGACGAATACTCCAATCCTTTGACGAAACATCCCGGCCCCAAAGCCAAACCATCGTTGCGTTTGTAATATTTACCTGCATGGATTGCTATCAATTGAGCACCATCTAACAAGTGTCTACAAATTATTTCCATGTAAAATTTGTTTATATTTAACAATTTACTAAACATTTCTCAAATTGTGCATCAATGATGATGTAAATAAAATTTGTAGGTAGTTACCGGAAAGCTTCATTCAATTTATTGTAGTGGAATTCATTGGGGGCCAATCCAATGACCACAGCATTAGGTTTATCACATTCTTCACATGAGAGACCCTCAAAGTCCTCAAGAGCTTCTGGTGATAGCAACAGCAAAGGCTTCAATTGTCTATCAACAATCAGATTTCTTGCTGCACTCAAAGAACTGAATATCTCGTTTTTATCTATGGTGAAGCCTAAATTCGTGAGACGATTGTACAAAAAGTTTTTACTCTCCTTGGTGGTATTGGTAACAAACTTGATGGATACATCTGCTTTCCTCAATCTGGATGAAGAAAATTATTACAAATGAAGCAAAAATATGTTATAATAAATTAAATACTTATTCAAGGCTTCTACAGCTCCTGGAATTGCGTTATTGTCGATGTGCAGAGTTCCGCTCAAATCGATCAAAACCGCTCGAATCATCTTATTAAGATACCTGTTCATGGATAAAAGTGGTATAGGTTATGTACATCTGTAACTAATTTGAATTACGCCAATACGATTTTCAAAATAGTTACATCAGATGTATGGAAGCTACCAATAAAGAATTGGAAATTATTTGTTATAAATATATTGTTTTCTGTATTGTCTGTTGATTGCAGATTAATAATCAGAAGATGGGCGATTATCTATCCATTCTTTGATGGCTGGAATTTCAATGATCTTTTTGCGTAATTCTAGGAGGTTTGGGTATCCTTCGAGGACGTCGGTCTTCAAGACGCCATTACAGTAATCGAGTAGACTGATGAAGTACAAGTCGGCCCATGAAAGCTGTGTTGAAATTTAATGATGGTTTAGGATGGATCTAATTTTGGATTGTTTACCCTTCCTAAAGCAATAAAACCACCAGACGCTTTTTTCTCGAATCTCTTCAAATAGTAGGGCAGAGTTTCATTTATCAGGGTTTCTCGTAAAACGTTTTTTATTGGGCTGTTGTTATCCTCTTTGTTGTATATTCCAACATCTGAAAATAATTGACATTCATGTATACATGATATTACTTGACAAAGTAAAGTCCATCTTTATATTAACAATTCTTTTTAATAGTAGAATGTTACTGACGATTTCGGAAATCTGCTATGGTGTCGACTATAGAATCAATCTCCAGATTTTCCAAAGCGTTTTCCCCAGACAATCCGACGACGGTTGCGAGATACCTGCAGATGGCAATGCTCTGATGGGCAACGTGATCGTTGATCTCCAAAATTGGGACCTGCCCATAAGGCGTGGTCTCCTTGAAAGTCTTCCAACTGTCCGGATTCAACCGAATATCCTCGAACATCAAATTACCGTAACTCAGCAAATACCGAATCGGTTCTGCGATAGCCTTCACAGGAAAGTACGTCAACTTGTATTTGGTTTCAGAATCCATACTGCACAGTTAATCACTGAAGATTTGCAATTTCTTGTGAAGACAAAACGTCAAATTAAAAGGGATGAAAGTAAATAAAATCTGACAATCGATTAATAAAAAGATATTAATGTATTTACGAAACGGGGTGCTTTGAGTTTTCCAAAATCGGAAAATTCGATTTCATTTCGTCGGAAGTTTTAGTCGCAAAAATGAAACTGAATCTTACTTCATCATCTAAAATTCACCCAATATTTTCTTACATTGTGTTTCATGAAGAGCCTTAACATAATTTCAGATTTAAGCTGGAATTAATCACAACAATAGTAATAATTTAAAACACCTGTACAGCTTAAATCTGAAATTATTTAAATTGAAGAATAAAGATAAAATAAAACTTATTTGTATTGAATTTCCTGAAAGTGAAAACATATTTCATATATTTGTGTAAAAACTATATATTGTTTTGTTTATGGACTGTTGCAATATACACATACACAGCATAAAAGGAGGTTTTGTTATCAAAAATAAACGGCCTCTGTGGCGCAATCTCTTCGTTCTGCACCTCGACTGGATAATACGCGTTGAACGAGAATATATGCACAAAATTACGACACCGCTATTATTTGAAAAAAGATAGAAAAATTAATATAAATAAGAATTTAAAATAATGGAAAAATATATAGAACGACTCCAATCCAGACAAGATGCCAATATTATGAACAACTTCTTATAATATATCTTTCTTTTAGTATAACACTTATCTAGAAATGTCACTTATATTTAGAATGTTGCGATCGACTGTGTCAGGGCGTTGATCCACTTTCTTTTTTTGCGTCTTCCGTGCTGGAAGGTTTCTCATCCTTCTCTTCACCTGAAATACGAAAAAAATGTTAATATCAATTAATTAGGATACAAAAATTCCGGATTTCTTAAAAATACTAATAATTAGTAATTATATAGGTTTCCGCATATTTTTGTATAAAAGCTTAAAATTGAAATTGTTAAATTAATTATGAAAAAAGTATATTTTTCCCTAAGAGAATGAATTTCATGGAAAAATGATAATTTTGCAATTGAGTGATGCGGTTTTAACAAATATTATTAATATTGTAATATGAAGAAGTGACGTAGGAGCTATAGACTACCCACTTCGCTGGTTGGAGAGTTGGGGTGCAAATTGCAAATAGTAATTGCAGAAAGATCCAATAAATATAAAAAAGTAGACTTAGTTTTTTTCAATAAAAAAAGTTATAATAAAATTCTTCCATTGAAGTACATAAGAATCTTATTGAAACTATAAAAAAAAACATCTACAGACACATTTGAAGACAATCACTGGGTCGAAATGTAAAAACAATCAATATTTGTTCAAACATGAGCTGAATCACAATATGGAGACCACAAAAATAACATACAGTTATTCAAGTACACACAGATGTAATAATATTGAACGTTTTTCGAAATGTTCTTGATCTTGCTTCAAATGTTGAGTTGAGCATCACATAAGCTGCAAAGAAGTGTTTGAACCGAAGATAAACAAAATCACTTTACTTTATGGATATTGCACAAGCGGTAGCGTTAAAAGTATAAAAAATTGTAAACAAAGTGACAAATATGTGAAAACAAATAATTGTAAAAAAAAAGAAGCTTGATTGGATACATCTCGAGTGTAGGAGAAACAAGTAATAAAGGAAAAAAGCCAGTAAATATCTGGGAAGGATTCCAAGCAAAGTGGAAAGAAATCGAAGAGCCAAGAAGAAAAACCAACATGGTCCAGAGATTACTTCTTTTCTAGAGTAGAGAAAGGTACTCTTTGCTCATCGTTTCGAATGACGTGCAAATGGATATACTGAACCAAAGACACCTTGTTATCAAGGAACATGATTGGTTTTTCTTCCACGCAGCAAGATTCCCATTTACTGTAATATATAAGTCTGTTGATTATTGTTTCTTGAGTTATACAATAAAAAAAGGAACAATTAAAATAATCGGTATCAATTCTTGGCTCTTCATTTTAGCGACATCTTCCCCATGTCACTAAACTGAAAGACTTCCGTCGAGATGCAAGAAAACACCGTCGGGTAGTAGATAAAAAGAAGACTGATTATGATGATAAATCGCATTCCGCGATCCAATTACCTTTCTCGGGTTTCAGCTCGTCTTTGCTGTTCTTGTCGTCTGTGGCGGTATCCTTATTGTCGCCCTTCTCTAATCGCGGTCTCTTTCTCCCCTTGTAACTTCGGTTATCTCGTCTGCCGCCCTCCCCTTCGTCTTCGCTGTCCGAAAACTGATTTTCCGGTGTGATCCTCTTGTCTAGGTCCTTCTGCGGCAGTCTCTCATCCTTGTCAACCTTATCCTCTGTGTCGGAATCTTCATTAATAGCGTCTTCAGGGATATTTTGTACTTGAACACCTGGGGCATGCGGCAGCATCCTCAAGTTCTCAAACAGTCTCGTCTTGATTTTCTCCAGATACTCGGGTGTGTTTTGATTGGCCATATTACTGGGGCTGATATGTAGCTTAAAATCGGGTCCGAAGTATTCAAAGTAATCATTATAGGGCAATTCGTTTGCAATTTCCACGCCAAGAGCGACCGACGTCTCGTACGTCCATGCCCTCGAAACGTTTCTGATCGTATAACCACCACCGCCGACCATCATAAATGGAAGTCCGTACTTCTTGACAAATTCCACGCACTTGCCGTGGCCCTTCACCGTCAGATTGAAACATCCCAGCCTGTCGCCAGTCAAAGAATCCGCACCACATTGTAGCACCACAGCGCTGGGTTGGAAGGTTTCCATGACTTTGCTGATGATTGGCACGAAGATGCTTTCGTACGACTCGTCATCCATGCCGTCCCTCAGCGGGATGTTTACCGCGTAATATTTGCCTTTGCCGGCACCAATGTCCCTCAGATCACCGGTGCCTGGAAAATATTCGCCATATTTGTGGAATGAAACAGTCATTACTCTGTCCGTAGTGTAGAAGGCTTCTTCGACGCCATCGCCATGATGCACGTCGATGTCAATATACAGAACTCTTTGGTGATACTTCAGCAGCTCTAAGATACCGAGTACTATGTCGTTTACGTAACAGAACCCAGAAGCCTCAGACTTCTTGGCGTGATGCAATCCTCCACCCCAATTAATACAAATCTCGGATGCTTGCTTGTTCAATTTGACCGCTGCAGCTACTGAACCGCCCGCCGATAATTGACAGAATTCGTACAGTCCATCAAAAACTGGACAATCTTCGCCGACGTTAAACCTTTGCATCTGCTTATTGTATTCGGACATATTGTCAGGCCGTATCGAACGGAGGAACCTTATGTAATCATCCGAATGAAATTTGGTCATTTCGTCTTGCGTCGCTTTGTGTGGACGCTAGAATATATCAAAAGTTTAATAAAACCAATCAATCAATCATCAAAAACAAAATACACGAAAATTGTACTTACATATATCTCCATTTTTCTATATAAACCATAATTCAAGAGTAGATTGTGCGTCATGCGTATACGGTGTGGTTTCATGGGATGTCCTTGCCCATAGTAATAATTTCCAATATCACCTTTAATTACAAGAAAACAATTATACACCATACAAAATAATCAAGATATTTAGTGCATAATTCAAATTAATAAAAATATAGTTATAATTTACATTAAATATAAAACGATTTTTTTTTATGGAATAACAAAATTATTAACCATCGCTTCATCTAGTTCATGTATTTTACAAATTACAACAAAACAAGATAAACATTGTTGGTTTTCATTCATTTACGATAATATACAGTTTAAAATAATTGTTGTTATATTGTTATAATGCAATTTATATTAATTCAACATATAAATGTAATGATCAAGAAAAAACATGTTTATCGGATTTATTATCAACTGTCTGAGGTGTGGTATTTAAAATATTTTGTGTAATGATTCATTTCCATGATCCATCACGGCAGCCTTTAACGCCGCGGAAGCACCGTAGCATCCTTGAGACGCCATCAAAATTTCGACGAATGGGAAGCGTCGCATCCGCGGTAGCACCGTAGTCTACCGTGGACTGTCGAAGGCGCCACTTCAATAATTGTATATCCGGAGCGTAAACAAACATGCATCGCGAATCCGAAGGGACAAACATGTTAACGATACACGTTTTGGCGCCAGGGATGGTTTCTATGATGCAGATGCATCGAAATAGCGATAATTTATAGGGAAACGCAACGATCCAAACACTGGTTGAGGTTATGTAGGATTTTCGGTGGGAACGCGTACACAAATATTTATACTTACTGTCGTAGTAGTAGCAGACCCTCTTCTTGCTGTGTGGTTGCATTGCCATCGTGAATGGAGAGAAATATGAACTGGCTTTCAGGAATTGTTTATGGAACGGCGCTCGGCCGTTTTGTGTTTCGTTTTGCTCGTTTCCTCTTCAGCCGTTGTAGGAGGATTATTTTGGAACTACTCGACAGCGCCGAAAAATGCACTGTACCTCAACGGACGATGGCTAACTAATGAACTAACCTATACGCATGTGTCAAGCTATGGTCGTCCTTGTCCTTGCGCACGATCCTTGTGGGAGAAAGGGAAATGGAGAAACTAATGTACATTTGCAAATGCGAACAATTGTGTTTCCACAAAATTATTAATTAGCTTTAATTTCCACAATTAACACCACCAAAAACAAAAAAAAATATCACTTGCAAAAATTCGCGAAGCTGTAGGCAAAAAATATCATAGATATCTATTGTTCAATGCATGATCTAAACAAACATGGCGACCATTTACATATAATGGCGGACGTAGTCCTAAATCACAAAAATATATATTTTATAAACAGATACAACTATTCCCATCCGTTCATTAACATTTATTTCATACTAATTTACCAATAAATTAAATTGTTCATTACAAAATTATAACTACATTGCATTTTTTTTCACAATTTACAGCGAATCTAATAAAATGCTTACTATCATCATGTAATGGCGGACATGATTTAAATATTTCATAATTATACATATTATTTATTTAATTTTTCAGTAAATTATTTGTTTAAAATCAAATCAAAACAAGCAAACAGAAATCTATGCTTAATAGCATTTTCAATATTTGTAAATAAATATAATCAATTTCCATTACATAATCATTACAATATCTCTATTATTGAATGATTTATATTGAAGATACAATTTGTTAGTAGTAACAAGTCATGGTTCCCAAAAATAATACTAAGAAACTTTTATTACATGCCGTGCAGAAAAATTAAAATAAAATAACAATTCTAGAAAAAGAAAATATATACACATATTAACTGACCAAAGGGCAGCAGATTTCTATTATTACACATTTTCTGAAAATTTAAGCCCCTTATTTTGTACCCAAATGTAACAGGTACTTGTCGTCTTGTAGCAATTTAACTCAATAGTGCTTCTAAACGTGACATCAGACCATTCTGAATTACGTCTGTGTCTAAATAAATATTGTGTTCAATAAATATTTCTTAAATTTATATTGTAATCATTTTGAAACTACTTAATATTATCGAATTAAAGCATCAAAAAATAATTTTTACATGTTACAATAAAATAAATGAAATATTTATATTTTTGCAATGTTATGTGGAAACCAGTATTTTAATGATAAGGTAAGTACAAATTAATGCATTAATAAATTCTATTAAATAAAATAAAACCGTTAATAAATGCTACAATTGGTTTGATGCTATATGGCAATATAGGTAACCAAATATACACCACCTATTTAAATAATTAATATACATTTATGCTAATTTATTAAAGCTAGAGTTAACATTATATTTACTTCTAGGAAAAGTTATATGAAATTAAATATTAATTTGTTAATATGTATTTGATTATGCGTTTTATTGTAATGATTTGTATCTGTAATATAGAAGAATGAAATATCAATTCAGAAGAAGTTTCAATATTGCTTTAATTATATAATTATGAAGATTATAATTTATAGTAATATGTAAGAAAAAGATATGTATAAAATAACGGCGCCACTGCTTTCTATGGAATATGTAGAGAGGATCAGTTAAGGATATATTCTAGAAGAACTTCTAGCCCATGCGCATTCATCAAAGTGCGAGTCATTAGTCATCATTATTTGTGTTTTGGCCGATGTAAACATATTCCAAGATCCATTAAATCCTCGGAGAGAGTAAACAAAGACAAGAAGTGGAAAAATCGTGATCTGTTTGTGTGGTGTGATGATAATATGAACTTACATTTATGCACGATAATAAAAGGTGAGGAAAAGCGTGAGGAAAACAAACACGCTGTCTGGGTACAATAATGATACGCTGCTGCTATTTACGTTGTCCATATAATTTTCATCTGTCAGAACCTTGACCTGATTGTGGCTATTTTTGCATCAGTTTATCTGATATGCTGTATGTTTTCTGCCGTAGCACCTGAGAACAATGTCAAAGGAAGATCCCGCCATCGTAAAGTCCCTGCAGAACCTGGAGCTGGAAACACCTAAGCTGACCATCAAGAGTGCCCCAAAAATAGACACCTCGAATCCATTCATGAAAAGGAAACGCTCCAAATCTCTGTCTAGCATAAACATGTTTGGCTCAACATGCATATGCAAAAACAATCTGAACCAGGTTAAGAACACAACAAATTTCAAACGCACAATGCTGAAATACAAAATACTGAAGGATCCAACTCTGATGATCTTGAATAACGCCTCAATAGTGAGCAGTGATAAAGCACTATTGAAGTCTGAGCCAAGCAGTTCGAAAGGGCCTGATCCATCTATGCATAAGGATTTCCGTTCCATTGTGGATGGTTGTCAGCAGTTAAGTTTAGCTAATGCTAATGATGGAGTGCAGGACTACTCGTTACCTAAGAAATCTTTAGAGTTTGTTGTTAAAGCAGAGGCTAAACCTGCTGCAGCCTCCGATCCTCTCACAAGTTGTTCCCATCAAGCTCGAATGTCTCCTCCGCCGTGCGACGTGACCATTGACGAATTGGCCAGTTACTTTGAAACTTTTGTACATATTCCTAAAAAGATGAGCTCCATGGCTGAAATGATGTATACATAAATATATATTTATATCTAATAATATTTATATATATTGTTTAAATGATATTTCTTTTAAAGAGTCAATCCAAATTACTTACATTAAGATTATTTAAGATTCAGACTTTCGTTTATATTTTAAGCAAATAACAAAGACTTATTATTTCAGAGACAAAGTAAGACAGGGCCATATACAAACAGAAATTGAAAGAAAAAGAGTACTAAGTTTGTATTATTAATTTTTATATTTATAACTATATAAATATACACTAATTTTCAATTTGTTAAAATGAAAAAGTATTCTTAACTGTGTTAAGGAGCAATAAAATTTTATTGAAAACAAATTAGTTTGTTTATTACTACTTTTCATTAGGCAATGTTTAAAGTAAATGGCTCAATTGTGATTTGAATGACACCAACTGAACAGGTACAAGATTATTGTGAGACAGAATTTATATTTAAATTAATATATAATATAATAAATCTATACAGTTTTTACTAAATATATTATATAGTGTTATATATATATTATGTTGTATGCACTTGTATGATTATAAATATATACTGTACAATCAAATAACTCGATATTATGTGAAAAAGAAAGCCTTTTCTTTTGTATATGTGTGAATAGTTCCCTACGGAATGTGTGATATCTACCACTTAAGACATTTTTGTATTTCTTTTTTTTTTTTAGTTTTAGGACAAAAACAGTATATTTTCTTAGTTTCGTGAGGTGTACCATACCGTAATTTATTTTCGACCCTTTGGTGGAAACTCGAGAAATTTTGCTGGACATACAATTGTGCTAGGGTGTAGAGCGGATAAAGAAAATTTTACATTTATTAATGAGTTTTTTTAAATTTAATTGAAAACCCTTTTGTCCTTAAAATGAACTTTAAGAAAATCTATTATGACTAGATTCTATTCATTTTTTAAATGTAATTCTTGAAAATTAAATACGCTGAGCAGCGTGTCAAAATAATCGAATTTTTTATAGATAAATAAATATTTTATTTTGGAGGTCGGAAAACCCGTGCATTGCACGTCGTAAAAGTAACGGTTTGGTTTGGAAAATAAGACAGAAACGCACTAACTGTTATTGGAGAAAGTTATAAGTTGGGACACACCAGTATGGTTGCTACTACCCAAACTTCCTGTTTATAAAGACTACACCTTAAACATCATTCAGAAGTGAAGATAAATCTACCGATCATCTATAAACATTATAAAGAACGCGAAATTCTGAAGACTAAATTGGTGGTGGAAACATTTCAAAACTAATTTCCAAGAAGTTTTTTTTTAATTATTAAAAAATTGGAAAAGTTAATCCATTTTAAAATGGTCTAGTGATTTTTTGGCCGAATTTCAAAATTGAATACTCTTAGTTTTAGGAGATTATTAATTAAAAAAACTGTTTGGACCAAAAATTTGTTCAAAAATAAAAAATTAAGAAACCTAGGATTTGCTAGTTATTATATTTTTTTTTATTACTGAGTAACACGAAAATTACATAAATTTCAATATATTTTATATATTGATGATAGGATTTCCATAAATTGCAGTTAATTAAGAATGTTTTACATTTAAGACTATTATTGTGACCAAGTAAACTTTATAGTTTCATTTATAAAACTTTTTGAGTTAAATTGAAATATGAATATTGGTTACCAGTTACAAACATAAATAATTGTAATGTGCATGCATCGAGTTAAAAACGTTTTTAATTGTCTTTATTATCCTTACTCGCATGCGTTTTGGAATGAACTCTAAGCGATTGCGCTTGTGTGAATCCTTTGTTACAAACATGACAAATATAAGGAGTTTCTTTGGTGTGCACCCTCATGTGAACATCCAATGTGTACTTTTTACCAAACGCCTTCCCACACACTTCGCATTTAAAATTTCTTACACCAGCGTGAATTTCCAAGTGTCTGCTTCTCTCGTTTTTCGTCAAAAACCTGGAATCGCATAAGGTGCATTTGTACGGTTTAATTTTCTCGTGCCTCATATAATGTAAATTTAAGTCTTTTTTCGCCTTGAATCCTTTCCCGCATTTCGAGCATATGTGATCCCGCACATCCGAATGGGATCTGAGATGCGATTTTAAAGTATTGCTCTGACAGAAACTTTTCGAGCAATGATCGCATTTGTAACGTTTGTCTCCAGTGTGAACTCTCATGTGCATCTTCATATTGCAGTAGTCTCTAAACGCCCAACCGCACACCTCGCATACGAATTCCTTTACTTCCTTGTGGATTTTCGTATGAGCCCTTAATCGTTGTTCCGTGAAAAATCTCTTACCGCATTCCTCGCAAACAGCCTTTCGTTGATCATCATGTACAGTTTCCTTGTGCTTAAAAAGCATGTACGACGTTTCACTGATGAAATCGCAGTACTCGCAAATGCCTCTTTTTGAATTATTCTCTAATACTTTGTGCTGTTTCAGGTGTTTCACCATATCCGATCTACATTTAAATATCTTTCCGCATTCACTGCACGTCCTCGATTCTATTGGTCCGTACTCATCGCTATTGCTCCCCGCTAATTCCGGATTATTTTTATCCTCTAAACTTAAATAACATAAACGTAATATAAATACAATTTAATAGTTAAAACATGACTTACTTATCTTGAAGGCATGCGTGACATTTCATATGGATCTTTAGCTCAGTCTCATTGAAGAACTTCTCGCTGCAAACAGTGCAATCAAAATTTCTCATGTCCGCGTGAACACTAATCTTGTGCCTGCGCACCAAGACTGGATTCACATTAAAGTAATCACAATAATCGCAAGAACACTGTTCATGTATCCTTTTGTGCTTAGTATAATGCCTTCTGGTATTGAAGATTTTTCCACACATCACACAATGGAACACTCTTTTACCTTTCTGCAAATGGCTCTCAAAATTTCTAAAATAATATATTTTTTAAATTCACAATATTTACCAACAATCTATTACTCACAAGTCAATTCCCGCATCTTTTGAATCCAAGTTATGTGGTATTGTCACCATATGATCTTCAATTCTTAAACATAAGCATTCATTTAAATACCCAACAAATGATACAAATTAAATTTACATACATATGCTTAACTTCATCTTCAGATAATACTTCATCTTTTACAGAGCTGCTTTCCTCAGTATCATCTATACAAGCATCTTTCCTGAAACGTTTTTTTTTGTGGTGGTTATTTATATTGCAATATTTTATGAACAGGTATTCCATATTCATAACTTACATATTTATAGTATTCTCCTCAAAGATTAACTCTTCATGTTCACTTTTTCTGAAAAATAAATGAATGAATCCGAATGCAATTACTACATGTGTTTAAAAAATGGCAAATTATTTGTGTATGTATATTAGCAAACATTTATACTCACACAATATTCATTTGCAAAAGTCCTGTACTCACTTTCGATTCGTTTAATAATATACTTGTAGCATTATCTTCTCTAAAACAAGAAACATTATGACAATTGTTGCTTCATTTACAAACCATATCCTTACATGCAATTATCGAATTCCTGCTGTAACAACACATCAGAATCCTGACATCTCTTCCTAAAGTTGTAACATGTTCGAGCATCTGTAATGCAATGAATGCATATGGACTGGGGCTTCCCATCATTAGCGAATATCTAAAATTTTCACATTACACTTTTAAATTTGTTATTATTGTAACACTTACCTCAATACTGGTTGTAATTGATAAAAGCTCGAGTAACAACAACTCCTTATCACATAAACTTACACAGGCATTTAATTCTACCAGAGGAATGCTTTCGTTCAAACATGCCCGGCACCTATCGTTAGGTTTAATTAAAGACATCTTGTTCTAATATCTTGAATTAATGGGAATCAAATAGAAATAATCAATTATTACATTTTAGGTTAAGATTACGAAAAAATTGTTTTTGCCCACTGGGATGTCAACGATTCTTAGTTAGAGTTAAATTCTCGAGTGGAGCCACATGATCAAACACCCTAAAATTTTAAATTTAAAAATTTAAATCCATAGAATATTGAATTTGGTCTAAAATTAGTCATAGACTGGCTACATAGTGCAAGCTAATTTATATATGTAGAGGGGAAGAAACAGAAAAAGATTAACATTGTAGTCTTTATTAAGTCTTTCTTTCTTAGCAAAATTTAAGCATGAATATAATAGTGGGTATTTACTATAAAAATATCGTTGATAACACTCGAATTTTGTCCAGCTATATACTTTATTTTATAAGCTTAATTAATATTTGATTATTTTAAATAAAATAACCATTATATAATGCAGGTGTCGCAGATGAGTGTTTAAACCAATAAGAAGTAATCACGTTTCCGCTTGTTTCTTGCTAAATGCCTTTTGATTGGTGAATTCAAACGAAAACAATGTTTACTGGCTTCCGTAGATTTCATTTGTTTTAAATTTGCTGAAAACCGTTAGTTTTGCAATTGATCTGTAGGTGTGCAGACGCGTTAATTTTACCTAAAGTTTTGTTCAGTTAATCAAATCAGATAATGAATTCTCGTGTGTTTTCAAAGTTTGCCAGATGCCGCACGTGCATGGAGATTTGTTTCGATTTGATATCATTGAAGGAACAAGTGTTTCCGGATAAGAAGAATATTTGCGTTTCGACAATTGTCGAATTCTTTTTCAACGAGCCGGTACGTTTGTCACACAACAAAATGGCATCCATTTAATTTGTTTTTTTCTGTTTTTCAGGTTCCCAAAACACTGAATTTGAACATATGCGGCAAATGTTTTGAGGAAGCGAAAGTAGCTTATTTGTTCAACATAAAATGCAAAAACACTAAGGAACTTCTAAAGAATTTCCGCAGGTAAATTTTATTTATTGAAATTACATTTATATTTTATGCTAGTAATTTATTTTCAGCGATAGCATCATGAAACCGTATACGGATTTTAAACATGAACAGGTCGAGTAAGTGTTTCGTCAATAGATTGTAGTAATGTTTCTAATTTCTCAAAATTATTAGAATTCCTAAGATTGAAAATGTACCAAACGATACAGAGGAAACCTCGTCTTTGCAGATTATTCCTGACGAAAATATGCACAAGTAAGTAAAAAATTAAGACAAAAATCGATAAATTTGTATTTATGTATTGTTATTTTACTTCTTTGAATTTTTATTTAAATTGTGTTGAGTAAGAAACTTTAGAATAATCAGTAGTTCTTTCAGCGAAGAAAGTATTGAGAACCTATCATTGAAGGTGGTATCCGACGAGGAGGATGATAAAACACCTAAAGTTTTGTTAGCGAAAATTCCAGAGTAAGTTAATAACAAATGATCTACAGCTTTAAAATATGCTTTTTAAAATACATTTAACAGGGAACATTCCGAATCAACAGAGTCAACAATAGAAAAAGAAATTGCATCTGTTCCGAATATTGCACCGAATAAAGTGGTAACAGTTGATGCGTCCAATCTACCTTTGCGCAAATCGACAAGAGTTAGAAATAAGTAAGACCTTCTTTGTCCATTCACCTATTTGCGCATCATGTATTGTTAAATCCATGATTTCAGAAACTGGAGTCGCTACGAAGTTAACCATCCTGAAACGAAGACGAGAGTTAAACGAAAGATCAACAAAGAGCAAGCAGCGCAGAAGTAAGAATGCTTTGAAATCGTTAAGAAGATTGAGTAATTTGTTTTTGTTATTAGGATCCCGACAAAGAAGCCGTTGAAGAAAGCCGAAAAATTAAATAAAGATAAGATATACACCTGCAAATTTTGCGGCAAGACTTTTGTAAGCAACGTGCAATACGCAGTGCACTGCATGGTACACATTGAGCCGATTTGTATCTTATCGAAAGATTCGAACAAGTGTTTGCAGGCAGCTAGGCGTGACCATGTCTGCACAATATGCAACAAGGTGTTCTACCACAGACGCAATCTGACGAGACACATGGACATCCACAAGAAGTGCGGCTTATGCAATTTTGTACCGATAAATCGAAAAGAATTAAGGTCTCACATTGAATCCATTCATTTACGAGGTTCATTAGAAGAAGCGAACCAAAGCGGTGTCTACGAATGTCCGTTTTGCAAAGAAAAATTTAAAAAAATGAAGTTCATGACAAAACACGTGAAATTTGAATGCAAAATGGAATTACCTCAATTATAATATTCTATTTTGTAATAATAAATTTGCTCATTCTCTTATAATTAATTTTAATTTAATTTTGTTTCAAATAGATTTAAATAATAAAAGTCTTCTATTTTTTTTTGTTAATAAAATGTAATTATAAGATTGTCATAATAATAAAGATTGTTTGTATTTCCATAATTTCTGGTTTGGTTTTCGAATATTCTTCAAGAACAAATTATGATCGGCAACCGAATATGCACCATCGGTAAAGGGTAAATAAAAGGTTTTCCTAAAATAATTAACGTCGGTTGAGCGTAAATAAAATTTAACATATCTGCACGATGTTATCATTATAAATTAAAATTGAATTTGTAAGCATAGTTTCGAAGTATTCGTAATCCCTAATGATTGCCGTGTTTCGAGCGAAACTATGCATATCGTTAGAGATAACGAGCATAACGATGGAAACAGTTATTGCATTCAAACTAAGAATAAGCTGCAATATCCTTTTACCTAATTTGTTAAACTTGTAGGAAATATTTCGCTTAGTAAAATGATCATAATTAAAATATTTCATACAAAGTTTTCATACAATACTTAGTTTCAGTTTATGCAAAAAATGATTTATAAACTGAAATTTTAGAGCACATTCAATAAATTATCTTAAAGTTGACAATTGTAAAAGGCCGACGGGAATTTTTCTTAGTTACGTATTAATGCACACTCTTAAATGTTATTAATTATTTAAACACATTGTTCATAAAATTATCAATAATTTTGAAAAATATTTTTTTTATATTTTGTCAAATTTTTGCACAATACTATATAATTTAGTAATATGCATCAAGAAGATGATTGTAATTTATTTCAGTTAAATGACTCTTTCATTACCTTAATTTTAGGGTTTTTCATTGAACGATTAAACATGAGACAAAAACTGAAGATTTTAATATTTTAAATGAATTTTCTTCAGAGGGTTGAAACAACATAACTGTTTTATAAAAAATATTGTTTGCTAAACATATTTTCAATTAAAAATATCTGTAATTTAACCGAAAAAAGAAAATTTTGGCAATTTTGCATGCCCTAATTACATAGTAACAATAACCAATGCAAAATAGAATTTATAGTTAAACTTAATAATAATGAAGACTATGAAAGTAAACCGTTTGATTTTTTTTTAAAATGAAGAGAGTCGATATTACGTTGTAACAGTAATAATAAAGGGGACACAGATGCTATATAAATCTAATGAGTGCGCTTCAAGTGCAACGACAAATATTTGTGCATGTCCTGATGACGATTTATGTGCTTGCATTGCGCGCGAAAAGCCATTTAATACGTGTAATAACAATATAAATATAAATTCCGCACGAAAACTGTATTTATGTTATTATATACACACACAAATTTCCGCGAAATTCGCTTTGTTTCATAGTCATTCCCGACTATACTGCAACGAACAACCGAAAAGAAAATGACCGAATTGCATGGAACGAAACGCAATTCTTATAACAGAATAATAAAGTGCAGTTATTTCTTATTTTTTTATTAAAAAAAAATTTGTATTACTTTAAAAATATAGATGGAAAATTAATTGAAAATAATTTTACTAAATTGGATTTTTTTTAAAGTTGAGTATGAAATATGAGAGATTGAAAGTGGACACAGTGGTATGGTAAAATGAGTAGATTTATTTATTTATTTTTATATATATTTTTTTTATAATTAGGCATATATATATTTTTTAAAATCACATTTTTTTTTATAAATATTGCTATTTCAAATTTTATTTTACACAACAGTAGTCTCTAGTAGTATAGAAAACATCGCAAGAATAATTTGTTTATATTTACACTTGAGCTAAATAACTAGAGTAAGATCCGAGGCGATTCGTGCGCGCTTCGGAACTGTACACAAAAATTATGAAATAAAAACGCATTCTTAAATGATGGGTAAATAAAAATTACACAGTATATAACAGGGAAACAAGTAGTAATTAAGTATACAAAAATATGGGACTTATATGTTATTATGTAATTTAGAGAGAGAAAATTAAGAATAACATACGCAGGTTCAGTTAATTATTTATATATATATATATATACACATTGAATGGTAAGGATTACAATAATAATAATAATAATAAAGAGTATTTTTTTTATACAAAAGAGTTAGAGGAGTAAAATAATACAATAGAAAAAAATAATTATACAAAATAGTAATAGAATAATAATAATACATACATTGCTAATGAGCAAATTAATTAAAGCAAAACACATTATTGCGAAACCATATTACAAATTGAAAAAAAAATAAAAACAATAGATAAATCAGTGAAAATCAGAGGCGAGGACGAAAATGATCTTAAAGGATATTGTTATATAATGATAATAAATATCTTCGTTTTTCCTCATGATAATTTCGCAGAGTAATATAAAATAAAATGTATGTGTAGAGTTAGCATTTATGAAACAAACAAACAAAAAAAAACATAATCTTTGGTATACTTTATATCTTTCGTTTCATGTAACAACGGCGCAAAAACGAAACTCGTTTCGACTGTCCTGCAACCAACGAATCTCATCTCAAGAAATGGTCAATCAACATATCTTAGTTTTATTATTTTTAATTTCGTTTAAATTTTTATTAATTTTTCTTTTTCTAACAAATTATTTAATTTAATTTATTTTTTTTTCATTATTTGGAAGCTCTTAGTTTATTCAACGTAACCGTAAACATAATAATAATAATATATTTTTCGTTTGAAGATTATTCTTTTGTAACTTTTTCGTTATATAATTTAGTGTTAAATAAATAAAGCGAGTATTAGGGTTTTCTTTACTTATATCTTCGCGTGTCTTTAATAATTTAATAATTATTTTTTTTAAATCCCTTTTCCTTCCTTAGAGAAAAATAAAACAATTTGATTTAGTTAAATTGACATGTCAAAATTGATCAGCGTCGTCGTCGGGAGGGGCTGACTTTGATATGTACAACTAGGCTACAAAGTCGAAGTAATTGGAGATAGTATAACTATATAACGTTTTCTTTTCTTTTTTATATATATATATTATTTTTTGTATATATTTATATACGATTTGACAGTGTGTTTGTAGTTTAATTGATGAAATAGGCCAGACTGATTAATTTAATCATATATATATATACTCAGAGGTTTCTTTCAATTAATTTAATTGTCTAACGTCGCGCTCTCTTTTCTTTTTAAAATTATTTCTCCTGCTACCTCCTTCAACGGTTCAAAATAATTTCTTTTTCGTTTATTATGACCATTATTCGGGTGTTAAACAGTACGAGAATTGAGAAATGATAATTAGAAAGAAAGACAGTAATAATTATTTTCATCGCGTGTGGGTGTGATGTGTGTAGGTCGTCATCGTCGTCTCTATTTTCGTTTTCTTTTTTAAATTTAATATATATTTTTTTTGCTTTTTTCTCTCGCCCTCTCTGCCTCTGCGGGGTGCGCTTCCTCATTTTTTTTTTTAATAAAAAATAATAATAATCGATTGATTCTCAGTCTTATCCGTTTAAATTCAATTCACTTTCGAGTTCAATGAATAAACGTTGTTGTTGTTTTTTTTTTTTAGTTTTTGTTGCTTATATGAATGTCGTCCGTGTCGTGTATTATACGTGCGTCGCCATTGTTCCTCGTTTCAGGGTGTTCACGTTCGTGTTTGGAACTATGTATTGACTCGTGGGAGAGTTGGGCAGTCTCGTAACTTGGGGCACCAAGCCGTTCGCACCATTCGACAGAACTGTGTTCACTACGTTAGCACTTGCAGTCACCATTCCTCCACAAACTCCAACTCCCGAGTTCACTAAGTTCCTGGAGGAGTCACGCGAGTATGGTGGAGGCGCCGGGGTCGCCGCAGGATTCGCTGTGTTCGGCGTGGGCAAGCCGATGTTCGGGTTCCGCAGGTACGGGTTGCCGTAGGCCGCGCTGAATCTTAGGTCTATCCCAGGTATCGCGCCGTTTCCCATGCCCTGGGACGTCGCGATGTGCAGGTCGGTGAGGTCGCTCATCGGCATGCAGCCGCCGGACACCGGGATCTGATGGTTCTGCAAGGAGTTTAGCTGGAGCCTCGTCGACTGATGGCTTTGATCCAGGGACGAGGTTATCGCTGGCTGCATCATCGGTGGGTTGTAATCCGTTGTGTAATCCACGTATGGAACGTAGCCGTTGTTGTTCTGACCATCCTGATTACGAAAACAATAAAACTATTAACAATATAACAATAATCCTATTCATTAAACTAATTAACCAAATAATTAAAGTTTTATAAAAAATTGAAAATATTTCTCAATTTACTGTAGAATAATCATATTGAATGATTCGAGTTTGTAAGTTCATTAATATAAAGTAAGTAGTGACTATAATTATTTGTCAATGGTTTTTCTATATACATTTTTAACAAAAAAATATTGTCATCAATAGGAGGTATCAGCTACTCTATCAAATTCGTCTATTAGATACCAGAAATGTATCTTGATACACATGCAACCAACTATAACGGACTACAATCGGTCTTAATTGGGTAATTACAAATAATATTTGTAAGTGAACTATTAACACTAATACCAAAGAGACTTTATGATCTATACAGTATAAAATACTTTTTTTTCTAAAATATTACTGTTTATAAACCTATTATATTATAATTCATTATTTGTGGCAACAGATGTTTTCTGATAGAAATATGTGTATAATTGAGATGAGTTCGATGAAGAAATAGTTGTTTGTGAATGCGGATCGAACGGAATGCATAAGATTGTGTGGAATCGATGTTTCGGGCTTACCTTGGGTGGGAATGTGGGTTCTGTGTAATCGGCGGAGTAACGGTATATCTCTTGAGCGGAAACGTTGACCGGTCCGGCGAGCGGTACGCCGATTCTCGTTATAACGGACTCGCTTCCAGTCTCCGATTCTGCTCCAGGTATGTAGTCCATGTCGCAGTGAACGTTGCTGTTCGAAGATCCCGTCCTCAGGTCCAACTTCAGATCGGATATGTTTGAGCTACGATCCGATTCCTTGCATTGCTTCTCGATGACGTTCACGTCTCCACCTTCTGGCGGTGTCTTCTTGTTACCTTGCCTGTGGCAAAGGTATGTTACGATAGCGACGAAGACGAAGCAGAAGACCAGAGCTATGCCACCGGTGATCACGAACGACGTGGGGAAGTTTTCTGGAAAGACGACTTAAATTACAATTAATATCTTCATCTGGAATTCCCATCCCAGATTGTTTGAAAGCAAATAAATAAAACAATTAAAAAAGAAAACAGAAAAATAATTCAGTTAACTTTTTTATGTGCAGATTGAACTCAATTGATTTGACTGATTTAAATTTATGAGATTTAACTAAAAACTACAGTTAAATAACCCGTAACTATCAACAGCTGCAGATTTAATGGTTTCATTAAAATAACTAACCATCAGTAGCATAAGTTGATGCATTCTTGCATCTAAATTCGATATTTCTAAAAATAATAGGATTGAGTTAATAAGTTACTAATGAATAGACACGATTCATATTATAAAAAAACTAAAAACGAATTAATCTCATCATAATCTGAATATGTGATTAAATCATTTTGAAAATAAATGTAATGAATATGTGTAATGTGTGATATAAGTAAAAAAAAAAGGAGTCAGTTTTTAGCACATCATGTAACACATCTGGATGTGGCGAGTGTCTCTTACTTTGTTGCATCAGATTAATCTCGACGACGTCGACGCCGTACGGATTGGACACGCTGCAGTTGTAGACGCCAAAGTGTTTCTCTTGCGACTCCCGTATGATCAGCGTAGATTTGATGCCCTCCGGCTGGGGATCTTCGAGGATGGAGTAGTCCTGATCGTGGTCGACCTCTCGACCATTGAATGTCCAGATGACCCGTTCCGGTGCTGGGATCGAGAAGGCCGTGCACTCGACCCGGACGTTGTCCCCCTCGATTCCGAACTGCTTGCGGTGGCTGACGATGGACGGGGGTCCTGGTGATTAAGATTGTATTAGTTATGTTTGCCAGTGGGGTCTCGGTCTGACCAAAGTTTTATTACCTTTCAGATAAATTGCAGCCTCCGCCCTGATGTCCATGTCCTGGAAACCGGCGACGTGCGCCTTGCAATAGTAACGTCCGGCGCTTTCCGTGTCAACTCGAAGCGTGAGATTGGCGTTCGTGCTAATTATCCTGGTGCCATCCTCATGGTACCATGTAATATCCGGGAAGGGATTACCGTCGACGTCGCAGGTCAGTGTCACGCTTGCACCCAGATCGGCCTGGATGGAACGCGGCTTCGACCGGAACTGCGGACCATCTGCAATCCACAAATAAATCATTAAAACTACCGTTTCTTTTCCATCAATATAGAAATACTTACAGCTTATATCCAGCGTTTCGGTCTCCTCGCTCTTTCCAACAGCGTTGTGCACTTCGCACTTGATGATGGCATCGTGATGTTTCCTGGACACGTTGTGAAGGACCAGCTCCGTGGTGTAATCACCGATGAGGAGTTCTTCGTTCAGGAACCATCTGTAGGTGACCTCGGCAGGATTTGCATCCGCTTTGCAGCCCAAATGCACCTCGGCTCCTTCCTGGATTCTTCCGCTCGTTGCAGCTCCCGATAATATGGACACAGTTACCTTCGGAGCGTATTTTACCTGCGGACAAGATAAAACCACATACTTAAAAACAACACCAACAAAAGGATGCAACTAATCACTATTTAGAAAGCAACATCCTTTGCACCATATAATTAAGTTGCTTATTTATTCCAATTTTGAGACAACATCCTTTAGATTTTTCACAATTAATTTAATTTACTTAAACAGTTCAAATAATCATCCTATTCAAAGCTTATATTGTGCGAATATTTTAAAATAATACAAAAATAAATTTTGGGTTGGTTTTAAAAATTCTATTGGATTTATATTTATGCATGTGTTATGCTTGAACTGGGTCAAATCTTTGTAATAATAAGTCTGGTTTTTAATATGTTATATTAAAAAATAAGTAAAATGAAACGGGGATTCCTAGAACATTGTTAATACGTTTCATATTGAAACGGATGTATTGATGCCGTGAAGGTATTAAATTTCGGATGTATTGACACATTGTGCTGCAGCTACAAAAGATTGCAACAATGGACCGGTTCTTGGAAGAGAATCTGCAGACAAAATTATATCTCCCGGCGACGCGAATTTTTTAATATGTATTCCACGAAAATCGGGCCGGACTGATGATCGCAAGAGGTCGGACGGATGTACGCTTCCTGGAAGCGTAATTAGCTCTCTCATTTTCTCTCCAAGTTCTTTCTTACCTCGAGCTTGAGTTTGGCAGAACGGTGCGTCCTTTCCGCGGTATTTTGAGCTTGGCACGTGAAGGTCGTGTTGTGGTGCTGCTTGCGCGGCGTCAGCTTGAGAATGCTCTTGGTGGTGAAACGACGACCATCGGCTAATTCATCGACGATGGTTTCGATTCCCTCGTTGAGGACGTTGCCCATGCCATCGATCCAGGTTATTTCAGCAGCCGGTTTACCACCATAGCTCACGCATTCCAGCTCGATCTCGCGATCCTCGGTGGTCACCAGGTAATCGCCTTGGACGATCTTAGGTGGATCAGGTTGCACTAAAACTGTGATCGTGGCAAAATGACTCCTAATGCCCGGTTGTCCTAGAGGTCCAGGCGCCACCTGGCACTGGTATCTTGCGTCATCATCCAGCATCACCGGGTAAATATCCAAGGAGAAATCGCCTGAAAAGTAAAGAAATTATGTAAGAGAAGCAGAAAAATAAGGGCGGAGTAGCAAAGGAGGACAACACGTTGGTGGAAAGAGAGACTCGTAAAAGTGAATACTTAATATCTGGGCCCCTCTCTTTGTCCGGCAATTTGTAAGGAATTGTTCCAGACCTTAGCCTTAAAACGTAGGCAGGCATTAACCTTTATAGAACACCCCAGGGGGGAGGAACACACTAGGGGGAAGGAACGTTTTCGCAGGACCGTAATAAAGCTGTTTCTTTTATGAACTCGTTACGTGTGGTAGGTGTGCCAATCACTCTGTCCACTTTTTACACCCCGGCCCCGAAACACACTTGACAACATAAAATTATTGATTATAACATAAAGGCACTCGCACACACACACACACACACACATTGTGGCTTTGTCCGCAAGAAGCAGAAATTTTAGCATGCAATAAAAGATTCGTCGCTTTGCTGCAATACTTTTTACCAAATAGTATAAGTTAATATAACAATTACTATCAATATTATCACGTGCAAGCAATAACAATTAAAGAATTAACCGAGTGTTGTAGTATTGCTATTAGTAGTTGTCTCTTTGATGTCGCTGTTGTTGTTGTTGTTGTTGTTACTGTTATTAAGTTCTGGGGCGAAGAGAGCGAGAGTGATTGAAAATTAGGCCGGGCAATTACTTTTTACGACATAATTGCCTTCGGAGGCGCTATCTTGAAAGTGCAGGTCCCAGGGAGGCTGTGACAGGGTTGTTATGTCAAAGAGGCGCGCCTCATCCGAGTTGTTCCGGGGGGGATGAAGGGTTCATGTGTATATGTGTCGGTGCGGTTGTGTTAAAGTGTGTGTATATGTATGTACGATGCAGACATTTCAGTAATATCTCCCCAGGCAGCTCCCCTAAGATATGAGTTCGGTGAGACACACTCCCACACACACACACACATAAACCGGAGGGGTTGAATATGCCCGGCACACTTTCAGACAGATGAACCCCGTTCTCTCTCTCTCACTTCAGGTAGAATATTTATTCCGTCTATTGCTTTTTAATTCGCATAAACTAAAAGTAAAGTGCGCCCCGGAATTGCCCTCTGAAAACATCGGCCATTCAGAGTTTAATACATATTGCAGAAGAAGGAGGAAAAACAAAATAGAAATGGAAATAAAAGAAATCGAAGAGGAAACTTTCGGCCGCGCTTTATCGATCGAAACGGAAGAAACGGAGGAAGCACGCGATTTTAGGAGATCCCTTAGAAAAATATAAATCAAAAAACAAAAATAGCGAAACAATATCAATAAAGCGATTTTAAACTGCAAACGAAAGAAAGCAAAAAAAAATAATAAGAAAGAATGAAGTAAAGAAAATCTTGGTATGGACGTATCATCACAAGGGTTAGGGCTCGAGCCTCCTCGGATAATAGATTCGTGAGAAGAAGTCCAGACGGAGTGGTTTTAAGAGTGGAATCCACTTCTCGTATATCAAGGACCCTACATATGGGTCCCGGATGACATTTGCCTTCCCCGCAGCACGTGTGTCTCGATACCAACTCGAGGACGATACGCTCTTGCCTAGACCACACACACACACACATACACATAAACCCACAGTTCTTCATCTTCCCGTCTTTGTCTCCTGTTTGCGAACCTGTGTATAGTATGAAATTCCGCAGAGGCACAAACATACCTTACCGCCCCCGCACATCCACGAGGGCACTTTATCACTTTAAACCACGGAGAGGCAGAAGGCGACGGCGGCAGCAGGGGAGAGAGTTGGTCGCCTCTGAATAAACAACAACCACTTGCAACATCATCCTTCCTCCCTCCACTCTCAAGAAGACAATCAAATATTAACATTGCCACTAATTCAGCGGAACAAAAAATAAATAAAACTGGACTCGCGTAATCTGCGCCGCTCGTCGGTCACGGCCAATTACGTTATCGTTATCTTCCTACCATTATTTTTATTATTTGCTGGTTCTTTCCTCTCCTTTTTTTTTGTTGCTGTTGTGCGCTAGCCCTCAAGTTTAATGCGGCGTCCCTGATAAACGCTATCACAAACTGCCCACCCATTAAAATATGCACGATTAATTCCTGCGATATAACGTCAGGTGCGTTGCCGCACTCGGAAATACACACATTACAGCATTTTATGTTGAAACACATAAACCAAAGAACAAAACCTCTTGAAGGCTACTGTGATCTAATCACAAATAAACTTTGCTTTAATCAACATTAAACATTATATTACGATCGAATTCATTACATTTAATCTAAAGATTATTTTAATCAATGGGAGAAGTAAAATAATTTGTTTACGTTTTTTTTAAATATTGTATAAATATTTGCAGACAATTTTAAATTAAATTATATTTTGTAAAGAAAGAAGAATGTAACAGTTTTGCATGTGAGAATGATTGCGTTTCTTGTTTGAATGAATAAACTTTGCGTGATAGTCGTGGAAAGATTGAGTGAGTGAAATCTTAAAGGATAATTACCTTCTTCATCGCTGCCGATCATCGAGTAACGTTCGAAACCGCTGAGGTTGCGGTGCGTGCCCAGACCGAAGTCGTCCTTCGTCCACTGCAGATTGCCGCTCTTGTCTATGACTCTGCAGGGCAGAGTGACCCTTGACCCAACAACGGCGGTCTGGTCCTGCGGTTCCATGGCGAACTTCTGGTCCTTGAGGGCTTCTCCCAAGCATAAGGCGACGCTCATCCGCAGCAACAACAGAAGGAACTTGTGAGGGCTCGCCATTATTGATTGTCAATAGCGGGGCGGGAGGGTTTGCGACGGCGATCGCTGAGGTGGGCGGAGGGTTGTTGTGTATCGCTTCTGTCTCTCGAAAAATAAAGAAAAACGACGGCGACGGCGGCGGTGTGAGCGCAGACCTGCAACGACAACAAACAAGAACGTAAATAAATAAATAAAAAATAAGCAAAGAAATAAGAGTAATGCGGAAGTTGAAGGAAATCTTGTTTCGATTTAAGTTTCAGAATGAAATCTCCATAGATAACGGGTCCCGGGAGGCGGTGGCGGCGGCGGCGGTGGAAGCGGAGGCAGAGTTGGAGGTGTATTCGCGCGACTCGCTTTGTGGATCCTGCCAGGCCAAATCCGACAAAGCAAATACTGCTACATCAACACCAACTAAGAGCACCTGAACCTATGTAAATCTTCTAGCGCCTCCGGGAGGAAACGTACACATAACATACTCTCACATAATCATCCTCCCCGAAGACCATCCTCCAAGGGCATTAGGTTGGTCTTCGGTGCACCTTATTGCGCTTATATAAACCGTTTTATTTTTCTATTAGTTTTTCATACATCTACACTTTTTTTGAAGGCAAACAATCTATTGATCCCGAAAAGCATTCACGGAATTAAATATGTGCGTTGACAGTTTGATTCACCTATATATATATGTATATCTTTATAAATGCCCTGACGCAAGGATAAATAAAGCTGATACGTCAAAGCCTCGCGATGCGACTTTATTAAAACGGAAGCGAGCCGTCAGACTGTACAGTGTATATTCCTGAAGCAAATCCGAATATATACAAAATGCGCGAGAAACGGACTTCAAAAAAAGAAAACGGATACAAGGGGTTGAAATGTGTATTCGTTACCTGACGGATGGCGCAGCAATTAATATGGCACTGGCTAAATTGAACTCGGATTCAATCTCTTTTGATGGGAGCGATGAGGGAAGGGTGGAGGGGCAGTCAAAAAAGGAAACGAATAGCAATTAGCGTAATTCCTTCGATGCTTCATCACCATCCCTACGAGATTTTAATGACTCCATAAGGCTCGGTCAACAAATAACATTCGGGAATTGCTTTCGAGCTTTTCAAGCAATTTCGCTTCGGTTACATTTTTTTTTGCATTCTTTTTTGAATGAAGAGTACTTGTTAGGGACAAATGGAAAGTTTGGGTTGAGGTCACCAGTACATGGCTTCAATTAAAGTTCTCGCAAGTAGATTTCCTTTTTCTCAATCCATCTTACTTGGAAATAACGATCGGAATGCGCCATTCTCGTGGGAACACCAACCACAATTATTTCTGCTGCTAAACTTCCAGTAAAGTAATATAATCCATATATATTATATATACCAAAAAATTATTAACTAAAAAATAATTTAGATGCATATGAAAAAAGTAATTACAAATAATATGTAACAAGCATTTGGTCTATATATCAAACAAAAAATAATAGATTCATTTGTAACTTCATGTGCGGCATCTGTAGTAAAAAAGTAACGAGATACGTAGAAAAACGTAGGGATAAATGTGTTTTTGAATGAATATTAAATGAATCGAGAATCTCATATGGTGTACTCAGTCTTTATAGGATGCACATGCTGCATATAACTCGATTGCCATCTCTGTGTTGATAATTCCTCATATCGCTTGTCACCCAAGTGTGCATTATGTAAGAAGGTCTGTTTATGTCTTGTATCTTTTTCTCGCTTTGTTTGATTTCGTTTTTCTTCATTTTTCTCGCTGAGAGAGCGGGAAGACAACGTGGAAGTGTTTATGTAATCGGGAAAAAAAGAAGAGGAAAATAGAACTCCCCACGAAGAGGAGGCAAATAAACAAAGGGAGCGCTGCGAGTGATTAATAGGATTAAAAATATTAAGAATTTAAATCCGGTTTACTTTCGTTCATTTGCATTCCACTCCTCGACCACTGCACTAAGAAGTTTTCTGAAGAGTTGTAATAAATAATTACCCCATTCCAAGCAGACAGAATGCAGCTTACAAACGCGTTTAAAATTTGGAGTGAATGAACCGATATTATTTACATCAACACTTCTATTTATATGCTAGTTGCATTCGATGTTTATTGATGAATGAAATAACTGCTGGTTTCGATTTTATTACTGAATTAATGATATTTTTCTTGTGAGAAAATACAAATATTGAATGAATGCGATAACTGTTGATTTGCGTTTAATGTTATTGATATTATGCTTATGAGAATAACTGTTTGTGCGTGTGTATAAAAATTTGCTTTGAATTAATCTCTTAATTCTGACACATGTTGTATCGTATTTCAAACTATAATCTGTACCATACATTTTCTTTACAAGAGCCGCGAAGATATAATTCTACAATCAGTTTTTATTACAAGAAGAAAAAATTAAGTGAGAAACTTAATATGTTCATATTTAATTTAATTATAATTGAAGAATATGATCTGAAATTTATTAAAAGCTGAGATGATTTTTTGATAATCGAAAGACAAGATTGTGATAATGGTTAGCTATCTCCGGGATGCATTTGTACGTATATATATAAATGTGAGAACGAGGTTTTCGGTAGGAGGAAAGAGCGTCCCGTTTACCAAACAACATCTGTTCTAAACGCTCACTAAATAAGGGAGAGCTCGGAGATAATAATAAAGTTTTGAAGGGGGTGTCTGCGCCGTGTACACCTTTAAGTCGCCCGATGTCGAGGGGGGAAAGAGAAGGAGCTTGAGTATATCAGATTTAGAAACCAGAAGCAGGTAATTCGCCGCCCGGCGGAACCGGAAATGTTCTCCGCGTCGCGACATGACGTACGGAAACCATATCTTCGGTAAACAGTCGTTAAAAGCGTATATACACTTGTTGGTTTTACACAGACTAATCGTCTTCCTCTTTCCTCTTTGCTCGTTGCCCCGACACCCTTCCTTCCTCCTTTCTCTCGTTCACTCATTACCCGGATCGCATCCTGTTTCCGAAAATAAATCCCAAATTAAATAAACGCTCTCTTTAAGGGATTCGATATAAATAAATGCTGAAGGAAACACACGCAGATAAGAGAAAAAAGTGGAAAGCTCGAAATTTTCATCCTCTTGAGAGCACAAAGGATTAAGGGACTTAAGGGCGAGTGTGTGTGTTTTTTCTGTCTTGCGAGTTGAATCGATAGTTCTTGGTTCGCGCTTGCAAACTGGAAAATTGAAGGAGGGAATCTGAGCACGAATTAGCCTCACTAAATAAATTCGTTGCCGAGGCGATGAATGATGAAAAGCTCTGTGAGAAAAATAAACTGAGAGCGTGGCTTTAAGCTCGAAGAAAAGAAATGTGCCTCGGTGTATTAGGCTTGGATCATTTATTTCCTGGCCTGGAGAAAACGCAAGCAAGTGGTGTGCTAACCGTAAGCAAGTTATTTGCTTTATTACGGGCAGCGGAGTCGAAAGAGGGATGATTTATTGTAATGGTATTGATGGAGGTGGCGGACGGGAATTGAATCATGGGACACGCGACGGCGGCAGGAGCGAAATTGAAATAAATTCCGTGTGTCGTGGGAGACAGCAGGCAGCAGGAGCAGGACGAGCAGAGGTCTTGACATATCCTAGCTGAGACAGTAATCGAGCCGTCTGGAAGTCTGAATTAAAGATAAAGGCGATAGCGCGCGGCTTCGCCGGAATCCTAAACAGTATCGATTGGACGTAGTAGAATTGTGCCCAGTGGGCCACCAACATAAAGACGCCGTCTGCATGTGCACTCCTTTCTTCCTTTTGCACAAACACAATCTGTTTGGTCTACAATTCGAATACATCCTCGATAAGTTACTTATTGCCGGTTTATTTATACCCGAAACGAAAATATGCTTCTTCCTCCGCTTTGCTTCTCGAACGTTCACCGTAAACATTCGAAAGGTCCTACCATCTTTCGCAGGTGTCGACAGGATTCATTTACTTCTCCATAGGAATTTTAGCCGCACTTCGAGTTAAATGGACACGCTCACCGGAATCCAATACTACAACTGATTAATTAGTCGGGAGCGTTCCGGAATTTCGCGTAATTAAAGATTCCTGCGGTTCAATTGCAATCCCTCTCTTTTCAGACCCGGCACTGCATTAAGCCTCCCCGGAGAGAAGGAGAGAGAGAGATAGAGTACGCTATAGAGGGAAAGAGAAGGAGGGAAATAAAAATAAACAAAAGGGAGAGCAAAATCGAACAGAGACAGGGGAATAAAATGGAAGGACCCGAAACCGAATTTTGCATCCAATTTGCGAAAGGTAATTTGATCGATGATTCTTCGGGCCCCGACCAATATGCAAATGGGATGCGATGTGGTGGTATACGGCGAAATAAGGAATTGCCAATTATTGTTTTTCTTTCATCCTTACCCTATCCTTTCCCTCCCGCCCTTCTATTGCCAAATAGGACATGTCTGAAGGGAGGGACGAAAGCGTCCCGTGCCCTGTTCTCAACTCCATGCACTAAACATTGTTATTCCCACGAAGGCAAATGGAAAAATTTATTGTCGAAACACAAGGGAGATCCCAATTTTCAATACATTCCCAGTGAGCATTCAGTAAATTATCGATTCAAAATAATACCTAATCAAATATTTGTCTTACAATTATCTCAAAATTGCTCAATATAATTGAAAACTTGTTGATCTTTGCAAATGCTATTACAAAATATAATATTTTGATGTAATCTAATGAAATCCGTAGATTATATATAATATATAATTACAATAAGTAATAAGTTGTTCCCTCGATGACTTTATGTAAGTTAATCTTCCACGCGAGATGGTGGTATTATTACGCCGTCGAGTATTGTAATCAAATTTTGCGATTCTCCCTTCATTTCACGTTTATTTTCATTTTATTTTTTTATCTTTTCGTAATAAAAATGTAAAGCAGGTTTAATTTTTGCGAAATTAAATATGATTTGTTTTCCCATTACATCGAGCGTTATTTCTGCAGGCTGCAGCAGGGAAAGAGGATGGTAGTAATCCCATCCCGGAAACCTGCCGACGTTTCGCGCCGAAAAGACGCACTCCGCATACATTTATATAGTATGGATAAGTGCCGTCGCCTTTCTCCATCTCACTGTTTGTTGCCTGTCAATCCAAATTGTTTTCCGAACGGCCGGATTTGGAGCTTTAAATATTCATGTGGAAAAAAGTGCGTGTTCGACCTCTGCCTCGCGTGTATCCGTATATGTATGTATAGAGAAATATGTGCCGGTGTGTGTGTGTATGGGAGAGCAGGTAGGTGTGGGTGTGTCTGCATAGAGGCTCAGGGGATGGCGCGATGAATATTTGATTCGCAGCTTTACCTCAGCCAAAATAAGGGAGTCATTAATTTTTCAATTTGCCCTGCAGCCAGCCTCGTCTGCCGCTTCTTTCTTTTCCCGATCCCTTATTTACTCCTAATATCATTCAAATTGATTCCATTACCTATTGAAACATCCAAGCTTTTACACAATTAACAATTCAATACCTCGCTAAGCTTTCCACGCACATTCTATTTAGTTACAACAAAAATATAAATTATTTCCAATACACATCTCATCACGAATTGAAACATCAATTTTTAATAGAATAATCCAAATATAATATTATATAACATGTTCTAGATAGAAATAAAAATGTAGTTTGTTCAGCTTAAAAATGTATCAAATTTATCAATGTTTATCCACACGGATTTAATAGTTTCGGTATTTATTAGTTATTTATTTAAATGTTTCAAATACGTTTGTTTATTTGTCGATTTTCAATGCAATTGAATTTTGTGTTTTTTTTTAGAAAATGAATCGAATTTAATAATTCAATTTTCAATTTGCTTTAGTACAGCTAATATAATATATATATATTTTTAAATTAATTAAAAATTTATTACATTTCAGCACACACAGTTTTTTTTATTAATATTATTAAATTTGCTTTTCAGTTTGAATTGCTTAGAAAAATTATTGAAAATGTTAAAATATTATTTGCATCAAAAATTATTATTATTTTATTTGTTTAAGTAATTTCGATATATTTATTTGTAATAAGCGCTTTTCGATTCAATTGAATTTGGGGGACAAAAAAACTGGCCAAAATTAATCCCCCATGCGTATGGTGTACATGTATTCGCCATTCGATGTATTTATTGCTAACAGCATTCAACATTTATATTATTTTTATTGAAATGCTGGCGGTGCGGCAACAGATATATTTTTTTTATATAAAATAATAAAAATAAATAAATGAAATAAAATAATATGATATAATATTTTAACATAAAAATGCGCTTTATAGGAGGACGGCGATATTGGATGGATTTACATAAACAAAATAAAAACCGATTCGGAGGAAAAAAAAATCGTATATAGTTTTAATATATCGAGGATCAAATCAATGGGTTACTGTTATGAGGAGGACCAGCATCACTATTTTGCTAGGCCAGACACGTGTTCTGGACGATCGTCCTCACTACCCTCGAGGACTTTACATAATCGATTCGCTCCGCTCCTCTATTTTTATTTTTTTTTTTTCGGTTGTGCGTACGCAAAATTAATTTCGCGAACGTTACGTATGCTCTCCTATAATGGCGCTATTTATATTCCCCGCGTTTTTTTTTCATCATTTTCTGCGTGTTAGCTGCAGCTCGCAGCGCAGGGACAAAAAGGAAGTCTCGCATCCTTGCAGGAGGAGCAGCGCGCCTGAATCCCGGTTTTGTTTCGGCCCAGATGCCCAGGAAGAATGGGGGACCGGAGTTGCATCATCGGAGCGTACATCGGAGGACATCTGCTAATAAATCCACACCTTCCCCCCGGTTTTCCGCTTTCCGGAGAGAAAGAGAGAGAGAGGAAAAAAATCCGGACCAAATCCACCCTCCCGCAGTTTCTGCAACAATCGGTTTGACGCTGCGGGGGTGGATTTGCTCATCGGGCCGTGGACCAGACCGCCCCTACATCTTCCCAGGGTTTAACAATAAAACGCAAATTGATGTACGAAATTCCACTCCGCAGTACGCACAACCTCGTTTATAAATCGGAAATTTTTATAAACGAATTGCTTACTCCCAGTTTCACATAATAATTATTATTAATAGCAGTTTCAATTTCAGACCATTATAGAGAAAATTGGAAAATTTGTAACTTTTTAAAATAATAACGACTTGCTAAAATTATACAATTTGTTTTACAAACGTTATTTACTTTCCATTAGGATGAAAGAGAGAAATGTGGATGGAAGAGGGAATAAATTAAATGTTCTTTAACGCCGATGATACATTGATATAGTTTAAAGGACTTTGGACTGGTTTATCTTGAGAGAGGCTAATGCAATTTGAAAATAATGAACTTGTCTCCATTAATTAAATCGTGAGGAAGATACAGAGAGAGATGGAAGAATTTCAAAGTCTTTTGTTTCTGCGTCCGAGAGCAACAAGTTTTATTAACGGAGTGGTAGGCAGTAATTAAAGGCTGTTTGCTCAAAGGACTTCAATACATCAAACGATCCCCGTCACTCGACACCATGCTTAATCTCGACATAACGTCCCTCTCGCCATTTGTAACTTGCTACACCGAGGAACACCGATTTGTAAACATAGTTAACAACCTGCAGTTGCGGCGATAGTTTGGCAAATAATTTAACCCTCGGATTGATCCGATCGGACGATCGACTCATCTGCAGATGATCGCACTGTGCAAATAGCGACGATGAAGACAGGATCCCCGGAGGAGAGGATAAACGGAACGAACAAACAAAACAAAAAAAGAACACACAAAAAGAGAGGAAAAAGTGTTTTGTCTGGGTGCGAAGGATGGAGAAAAAATGGTTTTAGCTGGCCCATTATTCCTGCAAATATATTCGCATGATTGGGGTGCTTCTAATGGATGTGTTCAGAAGAAAAACACACGTTACTTATTGCGTCTGGTGCAAATAGATTTTTTCTCCCTTCTACACCATCCACTTTCCAAACAAACTTTAAACAATCGGCCTCCGGTGTTTCCACCGAAAAGAAGAGAAAAAAAAAGGTCCACCCCCAAATGAAATATTTTCACACCCCCGAAAAACTTTAACGTGATTGATGCGACGCAACCGTCAATATAAAACGCACATCATTTTTTCCCCGACTACTTTAAACAATACTTCGTTGTATAACTACCGAAAAAAAAAAATGGTTTTGCGAACGGAAACAAAGAATAAATGCGCTTCCGAGCAAATTGCTCGTTAAGCTGCGACATAAATCTGGCGGGATATTTAATTTTTGCAACGCTGTTGTTGCTATTGCTGCCACTGCTGTTGCTGTTTATTTGTTTACTCTTTTTTTTGTTGCAGTTTGTTTGTCGTTGTCGCGTGTGTATCGTTTCATTTCTGTGTGCCGGTGAGGTTTTAAATGATTTTTGAATATAAATTCGCGCCGCCCGCTGCGAAACGGGGGATAATTTATATGGCCGATAACAAATAAAGCGCGACAATAAAGTGTTTTGCGCCAATGAGTGATGCAATTTATGGGAACGGTTTGCTGAATGCGTTATGGGATGAGAATTGGAGGTGAGAAGTGGGATTATTGGAGTTGTCGTGCGCAATGGTAGGAGGTGGAGGTTATGGGATTGCGTCGATCCTTTGGGGTCTCTTCTTCGGGTATCGGCAATTTCCAGCGCTCATATTATCCTCAACATTTTTATTTATACCCTAACACTGTTTCATCCCCTATTGCGAACTTGCACGTACGAAAATAAAGAAACTATTCTTATTACGTTCGTTTTCTTTTCAATAATTCTCTTCAGATATCAAAAATACATTACTGCGAAACATTTATGATTAAATATTGGAAAATATTAAATTTTAACACAATGCAAGAATTATTTATATTGTAATAACATAATTGGCGTTAGTTTAAGTTGACCTTTGAATTATAAAAAAATATAATAATAATAATAATAATAAATTTATTGGCCAAAAAAGCAAGAAAAAGCACACAAACAGTTTTTAAATTTACAAGCCAAAAGGAGCCGAATCAGTCTTACCAAAAAGGATCAACTGATCTTCCTTCGGTCCTAAAAAGTATACAAATGGAAACAAATCTCACTGGGCACACACAAGCTGTTCACGAGTACAGCGAAAAATAAAATGGATCTAAAGTTTTAGTAAGAAAAGGCTTACAAATATATATATCTGGTAAAAATATCTGCAAAAGAAATCAAAAAGGGCAGAGGATTGAGAAGGCAAGAAAATAGAGTTTGGTTTTATGTGAAACCAAGTAAGAAATCCTGATGCACAGTACATTAGCTCGCTATTATCGTTTTATACTCGCCTGATTATTATTGCAATGGAACGGAATAAAGTTGAGGATGAAACGACAAAAAAAAAATACAAAATGCTTCTATATATATACACAGAGGGAGAAGCAGAGCATAAAGCCCGAGGAGAAGCTTTAAATTAATGGAATAAAAACAGACGGTAATTAGTCTTTGTCATAAAGTTCAATTGCGGTTGTTTACTTCGGGCGCGTTTTCCGTTTCATTCTCTCCATATATATTTTTTTAGAGTCTTCGTGTAAAATTTCGTTTGCCGCTTATTTTTCCTTCTTTGGATGAAATAGCTTCGTTACGTAATGTTGTATTAATGAAGAGTGTAGTGTATGTATGGGAACTAAGTTTGATCATTAGGTGGGTAACAAAAGTGTTAGGTAATAGGCAAAGTTTCGCCCGATGGGGAATCATTTAAGCGTCTCCGGAGTATTTACAATAAAAGCATCATGTAATTTGCACGCGCGTTTTGAGTAACAGAGATGTGCAGTATGCATGCAAATAGTTTGTGAGAGTGAGGGAGAGTGGATGTAGGAATGATAACTTCTGCAGTCCTCGCCTGTATAATGTTCACATATTGAATTCTGCATCCGACAAGTTGCTTGTTGTTGGGAATAAGTTCCACGATTATGAATCAATGGGGAGAGAATCTGGCGTAGACAAGCATAAAGGGAAAGCGTCCCGTTAAAAACATGCGGTTTTCCGAATAGCCCACGTAGCGGGAGAGACAGAGAGAGAATAAATGGAAATGGTGAAGAGGGAAGGGATGCTGTTCGAAGAACAACGGAGGCTTTCAGTTGACAAGAGTGCTCCAGATCCGCTCGTAGTAAGAACAAATAAAAAATCGTTGCATAGAACACACACAAAAAAAAAATACAACAACAAGAAAAACATGACTATGAAGAAGAAGGAGGTGGATGAGGGTATAAAACGAGGAGCGGTTTAGGATTCGCCTGTGCTTCCGGGTTTTGTATGTATCTCGGAATTATTACAATGAGTCCCATCCATCCTGGGATGAGGAAAAAAAAAGTTGTGTTGGCATCAAACACACTCCTCGCACTCGCATTCAAATATTAATATCCAAGAGTAGTAAGTAATCAAGGAGGGTGGTAAACTAAAAACTCACCAAAGTATAATAGCAATTGCAGCAATTTGAAAGCATCTCCGGATCGGCCGGAAAACAAAAACCGGATGATTATTTAAACAACTCCGGAGCGGAAATTTAATATACGTTTCCGGATAGTCGAAGATTGCATCCGAGCGCCGCTCGTAAATAAGGGATGATGGAGCGCGAGCAAAAGAAGGAGATTGATGAAAATGCAGCGGAATGCCGCCGCCACCAACCATCCACAACCCGACCACCACCCACTTTTCACCCCCAAAGAAATTTCATAAACCCGCACCGCCGAAAGGTCGATGTCGGAAATACGTACAACAAAAGTGCGCGCCTTCCCTTAACGTCGATAAAAAGTTTGAAGGGCCGCATTCCTAAATTATTTCCGAGGAATTGCTCGCAATAAAAAAGGCAACCCCTTCTTTTCGGATACGCCGCCAAAAAGGATGCAGGGGAAAAAAATTGTTACTCCGGCGAAGAAGGGGATGCAAGGAAAAAAAAAACAAAAGGCGATGAGCAAAAAGAAACAGAGGAACGCCGAGTTACATAATATATAATATATTTTTTTTAAAGGAGATGGCCAGGTTTATTGCCGGGCTTTATTAAAGCTCGGAACAACCCCATCAGTCAAGTAAGGAACTAATACCCTGAGCATAATTACTCTTTCTCCCCCTTTATCTTCGATGCTCAAGAAGATGGGGCACGAAAACGGCGAGGACATCATCTTTTGAATCACCTGTGCTCGTAAACAATCGCATCTCGCGCATTTCTTCTTTATTTTTCTTTGCATTCCTGAGGTAGCAGGAAATTAAATGCCTGGAACCCGCATAAATATTTCAATTATAATCTGGAGGAGAGGAAGCGGCGGTTTTAATCTTCGCGGAATGCTTACGCCCGAGGTTGAGAGAGAAAAGACGAGGAACGTACCAAAAATAATAGGTCCTTGTACTGCATGCGTATGAAAACGTTCGGTCTTGATTAATATTTCCTGCTACGTGCCTTACATCGTAAATTTTAGTGTTGTAGATGTTAAACGTTTATCGGTTGTTTCTTCTTCGGTTTCCGGTATGCTTACCAAACCGAAATCGTAATTCAAAATTGATGATTGCAGATTTTATATAAACGATGTTATCGAGTTCCAACCGTCTGGATTTTTTTTTTGTAGACTAAGCATCAATCGCAAACATCTCAAATAAATAAAGCGAAAACGACAATTTCTTTAATTAAAAGCTGACAAATTATGTATAATACTACTTTGAAGATAAAACGGTATCACTTGTTACATCTTCATTTTTTGCGAAATCTTTTTTTTTTTTTTGTAAAATTAATTAACGTCAAGATTTTTGACATTCCAACTGCACGCCGTATTTAAATATGTATTTAAGCGGAACGATAACGATCGGGAAATTGGATGATGTCAAAATGACAAGAGTTACATTTGATTAGCGGAATCAAGGATTCGTGTCTTCCTTGATGAGCGGGATTGGGGGGTGTTTTGCAGCGACATCCCCAGCTACAAACCGGAGTTTAATTATTTAGAAGTCCTTCCCGAGAAAGACAACGAGGGGGACCCTGAGTCTCCGACGACGACAATGAGGGGGTTGCAAGAGAAAAAAAAATGAGTAAGCAACCCCCCGGAATGAAACGAGCGAAACTTCCGCGTAGGCTGAAAGTTACTGAGAGAGGGAGACAAAAAAAAGGTAAATTCTCATCGCGCACCTCATTATCGAATTAATTGGATACCAATAAAAAAAAATGGGAGGATTTCCATTAAGCAAAGTAATTAGTGTAGGCGTGTGATTTGCAGCAGCCGAAAATTACTTCTTACAAAATCAATAACTAAATATAAATAAGGAAGATAATAACTAAATCCGTAATACAATAGTGAATATTATTAAAATCCATAAACCGCATTAGCGGATAGTATTATTAGATTAAATTAGAGAGGTCGATCTATTATTCCGCTGTCACATTGGACAGTTTATATATTCATCGCAAATGGAGGTTCATTTTTGGTTTAAAACTTGAAACACAAAGTTATTATTGAGTTTCTATTAATAATAGCGATTGTTAAATCATTCATGATCTTACGTAGTTGTTACTTCTAGCATGAGTAAGTTTTATTTCTTCGAAATTAATTTCTCATTACTACATCGAAATTATTTGAATGAATCTATAATAAAGCTTATTGATTACCTAAATATAGTGTATATTGTATACTTTAGCTTTTGTAGCAACAATCAAGGATATAGTTTGTTTGTATCTACTGCTTATTTTTATATACAACGTTATTTCAATTGTTATTAAGTAAGAAAATAAATTTAAATATTATCAATATTATATCATAGAGACTGACTTTTCAAAACTGGATTTCCTTCAAATGCGCTATTGTTGGCATGAAATATGCTTGGATCGATTGGAGTATCAAAGGACCAGATGAAACCTGCTTTCAATTAGCAAAGTATCATGTTAATACCCTAATGGACATTTCAGTCAATTAGGGTACGATAATATATGTACACACATTGGGCCAAGTTCAGCACACATCCTCCGTCACATCGATCCCTTCCGCATTCATCGGACACCCCAGAAAACGACGTAATTGCAAAAAAAAATACATAAAAAATTGTGTACGTTTCAGAGAGGGTAAAAATTAATAATTGCAGTGCCATAAATTAAATTTCCCGCTATTTTTTTTGCGGAGGTTTGATGTGGTTTGGGGTAGAATTTTTTGGCAGCTCCCGATAATTGAAAAACGATGACTGGCCGATCCCTTTTTGCCTATTCCTATTTTCCGTTTCGTTCAGTTCATTTAGCGGATCTCGTATCGGGTTTTGGGCTAGTCGCTATCCCTGTTTACACTTGATGAGATGCAATTGCTGAAATTTTTAGATTAAATTTCAGGACTGCATCGCTCCACCAGACCCGATGTATATTAATTTTCCGCTGACGTCTAGGAATCGCAGTAAAAGAGGAATAAAAAAAAAGTATAGAGGGAGAGAAAAATATGCCCCCGGTAAAATCGTTAAAATTAATTAAGGCGACTTTTTCTCCCCGCGACTTCCGATATTATATATGGGCGCGTTTTTTTTTTTGGGGGGATGATTTTTTTCCTTGGGGTGGGTGCGTTTTTGAATTATTAATTCGGGCTGCCGCTATTAATTACGAATGTCGAAAGACACGGAACCGACGTCCAATCTAAGTTCGGGTTAATTGCTGTAGTTTTAAAAGCCACCGCATTATGTCGCTTGCCCCGAAATTACAGTTATAAATTTCGCTGAAATTATGCGCGCTGTCAATCCGAACCCCGCAATTTTCACCGCACCAAACAGTTTTGTTCTTTTCTTTTACTTAATCCGCCGCAGTTTCATTACAGCTCTGCTAAACCTGCAAGAGATTATCATGCGAATACGGAACGTCAATAATTGTTTTTATTTTGCATAAATATTACTAATAATTTTCATTGTGTAACATTTACGATTGAAGGATCTGTTAGCAGTTAATACGTTTTGATGTTCTCCACGGAATTGCTTCTTTGTGTGACCTGGATGGTGTTGCATTCCCATCTCGGAAGCGAAATTCCATTTGTACTGTTACTTGCGGATAAATACTGGCCCCGAAGGCTACACCTTATAGTGGTTATGTGGGCACCCGGAATGCGCGAGTTTATATTCATAAGGCGTCGCCGTTTGCGGAAAATAAAGATACAAGAATATCAAAAGAAAAACGAGAAAATGTTCTCCGTCTCTTTTTGTATAAGTATATACGGAGCAACAACAAAAATGAGTGCGAAAGAGAGAGAGAAAGGGAGGAGAAAAAAAAACAGTAACACATCCCTTCGTTTATGTTTTCGCAGCATCCCTTGCAGCTTCGGACGTTTCAATCGGAATAACCCTCGACAGCCATATATTCGCGTTAGGATAGCTGCGACCGTGATTTACTATCTACCAACCAGAGGTCTTCACTATATTTTCCGATGTATCGTGCGGCCCCCTTTTCCCCGGGATAAATTATTAGGTTAACTGCTAAATTATTGGCCAGCTTCCGATGAATGTTCGGAGCGTTTAATGGATTCCTGACGTTACTCCAACACACATCTCTCTGTATATTTATTTTTTTGTTTTTCCATCCGACGACTCATTCACTAAACCGGGATTAACCTAGCCAGTTGTAAATTAGAGGAAGTTATCGCACTTCGAAAGCAAACAGCAAATACACTCACACACACACACAAAAAAAAAACTAAACTCAAACAGCAGCGAGCGAAAAATCAATCCCCCGTTTCAATTGCGACATTATAGTGGCCCTGATTCGGGAACGGGGTGAAAAATGCCCTAAAAAAAAAGTGAGAAACTCGAGTTGCAAGTGGTGCTCCGCCTTAGAAAGCTGCCTGCGAAAAATAATTATACTTTAAATGGAAAAAGGGCGAGGAAGAGGTCGTACACTGCATGCAGTGGTAATTAAGTAATGAGGATTTGGAAGTGCCGAGGACCTCTTAGGTGCGACTAGTAGAAAGCTGAACACTGTTAAAAGTTGAAAAATGAATTTGAGGAAAAGACAAAATTTATGTCCAACATTTATAATATTAATATTTGTATAGAATTGTATTTCTTTAATTAATTTTAACTAATGATTTGTGATAATAAATTGAAAATATGTATTTTTAATTTAATTATAAAAATATATATATTCATTATATTAATATTGAAAAAAAGTGTGGATACAAAGAGCTGAAGTATTAATTATTATTAAAATATTGGTATTTGATGTGCGTTGGTTTGACATTTAAGGGCTTTCCGAAGTCCACTATTAATAATCCACGTAGTGTTTGTTCGTGTAACGGAAAGTAATAAATATGAATATTAAACTGTTATCGGAGGGCGTAAGCTAATGGGAAACCGATACGCATTATTATTGTAGAACGAAAAAGAAAAAGGGAACGATGAGAAAGGACCATTTAGATAATACGTTTTACGGTCTCGCGTCTACTAAGGTCGTTTTTGTTTGGTGTGCTGGAATAGTGTAATTTATTTGTCCTGTGGAGTCTGACGCAAATAAATCGTCGGTGCAGTATTGGAAATATTTCGCAAAGTTAATAACGTTTACGAAAAGTGGCGGGAAACTGGTACAATAATGCCAATAATTGATTTTCTTATTACATTGCAATCTAAACAGAGCCGAGTTCGGTTCGGAAATTCGCTTAATCAATTATGAATCCATCTCGTGTCGCGGCGAAATGGAATTTTAAATTTCGCGCACGTCACCTGGAAATATTGACACTTCGAGCTAGAGGGGTTTGATTAATACTGTATTGTGATTAGTATTTACCTTCGTTTGTCTATAATTATCGATGTTTTTTTTTTAAATTTGGCGCCATTTGCAAACATTGACGCTTCGTGCTTTGTTGACGACATCTATGATTAATATTCAAACTAAATTGTAGGAGCGATTGGAATATGGATTAGATTAGATCGTTCTTTTCGACATTAATTTCGTGCCTTCCAGTTTTCTATTTGCTTCTTGTATGCTTGGCTATTAAATTAATTATGCACGCGGAGGGTTCTTCGGAACGTCTGACAGGCCGTTTATCGGTCGAATATGATTACATAGGGGGCCCGAAATGCTTAAATCGTCTAGGCATGATACAGTATTTAGTTAAGCGGGAATTACTATAATTATTTAAAGGGATTCGGTTATCCTCGTGCACACGGCCAATTTTAATATTTAATAACGTTAGTCAGAGCAGAAGTAATGATAGTCATAGTAATAATAATAGCAACAAGCGTGCATCCATATCCGCTTCGAACGCGAGGGAAATATGGAAAGGCTTTATTAAAAACACATGTTCCGAGGCTCAATATGGGCTTTGTCATATTAAAAATAAATACGTCGACGAGATTTAGACTAAGAATAATTTCCACACATCTGCGCCACAGGAAGCCGGTCTTCAATTTTTTCATCTTCATTTTATTCGGTGGTTGCTCATCTTCTGCTTCTTCCACATACATTTTTTTTTGTTCCCATCTTAAGGTCAATGTAACACGAATTTCGTTAATGAAAACTTTTCCCATGCCGCGCAGATGATTATTTACTACCCTGTCTCCGGGGAGGTCCCACTCGCACAAAAACAAACACCGAAAAGAAAGTATAAATCTTAACCGCCTTATTTATTTATCCTCGACGCTCTTCGCGCTCCACGCAACTGGTGACAGGTGTCAGGCGACAAAAGGAGCAGGATTAATCGCGCGGAAACTGGACGAAGACACGGTCCTAGTCAATTCAGAAATTCGAAGCACAAAATTGAATCATCCGTTGAGCAAGATTTATAAACAAAAATCTATTTCAACATCTGGACAAAAGATTTATTATCAATGAGCTTTCGTTACTAACAAGCAAACACAATTTAGTAATTAATTATTAAAAAAATTCTCCAAAGAAGTAATCGAAAATAGAATTTTAGATCTTACATATTATAGGTAATTATCATTTCCTTCCTTGAAGAATTACTGGTAAACCGGAAGTCGTAAATAATGCATGCTATATTTGTGTGTGCTTAAAAGTATTAAAAATAGCTTTTTATTGTACAAATTGTGGAACATGCAAAATTTATGCGTTTATAAATATATCTAGTTTTAAGTTGTTCCCTTGGCGAACGGATTTTGCTAGGGTGACGAGAACGGAGCATCGGACATAAATCATTTTCGTATTCCTGCATCCCAGTTTTATTGTTCCCATCGCGTGGGTAAAGCCGAAAGAAGTAAAAAATAAATAAATATATAGGACTGAAGAAGTTTGGAAATTTATCTTTTATAATTTGATTGGAGGGGGAGGCCTTAAACATTGTACAAGCAATAAATTCGATTGAGTTATGGCTCCCAGGATCTGTGTGCGCGGAAACTTTATTTTCTATTTTCCAGCGTGTAAACTGTGTATAGAAAATATCGGCATTATTTACGCCCAGCGGTGATGCTCCTCTAATTATTCACAGATTTTGACCGGTTAATTAGTGACCGCCGTCACTACCGTTACGTGGGGAAGTTGCAAAACAAATATTTGCCGCGCAACTTCAAACGGCGCTTTAATTATTATAATGCGACAATCAGCGGATGGAAATTTCAGTTGCGTCGATGCGCGTTGCATAATGCACGTAATTTCGCATCTCATCGATCGTAATTTGAAGTAAGAACCGTGCGAAAAGCGCCGAAAATTTGTGTCGGGAGTGGAAGACCTTTTTCGTCACCCTTTTTACGCGAGATCCGAGCCCCCCGGAGGCGAATCCGTTTGAATTATTCAACGTATTACGGTGACAACAGATAGTTTCGACTGCCTCTCCTTTATTGTCTTTCCGCTCGTGGATTAAATATTCAAGGGAATATCTTAATACCTTGTAGATTTCGACCTCATGCATACTATCCGAAGGCGGAGATATCCCGCCGGATTATGCAATTTCGATAAACAACGAGTGCACTTGACCCAAGAATTGATTGCAAAGGAAGTTTTGCAGGAAAATAAAAATAAATGAGAAAAAAAAAGACCAGGAAAAGGACGAAGAAAGGAAACACGCACGTTGCTCCCGGTGGGCGGAACAAGGATGTGTAATTTATTTAAATGCCCGTTTTGGTATTCAAAAGGTTTTTCGTATATCCTGCAGTGGCCAAATTAAATTTTCAGCTTCTTGATTAACTTCTTTTCATAGGGGCGAAACCGAATTCATTCTGTTACTCGCATACACATTTTTTTTCTTCCAATCTTCCCTCCAGGTCCGCGATCGATGCATTGATGGAATACGTTGTGCACGTTTCCGCAATACGAACGATGCATTAAACGTTTCAATTATGCCTAAATATTCTATACTTTTGCGGGATTCGAAATCGGTTCGCGTTCTCTCCAGTAATTTTAGGTTTTATCAAATTTCCGAAATCGCTTCCTAAATTGCGCACACAATCACGTACTGTGTCTAATTGAAGGTAATCGCTCGTTCCTCCATTAAGTTGGAATTCGTGCCGGGCAATTGTAAACGACGTAATCGCACTGCCATTATGTTATTTAGTTTTACAACCGACGGGTAAAAGAAGGCAGAAACTACGGACGATTATTCGCGTCTCGGCTCGCAGGTGCGGAACCTGCAGTGCTTTTTTGATTAGCCAAATTGTCTTCATCATTCCTACATTCGAGTTAAATCACCAACAAAAATAAGATATGCTCTACTAAATTAAAATGATATAAACATTCTTCCTTGATACGATTATAAATATACCTCTTCGGTTTAGGAGGTGTTGTGTCCAAATTACAAAGTATTATACATTGAATTATACACACTTTAAGGTATTTTCTTTACTAAAGAAATATTTTTTATAAAATTATTTGAAAATATTTTCAAAAATTATTAGGAGGTGTTGTGTCCAAATTACAAAGTATTATACATTGAATTATACACACTTTAAGCTATTTTCTTTATTATTTGAAAATATTACAAAAAATAATATTTATATGTATTAGGAGGTGTTGTGTCCAAGCAACAAATATTTTTGTTCTACTGATGAAAACATTATTTTCCTATGGTTTTATACCATTTTTTTTTTGGAAATCCAATTTCGATAGATGCAGTTTGAAAATTCAATTAAATTTTTGAATAATTCGTACGAATATTGGGCCTAATCGCACTTTGCCATGTCGAAATGCATATTAACTACTTTTTCGGGCCATTAATCATTCGAATAAATTTTAGAATCGCGTTCGCCGGCGCCAATAGCCTTTTTGGGTGATTTACGATCGAAGTTTTAAAACGAAACGATGTCGGGCGGTGGTCGATCCAGGGGTCCCAGGCTTTTCGGCCGCACTGGCAGATAATAGAAATCCGGGGGAACCCCCTGATTTTGTTGTTTCAGTGTGTACGCCTTTCTATCCCTTTTCTATCTCGCTCTCTCTCTTTACCACCCTCTTGTCCATTCCACCCTCGCACTCTCTGCGTTCCCTACTTTTTTCTTTTGCCCTACCGACTCGATAATTATCGTTGTCCCCGTGCGCTGATTGCCATCGTTTCCGCAAGTTATGCAATATAATTTATATCGCGTACACGCCGAACTTCCGGTAGCCCTGCGCCTATCTCCGATCCGGATCTTCACGTGCCTCCATCTATTAACCTTTTTAAATACCATAGTTTGTATATCGGCTCCCCATATTTACCCTAATTACTTCTAATTTTGTTGCAGATTTATTTTCAACTTTCTGATTTCTTCATAATTTAATATTTACTTTATACTTGAAATTTTCTTTATAGTTTACAAAATAATATTTTTAGATGATTAGATTATTATAGATTATTAGAAACTTTGTAATAAATATAAGAGGAAAATGGAAATATTTGTAAGCAACGATTGTTAATTAAGCCCTTAGTTTAGTGATCGAGCGAAAATTTCAATGCATCAATTCTGATCCCATGGCAGCAACAAAACGAAGCTCGGAGAGCAATTGTTGCGGGAATCCGACTCGAAATCCTGCGGCACCGCTGAAAACGTATTTATGCAAATGGTCCCATTTCGGGACACCCAAAATAATAACTTAAATTCCCGATAATTACGGAATCTTCGGCGTCGGGATGAATTAACTATGTGTGTTGCGTACGTGCGGGAATTTGAATAATTGCAAATTCATAAAGAGGACTCTGCCTCTCTCATCTTCTCTCCACCCTTCTGTGCCAGTGTTTGCGCGCACCCAATGTAAATATTTGGTCGGAGGGTCAAGTTTTATGCGCGGCACGATAATGCTAAATAATTTCATTACTGCGAGAGGTAGAGAAGGAGAATGGATAGATTTTAGTAAAAGAGAGACAGAAAATGGAAGGGAAGGCGGCCTGGACGAGAAAATTAGTATTCAGATGAAAACTTTGCGGCTGCTTGGGCCAATGAAAAATGCAAATGTGTATCGATGTAATCTCCACTTAATACATATTCAACTGCAGTCTCTTTTCAAGATAATAGCATGCATATGTATTAGATAAGGGAAACATTAAAATTAAGTTCAAGAAATATTCAGATTTCTTACCTTTCTTTAGTTCAGCTTTTGCTCAGACTACTTCGACTCAAAGAAACATAGTTCCATTCTGAAACATCAAAAAAAAAACTAATTAGATCGAAAATATAATTTGGATTAATTAAATGTAGATCATTATAAAAATACATAATTTGAAAAAGTAAATGAAATTTATCTCATTGCTTTCAGCATTTCGGAAAGTTTACGTCAAAAGTTTAATTAATTCTTGCGTCGTTTCCTTCCGTTTATTTTTTCTTTCCTTTTTTTCATTCGCTCACTATAAGTAAGTTTTCCCGAGTAAATATTCCCGATGAATCGCGAAACTTGCAATAAAATATATAAAATACGTCGGCTGATCTGCATGCGAAATAACGACGAAAAAAGAAACTTTGAATTTGATTTAATAATAATAATAATACGAGGAAGGAAACAATTTCCTCCCTCTTTTCGCATTACTTCTGCCGTAATGTGTTTATATATTCCCACATTTCGTCCTTTTTACGGTAACCAAAAAAAAATCTATTTTCGTGCTTTGCGGACAGGAAGGAAATCGTTTTAAACTTTGTGTGTGTGTGTGTGTGCGTAATTAATTCCGCATACCGGAATGAATCATTTTTATGCAACGGGGCTGAAGCGTGTCTTTCGTTCACCACAAAAATTACGTTAGGTCGCGCAGCACGCGACGCGTATTACATAATAACGACAACAATAATAATAATAATAATAACAGCGATGAAGATTCGGGAAATTATAATTTAAGAAATGTGAATAGATTGCAAAAAAAATGGTGGAGCTGTGACCCGAAAAATGGGCTCTGATTAATAAAATTTAAATCCGGTAAAATTAATTATGCGAATATTTGCGGTTCGAACGTTCGTTTTTCTCCTGTTGTTAAAATCCGCTCCGGATTTAATTATTTTCGAACATGATTTAAATCGCCTTTGATATGTAAAATGAATAGATATTTTTATGCTGTTGTTTGTTGCGAGTTTCGGTGTTGGGAAAATTAAACAGATAGTTATGTTTTGAAAGTAACAAGGAATTGGTCGAAGTTAAGTTTGGAAATTACACGGGCTGTAAGTGGCGTTGTCGCGGTTTCATAACAGCTTGCATAATGCGATAAAGCGTTTACGAAGTTATTAACCGTGTTGATTGTTGCTGCAGCCTCGTGTTTCCACCGTGTCCTGGGGGTTGATGCAAACATATTCTGGTAAAGCGAATGAACGCTAATGGACCGCCATTTGATTATCATGAAACTGTTATAAAACTGGATTCCTCTTAATGCGCTTTTTAATCAACTCACTTCGCCGAAACTTCAATTATGATTGTCGTTACGTAATTCGCAATTATGCGAAGCAGACACTATCTACTTATATTATTGCTTATATATTGCTTTTCGGTTCAATTTATATGCGCAATTTTTTTCCCCGGCTCCGCGTATGTCTCTTTCAATTTCCCATCAGCGAAATGGATTTTCGAGCGGAATGGGGGGTTGTGTGTGTGTGTGTTCGGGGTGTGTTTAGGTTTGGGTTTTAGAAGACCGAATCAAGGTGGATAGATTTGCGTATTGCATTATCCGATGGCAAATAGCTGCAGGTCGGAATGGAACGGTTTTGCAGGTTTTGGGTTAATCAATAATGGCCATTAAATCGGGCTCGATTACCATTCATAACCCTTAACACTAATAATAAACAAGATAAGTTCGATGCGGTAATGAATTGCAGTTTAATGCGGACCCCGGCGCAATTTACGACCGTCCAAAATTCGGCCCCGAAAACCCCCCAGAGTAAGCATCCGCCACCATCCATCCCCCCACAAACCCTCTCTTCACTGCTTCGATGCAGAACTTCTCCCGCTGACCAAACCAAATATTGAAGTTTCTATATTGGATGTTCTCAGCAAAGAAAATATTACATGCAGATACCTAACATTCTTTTATAACCTTCCCTTTTTTCTATTAAATATCATATAATAAAATTCAATATCTTCAACATGAAATTCAATATTCAACAAACATTATTAAGTTGAAATTAAACAGACAAAAAAATAATAAATATATAAATATAAAAGTAAAGAAAATTATTGAAAACTATAAAATGAATGTAAAAATGTAGTATCTTGAAAAGTTATTAAATAATGGCATTTTTTTATGGTTTCTTTGAGAGCTACAAAATTGTAAATATTAAAATATTGAAACTAAATTTATTAATATTTGATTAAATATCGATACTTTTATAGTTTGTTGAAGCAATAAAAAGCAATTATGTAGTGGAAGAATGAAGCAAATATTGAAGGTTTGTTTTTGGTGTATATGGGAATATGCGAAAAGCCAAAGGGCAAAACTATATAAACGAAACAGACGTTCGGCGCGCGCTATGAAAAATTTGATGAATAATTGAAGCAAAACCGCCCTAATGAAGAATCAATACGTGTGTCTCTCTCTCTGACTATGCACCTTCAACCAGTATCCACAGATTAATGTTACAGTTTTCAATGACACACACAAAAAAAGCGTAATAAACGTAAAGTTTAAAGTTTAATGCACGAAAAGTTCATATTTCTCCCCTTCTCCACACATACAACAACGTATATTACGGCCTTTCCGTTAACCAGTTCCATCCAGTTTCGTAAAGCCCGAAAAATAATTACCTCGTAACAGGTGCGCGCGAAGTTTGCATAAAATTGCATTACGTTGCCGTTTCTCTTTCCATGTTTTACTCTATTTTCTCGTAAGTTATTTTTACCGTTTTCTTTCTCCCCCATTATGTACGTTATGTTTTTTTTTGTCTCTCTTCTGCGCGACGGAAGTTGATTTACGTGGAGGATGGTGGAGGAGAAGGGCCTTAACATTTTTAGTTTCGCGAATATGCACCGTGACCAAATGTAATGTAATGTTAGGGGCCATTACGAGACGTTTCCAATATAGTGGATGCCATATTTATGGCCGTAATTTCCCTGTGCGGATGGAAACGGTAGGTCGGACGGTCGTTTCGGTCGAGTTTCGGAGGGGCGGCAGACGGTTTTTCAAATTTATCTTATTCGAATTGGCAATTGGCGCAAGGGAAGGCATCATTCAAATTTGCTATGTCGCAATTAAATCTCGTCGCGCTGCAATTACGATTGCAAATGTACGTGAGTACGTGATCGTGGACCGCAGTAATTATTAATAGACGAACGCGCTCGTATTCCCCCAACTGATCCTGAAAATAACCGGAAACGCGCTGAACGCATCCACACATTTTTTCACTATATAATCGCTTAATCGATTTCCGGTATTTATCGCAGTTTGCAGTCAACTACATAAAAAGAAACATTTGTATAACATGTTTATTGAATAACTTATTATAAATACAATTAAAATGTTGAGTAAAGTAATTTGGATTTTGTTGAAACTGAGTGGAGCGTGTATTTATTTTTATATAAAACCAGCAGTAAATATTTGTTTACTAACGAAAAGTGAAGAAGAAAACAAGGGAGGATAGAGTTAGGGACTCTTTTTACCGTTGTTGTTGTTGTTGGACGTGTGTCGTGTTTAATTAAAGAACCAAATATTTGCATGCTCTTCAGCGGAATTGAGTTGCAGTGTTGATTCGGGGTCGAAAGTTTGGACAAAGGGTTGCATGCACGGACAGCAACCCACCTCTGCACACACGCAAAAAAAGAGAAAAAATATACAGAAAGTGGGGGGTGAATGAGAATATTCGGATGTTAAACAAGAGGGTCACTGGGTCAGACCTTTCGCTTATTTATTTATTTATTTATTTTAGATACACACGCATAAACGTGAGATGAAAACTATATATATTTATTTTTATTTCTTCCCTTTTATTTCAAGCGAAAATGAAGGGATGAAAAAAGTATAAATAGGAGAAAGAACAAGGTTGAAGTGGATGCTTTCTGATCCGTAAAGAAATTGATTTGTTCCCTTTTGTGTTGGCACGGTTTTGTGCGGTGGAGGATTCGGATTGGGATTTTCTTTTTGAGCGGTCCGCATGATTTGTGTGCGCCGGAAGTCCGTTTCCAGTGCGGAATTAGGTGCGAGTTTTGAGTTATGGGCCGAAGGTGTTGTAGGTTATTAAGTCCGCTTCCCGTGGACGGCACCGGCTCCGGCCCTTTTGCATACATACATACACTTAGGCATTCCCTCTGTGCCAACGAGACCATCGCCCTCAGAACTACCTACTATTACTAACCACCCAAAAACCCGACCCTAACCCATCCTGTCTGTTTATGATCTGACGCACAGCCTCTGGACAATCCGTGTCCGTTGATTGGGGAGCTTACGTCCTAAATAAACAACTCTTATTATTGCGAACCAACAAACTCTCTACCTACAACCTACTACAACTCTATCTACAACCTCCACCATCACCTATGTCCTCCCTTGTCCCTCCCAACCTATTTGCTAGCAAATTTGTTTGATTATCCGCTGTTAGTGTTTTACACGATCGCGTAGACCGCTCTAAAATCAATTGATTTCACTTCGGCTACAACATAATCAGGCCGTTCGATATCTGGCGGATGCGCCGGGTAATTCGCACAACACACGTGCACCCCGTTCCATGCATAATGGCAATATCGATTGCAAATTACTATTATTATAAGTGAATTAGTGTTATTACCATCAATGTTTCTCTACGAAAGAGCTCTCTCTTTCCACTGAAAATTATTAATCAACTCCACTTTTTACCAAATTTATCCATAATTTTTAACCAAATTTTAATCTAAAAGTTACCATCATTAATTATATACTTTATTTATCCACAGAATCATTTTTTATTAACAAATATAAATATATATATAAAAATTGAAAATTTATAATAAACAATTACGAAACATAAATGATGCTGTTAATTATCATCCGTAATGTTGTATAAACAATTACCGAAACTATGAATAACAATCGCAGTTTGTTATTAATAACACAAAATATAATTAAGGTCATCGTGTGTCGTGTGTACACACGATCGTACGTCGCATTGATTTGCATTTGTGCATGTGCCACGATTTACACTGAAAAGTATTTATTTATTCATCCGACAACGTTAATTACAATCACTTTTATGATGCGGCCTAATTAACTTCAATATTATTTCAGCATCCATTCACACGTTTCTTCCTATAACGTATTGTTTCCATTTCAATTTTGTAGATTTATAATAATATTCATATTTTGAAATAAATATAAAACTCTTTGAACAAATCAAATATTTTGAATATTATTTCAGTTATCCATCATTCATTTACACATTTCTTCTTATAATCCATTATTTCCATTTAAATTTTGTAGATTTATAATAATATTAATATTTTGAAATACTGAAAAAATTTACTAACTACAATAATATTCATGTTACCCGGCGCATCCACCATTTCTTAATATAGCGTATTTTTAATTGCTGATTCTTATTGATATAAGAATTTTAAAATCAATATCATCATATAAAATATTTTATTAATTTCAATGCATTTCTTCCTTAAATTTAAAGACATGAAAATCTTATTAATAAAAATTTTCAGGTACCTGGCGCATCCACCATTAATTATTAATACGTAATAAATTGTTGCCATTAGTGTTGTTTTTTTTTTAAATAATGAGAAAATTATTTTTTATCTTACTTCTTTAAAATGTAA